>OY284413.1:49652199-50852199 GCA_958301585.1 Merodon equestris
TGTTTAACTCAAAATACAGTCAAGAAAGTGGCTCTGAAGCCGAGAAACGGGATCGACCATAAGCACTAATGTGAAATTACGTACAATTTTCAAATTTCTTGTACTTGCTAAATTTGCGACCTCGGGCAGCTATGTTACCATGGAAGAATCACACAAGATTTGACTTTTTAGGCTAGAACTGAAGTAGCGCCAACTGTTTAACTCAAAATACAGTCAAGAAAGTAGCTCTGAAGCCGAGAAACGGGATCGACCATAAGCACTAATGTGAAATTACGTACAATTTTCAAATTTCTTGTACTTGCTAATTTTGCGACCTCGGGCAGCTATGTTACCATGGAGGAATCACACAAGATTTGACTTTTTAGGCTAGAACTGAAGTAGCGCCAACTGTTTAACTCAAAATACAGTCAAGAAAGTAGCTCTGAAGCCGAGAAACGGGATCGACCATAAGCACTACCGTGGAATTACGTACAATTTTCAAATTTCTTGTACTTGCTAACTTTGCGACCTCGGGCAGCTATGTTACCATGGAGGAACCACACAAGATTTGACTTTATAGGTTAGAACTGAAGTCACGCCAACTGCTTAACTCAAAATACAGTCAAGAAAGTAGCTCTGAAGCCGAGAAACGGGATCGACCATAAGCACTACCGTGGAATTACGTACAATTTTCAAATTTCTTGTACTTGCTAACTTTGCGACCTCGGGCAGCTACGTTACCATGGAGGAATCACACAAGATTTGACTTTTTAGGCTAGAACTGAAGTAGCACCAACTGTTTAACTCAAAATACAGTCAAGAAAGTGGCTCTGAAGCCGAGAAACGGGATCAACCATAAGCACTAATGTGAAATTACGTACATTTTTCAAATTTCTTGTACTTGCTAACTTTGCGACCTCGGGCAGCTATGTTACCATGGAGGAATCACACAAGATTTGACTTTTTAGGCTAGAACTGAAGTACCGCCAACTGTTTAACTCAAAATACAGTCAAGAAAGTAGCTCTGAAGCCGAAAAACGGGATCGACCATAAGCACTACCGTGGATTTACGTACAATTTTCAAATTTCTTGTACTTGCTAAATTTGCGACCTCGGGCAGCTATGTTACCATGGAGGAACCACACAAGATTTGACTTTATAGTTTGGAACTGAAGTAGCACCAACTGTTTAACTCAAAATACAGTTAAGAAAGTGGCTCTGAAGCCGAGAAACGGGATCGACCATAAGCACTAATGTGAAAATACGTACAATTTTCAAATTTCTTGTACTTGCTAACTTTGCGACCTCGGGCAGCTATGTTACCATGGAGGAATCACACAAGATTTGACTTTTTAGGCTAGAACTGAAGTAGCGCCAACTGTTTAACTCAAAATACAGTCAAGAAAGTAGCTCTGAAGCCGAGAAACGGGATCGACCATAAGCACTACCGTGGAATTACGTACAATTTTCAAATTTCTTGTACTTGCTAACTTTGCGACCTCGGGCAGCTACGTTACCATGGAGGAATCACACAAGATTTGATTTTTTAGGCTAGAACTGAAGTAGCACCAACTGTTTAACTCAAAATACAGTCAAGAAAGTGGCTCTGAAGCCGACAAACGGGATCGACCATAAGCACTAATGTGAAATTACGTACAATTTTCAAATTTCTTGTACTTGCTAACTTTGCGACCTCGGGCAGCTATGTTACCATGGAGGAATCACACAAGATTTGACTTTTTAGGATAGAACTGAAGTAGCACCAACTGTTTAACTCAAAATACAGTCAAGAAAGTGGCTCTGAAGATGAGAAACGGGATCGACCATAAGCACTAATGTGAAATTACGTACAATTTTCAAATTTCTTGTACCTGCTAACTTTGCGACCTCGGGCAGCTATGTTACCATGGAGGTATCACACAAGATTTGACTTTATAGGCTAGAACTGAAGTCGCGCCAACTGTTTAACTCAAAATACAGTCAAGAAAGTAGCTCTGAAGCCGAGAAACGGGATCGACCATAAGCACTAATGTGAAATTACGTACAATTTTCCAATTTCTTGTACTTGCTAACTTTGCGACCTCGGGCAGCTATGTTACCATGGAGGAATCAAACAAGATTTGACTTTTTAGGCTAGAACTGAAGTAGCGCCAACTGTTTAACTCAAAATACAGTCAATAAAGTAGCTCTGAAGCCGAGAAACGGGATCGACCATAAGCACTACCGTGGAATTACGTACACTTTTCAAATTTCTTGTACTTGCTAACTTTGCGACCTCGGGCAGCTATGTTACCATGGAGGTATCACACAAGATTTGACTTTATAGGCTAGAACTGAAGTCGCGCCAACTGTTTAACTCAAAATACAGTCAAGAAAGTGGCTCTGAAGCCGAGAAACGGGATCGACCATAAGCACTAATGTGAAATTACGTACAATTTTCAAATTTCTTGTACTTGCTAATTTTGCGACCTCGGGCAGCTATGTTACCATTTAGGAATCACACAAGATTTGACTTTTTAGGCTAGAACTGAAGTAGCGCCAGCTGTTTAACTCAAAACACAGTCAAGAAAGTAGCTCTGAAGCCGAGAAACGGGATCGAACATAAGCACTACCGTGAAATTACATGCAACTTTCAAATTTCTTGTACTTGCTAACTTTGCGACCTCGGGCAGCTATGTTACCATGGAGGTCTTTTTAGGCTAGAATTGAAGTAGCGCCAACTGTTTAACTCAAAATACAGTCAAGAAAGTAGCTCTGAAGCCGAGAAAAGGGATCGAATATAAGCACTACCGTGAAATTACATGCAATTTTCAAATTTCTTGTACTTGCTAACTTTGCGACCTCGGGCAGCTATGTTACCATGGAGGAATCACACAAGATTTGACTTTTTAGGCTAGAACTGAAGTAGCACCAACTGTTTAACTCAAAATACAGTCAAGAAAGTGGCTCTGAAGCCGAGAAACGGGATCGACCATAAGCACTAATGTGAAATTACGTACAATTTTCAAATTTCTTGTACTTGCTAAATTTGCGACCTCGGGCAGCTATGTTACCATGGAGGAAACACACAAGATTTGACTTTGTAGGCTAGAACTGAAGTCACGCCAACTGTTAAACTCAAAATACAGTCAAGAAAGTAGCTCTGAAGCCGAGAATCGGGATCGAACATAAGCACTACCGTGAAATTACGTACAATTTTCAAATTTCTTGTACTTGCTAACTTTGCGACTTCGGGCAGCTATGTTACCATGGAGGAACCACACAAGGTTTGACTTTATAGGTTAGAACTGAAGTCGCGCCAACTGCATAACTCAAAATACAGTCAAGAAAGTAGCTCTGAAGCCGAGAAACGGGATCGACCATAAGCACTACCGTGGAATTACGTACACTTTTCAAATTTCTTGTACTTGCTAATTTTGCGACCTCGGGCAGCTATGTTACCATGGAGGAATCAAACAAGATTTGACTTTTTAGGCTAGAACTGAAGTAGCGCCAACAGTTTAACTCAAAATACAGTCAAGAAAGTAGCTCTAAAGCCGAGAAACGGGATCGACCATAAGCACTACCGTGGAATTACGTACAATTTTCAAATTTCTTGTACTTGCTAAATTTGCGACCTCGGGCAGCTATGTTACAATGGAGGAACCACACAAGATTTGACTTTATAGATTAGAACTGGAGTCGCGAGAACTGCTTTACTCAAAATATAGTCAAGAAAGTAGCTCTGAAGCCGAGAAACGGGATCGACCATAAGCACTAATGTGAAATTACGTACAATTTTCAAATTTCTTGTACTTGCTAACTTTGCGACCTCGGACAGCTATGTTACCATAGAGGTATCACACCAGATTTGACTTTATAGGCTAGAACTGAAGTCGCGCCAACTGTTTAACTCAAAATACAGTCAAGAAAGTGGCTCTGAAGCCGAGAAACGGGATCGACCATAAGCACTAATGTGAAATTACGTACAATTTTCAAATTTCTTGTACTTGCTAACTTTGCGACCTCGGGCAGCTATGTTACCATGGAGGTATCACACAAGATTTGACTTTATAGGCTAGAACTGAAGTCGCGCCAACTGTTTAACTCAAAATACAGTCAAGAAAGTAGCTCTGAAGCCGAGGAACGGGATCGACCATAAGCACTCTCGTGGAATTACGTACAATTTTCAAATTTCTTGTACTGGCTAACTGTGCGACCTCGGGCAGATATGTTACCATGGAGGAACCACACAGGATTTGATTTTATAGGTTAGAACTGAAGTCGCGCCAACTGCCTAACTCAAAATACAGTCAAGAAAGTAGCTCTGAAGCCGAGAAACGGGATCGACCATAAGCACTAATGTGAAATTACGTACAATTTTCAAATTTCTTGTACTTGCTAACTTTGCGACCTCGGGCAGCTATGTTACCATGGAGGAACCACACAAGATTTGACTTTATAGGCTAGAACTGAAGTCGCGCCAACTGTTTAACTCAAAATACAGTCAAGAAAGTAGCTCTGAAGCCGAGAAACGGGATCGACCATAAGCACTAATGTGAAATTACGTACAATTTTCAAATTTCTTGTACTTGATAACTTTGCGACCTCGGGCAGCTATGTTACCATGGAGGTATCACACAAGATTTGACTTTATAGGCTAGAACTGAAGTCGTGCCAACTGTTTAACTCAAAATACAGTCAAGAAAGTGCCTCTGAAGCCGAGAAACGGGATCGACCATAAGCACTAATGTGAAATTACGTACAATTTTCAAATTTCTTGTACTTGCTAATTTTGCGACCTCGGGCAGCTATGTTACCATGGAGGAATCACACAAGATTTGACTTTTTAGGCTAGAACTGAAGTAGCACCAACTGTTTAACTCAAAATACAGTCAAGAAAGTAGCTCTGAAGCCGAGAAACGGGATCGAACATAAGCACTACCGTGAAATTACATGCAATTTTCAAATTTCTTGTACTTGCTAACTTTGCGACCTCGGGCAGCTATGTTACCATGGAGGAATCACACAAGATTTGACTTTTTAGGCTAGAACTGAAGTAGCACCAACTGTTTAACTCAAAATACAGTCAAGAAAGTGGCTCTGAAGCCGAGAAACGGGATCGACCATAAGCACTAATGTGAAATTACGTACAATTTTCAAATTTCTTGTACTTGCTAACTTTGCGACCTCGGGCAGCTATGTTACCATGGAGGAAACACACAAGATTTGACTTTTTAGGCTAGAACTGAAGTAGCGCCAACTGTTTAACTGAAAATACAGTCAAGAAAGTGGCTCTGAAGCCGAGAAACGGGATCGAACATAAGCACTAATGTGAAATTACGTACAATTTTCAAATTTCTTGTACTTGCTAAGTTTGCGACCTCGGGCAGCTATGTTTCCATGGAGGAACCACACAAGATTTGACTTTATAGGTTAGAACTGAAGTCGCGCCAACTGCTTAACTCAAAATGTAGTCAAGAAAGTAGCTCTGAAGCCGAGAAACGGGATCGACCATAAGCACTAATGTGAAATTACGTAAAATTTTCAAATTTCTTGTACTTGCTAACTTTGCGACCTCGGGCAGCTATGTTACCATGGAGGTATCACACAAGATTTGACTTTATAGGCTAGAACTGAAGTCGCGCCAACTACTTAACTCAAAATACAGTCAAGAAAGTAGCTCTGAAGCCGAGAAACGGGATCGACCATAAGCACTAATGTGAAATTACGTACAATTTTCCAATTTCTTGTACTTGCTAACTTTGCGACTTCGGGCAGCTATGTTACCATGGAGGAATCAAACAAGATTTGAATTTTTAAGCTAGAACTGAAGTAGCGCCAACTGCTTAACTCAAAATACAGTCAAGAAAGTAGCTCTGAAGCCGAGAAACGGGATCGACCATAAGCACTACCGTGGAATTACGTACAATTTTCAAATTTCTTGTACTTGCTAAATTTGCGACCTCGGGCAGCTATGTTACCATGGAGGAACCACACAAGATTTGACTTTATAGATTAGAACTGAAGTCGCGAGAACTGCTTTACTCAAAATACAGTCAAGAAAGTAGCTCTGAAGCCGAGAAACGGGATTGACCATAAGCACTACCGTGGAATTACGTACACTTTTCAAATTTCTTGTACTTTCTAACTTTGCGACCTCGGGCAGCTATGTTACCATGGAGGAACCACACAAGATTTGACTTTATATACTAGAACTGAAGTCACGCCAACTGCTTAACTCAAAATACAATCAAGAAAGTAGCTCTGAAGCCGAGAAAAGGGTCTGAACATAAGCGCTAATGTGAAATTACGTACAATTTTCCAATTTCTTGTACTTGCTAACTTTGCGACCTCGGGCAGCTATGTTACCATGGAGGAATCAAACAAGATTTGAATTTTTAAGCTAGAACTGAAGTAGCGCCAACTGCTTAACTCAAAATACAGTCAAGAAAGTAGCTCTGAAGCCGAGAAACGGGATCGACCATAAGCACTACCGTGGAATTACGTACAATTTTCAAATTTCTTGAACTTGCTAACTTTGCGACCTCGGGCAGCTATGTTACCATGGATAAACCACACAAGATTTGACTTTATAGGTTAGAACTGAAGTCGCGAGAACTGCTTAACTCAAAATACAGTCAAGAAAGTAGCTCTGAAGCCGAGAAACTAGATCGACCATAAGCACTACCGTTTAATTACGTACAATTTTCAAATTTCTTGTACTTGCTAAATTTGCGACCTCGGGCAGCTATGTTACCATGGAGGAACCACACAACATTTGACTTTATAGGTTAGAACTGAAGTCGCGCCAACTGTTTAACTCAAAATACAGTCAAGAAAGTAGCTCTGAAGCCGAGAAACGGGATCGACCATAAGCACTAATGTGAAATTACGTACAATTTTCAAATTTCTTGTACTTGCTAAATTTGCGACCTCGGGCAGCTATGTTGCCATGGAGGTATCACACAAGATTTGACTTTATAGGCTAGAACTGAAGTCGCGCCAACTGTTTAACTCAAAATACAGTCAAGAAAGTAGCTCTGAAGCCGAGAAACGGGATCGACCATAAGCACTACCGTGGAATTACGTACAATTTTCAAATTTCTTGTACTGGCTAACTTTGCGACCTCGGGCAGCTATGTTACCATGGAGGAACCACACAAGATTTGATTTTATAGGTTAGAACTGCAGTCGCGCCAACTGCCTAACTCAAAATACAGTCAAGAAAGTAGCTCTGAAGCCGAGAAACGGGATCGACCATAAGCACTACCGTGGAATTACGTACACTTTTCAAATTTCTTGTACTTGCTAACTTTGCGACCTCGGGCAGCTATGTTACCATGGAGGAACCACACAAGATTTGACTTTATAGGCTAGAACTGAAGTAGCGCCAGCTGTTTAACTCAAAATACAGTCAAGAAAGTAGCTCTGAAGCCGAGAAACGGGATCGAACATAAGCACTACCGTGAAATTACATGCAACTTTCAAATTTCTTGTACTTGCTAACTTTGCGACCCCGGGCAGCTATGTTACCATGGAGGAATCACACAAGATTTGACTTTTTAGGCTAGAACTGAAGTAGCACCAACTGTTTAACTCAAAATACAGTCAAGAAAGTAGCTCTGAAGCCGAGAAACGGGATCGAACATAAGCACTACCGTGAAATTACATGCAATTTTAAAATTTCTTGTACTTGCTAACTTTGCGACCTCGGGCAGCTATGTTACCATGGACGAGTCACACAAGATTTGACTTTATATGCTCGAACTGAAGTCGCGCCAACTGCTTGACTCAAAATACAGTCAAGAAACTAGCTCTGAAGCCGAGAAACGGGATCGACCATAAGCACTACCGTGGAATTACGTACAATTTTCAAATTTCTTGTACTTGCTAAATTTGCGACCTCGGGCAGCTATGTTACAATGGAGGAACCACACAAGATTTGACTTTATAGATTAGAACTGAAGTCGCGAGAACTGCTCTACTCAAAATATAGTCAAGAAAGTAGCTCTGAAGCCGAGAAACGGGATCGACCATAAGCACTACCGTGGAATTACGTACACTTTTCAAATTTCTTGTACTTTCTAACTTTGCGACCTCGGGCAGCTATGTTACCATGGAGGAACCACACAAGATTTGACTTTATATACTAGAACTGAAGTCACGCCAACTGCTTAACTCAAAATACAGTCAAGAAAGTAGCTCTGAAGCCGAGAAACGGAATCGACCATAAGCACTACCGTTTAATTACGTACAATTTTCAAATTTCTTGTACTTGATAACTTTGCGACCTCGGGCAGCTATGTTACCATGGAGGAATCAAACAAGATTTGACTTTTTAGGCTAGAACTGAAGTTGCGCCAACTGTTTAACTCAAAATACAGTCAAGAAAGTAGCTCTGAAGCCGAGGAACAGGATCGAACATAAGCACTAATGTGAAATTACGTACAATTTTCAAATTTCTTGTACTTGCTAACTTTGCGACCTCGGGCAGCTATGTTTCCATGGAGGAACCACACAAGATTTGACTTTATAGGTTAGAACTGAAGTCGCGAGAACTGCTTAACTCAAAATACAGTCAAGAAAGTAGGTCTGAAGCCGAGAAACGGGATCGACCATAAGCACTACCGTTTAATTACGTACAATTTTCAAATTTCTTGTACTTGATAACTTTGCGACCTCGGGCAGCTATGTTACCATGGAGGAACCATACAACATTTGACTTTATAGGTTAGAACTGAAGTCGCGCCAACTGTTTAACTCAAAATACAGTCAAGAAAGTAGCTCTGAAGCCGAGAAACGGGATCGACCATAAGCACTAATGTGAAATTACGTACAATTTTCAAATTTCTTGTACTTGCTAAATTTGCGACCTCGGGCAGCTATGTTGCCATGGAGGTATCACACAAGATTTGACTTTATAGGCTAGAACTGAAGTCGCGCCAACTGTTTAACTCAAAATACAGTCAAGAAAGTAGCTCTGAAGCCGAGGAACGGGATCGACCATAAGCACTCTCGTGGAATTACGTACAATTTTCAAATTTCTTGTACTGGCTAACTGTGCGACCTCGGGCAGCTATGTTACCATGGAGGAACCACACAGGATTTGATTTTATAGGTTAGAACTGAAGTAGCGCCAGCTGTTTAACTCAAAATACAGTCAAGAAAGTAGCTCTGAAGCCGAGAAACGGGATCGAACATAAGCACTACCGTGAAATTACATGCAACTTTCAAATTTCTTGTACTTGCTAACTTTGCGACCCCGGGCAGCTATGTTACCATGGAGGAATCACACAAGATTTGACTTTTTAGGCTAGAACTGAAGTAGCACCAACTGTTTAACTCAAAATACAGTCAAGAAAGTGGCTCTGAAGCCGAGAAACGGGATCGACCATAAGCACTACCGTTTAATTACGTACAATTTTCAAATTTCTTGTACTTGATAACTTTGCGACCTCGGGCAGCTATGTTACCATGGCGGAACCATACAACATTTGACTTTATAGGTTAGAACTGAAGTCGCGCCAACTGTTTAACTCAAAATACAGTCAAGAAAGTGGCTCTGAAGCCGAGAAACGGGATCGACCATAAGCACTAATGTGAAATTACGTACAATTTTCAAATTTCTTGTACTTGCTAAATTTGCGACCTCGGGCAGCAACTGAAGTCGCGCCAACTGCTTGACTCAAAATACAGTCAAGAAACTAGCTCTGAAGCCGAGAAACGGGATCGACCATAAGCACTACCGTGGAATTACGTACAATTTTCAAATTTCTTGTACTTGCTAAATTTGCGACCTCGGGCAGCTATGTTACAATGGAGGAACCACACAAGATTTGACTTTATAGATTAGAACTGAAGTCGCGAGAACTGCTCTACTCAAAATATAGTCAAGAAAGTAGCTCTGAAGCCGAGAAACGGGATCGACCATAAGCACTACCGTGGAATTACGTACACTTTTCAAATTTCTTGTACTTTCTAACTTTGCGACCTCGGGCAGCTATGTTACCATGGAGGAACCACACAAGATTTGACTTTATATACTAGAACTGAAGTCACGCCAACTGCTTAACTCAAAATACAGTCAAGAAAGTAGCTCTGAAGCCGAGAAACGGAATCGACCATAAGCACTACCGTTTAATTACGTACAATTTTCAAATTTCTTGTACTTGATAACTTTGCGACCTCGGGCAGCTATGTTACCATGGAGGAATCAAACAAGATTTGACTTTTTAGGCTAGAACTGAAGTTGCGCCAACTGTTTAACTCAAAATACAGTCAAGAAAGTAGCTCTGAAGCCGAGGAACAGGATCGAACATAAGCACTAATGTGAAATTACGTACAATTTTCAAATTTCTTGTACTTGCTAACTTTGCGACCTCGGGCAGCTATGTTTCCATGGAGGAACCACACAAGATTTGACTTTATAGGTTAGAACTGAAGTCGCGAGAACTGCTTAACTCAAAATACAGTCAAGAAAGTAGGTCTGAAGCCGAGAAACGGGATCGACCATAAGCACTACCGTTTAATTACGTACAATTTTCAAATTTCTTGTACTTGATAACTTTGCGACCTCGGGCAGCTATGTTACCATGGAGGAACCATACAACATTTGACTTTATAGGTTAGAACTGAAGTCGCGCCAACTGTTTAACTCAAAATACAGTCAAGAAAGTAGCTCTGAAGCCGAGAAACGGGATCGACCATAAGCACTAATGTGAAATTACGTACAATTTTCAAATTTCTTGTACTTGCTAAATTTGCGACCTCGGGCAGCTATGTTGCCATGGAGGTATCACACAAGATTTGACTTTATAGGCTAGAACTGAAGTCGCGCCAACTGTTTAACTCAAAATACAGTCAAGAAAGTAGCTCTGAAGCCGAGGAACGGGATCGACCATAAGCACTCTCGTGGAATTACGTACAATTTTCAAATTTCTTGTACTGGCTAACTGTGCGACCTCGGGCAGCTATGTTACCATGGAGGAACCACACAGGATTTGATTTTATAGGTTAGAACTGAAGTAGCGCCAGCTGTTTAACTCAAAATACAGTCAAGAAAGTAGCTCTGAAGCCGAGAAACGGGATCGAACATAAGCACTACCGTGAAATTACATGCAACTTTCAAATTTCTTGTACTTGCTAACTTTGCGACCCCGGGCAGCTATGTTACCATGGAGGAATCACACAAGATTTGACTTTTTAGGCTAGAACTGAAGTAGCACCAACTGTTTAACTCAAAATACAGTCAAGAAAGTGGCTCTGAAGCCGAGAAACGGGATCGACCATAAGCACTACCGTTTAATTACGTACAATTTTCAAATTTCTTGTACTTGATAACTTTGCGACCTCGGGCAGCTATGTTACCATGGCGGAACCATACAACATTTGACTTTATAGGTTAGAACTGAAGTCGCGCCAACTGTTTAACTCAAAATACAGTCAAGAAAGTGGCTCTGAAGCCGAGAAACGGGATCGACCATAAGCACTAATGTGAAATTACGTACAATTTTCAAATTTCTTGTACTTGCTAAATTTGCGACCTCGGGCAGCTATGTTGCCATGGAGGTATCACACAAGATTTGACTTTATAGGCTAGAACTGAAGTCGCGCCAACTGTTTAACTCAAAATACAGTCAAGAAAGTAGCTCTGAAGCCGAGGAACGGGATCGACCATAAGCACTCTCGTGGAATTACGTACAATTTTCAAATTTCTTGTACTGGCTAACTGTGCGACCTCGGGCAGCTATGTTACCATGGAGGAACCACACAGGATTTGATTTTATAGGTTAGAACTGAAGTCGCGCCAACTGCCTAACTCAAAATACAGTCAAGAAAGTAGCTCTGAAGCCGAGAAACTGGATCGACCATAAGCACTACCGTGGAATTACGTACACTTTTCAAATTTCTTGTACTTGCTAACTTTGCGACCTCGGGCAGCTATGTTACCATGGAGGAACCACACAAGATTTGACTTTATAGGCTAGAACTGAAGTCGCGCCAACTGTTTAACTCAAAATACAGTCAAGAAAGTAGCTCTGAAGCCGAGGAACAGGATCGAACATAAGCACTAATGTGAAATTACGTACAATTTTCAAATTTCTTGTACTTGCTAACTTTGCGACCTCGGGCAGCTATGTTTCCATGGAGGAACCAGACAAGATTTGACTTTATAGGTTAGAACTGAAGTCGCGAGAACTGCTTAACTCAAAATACAGTCAAGAAAGTAGCTCTGAAGCCGAGAAACGGGATCGACCATAAGCACTACCGTTTAATTACGTACAATTTTCAAATTTCTTGTACTTGATAACTTTGCGACCTCGGGCAGCTATGTTACCATGGAGGAACCATACAACATTTGACTTTATAGGTTAGAACTGAAGTCGCGCCAACTGTTAAACTCAAAATACAGTCAAGAAAGTAGCTCTGAAGCCGAGAAACGGGATCGACCATAAGCACTAATGTGAAATTACGTACAATTTTCAAATTTCTTGTACTTGCTAAATTTGCGACCTCGGGCAGCTATGTTGCCATGGAGGTATCACACAAGATTTGACTTTATAGGCTAGAACTGAAGTCGCGCCAACTGTTTAACTCAAAATACAGTCAAGAAAGTAGCTCTGAAGCCGAGGAACGGGATCGACCATAAGCACTCTCGTGGAATTACGTACAATTTTCAAATTTCTTGTACTGGCTAACTGTGCGACCTCGGGCAGCTATGTTACCATGGAGGAACCACACAGGATTTGATTTTATAGGTTAGAACTAAAGTCGCGCCAACTGCCTAACTCAAAATACAGTCAAGAAAGTAGCTCTGAAGCCGAGAAACGGGATCGACCATAAGCACTACCGTGGAATTACGTACACTTTTCAAATTTCTTGTACTTGCTAACTTTGCGACCTCGGGCAGCTATGTTACCATGGAGGAACCACACAAGATTTGACTTTATAGGCTAGAACTGAAGTCGCGCCAACTGTTTAACTCAAAATACAGTCAAGAAAGTAGCTCTGAAGCCGAGAAACGGGATCGACCATAAGCACTAATGTGAAATTACGTACAATTTTCAAATTTCTTGTACTTGCTAACTTTGCGACCTCGGGCAGCTATGTTACCATGGAGGTATCACACAAGATTTGACTTTATAGGCTAGAACTGAAGTCGCGCCAACTGTTTAACTCAAAATACAGTCAAGAAAGTGGCTCTGAAGCCGAGAAACGGGATCGACCATAAGCACTAATGTGAAATTACGTACAATTTTCAAATTTCTTGTACTTGCTAATTTTGCGACCTCGGGCAGCTATGTTACCATGGAGGAATCACACAAGATTTGACTTTTTAGGCTAGAACTGAAGTAGCGCCAGCTGTTTAACTCAAAATACAGTCAAGAAAGTAGCTCTGAAGCCGAGAAACAGGATCGAACATAAGCACTAATGTGAAATTACGTACAATTTTCAAATTTCTTGTACTTGCTAAGTTTGCGACCTCGGGCAGCTATGTTTCCATGGAGGAACCACACAAGATTTGACTTAATAGGTTAGAACTGAAGTCGCGAGAACTGCTTAACTCAAAATACAGTCAAGAAAGTAGCTCTGAAGCCGAGAAACGGGATCGACCATAAGCACTACCGTTTAATCACGTACAATTTTCAAATTTCTTGTACTTGATAACTTTGCGACCTCGGGCAGCTATGTTACCATGGAGGAACCATACAACATTTGACTTTATAGGTTAGTACTGAAGTCGCGCCAACTGTTTAACTCAAAATACAGTCAAGAAAGTAGCTCTGAAGCCGAGAAACGGGATCGACCATAAGCACTAATGTGAAATTACGTACAATTTTCAAATTTCTTGTACTTGCTAAATTTGCGACCTCGGGCAGCTATGTTGCCATGGAGGTATCACACAAGATTTGACTTTATAGGCTAGAACTGAAGTCGCGCCAACTGTTTAACTCAAAATACAGTCAAGAAAGTAGCTCTGAAGCCGAGGAACGGGATCGACCATAAGCACTCTCGTGGAATTACGTACAATTTTCAAATTTCTTGTACTGGCTAACTGTGCGACCTCGGGCAGCTATGATACCATGGAGGAACCACACAGGATTTGATTTTATAGGTTAGAACTGAAGTCGCGCCAACTGCCTAACTCAAAATACAGTCAAGAAAGTAGCTCTGAAGCCGAGAAACGGGATCGACCATAAGCACTACCGTGGAATTACGTACACTTTTCAAATTTCTTGTACTTGCTAACTTTGCGACCTCGGGCAGCTATGTTACCATGGAGGAACCACACAAGATTTGACTTTATAGGCTAGAACTGAAGTCGCGCCAACTGTTTAACTCAAAATACAGTCAAGAAAGTAGCTCTGAAGCCGAGAAACGGGATCGACCATAAGCACTAATGTGAAATTACGTACAATTTTCAAATTTCTTGTACTTGCTAACTTTGCGACCTCGGGCAGCTATGTTACCATGGAGGTATCACACAAGATTTGACTTTATAGGCTAGAACTGAAGTCGCGCCAACTGTTTAACTCAAAATACAGTCAAGAAAGTGGCTCTGAAGCCGAGAAACGGGATCGACCATAAGCACTAATGTGAAATTACGTACAATTTTCAAATTTCTTGTACTTGCTAATTTTGCGACCTCGGGCAGCTATGTTACCATGGAGGAATCACACAAGATTTGACTTTTTAGGCTAGAACTGAAGTAGCGCCAGCTGTTTAACTCAAAATACAGTCAAGAAAGTAGCTCTGAAGCCGAGAAACGGGATCGAACATAAGCACTACCGTGAAATTACATGCAACTTTCAAATTTCTTGTACTTGCTAACTTTGCGACCTCGGGCAGCTATGTTACCATGGAGGAATCACACAAGATTTGACTTTTTAGGCTAGAACTGAAGTAGCACCAACTGTTTAACTCAAAATACAGTCAAGAAAGTGGCTCTGAAGCCGAGAAACGGGATCGACCATAAGCACTAATGTGAAATTACGTACAATTTTCAAATTTCTTGTACTTGCTAACTTTGCGACCTCGGGCAGCTATGTTACCATGGAGGAAACACACAAGATTTGACTTTTTAGGCTAGAACTGAAGTAGCGCCAACTGTTTAACTGAAAATACAGTCAAGAAAGTGGCTCTGAAGCCGAGAAACGGGATCGAACATAAGCACTAATGTGAAATTACGTACAATTTTCAAATTTCTTGTACTTGCTAACTTTGCGACCTCGGGCAGCTATGTTTCCATGGAGGAACCACACAATATTTGACTTTATAGGTTAGAACTGAAGTCGCGCCAACTGCTTAACTCAAAATGCAGTCAAGAAAGTAGCTCTGAAGCCGAGAAACGGGATCGACCATAAGCACTAATGTGAAATTACGTAAAATTTCCAAATTTCTTGTACTTGCTAACTTTGCGACCTCGGGCAGCTATGTTACCATGGAGGTATCACACAAGATTTGACTTTATAGGCTAGAACTGAAGTCGCGCCAACTGTTTAACTCAAAATACAGTCAACAAAGTAGCTCTGAAGCCGAGAAACGGGATCGACCATAAGCACTAATGTGAAATTACGTACAATTTTCCAATTTCTTGTACTTGCTAACTTTGCGACTTCGGGCAGCTATGTTACCATGGAGGAATCAAACAAGATTTGAATTTTTAAGCTAGAACTGAAGTAGCGCCAACTGCTTAACTCAAAATACAGTCAAGAAAGTAGCTCTGAAGCCGAGAAACGGGATTGACCATAAGCACTACCGTGGAATTACGTACACTTTTCAAATTTCTTGTACTTTCTAACTTTGCGACCTCGGGCAGCTATGTTACCATTTAGGAACCACACAAGATTTGACTTTATAGATTAGAACTGAAGGCGCGAGAACTGCTTTACTCAAAATACAGTCAAGAAAGTAGCTCTGAAGCCGAGAAACGGGATTGACCATAAGCACTACCGTGGAATTACGTACACTTTTCAAATTTCTTGTACTTTCTAACTTTGCGACCTAGGGCAGCTATGTTACCATGGAGGAATCAAACAAGATTTGAATTTTTAAGCTAGAACTGAAGTAGCGCCAACTGCTTAACTCAAAATACAGTCAAGAAAGTAGCTCTGAAGCCGAGAAACGGGATCGACCATAAGCACTACCGTGGAATTACGTACAATTTTCAAATTTCTTGTACTTGCTAAATTTGCGACCTCGGGCAGCTATGTTACCATGGAGGAACCACACAAGATTTGACTTTATAGGTTAGAACTGAAGTCGCGAGAACTGCTTAACTCAAAATACAGTCAAGAAAGTAGCTCTGAAGCCGAGAAACGGGATCGACCATAAGCACTACCGTTTAATTACGTACAATTTTCAAATTTCTTGTGCTTGCTAATTTTGCGACCTCGGGCAGCTATGTTACCATGGAGGAATCAAACAAGGTTTGAATTTTTAAGCTAGAACTGAAGTAGCGCCAACTGCTTAACTCAAAATACAGTCAAGAAAGTAGCTCTGAAGCCGAGAAACGGGATCGACCATAAGCACTACCGTGGAATTACGTACAATTTTCAAATTTCTTGTACTTGCTAAATTTGCGACCTCGGGCAGCTATGTTACCATGGAGGAACCACACAAGATTTGACTTTATAGGTTAGAACTGAAGTCGCGAGAACTGCTTAGCTCAAAATACAGTCAAGAAAGTAGCTCTGAAGCCGAGAAACGGGATCGACCATAAGCACTACCGTTTAATTACGTACAATTTTCAAATTTCTTGTACTTGCTAACTTTGCGACCTCGGGCAGCTATGTTACCATGGAGGTATCACACAAGATTTGACTTTATAGGCTAGAACTGAAGTCGCGCCAACTGTTTAACTCAAAATACAGTCAAGAAAGTGGCTCTGAAGCCGAGAAACGGGATCGACCATAAGCACTAATGTGAAATTACGTACAATTTTCAAATTTCTTGTACTTGCTAATTTTGCGACCTCGGGCAGCTATGTTACCATGGAGGAATCACACAAGATTTGACTTTTTAGGCTAGAACTGAAGTAGCACCAGCTGTTTAACTCAAAATACAGTCAAGAAAGTAGCTCTGAAGCCGAGAAACGGGATCGAACATAAGCACTACCGTGAAATTACATGCAACTTTCAAATTTCTTGTACTTGCTAACTTTGCGACCTCGGGCAGCTATGTTACCATGGAGGAATCACACAAGATTTGACTTTTTAGGCTAGAACTGAAGTAGCACCAACTGTTTAACTCAAAATACAGTCAAGAAAGTAGCTCTGAAGCCGAGAAACGGGATCGACCATAAGCACTAATGTGAAATTACGTACAATTTTCCAATTTCTTGTACTTGCTAACTTTGCGACCTCGGGCAGCTATGTTACCATGGAGGAACCACACAAGATTTGAATTTTTAAGCTAGAACTGAAGTAGCGCCAACTGCTTAACTCAAAATACATTCAAGAAAGTAGCTCTGAAGCCGAGAAACGGGATCGAACATAAGCACTAATGTGAAATTACGTACAATTTTCAAATTTCTTGTACTTGCTAAATTTGCGACCTCGGGCTGCTATGTTTCCATGGAGGAACCACACAAGATTTGACTTTATAGGTTAGAACTGAAGTCGCGAGAACTGCTTAGCTCAAAATACAGTCAAGAAAGTAGCTCTGAAGCCGAGAAACGGGATCGAACATAAGCACTAATGTGAAATTACGTAAAATTTTCCAATTTCTTGTACTTGCTAACTTTGCGACCTCGGGCAGCTATGTTACCATGGAGGAATCAAACAAGATTTGAATTTTTAAGCTAGAACTGAAGTAGCGCCAACTGCTTAACTCAAAATACAGTCAAGAAAGTAGCTCTGAAGCCGAGAAACGGGATCGACCATAAGCACTACCGTGGAATTACGTACAATTTTCAAATTTCTTGTACTTGCTAACTTTGCGACCTCGGGCAGCTATGTTACCATGGAGGAACCACACAAGATTTGACTTTATAGGTTAGAACTGAAGTCGCGCCAACTGTTTAACTGAAAATACAGTCAAGAAAGTGGCTCTGAAGCCGAGAAACGGGATCGAACATAAGCACTAATGTGAAATTACGTACAATTTTCAAATTTCTTGTACTTGCTAACTTTGCGACCTCGGGCAGCTATGTTTCCATGGAGGAACCACACAAGATTTGACTTTATAGGCTAGAACTGAAGTCGCGCCAACTGTTTAACTCAAAATACAGTCAAGAAAGTAGCTCTGAAGCCGAGCAACGGGATCGACCATAAGCACTAATGTGAAATTACGTACAATTTTCCAATTTCTTGTACTTGCTAACTTTGCGACTTCGGGCAGCTATGTTACCAAGGAGGAATCAAACAAGATTTGAATTTTTAAGCTAGAACTGAAGGAGCGCCAACTGCTTAACTCAAAATACAGTCAAGAAAGTAGCTCTGAAGCCGAGAAACGGGATTGGCCATAAGCACTACCGTGGAATTACGTACACTTTTCAAATTTCTTGTACTTTCTAACTTTGCGACCTCGGGCAGCTATGTTACCATGGAGGAACCACACAAGATTTGACTTTATAGATTAGAACTGAAGTCGCGAGAACTGCTTTACTCAAAATACAGTCAAGAAAGTAGCTCTGAAGCCGAGAAACGGGATTGACCATAAGCACTACCGTGGAATTACGTACACTTTTCAAATTTCTTGTACTTTCTAACTTTGCGACCTAGGGCAGCTATGTTACCATGGAGGAATCAAACAAGATTTGAATTTTTAAGCTAGAACTGAAGTAGCGCCAACTGCTTAACTCAAAATACAGTCAAGAAAGTAGCTCTGAAGCCGAGAAACGGGATCGACCATAAGCACTACCGTGGAATTACGTACAATTTTCAAATTTCTTGTACTTGCTAAATTTGCGACCTCTGGCAGCTATGTTACCATGGAGGAACCACACAGGATTTGACTTTATAGGTTAGAACTGAAGTCGCGAGAACTGCTTAACTCAAAATACAGTCAAGAAATTAGCTCTGAAGCCGAGAAACGGGATCGACCATAAGCACTACCGTTTAATTACGTACAATTTTCAAATTTCTTGTACTTGCTAACTTTGCGACCTCGGGCAGCTATGTTACCATGGAGGAATCAAACAAGATTTGAATTTTTAAGCTAGAACTGAAGTAGCGCCAACTGCTTAACTCAAAATACAGTCAAGAAAGTAGCTCTGAAGCCGAGAAACGGGATCGACCATAAGCACTAATGTGAAATTACGTACAATTTTCCAATTTCTTGTACTTGCTAAATTTGCGACCTCGGGCAGCTATGTTACCATGGAGGAATCAAACAAGATTTGAATTTTTAAGCTAGAACTGAAGCAGCGCCAACTGCTTAACTGAAAATACATTCAAGAAAGTAGCTCTGAAGCCGAGAAACGGGATCGACCATAAGCACTAATGTGAAATTACGTACAATTTTCCAATTTCTTGTACTTGCTAACTTTGCGACCTCGGGCAGCTATGTTACCATGGAGGAACCACACAAGATTTGAATTTTTAAGCTAGAACTGAAGTAGCGCCAACTGCTTAACTCAAAATACATTCAAGAAAGTAGCTCTGAAGCCGAGAAACGGGATCGAACATAAGCACTAATGTGAAATTACGTACAATTTTCAAATTTCTTGTACTTGCTAAATTTGCGACCTCGGGCTGCTATGTTTCCATGGAGGAACCACACAAGATTTGACTTTATAGGTTAGAACTGAAGTCGCGAGAACTGCTTAGCTCAAAATACAGTCAAGAAAGTAGCTCTGAAGCCGAGAAACGGGATCGAACATAAGCACTAATGTGAAATTACGTAAAATTTTCCAATTTCTTGTACTTGCTAACTTTGCGACCTCGGGCAGCTATGTTACCATGGAGGAATCAAACAAGATTTGAATTTTTAAGCTAGAACTGAAGTAGCGCCAACTGCTTAACTCAAAATACAGTCAAGAAAGTAGCTCTGAAGCCGAGAAACGGGATCGACCATAAGCACTACCGTGGAATTACGTACAATTTTCAAATTTCTTGTACTTGCTAACTTTGCGACCTCGGGCAGCTATGTTACCATGGAGGAACCACACAAGATTTGACTTTATAGGTTAGAACTGAAGTCGCGCCAACTGTTTAACTCAAAATACAGTCAAGAAAGTGGCTCTGAAGCCGAGAAACGGGATTGACCATAAGCACTACCGTGGAATTACGTACACTTTTCAAATTTCTTGTACTTTCTAACTTTGCGACCTCGGGCAGCTATGTTACCATTTAGGAACCACACAAGATTTGACTTTATAGATTAGAACTGAAGTCGTGAGAACTGCTTAGCTCAAAATACAGTCAAGAAAATAGCTCTGAAGCCGAGAAACGGGATCGACCATAAGCACTAATGTGAAATTACGTACAATTTTCCAATTTCTTGTACTTGCTAACTTTGCGACTTCGGGCAGCTATGTTACCATGGAGGAATCAAACAAGATTTGAATTTTTAAGCTAGAACTGAAGTAGCGCCAACTGCTTAACTCAAAATACAGTCAAGAAAGTAGCTCTGAAGCCGAGAAACGGGATTGACCATAAGCACTACCGTGGAATTACGTACACTTTTCAAATTTCTTGTACTTTCTAACTTTGCGACCTCGGGCAGCTATGTTACCATTTAGGAACCACACAAGATTTGACTTTATAGATTAGAACTGAAGTCGTGAGAACTGCTTAGCTCAAAATACAGTCAAGAAAGTAGCTCTGAAGCCGAGAAACGGGATCGAACATAAGCACTAATGTGAAATTACGTAAAATTTTCCAATTTCTTTTACTTGCTAACTTTGCGACCTCGGGCAGCTATGTTACCATGGAGGAATCAAACAAGATTTGAATTTTTAAGCTAGAACTGAAGTAGCGCCAACTGCTTAACTCAAAATACAGTCAAGAAAGTAGCTCTGAAGCCGAGAAACGGGATCGACCATAAGCACTACCGTGGAATTACGTACAATTTTCAAATTTCTTGTACTGGCTAACTTTGCGACCTCGGGCAGCTATGTTACCATGGAGGAACCACACAAGATTTGACTTTATAGGTTAGAACTGAAGTCGAGAGAACTGCCTAATTCAAAATACAGTCAAGAAAGTAGCTCTGAAGCCGAGAAACGGGATCGACCATAAGCACTACCGTTTAAATACGTACAATTTTCAAATTTCTTGTACTTGCTAAATTTGCGACCTCGGGCAGCTATGTTACCATGGAGGAACCACACAACATTTGACTTTATAGGTTAGAACTGAAGTCGCGCCAACTGTTTAACTCAAAATACAGTCAAGAAAGTAGCTCTGAAGCCGAGAAACGGGATCGACCATAAGCACTAATGTGAAATTACGTACAATTTTCAAATTTCTTGTACTTGCTAAATTTGCGACCTCGGGCAGCTATGTTGCCATGGAGGTATCACACAAGATTTGACTTTATAGGCTAGAACTGAAGTCGCGCCAACTGTTTAACTCAAAATACAGTCAAGAAAGTAGCTCTGAAGCCGAGAAACGGGATCGACCATAAGCACTACCGTGGAATTACGTACAATTTTCAAATTTCTTGTACTGGCTAACTTTGCGACCTCGGGCAGCTATGTTACCATGGAGGAACCACACAAGATTTGATTTTATAGGCTAGAACTGCAGTCGCGCCAACTGCCTAACTCAAAATACAGTCAAGAAAGTAGCTCTGAAGCCGAGAAACGGGATCGACCATAAGCACTACCGTGGAATTACGTACACTTTTCAAATTTCTTGTACTTGCTAACTTTGCGACCTCGGGCAGCTATGTTACCATGGAGGAACCACACAAGATTTGACTTTATAGGCTAGAACTGAAGTAGCGCCAGCTGTTTAACTCAAAATACAGTCAAGAAAGTAGCTCTGAAGCCGAGAAACGGGATCGAACATAAGCACTACCGTGAAATTACATGCAACTTTCAAATTTCTTGTTCTTGCTAACTTTGCGACCCCGGGCAGCTATGTTACCATGGAGGAATCACACAAGATTTGACTTTTTAGGCTAGAACTGAAGTAGCACCAACTGTTTAACTCAAAATACAGTCAAGAAAGTAGCTCTGAAGCCGAGAAACGGGATCGAACATAAGCACTACCGTGAAATTACATGCAATTTTCAAATTTCTTGTACTTGCTAACTTTGCGACCTCGGGCAGCTATGTTACCATGGAGGAATCACACAAGATTTGACTTTTTAGGCTAGAACTGAAGTAGCACCAACTGTTTAACTCAAAATACAGTCAAGAAAGTGGCTCTGAAGCCGAGAAACGGGATCGACCATAAGCACTAATGTGAAATTACGTACAATTTTCAAATTTCTTGTACTTGCTAATTTTGCGACCTCGGGCAGCTATGTTACCATGGACGAATCACACAAGATTTGACTTTATATGCTCGAACTGAAGTCGCGCCAACTGCTTAACTCAAAATACAGTCAAGAAAGTAGCTCTGAAGCCGAGAAACGGGATCGACCATAAGCACTACCGTGGAATTACGTACAATTTTCAAATTTCTTGTACTTGCTAAATTTGCGACCTCGGGCAGCTATGTTACAATGGAGGAACCACACAAGATTTGACTTTATAGATTAGAACTGAAGTCGCGAGAACTGCTTTACTCAAAATATAGTCAAGAAAGTAGCTCTGAAGCCGAGAAACGGGATCGACCATAAGCACTACCGTGGAATTACGTACACTTTTCAAATTTCTTGTACTTTCTAACTTTGCGACCTCGGGCAGCTATGTTACCATGGAGGAACCACACAAGATTTGACTTTATATACCAGAACTGAAGTCACCCCAACTGCTTAACTCAAAATACAGTCAAGAACGTAGCTCTGAAGCCGAGAAACGGGATCGACCATAAGCACTACCGTTTAATTACGTACAATTTTCAAATTTCTTGTACTTGATAAGTTTGCGACCTCGGGCAGCTATGTTACCATGGAGGAATCAAACAAGATTTGACTTTTTAGGCTAGAACTGAAGTTGCGCCAACTGTTTAACTCAAAATACAGTCAAGAAAGTAGCTCTGAAGCCGAGGAACAGGATCGAACATAAGCACTAATGTGAAATTACGTACAATTTTCAAATTTCTTGTACTTGCTAACTTTGCGACCTCGGGCAGCTATGTTTCCATAGAGGAACCACACAAGATTTGACTTTATAGGTTAGAACTGAAGTCGCGAGAACTGCTTAACTCAAAATACAGTCAAGAAAGTAGCTCTGAAGCCGAGAAACGGGATCGACCATAAGCACTACCGTTTAATTACGTACAATTTTCAAATTTCTTGTACTTGATAACTTTGCGACCTCGGGCAGCTATGTTACCATGGAGGAACCATACAACATTTGACTTTATAGGTTAGAACTGAAGTCGCGCCAACTGTTTAACTCAAAATACAGTCAAGAAAGTAGCTCTGAAGCCGAGGAACGGGATCGACCATAAGCACTCTCGTGGAATTACGTACAATTTTCAAATTTCTTGTACTGGCTAACTGTGCGACCTCGGGCAGCTATGTTACCATGGAGGAACCACACAGGATTTGATTTTATAGGTTAGAACTGAAGTCGCGCCAACTGCCTAACTCAAAATACAGTCAAGAAAGTAGCTCTGAAGCCGAGAAACGGGATCGACCATAAGCACTACCGTGGAATTACGTACACTTTTCAAATTTCTTGTACTTGCTAACTTTGCGACCTCGGGCAGCTATGTTACCATGGAGGAACCACACAAGATTTGACTTTATAGGCTAGAACTGAAGTCGCGCCAACTGTTTAACTCAAAATACAGTAAAGAAAGTAGCTCTGAAGCCGAGAAACGGGATAGACCATAAGCACTAATGTGAAATTACGTACAATTTTCAAATTTCTTGTACTTGCTAACTTTGCGACCTCGGGCAGCTATGTTACCATGGAGGTATCACACAAGATTTGACTTAATAGGCTAGAACTGAAGTCGCGCCAACTGTTTAACTCAAAATACAGTCAAGAAAGTGGCTCTGAAGCCGAGAAACGGGATCGACCATAAGCACTAATGTGAAATTACGTACAATTTTCAAATTTCTTGTACTTGCTAATTTTGCGACCTCGGGCAGCTATGTTACCATGGAGGAATCACACAAGATTTGACTTTTTAGGCTAGAACTGAAGTAGCGCCAGCTGTTTAACTTAAAATACAGTCAAGAAAGTAGCTCTGAAGCCGAGAAACGGGATCGAACATAAGCACTACCGTGAAATTACATGCAACTTTCAAATTTCTTGTACTTGCTAACTTTGCGACCTCGGCCAGCTATGTTACCATGGAGGAATCACACAAGATTTGACTTTTTAGGCTAGAACTGAAGTAGCACCAACTGTTTAACTCAAAATACAGTCAAGAAAGTAGCTCTGAAGCCGAGAAACGGGATCGAACATAAGCACTACCGCGAAATTACATGCAATTTTCAAATTTCTTGTACTTGCTAACTTTGCGACCTCGGGCAGCTATGTTACCATGGAGGAATCACACAAGATTTGACTTTTTAGGCTAGAACTGAAGTAGCACCAACTGTTTAACTCAAAATACAGTCAAGAAAGTGGCTCTGAAGCCGAGAAACGGGATCGACCATAAGCACTAATGTGAAATTACGTACAATTTTCAAATTTCTTGTACTTGCTAACTTTGCGACCCCGGGCAGCTATGTTACCATGGAGGAAACACACAAGATTTGACTTTTTAGGCTAGAACTGAAGTAGCGCCAACTGTTTAACTGAAAATACAGTCAAGAAAGTGGCTCTGAAGCCGAGAAACGGGATCGAACATAAGCACTAATGTGAAATTACGTACAATTTTCAAATTTCTTGTACTTGCTAACTTTGCGACTTCGGGCAGCTATGTTTCCATGGAGGAACCACACAAGATTTGACTTTATAGGTTAGAACTGAAGTCGCGCCAACTGCTTAACTCAAAATGCAGTCAAGAAAGTAGCTCTGAAGCCGAGAAACGGGATCGACCATAAGCACTAATGTGAAATTACGTAAAATTTTCAAATATCTTGTACTTGCTAACTTTGCGACCTCGGGCAGCTATGTTACCATGGAGGTATCACACAAGATTTGACTTTATAGGCTAGAACTGAAGTCGCGCCAACTGTTTAACTCAAAATACAGTCAAGAAAGTAGCTCTGAAGCCGAGAAACGGGATCGACCATAAGCACTAATGTGAAATTACGTACAATTTTCCAATTTCTTGTACTTGCTAACTTTGCGACTTCGGGCAGCTAGGTTACCATGGAGGAATCAAACAAGATTTGAATTTTTAAGCTAGAACTGAAGTAGCGCCAACTGCTTAACTCAAAATACAGTCAAGAAAGTAGCTCTGAAGCCGAGAAACGGGATTGACCATAAGCACTACCGTGGAATTACGTACACTTTTCAAATTTCTTGTACTTTCTAACTTTGCGACCTCGGGCAGCTATGTTACCATGGAGGGGCCACACAAGATTTGACTTTATAGATTAGAACTGAAGTCGCGAGAACTGCTTTACTCAAAATACAGTCAAGAAAGTAGCTCTGAAGCCGAGAAACGGGATTGACCATAAGCACTACCGTGGAATTACGTACACTTTTCAAATTTCTTGTACTTTCTAACTTTGCGACCTCGGGCAGCTATGTTACCATGGAGGAACCACACAAGATTTGACTTTATATACTAGAACTGAAGTCACGCCAACTGCTTAACTCAAAATACAGTCAAGAAAGTAGCTCTGAAGCCGAGAAACGGGATCGAACATAAACACTAATGTGAAATTACGTACAATTTTCAAATTTCTTGTACTTGCTAACTTTGCGACCTAGGGCAGCTATGTTACCATGGAGGAATCAAACAAGATTTGAATTTTTAAGCTAGAACTGAAGTAGCGCCAACTGCTTAACTCAAAATACAGTCAAGAAAGTAGCTCTGAAGCCGAGAAACGGGATCGACCATAAGCACTACCGTGGAATTACGTACAATTTTCAAATTTCTTGTACTTGCTAAATTTGCGACCTCTGGCAGCTATGTTACCATGGAGGAACCACACAGGATTTGACTTTATAGGTTAGAACTGAAGTCGCGAGAACTGCTTAACTCAAAATACAGTCAAGAAAGTAGCTCTGAAGCCGAGAAACGGGATCGACCATAAGCACTACCGTTTAATTACGTACAATTTTCAAATTTCTTGTACTTGCTAACTTTGCGACCTCGGGCAGCTATGTTACCATGGAGGAACCACACAAGATTTGAATTTTTAAGCTAGAACTGAAGTAGCGCCAACTGCTTAACTCAAAATACATTCAAGAAAGTAGCTCTGAAGCGGAGAAACGGGATCGACCATAAGCACTAATGTGAAATTACGTACAATTTTCCAATTTCTTGTACTTGCTAAATTTGCGACCTCGGGCAGCTATGTTACCATGGAGGAATCAAACAAGATTTGAATTTTTAAGCTAGAACTGAAGCAGCGCCAACTGCTTAACTGAAAATACATTCAAGAAAGTAGCTCTGAAGCCGAGAAACGGGATCGACCATAAGCACTAATGTGAAATTACGTACAATTTTCCAATTTCTTGTACTTGCTAACTTTGCGACCTCGGGCAGCTATGTTACCATGGAGGAACCACACAAGATTTGAATTTTTAAGCTAGAACTGAAGTAGCGCCAACTGCTTAACTCAAAATACATTCAAGAAAGTAGCTCTGAAGCCGAGAAACGGGATCGAACATAAGCACTAATGTGAAATTACGTACAATTTTCAAATTTCTTGTACTTGCTAACTTTGCGACCTCGGGCTGCTATGTTTCCATGGAGGAACCACACAAGATTTGACTTTATAGGTTAGAACTGAAGTCGCGAGAACTGCTTAGCTCAAAATACAGTCAAGAAAGTAGCTCTGAAGCCGAGAAACGGGATCGAACATAAGCACTAATGTGAAATTACGTAAAATTTTCCAATTTCTTGTACTTGCTAACTTTGCGACCTCGGGCAGCTATGTTACCATGGAGGAATCAAACAAGATTTGAATTTTTAGGCTAGAACTGAAGTAGCGCCAACTGCTTAACTCAAAATACAGTCAAGAAAGTAGCTCTGAAGCCGAGAAACGGGATCGACCATAAACACTACCGTGCAATTACGTACAATTTTCAAATTTCTTGTACTTGCTAACTTTGCGACCTCGGGCAGCTATGTTACCGTGGAGGAACCACACAAGATTTGACTTTATAGGTTAGAACTGAAGTCGCGAGAACTGCTTAACTCAAAATACAGTCAAGAAAGTAGCTCTGAAGCCGAGAAACGGGATCGACCATAAGCACTACCGTTTAATTACGTACAATTTTCAAATTTCTTGTACTTGCTAACTTTGCGACCTCGGGCAGCTATGTTACCATGGAGGAACCACACAACATTTGACTTTATAGGTTAGAACTGAAGTCGCGCCAACTGTTTAACTCAAAATACAGTCAAGAAAGTAGCTCTGAAGCCGAGAAACGGGATCGAACATAAGCACTAATGTGAAATTACGTACAATTTTCAAATTTCTTGTACTGGCTAAATTTGCGACCTCGGGCAGCTATGTTGCCATGGAGGTATCACACAAGATTTGACTTTATAGGCTAGAACTGAAGTCGCGCCAACTGTTTAACTCAAAATACAGTCAAGAAAGTAGCTCTGAAGCCGAGAAACGGGATCGACCATAAGCACTACCGTGGAATTACGTACAATTTTCAAATTTCTTGTACTGGCTAACTTTGCGACCTCGGGCAGTTATGTTACCATGGAGGAACCACACAAGATTTGATTTTATAGGTTAGAACTGAAGTCGCGCCAACTGCCTAACTCAAAATACAGTCAAGAAAGTAGCTCTGAAGCCGAGAAACGGGATCGACCATAAGCACTACCGTGGAATTACGTACACTTTTCAAATTTCTTGTACTTGCTAACTTTGCGACCTCGGGCAGCTATGTTACCATGGAGGAACCACACAAGATTTGACTTTATAGGCTAGAACTGAAGTAGCGCCAGCTGTTTAACTCAAAATACAGTCAAGAAAGTAGCTCTGAAGCCGAGAAACGGGATCGAACATAAGCACTACCGTGAAATTACATGCAACTTTCAAATTTCTTGTACTTGCTAACTTTGCGACCTCGGGCAGCTATGTTACCATGGGGGAATCACACAAGATTTGACTTTTTAGGCTAGAACTGAAGTAGCACCAACTGTTTAACTCAAAATACAGTCAAGAAAGTAGCTCTGAAGCCGAGAAACGGGATCGAACATAAGCACTACCGTGAAATTACATGCAACTTTCAAATTTCTTGTACTTGCTAACTTTGCGACCTCGGGCAGCTATGTTACCATGGAGGAATCACACAAGATTTGACTTTTTAGGCTAGAACTGAAGTAGCACCAACTGTTTAACTCAAAATACAGTCAAGAAAGTGGCTCTGAAGCCGAGAAACGGGATCGACCATAAGCACTAATGTGAAATTACGTACAATTTTCAAATTTCTTGTACTTGCTAACTTTGCGACCTCGGGCAGCTATGTTACCATGGAGGAAACACACAAGATTTGACTTTATAGGCTAGAACTGAAGTCACGCCAACTGTTAAACTCAAAATACAGTCAAGAAAGTAGCTCTGAAGCCGAGAATCGGGATCGAACATAAGCACTACCGTGAAATTACCTGCAATTTTCAAATTTCTTGTACTTGCTAACTTTGCGACCTCGGGCAGCTATGTTACGATGGAGGAATCACACAAGATTTGACTTTATAGGCTAGAA
Organism: Merodon equestris; assembly: GCA_958301585.1. NCBI lineage: Eukaryota > Metazoa > Arthropoda > Insecta > Diptera > Syrphidae > Merodon > Merodon equestris. The sequence continues at coordinate 49,681,028 of OY284413.1, forward strand.
CTGAAGTCGCGTCAACTGTTCAACTCAAAATACAGTCAAGAAAGTAGCTCTGAAGATGAGGAACGGGATCGACCATAAGCACTAATGTGAAATTACGTACAATTTTGAAATTTTTTGTACTTGCTAACTTTGCGACCTCGGGCAGCTATGTTACGATGGAGGAATCACACAAGATTTGACTTTATAGGCTAGAACTGAAGTCGCGTCAACTGTTCAACTCAAAATACAGTCAAGAAAGTAGCTCTGAAGATGAGGAACGGGATCGACCATAAGCACTAATGTGAAATTACGTACAATTTTGAAATTTTTTGTACTTGATAACTTTGCGACCTCGGGCAGCTATGTTACCATGGAGGAACCACACAACATTTGACTTTATAGGCTAGAACTGAAGTAGCGCCAACTGTTTAACTCAAAATACAGTCAAGAAAGTAGCTCTGAAGCCGAGAAACGGGATCGAACATAAGCACTACCGTGAAATTACATGCAATTTTCAAATTTTTTGTACTTGCTAACTTTGCGACCTCGGGCAGCTATGTTACCATGGAGGAATCACACAAGATTTGACTTTTTAGGCTAGAACTGAAGTAGCGCCAACTGTTTAACTCAAAATACAGTCAAGAAAGTAGCTCTGAAGCCGAGAAACGGGATCGAACATAAGCACTACCGCGAAATTACATGCAATTTTCAAATTTCTTGTACTTGCTAACTTTGCGACCTCGGGCAGCTATGTTACCATGGAGGAATCACACAAGATTTGACTTTTTAGGCTAGAACTGAAGTAGCACCAACTGTTTAACTCAAAATACAGTCAAGAAAGTGGCTCTGAAGCCGAGAAACGGGATCGACCATAAGCACTAATGTGAAATTACGTACAATTTTCAAATTTCTTGTACTTGCTAACTTTGCGACCTCGGGCAGCTATGTTACCATGGAGGAACCACACAACATTTGACTTTATAGGTTAGAACTGAAGTCGCGCCAACTGTTTAACTCAAAATACAGTCAAGAAAGTGGCTCTGAAGCCGAGAAACGGGATCGACCATAAGCACTACCGTGAAATTACATGCAACTTTCAAATTTCTTGTACTTGCTAACTTTGCGACCTCGGCCAGCTATGTTACCATGGAGGAATCACACAAGATTTGACTTTTTAGGCTAGAACTGAAGTAGCACCAACTGTTTAACTCAAAATAGAGTCAAGAAAGTAGCTCTGAAGCCGAGAAACGGGATCGAACATAAGCACTACCGCGAAATTACATGCAATTTTCAAATTTCTTGTACTTGCTAACTTTGCGACCTCGGGCAGCTATGTTACCATGGAGGAATCACACAAGATTTGACTTTTTAGGCTAGAACTGAAGTAGCACCAACTGTTTAACTCAAAATACAGTCAAGAAAGTGGCTCTGAAGCCGAGAAACGGGATCGACCATAAGCACTAATGTGAAATTACGTACAATTTTCAAATTTCTTGTACTTGCTAACTTTGCGACCCCGGGCAGCTATGTTACCATGGAGGAAACACACAAGATTTGACTTTTTAGGCTAGAACTGAAGTAGCGCCAACTGTTTAACTGAAAATACAGTCAAGAAAGTGGCTCTGAAGCCGAGAAACGGGATCGAACATAAGCACTAATGTGAAATTACGTACAATTTTCAAATTTCTTGTACTTGCTAACTTTGCGACCTCGGGCAGCTATGTTTCCATGGAGGAACCACACAAGATTTGACTTTATAGGTTAGAACTGAAGTCGCGCCAACTGCTTAACTCAAAATGCAGTCAAGAAAGTAGCTCTGAAGCCGAGAAACGGGATCGACCATAAGCACTAATGTGAAATTACGTAAAATTTTCAAATATCTTGTACTTGCTAACTTTGCGACCTCGGGCAGCTATGTTACCATGGAGGTATCACACAAGATTTGACTTTATAGGCTAGAACTGAAGTCGCGCCAACTGTTTAACTCAAAATACAGTCAAGAAAGTAGCTCTGAAGCCGAGAAACGGGATCGACCATAAGCACTAATGTGAAATTACGTACAATTTTCCAATTTCTTGTACTTGCTAACTTTGCGACTTCGGGCAGCTATGTTACCATGGAGGAATCAAACAAGATTTGAATTTTTTAGCTAGAACTGAAGTAGCGCCAACTGCTTAACTCAAAATACAGTCAAGAAAGTAGCTCTGAAGCCGAGAAACGGGATTGACCTTAAGCACTACCGTGGAATTACGTACACTTTTCAAATTTCTTGTACTTTCTAACTTTGCGACCTCGGGCAGCTATGTTACCATGGAGGGGCCACACAAGATTTGACTTTATAGATTAGAACTGAAGTCGCGAGAACTGCTTTACTCAAAATACAGTCAAGAAAGTAGCTCTGAAGCCGAGAAACGGGATTGACCATAAGCACTACCGTGGAATTACGTACACTTTTCAAATTTCTTGTACTTTCTAACTTTGCGACCTCGGGCAGCTATGTTACCATGGAGGAACCACACAAGATTTGACTTTATATACTAGAACTGAAGTCACGCCAACTGCTTAACTCAAAATACAGTCAAGAAAGTAGCTCTGAAGCCGAGAAACGGGATCGAACATAAGCACTAATGTGAAATTACGTACAATTTTCAAATTTCTTGTACTTGCTAACTTTGCGACCTAGGGCAGCTATGTTACCATGGAGGAATCAAACAAGATTTGAATTTTTAGGCTAGAACTGAAGTAGCGCCAACTGCTTAACTCAAAATACAGTCAAGAAAGTAGCTCTGAAGCCGAGAAACGGGATCGACCATAAGCACTACCGTGGAATTACGTACAATTTTCAAATTTCTTGTACTTGCTAAATTTGCGACCTCTGGCAGCTATGTTACCATGGAGGAACCACACAGGATTTGACTTTATAGGTTAGAACTGAAGTCGCGAGAACTGCTTAACTCAAAATACAGTCAAGAAAGTAGCTCTGAAGCCGAGAAACGGGATCGACCATAAGCACTACCGTTTAATTACGTACAATTTTCAAATTTCTTGTACTTGCTAACTTTGCGACCTCGGGCAGCTATGTTACCATGGAGGAATCAAACAAGATTTGAATTTTTAAGCTAGAACTGAAGTAGCGCCAACTGCTTAACTCAAAATACAGTCAAGAAAGTAGCTCTGAAGCGGAGAAACGGGATCGACCATAAGCACTAATGTGAAATTACGTACAATTTTCCAATTTCTTGTACTTGCTAAATTTGCGACCTCGGGCAGCTATGTTACCATGGAGGAATCAAACAAGATTTGAATTTTTAAGCTAGAACTGAAGCAGCGCCAACTGCTTAACTGAAAATACATTCAGGAAAGTAGCTCTGAAGCCGAGAAACGGGATCGACCATAAGCACTAATGTGAAATTACGTACAATTTTCCAATTTCTTGTACTTGCTAACTTTGCGACCTCGGGCAGCTATGTTACCATGGAGGAACCACACAAGATTTGAATTTTTAAGCTAGAACTGAAGTAGCGCCAACTGCTTAACTCAAAATACATTCAAGAAAGTAGCTCTGAAGCCGAGAAACGGGATCGAACATAAGCACTAATGTGAAATTACGTACAATTTTCAAATTTCTTGTACTTGCTAACTTTGCGACCTCGGGCTGCTATGTTTCCATGGAGGAACCACACAAGATTTGACTTTATAGGTTAGAACTGAAGTCGCGAGAACTGCTTAGCTCAAAATACAGTCAAGAAAGTAGCTCTGAAGCCGAGAAACGGGATCGAACATAAGCACTAATGTGAAATTACGTAAAATTTTCCAATTTCTTGTACTTGCTAACTTTGCGACCTCGGGCAGCTATGTTACCATAAAGGAATCAAACAAGATTTGAATTTTTAGGCTAGAACTGAAGTAGCGCCAACTGCTTAACTCAAAATACAGTCAAGAAAGTAGCTCTGAAGCCGAGAAACGGGATCGACCATAAGCACTACCGTGGAATTACGTACAATTTTCAAATTTCTTGTACTGGCTAACTTTGCGACCTCGGGCAGCTATGTTACCATGGAGGAACCACACAACATTTGACTTTATAAGTTAGAACTGAAGTCGCGCCAACTGTTTAACTCAAAATACAGTCAAGAAAGTAGCTCTGAAGCCGAGAAACGGGATCGAACATAAGCACTAATGTGAAATTACGTACAATTTTCAAATTTCTTGTACTGGCTAAATTTGCGACCTCGGGCAGCTATGTTGCCATGGAGGTATCACACAAGATTTGACTTTATAGGCTAGAACTGAAGTCGCGCCAACTGTTTAACTCAAAATACAGTCAAGAAAGTAGCTCTGAAGCCGAGAAACGGGATCGAACATAAGCACTAATGTGAAATTACGTACAATTTTCAAATTTCTTGTACTGGCTAAATTTGCGACCTCGGGCAGCTATGTTGCCATGGAGGTATCACACAAGATTTGACTTTATAGGCTAGAACTGAAGTCGCGCCAACTGTTTAACTCAAAATACAGTCAAGAAAGTAGCTCTGAAGCCGAGAAACGGGATCGACCATAAGCACTACCGTGGAATTACGTACAATTTTCAAATTTCTTGTACTGGCTAACTTTGCGACCTCGGGCAGCTATGTTACCATGGAGGAACCACACAAGATTTGATTTTATAGGTTAGAACTGAAGTCGCGAGAACTGCTTAACTCAAAATACAGTCAAGAAAGTAGCTCTGAAGCCGAGAAGCGGGATCGACCATAAGCACTACCGTTTAATTACGTACAATTTTCAAATTTCTTGTACTTACTAACTTTGCGACCTCGGGCAGCTATGTTACCATGGAGGAACCACACAACATTTGACTTTATAGGTTAGAACTGAAGTCGCGCCAACTGTTTAACTCAAAATACAGTCAAGAAAGTAGCTCTGAAGCCGAGAAACGGGATCGAACATAAGCACTAATGTGAAATTACGTACAATTTTCAAATTTCTTGTACTGGCTAAATTTGCGACCTCGGGCAGCTATGTTACCATGGAGGAACCACACAAGATTTGACTTTATAGGTTAGAACTGAAGTCGCGAGAACTGCTTAACTCAAAATACAGTCAAGAAAGTAGCTCTGAAGCCGAGAAGCGGGATCGACCATAAGCACTACCGTTTAATTACGTACAATTTTCAAATTTCTTGTACTTGCTAACTTTGCGACCTCGGGCAGCTATGTTACCATGGAGGAACCACACAACATTTGACTTTATAGGTTAGAACTGAAGTCGCGCCAACTGTTTAACTCAAAATACAGTCAAGAAAGTAGCTCTGAAGCCGAGAAACGGGATCGAACATAAGCACTAATGTGAAATTACGTACAATTTTCAAATTTCTTGTACTGGCTAAATTTGCGACCTCGGGCAGCTATGTTGCCATGGAGGTATCACACAAGATTTGACTTTATAGGCTAGAACTGAAGTCGCGCCAACTGTTTAACTCAAAATACAGTCAAGAAAGTAGCTCTGAAGCCGAGAAACGGGATCGGCCATAAGCACTACCGTGGAATTACGTACAATTTTCAAATTTCTTGTACTGGCTAACTTTGCGACCTCGGGCAGCTATGTTACCATGGAGGAACCACACAAGATTTGATTTTATAGGTTAGAATGCTGTTATATTTCCTGATTATTTCTATGTTAAACGCAGTGATAGGACACCTGTAAATAGTATTTTTAAAAGATTTGGTGGTGTTCTTATAGCAATAAGAAAAGAACTAAATCCGAAAGAAGTTAACCTTGACATCTTCTCTGATATTGAAATCTGTTCCTGTAAATTTGACATCGCCTCTTCAAGAGCTTACATCGTATGCGTTTATATACCACCTAAATCACCGCTGTCAGTGGTGACTAGATACTTGGATGCAATTCGCCTTGTTGAAAGTCATCTGTCTGCATCTGATAAGTTATACATCTTTGGCGATTTTAACCAAAGCAAGATCAATTGGATTCCCGGAGATTCGGATTGTACGTATCTTACTCCCGCAAATATGTACGTTATCCCCTATCAGTGCGGAAATCATTGACGCCTTTCAATCACTTGGTTTGTTTCAAATCAATCCTATTAAAAATCACCAAAATCGGTGCTTGGATCTTATATTTACTAACTACATCGATGAAAGCTTTGTTACCAGAAGTTTAATTCCGCTCGTTCCTGAGGATATCTATCATCCCTCACTATACTTATATTGTCATTTTGATCTCATCCCTCTTAATGTTCTAAATTGCTATAAATTCGATTTCAAAAATGCTAACTATGTTAATATTTGTAATGAGCTTAACAATTTTGACTGGAGTCCTTTTTTATCATTAGAAATTAATGATCTTTGTTCAGTATTTTATCGCGTTATTAATAATTTAATTTTTGACTACGTTCCCATTATACAAATGAATAACACTTTTAATTATACTTCTCCCTGGGACAATGAAATTACGCGCAGACTTAAGGTGCTCAAAAACAGAGCTTATAAGAAGTGGAGGTCTAGCCTTTTGAATGAGGACTATACTGCGTATCGTTTAATCAGATCTGAATTTAAAACCTCTTTATGTCATGCCCACTCCATTTACATAAATGATGTTGAAACCAACATCAAGTCGTCACCTAAAAACTTTTGGAATTTTGTAAACTCTCAAAAAAAAGGTGATGGATTTCCCCCCTCTTTTCTCTTTGATGGTCAATCGATTGACAATCCTCGTGATATCTGCAATACCTTTGCCTCATTTTTTCAATCTGTCTACTCAATAACTGATTCAACTATAGATGCGAACTTTTTCGATTATTTAGGTGCTATTCCTACCCCTACTTTTAACAACATTTTACTGTCTACAGAAAATGTTCTTAATAAACTAAAGGGTGTAGAATCGAATTTCAATCCCGGCCCAGACGGAATCCCCTCGGGATTCCTAAAATTATGTGCGGTTCCACTATGCGATATACTATGCCATATTTTTAACTTATCATTAAATAGTGGCATTTTTCCTTCCATTTGGAAAAACTCTTTTATTATTCCAATATTTAAGTCTGGTAGCAGAAGCAAAATTGAAAACTATAGAGGCATCTGCAAGCAATCGTCCCTACCTAAACTGTTTGATTCCTTAGTAACTGAAAAATTGAATTTTTTTTGTAAAAGTCTAATTTCCAATAACCAACACGGCTTTGTTAAAAACAGATCGGCAGTTACTAATCTCCTCCTTTTCACCAACTATGTTATCTCTGAAATTGGTAAAGGTAACCAGGTTGATGCAATTTACACTGACTTCAGTAAAGCATTTGATAGAGTGAACCATAAGTTTTGCTTTATAAGCTTCAACGACTAGGTTTCCCTAACATCTTTCTCAGATGGCTATCATCGTTCTTAGAAAACAGAGTCCAATTTGTAAAGTATCGTAATCATACTTCCGTACAAATTCAGGTAACATCAGGTGTCCCACAAGGTAGCCATATTGGACCTCTCTTGTTTATTCTATTCGTTAATGATGTTGTGAAATTTATACCCCACTGCAATATCCTAATGTTTGCCGATGATTTTAAAATTTTCTCGGCATGCAAAGATCCCACTAGCTTTCATCGTTTAAGTGGTCATCTTCAATTATTTGCTTTGTGGTGTTCTAGAAATAAATTGTCTCTCAATGTTAGTAAATGCTCGATTATTACTTTTTCTCGGAGTTCTTCTCCCTATATTTATTCTTACTCCCTTAATGGTAGTGCAATTCCACGTATTTCTTTAGTTAAAGACTTGGGCGTTATGTTGGATTGTAAACTATCCTTTAATTCTCATGTTGAGTTCATCACTAATAAAACTAACAGAGCATTAGGAATGTTAAAACGTTATGCTAAAATGTTCATCGATCCATATGTTCTAAAAACCTTATATGTATCGTTTGTTCGATCTCTGCTTGAGTATGCATCCGTCGTTTGGTGTCCCTACTACCACATTCATATTGCGAGATTAGAATCGATACAAAAACGATTTTTAAGGTTTTCTCTCAGGCGACTTCCTTGGTCAAATTTTAATAATTTGCCTCCATATCAAGATCGATTGAAACTTATTAGGCTCGATTTACTCGAAACGAGGAGAAAGGTGTCAAGAATAATTTTTTTACACAGAATCCTTATTGGGGAGATAGACTGTCCTGAAATATTGGGTCTCTTGAATATTAAGGTTCCATCTGTCAACTTTCGTATCAATCGATTTTTCTCCATAACCCACTATCATACTAACTACGGCCAGTCCTCGTCTTTAAATGGCTTGCTGTTATTATATAATGAATGCGCGTCGTCAATCGACTTTAATATGTCGATACCATCCATTAAAGCTAATTTAATTAACCATTTCCAGACATAATTGTTAGCTCAAAGTTATTGTATTTATTATATATTATAGGTCTAAGAAAGTCTATGTACTTTATTGACTAAATAAATAAATAAATAAATAACAAGAACTGAAGTCGCGCCAACTGCCTAACTCAAAATACAGTCAACAAAGTAGCTCTGAAGCCGAGAAACGGGATCGACCATAAGCACTACCGTGGAATTACGTACACTTTTCAAATTTCTTGTACTTGCTAACTTTGCGACCTCGGGCAGCTATGTTACCATGGAGGAACCACACAAGATTTGACTTTATAGGCTAGAACTGAAGTAGCGCCATCTGTTTAACTCAAAATACAGTCAAGAAAGTAGCTCTGAAGCCGAGAAACGGGATCGAACATAAGCACTACCGTGAAATTACATGCAACTTTCAAATTTCTTGTACTTGCTAACTTTGCGACCTCGGGCAGCTATGTTACCATGGGGGAATCACACAAGATTTGACTTTTTAGGCTAGAACTGAAGTAGCACCAACTGTTTAACTCAAAATACAGTCAAGAAAGTAGCTCTGAAGCCGAGAAACGGGATCGAACATAAGCACTACCGTGAAATTACATGCAACTTTCAAATTTCTTGTACTTGCTAACTTTGCGACCTCGGGCAGCTATGTTACCATGGAGGAATCACACAAGATTTGACTTTTTAGGCTAGAACTGAAGTAGCACCAACTGTTTAACTCAAAATACAGTCAAGAAAGTGGCTCTGAAGCCGAGAAACGGGATCGACCATAAGCACTAATGTGAAATTACGTACAATTTTCAAATTTCTTGTACTTGCTAACTTTGCGACCTCGGGCAGCTATGTTACCATGGAGGAAACACACAAGATTTGACTTTATAGGCTAGAACTGAAGTCACGCCAACTGTTAAACTCAAAATACAGTCAAGAAAGTAGCTCTGAAGCCGAGAATCGGGATCGAACATAAGCACTACCGTGAAATTACATGCAATTTTCAAATTTCTTGTACTTGCTAACTTTGCGACCTCGGGCAGCTATGTTACGATGGAGGAATCACACAAGATTTGACTTTATAGGCTAGAACTGAAGTCGCGTCAACTGTTCAACTCAAAATACAGTCAAGAAAGTAGCTCTGAAGATGAGGAACGGGATCGACCATAAGCACTAATGTGAAATTACGTACAATTTTCAAATTTTTTGTACTTGATAACTTTGCGACCTCGGGCAGCTATGTTACCATGGAGGAACCACACAAGGTTTGACTATATAGGTTAGAACTGAAGTCGCGCCAACTGCCTAACTCAAAATACAGTCAAGAAAGTAGCTCTGAAGCGGAGAAACGGGATCGACCATAAGCACTACCGTGGAATTACGTACACTTTTCAAATTTCTTGTACTTGCGAACTTTGCGACCTCGGGCAGCTATGTTACCATGGAGGAACCACACAAGATTTGACTTTATAGGCTAGAACTGAAGTCGCGCCAACTGTTTAACTCAAAATACAGTCAAGAAAGTAGCTCTGAAGCCGAGAAACGGGATCGACCATAAGCACTAATGTGAAATTACGTACAATTTTCAAATTTTTTTGTACTTGCTAACTTTGCGACCTCGGGCAGCTATGTTACCATGGAGGAACCACACAACATTTGACTTTATAGGCTAGAACTGAAGTAGCGCCAACTGTTTAACTCAAAATACAGTCAAGAAAGTAGCTCTGAAGCCGAGAAACGGGATCGAACATAAGCACTACCGTGAAATTACATGCAATTTTCAAATTTTTTGTACTTGCTAACTTTGCGACCTCGGGCAGCTATGTTACCATGGAGGAATCACACAAGATTTGACTTTTTAGGCTAGAACTGAAGTAGCGCCAACTGTTTAACTCAAAATACAGTCAAGAAAGTAGCTCTGAAGCCGAGAAACGGGATCGAACATAAGCACTACCGTGAAATTACATGCAATTTTCAAATTTCTTGTACTTGCTAACTTTGCGACCACGGGCAGCTATGTTACCATGGAGGAACCACACAACATTTGACTTTATAGGTTAGAACTGAAGTCGCGCCAACTGTTTAACTCAAAATACAGTCAAGAAAGTGGCTCTGAAGCCGAGAAACGGGATCAACCATAAGCACTAATGTGAAATTACGTACATTTTTCAAATTTCTTGTACTTGCTAACTTTGCGACCTCGGGCAGCTATGTTACCATGGAGGAATCACACAAGATTTGATTTTTTAGGCAAGAACTGAAGTAGCGCCAACTGTTTAACTCAAAATACAGTCAAGAAAGTAGCTCTGAAGCCGAAAAACGGGATCGAACATAAGCACTACCGTGAAATTACATACAACTTTCAAATTTCTTGTACTTGCTAACTTTGCGACCTCGGGCAGCTATGTTACCATGGAGGAATCACACAAGATTTGACTTTTTAGGCTAGAACTGAAGTAGCACCAACTGTTTAACTCAAAATACAGTCAAGAAAGTAGCTCTGAAGCCGAGAAACGGGATCGAACATAAGCACTACCGTGAAATTACATGCAATTTTCAAATTTCTTGTACTTGCTAACTTTGCGACTTCGGGCAGCTATGTTACCATGGAGGAATCACACAAGATTTGACTTTTTAGGCTAGAACTGAAGTAGCACCAACTGTTTAACTCAAAATACAGTCAAGAAAGTGGCTCTGAAGCCGAGAAACGGGATCGACCATAAGCACTAATGTGAAATTACGTACAATTTTCAAATTTCTTGTACTTGCTAATTTTGCGACCTCGGGCAGCTATGTTACCATGGAGGAATCACACAAGATTTGACTTTTTAGGCTAGAACTGAAGTAGCGCCAGCTGTTTAACTCAAAATACAGTCAAGAAAGTAGCTCTGAAGCCGAGAAACGGGATCGAACATAAGCACTACCGTGAAATTACATGCAACTTTCAAATTTCTTGTACTTGCTAACTTTGCGACCTCGGGCAGCTATGTTACCATGGAGGAATCACACAAGATTTGGCTTTTTAGGCTAGAACTGAAGTAGCACCAACTGTTTAACTCAAAATACAGCCAAGAAAGTAGCTCTGAAGCCGAGAAACGGGATCGAACATAAGCACTACCGTGAAATTACATGCAATTTTCAAATTTCTTGTACTTGCTAACTTTGCGGCCTCGGGCAGCTATGTTACCATGGAGGAAACACACAAGATTTGACTTTATAGGCTAGAACTGAAGTCACGCCAACTGTTAAACTCAAAATACAGTCAAGAAAGTAGCTCTGAAGCCGAGAATCGGGATCGAACATAAGCACTACCGTGAAATTACATGCAATTTTCAAATTTCTTGTACTTGCTAACTTTGCGACCTCGGGCAGCTATGTTACGATGGAGGAATCACACAAGATTTGACTTTATAGGCTAGAACTGAAGTCGCGCCAAGTGTTTAACTCAAAATACAGTCAAGAAAGTAGCTCTGAAGATGAGGAACGGGATCGACCATAAGCACTAATGTGAGATTACGTACAATTTTCAAATTTCTTGTACTTGATAACTTTGCGACCTCGGGCAGCTGTGTTACGATGGAGGAATCACACAAGATTTGACTTTATAGGCTAGAACTGAAGTCGCGCCAACTGTTTAACTCAAAATACAGTCAAGAAAGTAGCTCTGAAGATGAGGAACGGGATCGACCATAAGCACTAATGTGAAATTACGTACAATTTTCAAATTTCTTGTACTTGCTAACTTTGCGACCTCGGGCAGCTATGTTACCATGGAGGAAACACACAAGATTTGACTTTATAGGCTAGAACTGAAGTCACGGTAACCGTTAAACTCAAAATACAGTCAAGAAAGTAGCTCTGAAGCCGAGAATCGGGATCGAACATAAGCACTACCGTGAAATTACATGCAATTTTCAAATTTTTTGTACTTGCTAACTTTGCGACCTCGGGCAGCTATGTTACCATGGAGGAATCACACAAGATTTGACTTTTTAGGCTAGAACTGAAGTAGCGCCAACTGTTGTACTCAAAATACAGTCAAGAAAGTAGCTCTGAAGCCGAGAAACGGGATCGAACATAAGCACTACCGTGAAATTACATGCAATTTTCAAATTTCTTGTACTTGCTAACTTTGCGACCTCGGGCAGCTATGTTACCATGGAGGAAACACACAAGATTTGACTTTATAGGCTAGAACTGAAGTCACGCCAACTGTTAAACTCAAAATACAGTCAAGAAAGTAGCTCTGAAGCCGAGAATCGGGATCGAACATAAGCACTACCGTGAAATTACATGCAATTTTCAAATTTCTTGTACTTGCTAACTTTGCGACCTCGGGCAGCTATGTTACGATGGAGGAATCACACAAGATTTGACTTTATAGGCTAGAACTGAAGTCGCGTCAACTGTTCAACTCAAAATACAGTCAAGAAAGTAGCTCTGAAGATGAGGAACGGGATCGACCATAAGCACTAATGTGAAATTACGTACAATTTTCAAATTTTTTGTACTTGATAACTTTGCGACCTCGGGCAGCTATGTTACCATGGAGGAACCACACAAGGTTTGACTATATAGGTTAGAACTGAAGTCGCGCCAACTGCCTAACTCAAAATACAGTCAAGAAAGTAGCTCTGAAGCGGAGAAACGGGATCGACCATAAGCACTACCGTGGAATTACGTACACTTTTCAAATTTCTTGTACTTGCGAACTTTGCGACCTCGGGCAGCTATGTTACCATGGAGGAACCACACAAGATTTGACTTTATAGGCTAGAACTGAAGTCGCGCCAACTGTTTAACTCAAAATACAGTCAAGAAAGTAGCTCTGAAGCCGAGAAACGGGATCGACCATAAGCACTAATGTGAAATTACGTACAATTTTCAAATTTCTTGTACTTGCTAACTTTGCGACCTCGGGCAGCTATGTTACCATGGAGGAACCACACAACATTTGACTTTATAGGCTAGAACTGAAGTAGCGCCAACTGTTTAACTCAAAATACAGTCAAGAAAGTAGCTCTGAAGCCGAGAAACGGGATCGAACATAAGCACTACCGTGAAATTACATGCAATTTTCAAATTTTTTGTACTTGCTAACTTTGCGACCTCGGGCAGCTATGTTACCATGGAGGAATCACACAAGATTTGACTTTTTAGGCTAGAACTGAAGTAGCGCCAACTGTTTAACTCAAAATACAGTCAAGAAAGTAGCTCTGAAGCCGAGAAACGGGATCGAACATAAGCACTACAGTGAAATTACATGCAATTTTCAAATTTCTTGTACTTGCTAACTTTGCGACCTCGGGCAGCTATGTTACCATGGAGGAACCACACAACATTTGACTTTATAGGTTAGAACTGAAGTCGCGCCAACTGTTTAACTCAAAATACAGTCAAGAAAGTGGCTCTGAAGCCGAGAAACGGGATCAACCATAAGCACTAATGTGAAATTACGTACATTTTTCAAATTTCTTGTACTTGCTAACTTTGCGACCTCGGGCAGCTATGTTACCATGGAGGAATCACACAAGATTTGATTTTTTAGGCAAGAACTGAAGTAGCGCCAACTGTTTAACTCAAAATACAGTCAAGAAAGTAGCTCTGAAGCCGAAAAACGGGATCGAACATAAGCACTACCGTGAAATTACATACAACTTTCAAATTTCTTGTACTTGCTAACTTTGCGACCTCGGGCAGCTATGTTACCATGGAGGAATCACACAAGATTTGACTTTTTAGGCTAGAACTGAAGTAGCACCAACTGTTTAACTCAAAATACAGTCAAGAAAGTAGCTCTGAAGCCGAGAAACGGGATCGAACATAAGCACTACCGTGAAATTACATGCAATTTTCAAATTTCTTGTACTTGCTAACTTTGCGACTTCGGGCAGCTATGTTACCATGGAGGAATCACACAAGATTTGACTTTTTAGGCTAGAACTGAAGTAGCACCAACTGTTTAACTCAAAATACAGTCAAGAAAGTGGCTCTGAAGCCGAGAAACGGGATCGACCATAAGCACTAATGTGAAATTACGTACAATTTTCAAATTTCTTGTACTTGCTAATTTTGCGACCTCGGGCAGCTATGTTACCATGGAGGAATCACACAAGATTTGACTTTTTAGGCTAGAACTGAAGTAGCGCCAGCTGTTTAACTCAAAATACAGTCAAGAAAGTAGCTCTGAAGCCGAGAAACGGGATCGAACATAAGCACTACCGTGAAATTACATGCAACTTTCAAATTTCTTGTACTTGCTAACTTTGCGACCTCGGGCAGCTATGTTACCATGGAGGAATCACACAAGATTTGGCTTTTTAGGCTAGAACTGAAGTAGCACCAACTGTTTAACTCAAAATACAGCCAAGAAAGTAGCTCTGAAGCCGAGAAACGGGATCGAACATAAGCACTACCGTGAAATTACATGCAATTTTCAAATTTCTTGTACTTGCTAACTTTGCGGCCTCGGGCAGCTATGTTACCATGGAGGAAACACACAAGATTTGACTTTATAGGCTAGAACTGAAGTCACGCCAACTGTTAAACTCAAAATACAGTCAAGAAAGTAGCTCTGAAGCCGAGAATCGGGATCGAACATAAGCACTACCGTGAAATTACATGCAATTTTCAAATTTCTTGTACTTGCTAACTTTGCGACCTCGGGCAGCTATGTTACGATGGAGGAATCACACAAGATTTGACTTTATAGGCTAGAACTGAAGTCGCGCCAACTGTTTAACTCAAAATACAGTCAAGAAAGTAGCTCTGAAGATGAGGAACGGGATCGACCATAAGCACTAATGTGAGATTACGTACAATTTTCAAATTTCTTGTACTTGATAACTTTGCGACCTCGGGCAGCTGTGTTACGATGGAGGAATCACACAAGATTTGACTTTATAGGCTAGAACTGAAGTCGCGCCAACTGTTTAACTCAAAATACAGTCAAGAAAGTAGCTCTGAAGATGAGGAACGGGATCGACCATAAGCACTAATGTGAAATTACGTACAATTTTCAAATTTCTTGTACTTGCTAACTTTGCGACCTCGGGCAGCTATGTTACCATGGAGGAAACACACAAGATTTGACTTTATAGGCTAGAACTGAAGTCACGGTAACCGTTAAACTCAAAATACAGTCAAGAAAGTAGCTCTGAAGCCGAGAATCGGGATCGAACATAAGCACTACCGTGAAATTACATGCAATTTTCAAATTTTTTGTACTTGCTAACTTTGCGACCTCGGGCAGCTATGTTACCATGGAGGAATCACACAAGATTTGACTTTTTAGGCTAGAACTGAAGTAGCGCCAACTGTTTAACTCAAAATACAATCAAGAAAGTAGCTCTGAAGCCGAGAAACGGGATCGAACATAAGCACTACCGTGAAATTACATGCAATTTTCAAATTTCTTGTACTTGCTAACTTTGCGACCTCGGGCAGCTATGTTACCATGGAGGAACCACACAACATTTGACTTTATAGGTTAGAACTGAAGTCGCGCCAACTGTTTAACTCAAAATACAGTCAAGAAAGTGGCTCTGAAGCCGAGAAACGGGATCAACCATAAGCACTAATGTGAAATTACGTACATTTTGCAAATTTCTTGTACTTGCTAACTTTGCGACCTCGGGCAGCTATGTTACCATGGAGGAATCACACAAGATTTGACTTTTTAGGCTAGAACTGAAGTAGCGCCAACTGTTTAACTCAAAATACAGTCAAGAAAGTAGCTCTGAAGCCGAAAAACGGGATCGAACATAAGCACTACCGTGAAATTACATGCAACTTTCAAATTTCTTGTACTTGCTAACTTTGCGACCTCGGGCAGCTATGTTACCATGGAGGAATCACACAAGATTTGACTTTTTAGGCTAGAACTGAAGTAGCACCAACTGTTTAACTCAAAATACAGTCAAGAAAGTGGCTCTGAAGCCGAGAAACGGGATCGAACATAAGCACTACCGTGAAATTACATGCAATTTTCAAATTTCTTGTACTTGCTAACTTTGCGACCTCGGGCAGCTATGTTACCATGGAGGAATCACACAAGATTTGACTTTTTAGGCTAGAACTGAAGTAGCACCAACTGTTTAACTCAAAATACAGTCAAGAAAGTGGCTCTGAAGCCGAGAAACGGGATCGACCATAAGCACTAATGTGAAATTACGTACAATTTTCAAATTTCTTGTACTTGCTAATTTTGCGACCTCGGGCAGCTATGTTACCATGGAGGAAACACACAAGATTTGACTTTTTAGGCTAGAACTGAAGTAGCACCAACTGTTTAACTCAAAATACAGTCAAGAAAGTAGCTCTGAAGCCGAGAAACGGGATCGAACATAAGCACTACCGTGAAATTACATGCAATTTTCAAATTTCTTGTACTTGCTAACTTTGCGACCTCGGGCAGCTATGTTACCAAGGAGGAATCACACAAGATTTGACTTTTTAGGCTAGAACTGAAGTAGCACCAACTGTTTAACTCAAAATACAGTCAAGAAAGTGGCTCTGAAGCCGAGAAACGGGATCGACCATAAGCACTAATGTGAAATTACGTACAATTTTCAAATTTCTTGTACTTGCTAACTTTGCGACCTTGGGCAGCTATGTTACCATGGAGGAAACGCACAAGATTTGACTTTATAGGTTAGAACTGAAGTCACGCCAACTGTTAAACTCAAAATACAGTCAAGAAAGTAGCTCTGAAGCCGAGAATCGGGATCGAACATAAGCACTACCGTGAAATTACATGCAATTTTCAAATTTCTTGTACTTGCTAATTTTGCGACCTCGGGCAGCTATGTTACGATGGAGGAATCACACAAGGTTTGACTATATAGGTTAGAACTGAAGTCGCGCCAACTGCCTAACTCAAAATATAGTCAAGAAAGTAGCTCTGAAGCGGAGAAACGGGATCGACCATAAGCACTACCGTGGAATTACGTACACTTTTCAAATTTCTTGTACTTGCTAACTTTGCGACCTCGGGCAGTTATGTTACCATGGAGGAACCACACAACATTTGACTTTATAGGTTAGAACTGAAGTCGCGCCAACTGTTTAACTCAAAATACAGTCAAGAAAGTGGCTCTGAAGCCGATAAACGGGATCAACCATAAGCACTAATGTGAAATTACGTACATTTTTCAAATTTCTTGTACTTGATAACTTTGCGACCTCGGGCAGCTATGTTGCCATTTAGGAATCACACAAGATTTGACTTTATAGGCTAGAACTGAAGTCGCGCCAACTGTTTAACTCAAAATACAGTCAAGAAAGTAGCTCTGAAGATGAGGAACGGGATCGACCATAAGCACTACCGTGAACATACATGCAACTTTCAAATTTCTTGTACTTGCTAACTTTGCGACCTCGGGCAGCTATGTTACCATGGAGGAATCACATAAGATTTGACTTTTTAGGCTAGAACTGAAGTAGCACCAACTGTTTAACTCAAAATACAGTCAAGAAAGTAGCTCTGAAGCCGAGAAACGGGATCGAACATAAGCACTACCGTGAAATTACATGCAATTTTCAAATTTCTTGTACTTGCTAACTTTGCGACCTCGGGCAGCTATGTTACCATGGAGGAACCACACAACATTTGACTTTATAGGTTAGAACTGAAGTCACGCCAACTGTTTAACTCAAAATACAGTCAAGAAAGTGGCTCTGAAGCCGAGAAACGGGATCAACCATAAGCACTAATGTGAAATTACGTACATTTTTCAAATTTCTTGTACTTGCTAACTTTGCGACCTCGGGCAGCTATGTTACCATGGAGGAATCACACAAGATTTGACTTTTTAGGCTAGAACTGAAGTAGCGCCAACTGTTTAACTCAAAATACAGTCAAGAAAGTAGCTCTGAAGCCGAAAAACGGGATCGAACATAAGCACTACCGTGAAATTACATGCAACTTTCAAATTTCTTGTACTTGCTAACTTTGCGACCTCGGGCAGCTATGTTACCATGGAGGAATCACACAAGATTTGACTTTTTAGGCTAGAACTGAAGTAGCACCAACTGTTTAACTCAAAATACAGTCAAGAAAGTAGCTCTGAAGCCGAGAAACGGGATCGAACATAAGCACTACCGTGAAATTACATGCAATTTTCAAATTTCTTGTACTTGCTAACTTTGCGACCTCGGGCAGCTATGTTACCATGGAGGAATCACACAAGATTTGACTTTTTAGGCTAGAACTGAAGTAGCACCAACTGTTTAACTCAAAATACAGTCAAGAAAGTGGCTCTGAAGCCGAGAAACGGGATCGACCATAAGCACTAATGTGAAATTACGTACAATTTTCAAATTTCTTGTACTTGCTAATTTTGCGACCTCGGGCAGCTATGTTACCATGGAGGAAACACACAAGATTTGACTTTTTAGGCTAGAACTGAAGTAGCACCAACTGTTTAACTCAAAATACAGTCAAGAAAGTAGCTCTGAAGGCGAGAAACGGGATCGAACATAAGCACTACCGTGAAATTACATGCAATTTTCAAATTTCTTGTACTTGCTAACTTTGCGGCCTCGGGCAGCTATGTTACCATGGAGGAATCACACAAGATTTGACTTTTTAGGCTAGAACTGAAGTAGCACCAACTGTTTAACTCAAAATACAGTCAAGAAAGTGGCTCTGAAGCCGAGAAACGGGATCGACCATAAGCACTAATGTGAAATTACGTACAATTTTCAAATTTCTTGTACTTGCTAACTTTGCGACCTTGGGCAGCTATGTTACCATGGAGGAAACGCACAAGATTTGACTTTATAGGGTAGAACTGAAGTCACGCCGACTGTTAAACTCAAAATACAGTCAAGAAAGTAGCTCTGAAGCCGAGAATCGGGATCGAACATAAGCACTACCGTGAAATTACATGCAATTTTCAAATTTCTTGTACTTGCTAACTTTGCGACCTCGGGCAGCTATGTTACGATGGAGGAATCACACAAGATTTGACTTTATAGGCTAGAACTGAAGTCGCGCCAACTGTTTAACTCAAAATACAGTCAAGAAAGTAGCTCTGAAGATGAGGAACGGGATCGACCATAAGCACTAATGTGAAATTACGTACAATTTTCAAATTTCTTGTACTTGCTAACTTTGCGACCTCGGGCAGCTATGTTACCATGGAGGAAACACACAAGATTTGACTTTATAGGCTAGAACTGAAGTCACGGTAACCGTTAAACTCAAAATACAGTCAAGAAAGTAGCTCTGAAGCCGAGAATCGGGAGCGAACATAAGCACTACCGTGAAATTACATGCAATTTTCAAATTTTTTGTACTTGCTAACTTTGCGACCTCGGGCAGCTATGTTACCATGGAGGAATCACACAAGATTTGACTTTTTAGGCTAGAACTGAAGTAGCGCCAACTGTTTAACTCAAAATACAGTCAAGAAAGTAGCTCTGAAGCCGAGAAACGGGATCGAACATAAGCACTACCGTGAAATTACATGCAATTTTCAAATTTCTTGTACTTGCTAACTTTGCGACCTCGGGCAGCTATGTTACCATGGAGGAACCACACAACATTTGACTTTATAGGTTAGAACTGAAGTCGCGCCAACTGTTTAACTCAAAATACAGTCAAGAAAGTGGCTCTGAAGCCGAGAAACGGGATCAACCATAAGCACTAATGTGAAATTACGTACATTTTTCAAATTTCTTGTACTTGCTAACTTTGCGACCTCGGGCAGCTATGTTACCATGGAGGAATCACACAAGATTTGACTTTTTAGGCTAGAACTGAAGTAGCGCCAACTGTTTAACTCAAAATACAGTCAAGAAAGTAGCTCTGAAGCCGAAAAACGCGATCGAACATAAGCACTACCGTGAAATTACATGCAACTTTCAAATTTCTTGTACTTGCTAACTTTGCGACCTCGGGCAGCTATGTTACCATGGAGGAATCACACAAGATTTGACTTTTTAGGCTAGAACTGAAGTAGCACCAACTGTTTAACTCAAAATACAGTCAAGAAAGTGGCTCTGAAGCCGAGAAACGGGATCGAACATAAGCACTACCGTGAAATTACATGCAATTTTCAAATTTCTTGTACTTGCTAACTTTGCGACCTCGGGCAGCTATGTTACCATGGAGGAATCACACAAGATTTGACTTTTTAGGCTAGAACTGAAGTAGCACCAACTGTTTAACTCAAAATACAGTCAAGAAAGTGGCTCTGAAGCCGAGAAACGGGATCGACCATAAGCACTAATGTGAAATTACGTACAATTTTCAAATTTCTTGTACTTGCTAATTTTGCGACCTCGGGCAGCTATGTTACCATGGAGGAAACACACAAGATTTGACTTTTTAGGCTAGAACTGAAGTAGCTCCAACTGTTTAACTCAAAATACAGTCAAGAAAGTAGCTCTGAAGCCGAGAAACGGGATCGAACATAAGCACTACCGTGAAATTACATGCAATTTTCAAATTTCTTGTACTTGCTAACTTTGCGACCTCGGGCAGCTATGTTACCAAGGAGGAATCACACAAGATTTGACTTTTTAGGCTAGAACTGAAGTAGCACCAACTGTTTAACTCAAAATACAGTCAAGAAAGTGGCTCTGAAGCCGAGAAACGGGATCGACCATAAGCACTAATGTGAAATTACGTACAATTTTCAAATTTCTTGTACTTGCTAACTTTGCGACCTTGGGCAGCTATGTTACCATGGAGGAAACGCACAAGATTTGACTTTATAGGTTAGAACTGAAGTCACGCCAACTGTTAAACTCAAAATACAGTCAAGAAAGTAGCTCTGAAGCCGAGAATCGGGATCGAACATAAGCAGTACCGTGAAATTACATGCAATTTTCAAATTTCTTGTACTTGCTAATTTTGCGACCTCGGGCAGCTATGTTACGATGGAGGAATCACACAAGGTTTGACTATATAGGTTAGAACTGAAGTCGCGCCAACTGCCTAACTCAAAATATAGTCAAGAAAGTAGCTCTGAAGCGGAGAAACGGGATCGACCATAAGCACTACCGTGGAATTACGTACACTTTTCAAATTTCTTGTACTTGCTAACTTTGCGACCTCGGGCAGTTATGTTACCATGGAGGAACCACACAACATTTGACTTTATAGGTTAGAACTGAAGTCGCGCCAACTGTTTAACTCAAAATACAGTCAAGAAAGTGGCTCTGAAGCCGAGAAACGGGATCAACCATAAGCACTAATGTGAAATTACGTACATTTTTCAAATTTCTTGTACTTGCTAACTTTGCGACCTCGGGCAGCTATGTTACCATTTAGGAATCACACAAGATTTGACTTTATAGGCTAGAACTGAAGTCGCGCCAACTGTTTAACTCAAAATACAGTCAAGAAAGTAGCTCTGAAGATGAGGAACGGGATCGACCATAAGCACTACCGTGAAATTACATGCAACTTTCAAATTTCTTGTACTGGCTAACTTTGCGACCTCGGGCAGCTATGTTACCATGGAGGAATCACACAAGATTTGACTTTTTAGGCTAGAACTGAAGTAGCACCAACTGTTTAACTCAAAATACAGTCAAGAAAGTAGCTCTGAAGCCGAGAAACGGGATCGAACATAAGCACTACCGTGAAATTACATGCAATTTTCAAATTTCTTGTACTTGCTAACTTTGCGACCTCGGGCAGCTATGTTACCATGGAGGAACCACACAACATTTGACTTTATAGGTTAGAACTGAAGTCGCGCCAACTGTTTAACTCAAAATACAGTCAAGAAAGTGGCTCTGAAGCGGAGAAACGGGATCAACCATAAGCACTAATGTGAAATTACGTACATTTTTCAAATTTCTTGTACTTGCTAACTTTGCGACCTCGGGCAGCTATGTTACCATGGAGGAATCACACAAGATTTGACTTTTTAGGCTAGAACTGAAGTAGCGCCAACTGTTTAACTCAGAATACAGTCAAGAAAGTAGCTCTGAAGCCGAAAAACGGGATCGAACATAAGCACTACCGTGAAATTACATGCAACTTTCAAATTTCTTGTACTTGCTAACTTTGCGACCTCGGGCAGCTATGTTACCATGGAGGAATCACACAAGATTTGACTTTTTAGGCTAGAACTGAAGTAGCACCAACTGTTTAACTCAAAATACAGTCAAGAAAGTAGCTCTGAAGCCGAGAAACGGGATCGAACATAAGCACTACCGTGAAATTACATGCAATTTTCAAATTTCTTGTACTTGCTAACTTTGCGACCTCGGGCAGCTATGTTACCATGGAGGAATCACACAAGATTTGACTTTTTAGGCTAGAACTGAAGTAGCACCAACTGTTTAACTCAAAATACAGTCAAGAAAGTGGCTCTGAAGCCGAGAAACGGGATCGACCATAAGCACTAATGTGAAATTACGTACAATTTTCAAATTTCTTGTACTTGCTAATTTTGCGACCTCGGGCAGCTATGTTACCATGGAGGAAACACACAAGATTTGACTTTTTAGGCTAGAACTGAAGTAGCACCAACTGTTTAACTCAAAATACAGTCAAGAAAGTAGCTCTGAAGCCGAGAAACGGGATCGAACATAAGCACTACCGTGAAATTACATGCAATTTTCAAATTTCTTGTACTTGCTAACTTTGCGACCTCGGGCAGCTATGTTACCATGGAGGAATCACACAAGATTTGACTTTTTAGGCTAGAACTGAAGTAGCACCAACTGTTTAACTCAAAATACAGTCAAGAAAGTGGCTCTGAAGCCGAGAAACGGGATCGACCATAAGCACTAATGTGAAATTACGTACAATTTTCAAATTTCTTGTACTTGCTAACTTTGCGACCTTGGGCAGCTATGTTACCATGGAGGAAACGCACAAGATTTGACTTTATAGGTTAGAACTGAAGTCACGCCAACTGTTAAACTCAAAATACAGTCAAGAAAGTAGCTCTGAAGCCGAGAATCGGGATCGAACATAAGCACTACCGTGAAATTACATGCAATTTTCAAATTTCTTGTACTTGCTAACTTTGCGACCTCGGGCAGCTATGTTACGATGGAGGAATCACACAAGATTTGACTTTATAGGCTAGAACTGAAGTCGCGCCAACTGTTTAACTCAAAATACAGTCAAGAAAGTAGCTCTGAAGATGAGGAACGGGATCGACCATAAGCACTAATGTGAAATTACGTACAATTTTCAAATTTCTTGTACTTGTTAAATTTGCGACCTCGGGCAGCTATGTTACCATGGAGGAACCACACAAGGTTTGACTATATAGGTTAGAACTGAAGTCGCGCCAACTGCCTAACTCAAAATATAGTCAAGAAAGTAGCTCTGAAGCGGAGAAACGGGATCGACCATAAGCACTACCGTGGAATTACGTACACTTTTCAAATTTCTTGTACTTGCTAACTTTGCGACCTCGGGCAGCTATGTTACCATGGAGGCACCACACAAGATTTGACTTTATAGGCTAGAACTGAAGTCGCGCCAACTGTTTAACTCAAAATACAGTCAAGAAAATAGCTCTGAAGCCGAGAAACGGGATCGACCATAAGCACTAATGTGAAATTACGTACAATTTTCAAATTTCTTGTACTTGCTAACTTTGCGACCTCGGGCAGCTATGTTACCATGGAGGAATCACACAAGATTTGACTTTTTAGGCTAGAACTGAAGTAGCGCCAACTGTTTAACTCAAAATACAGTCAAGAAAGTAGCTCTGAAGCCGAGAAACGGGATCGAACATAAGCACTACCGTGAAATTACATGCAATTTTCAAATTTCTTGTACTTGCTAACTTTGCGACCTCGGGCAGCTATGTTACCATGGAGGAACCACACAACATTTGACTATATAGGTTAGAACTGAATTCGCGCCAACTGTTTAACTCAAAATACAATCAAGAAAGTGGCTCTGAAGCCGAGAAACGGGATCAACCATAAGCACTAATGTGAAATTACGTACATTTTTCAAATTTCTTGTACTTGCTAACTTTGCGACCTCGGGCAGCTACGTTACCATGGAGGAATCACACAAGATTTGACTTTTTAGGCTAGAACTGAAGTAGCACGAACATAAGCACTACCGTGAAATTACATGCAATTTTCAAATTTCTTGTACTTGCTAACTTTGCGACCTCGGGCAGCTATGTTACCATGGAGGAATCACACAAGATTTGACTTTTTAGGCTAGAACTGAAGTAGCACCAACTGTTTAACTCAAAATACAGTCAAGAAAGTGGCTCTGAAGCCGAGAAACGGGATCGACCATAAGCACTAATGTGAAATTACATGCAACTTTCAAATTTCTTGTACTTGCTAACTTTGCGACCTCGGGCAGGTATGTTACCATGGAGGAATTACACAAGATTTGACTTTTTAGGCTAGAACTGAAGTAGCACCAACTGTTTAACTCAAAATACAGTCAAGAAAGTGGCTCTGAAGCCGAGAAACGGGATCGACCATAAGCACTAATGTGAAATTACATGCAATTTTCAAATTTCTTGTACTTGCTAACTTTGCGACCTCGGGCAGCTATGTTACCATGGAGGAATCACACAAGATTTGACTTTTTAGGCTAGAACTGAAGTAGCACCAACTGTTTAACTCAAAATACAGTCAAGAAAGTGGCTCTGAAGCCGAGAAACGGGATCGACCATAAGCACTAATGTGAAATTACGTACAATTTTCAAATTTCTTGTACTTGATAACTTTGCGACCTGGGGCAGCTATGTTACCATGGAGGAACCACACAAGATTTGACTTTATAGGCTAGAACTGAAGTCGCGCCAACTGTTTAACTCAAAATACAGTCAAGAAAGTAGCTCTGAAGCCGAGAAACGGGATCGACCATAAGCACTAATGTGAAATTACGTACAATTTTCAAATTTCTTGTACTTGCTAACTTTGCGACCTCGGGCAGCTATGTTACCATGGAGGAACCACAAAACATTTGACTTTATAGGCTAGAACTGAAGTAGCGCCAACTGTTTAACTCAAAATACAGTCAAGAAAGTAGCTCTGAAGCCGAGAAACGGGATCGAACATAAGCACTACCGTGAAATTACATGCAATTTTCAAATTTTTTGTACTTGCTAACTTTGCGACCTCGGGCAGCTATGTTACCATGGAGGAATCACACAAGATTTGACTTTTTAGGCTAGAACTGAAGTAGCGCCAAATGTTTAACTCAAAATACAGTCAAGAAAGTAGCTCTGAAGCCGAGAAACGGGATCGAACATAAGCACTACCGTGAAATTACATGCAATTTTCAAATTTCTTGTACTTGCTAACTTTGCGACCTCGGGCAGCTATGTTACCATGGAGGAACCCCACAACATTTGACTTTATAGGTTAGAACTGAAGTCGCGCCAACTGTTTAACTCAAAATACAGTCAAGAAAGTAGCTCTGAAGCCGAGAATCGGGATCGAACATAAGCACTACCGTGAAATTACATGCAATTTTCAAATTTCTTGTACTTGCTAACTTTGCGACCTCGGGCAGCTATGTTACCATGGAGGAAACACACAAGATTTGACTTTATAGGCTAGAACTGAAGTAGCGCCAACTGTTTAACTCAAAATACAGTCAAGAAAGTAGCTCTGAAGCCGAGAAACGGGATCGAACATAAGCACTACCGTGAAATTACATGCAATTTTCAAATTTTTTGTACTTGCTAACTTTGCGACCTCGGGCAGCTATGTTACCATGGAGGAAACACACAAGATTTGACTTTATAATCTAGAACTGAAGTCACGCCAACTGTTAAACTCAAAATACAGTCAAGAAAGTAGCTCTGAAGCCGAGAATCGGGATCGAACATAAGCACTACCGTGAAATTACATGCAATTTTCAAATTTCTTGTACTTGCTAACTTTGCGACCTCGGGCAGCTATGTTACCATGGAGGAATCACACAAGATTTGACTTTTTAGGCTAGAACTGAAGTAGCACCAACTGTTTAACTCAAAATACAGTCAATAAAGTGGCTCTGAAGCCGAGAAACGGGATCGACCATAAGCACTAATGTGAAATTACATGCAACTTTCAAATTTCTTGTACTTGCTAACTTTGCGACCTCGGGCAGCTATGTTACCATGGAGGAATTACACAAGATTTGACTTTTTAGGCTAGAACTGAAGTAGCACCAACTGTTTAACTCAAAATACAGTCAAGAAAGTAGCTCTGAAGCCGAGAAACGGGATCGAACATAAGCACTACCGTGAAATTACATGCAATTTTCAAATTTCTTGTACTTGCTAACTTTGCGACCTCGGGCAGCTATGTTACCATGGAGGAATCACACAAGATTTGACTTTTTAGGCTAGAACTGAAGTAGCACCAACTGTTTAACTCAAAATACAGTCAAGAAAGTGGCTCTGAAGCCGAGAAACGGGATCGACCATAAGCACTAATGTGAAATTACGTACAATTTTCAAATTTCTTGTACTTGATAATTTTGCGACCTCGGGCAGCTATGTTACCATGGAGGAACCACACACGATTTGACTTTATAGGCTTGAACTGAAGTCGCGCCAACTGTTTAACTCAAAATACAGTCAAGAAAGTAGCTCTGAAGCCGAGAAACGGGATCGACCATAGGCACTAATGTGAAATTACGTACAATTTTCAAATTTCTTGTACTTGCTAACTTTGCGACCTCGGGCAGCTATGTTACCATGGAGGAACCACAAAACATTTGACTATATAGGCTAGAACTGAAGTAGCGCCAACTGTTTAACTCAAAATACAGTCAAGAAAGTAGCTCTGAAGCCGAGAAACGGGATCGAACATAAGCACTACCGTGAAATTACATGCAATTTTCAAATTTTTTGTACTTGCTAACTTTGCGACCTCGGGCAGCTATGTTACCATGGAGGAATCACACAAGATTTGACTTTTTAGGCTAGAACTGAAGTAGCGCCAAATGTTTAACTCAAAATACAGTCAAGAAAGTAGCTCTGAAGCCGAGAAACGGGATCGAACATAAGCACTACCGTGAAATTACATGCAATTTTCAAATTTCTTGTACTTGCTAACTTTGCGACCTCGGGCAGCTATGTTACCATGGAGGAACCCCACAACATTTGACTTTATAGGTTAGAACTGAAGTCGCGCCAACTGTTTAACTCAAAATACAGTCAAGAAAGTAGCTCTGAAGCCGAGAATCGGGATCGAACATAAGCACTACCGTGAAATTACATGCAATTTTCAAATTTCTTGTACTTGCTAACTTTGCGACCTCGGGCAGCTATGTTACCATGGAGGAAACACACAAGATTTGACTTTATAGGCTAGAACTGAAGTAGCGCCAACTGTTTAACTCAAAATACAGTCAAGAAAGTAGCTCTGAAGCCGAGAAACGGGATCGAACATAAGCACTACCGTGAAATTACATGCAATTTTCAAATTTTTTGTACTTGCTAACTTTGCGACCTCGGGCAGCTATGTTACCATGGAGGAAACACACAAGATTTGACTTTATAGGCTAGAACTGAAGTCACGCCAACTGTTAAACTCAAAATACAGTCAAGAAAGTAGCTCTGAAGCCGAGAATCGGGATCGAACATAAGCACTACCGTGAAATTACATGCAATTTTCAAATTTCTTGTACTTGCTAACTTTGCGACCTCGGGCAGCTATGTTACCATGGAGGAATCACACAAGATTTGACTTTTTAGGCTAGAACTGAAGTAGCACCAACTGTTTAACTCAAAATACAGTCAATAAAGTGGCTCTGAAGCCGAGAAACGGGATCGACCATAAGCACTAATGTGAAATTACATGCAACTTTCAAATTTCTTGTACTTGCTAACTTTGCGACCTCGGGCAGCTATGTTACCATGGAGGGATTACACAAGATTTGACTTTTTAGGCTAGAACTGAAGTAGCACCAACTGTTTAACTCAAAATACAGTCAAGAAAGTAGCTCTGAAGCCGAGAAGCGGGATCGAACATAAGCACTACCGTGAAATTACATGCAATTTTCAAATTTCTTGTACTTGCTAACTTTGCGACCTCGGGCAGCTATGTTACCATGGAGGAATCACACAAGATTTGACTTTTTAGGCTAGAACTGAAGTAGCACCAACTGTTTAACTCAAAATACAGTCAAGAAAGTGGCTCTGAAGCCGAGAAACGGGATCGACCATAAGCACTAATGTGAAATTACGTACAATTTTCAAATTTCTTGTACTTGATAACTTTGCGACCTCGGGCAGCTATGTTACCATGGAGGAACCACACACGATTTGACTTTATAGGCTTGAACTGAAGTCGCGCCAACTGTTTAACTCAAAATACAGTCAAGAAAGTAGCTCTGAAGCCGAGAAACGGGATCGACCATAAGCACTAATGTGAAATTACGTACAATTTTCAAATTTCTTGTACTTGCTAACTTTGCGACCTCGGGCAGCTATGTTACCATGGAGGAACCACAAAACATTTGACTTTATAGGCTAGAACTGAAGTAGCGCCAACTGTTTAACTCAAAATACAGTCAAGAAAGTAGCTCTGAAGCCGAGAAACGGGATCGAACATAAGCACTACCGTGAAATTACATGCAATTTTCAAATTTCTTGTACTTGCTAACTTTGCGACCTCGGGCAGCTATGTTACCATGGAGGAACCACACAACATTTGACTTTATAGGTTAGAACTGAAGTCGCGCCAATTGTTTAACTCAAAATACAGTCAAGAAAGTAGCTCTGAAGCCGAGAATCAGGATCGAACATAAGCACTACCGTGAAATTACATGCAATTTTCAAATTTCTTGTACTTGCTAACTTTGCGACCTCGGGCAGCTATGTTACCATGGAGGAAACACACAAGATTTGACTTTATAGGCTAGAACTGAAGTAGCGCCAACTGTTTAACTCAAAATACAGTCAAGAAAGTAGCTCTGAAGCCGAGAAACGGGATCGAACATAAGCACTACCGTGAAATTACATGCAATTTTCAAATTTTTTGTACTTGCTAACTTTGCGACCTCGGGCAGCTATGTTACCATGGAAGAAACACACAAGATTTGACTTTATAGGCTAGAACTGAAGTCACGCCAACTGTTAAACTCAAAATACAGTCAAGAAAGTAGCTCTGAAGCCGAGAATCGGGATCGAACATAAGCACTACCGTGAAATTACATGCAATTTTCAAATTTCTTGTACTTGCTAACTTTGCGACCTCGGGCAGCTATGTTACCATGGAGGAAACACACAAGATTTGACTTTATAGGCTAGAACTGAAGTCGCGCCAACTGTTTAACTCAAAATACAGTCAAGAAAGTAGCTCTGAAGATGAGGAACGGGATCGACCATAAGCACTAATGTGAAATTACGTACAATTTTCAAATTTCTTGTACTTGATAACTTTGCGACCTCGGGCAGCTATGTTACCATGGAGGAACCACACAAGGTTTGACTATATAGGTTAGAACTGAAGTCGCGCCAACTGCCTAACTCAAAATACAGTCAAGAAAGTAGCTCTGAAGCGGAGAAACGGGATCGACCATAAGCACTACCGTGGAATTACGTACACTTTTCAAATTTCTTGTACTTGCTAACTTTGCGACCTCGGGCAGCTATGTTACCATGGAGGAACCACACAAGATTTGACTTTATAGGCTAGAACTGAAGTCGCGCCAACTGTTTAACTCAAAATACAGTCAAGAAAGTAGCTCTGAAGCCGAGAAACGGGATCGACCATAAGCACTAATGTGAAATTACGTACAATTTTCAAATTTCTTGTACTTGCTAACTTTGCGACCTCGGGCAGCTATGTTACCATGGAGGAACCACAAAACATTTGACTTTATAGGCTAGAACTGAAGTAGCGCCAACTGTTTAACTCAAAATACAGTCAAGAAAGTAGCTCTCAAGCCGAGAAACGGGATCGAACATAAGCACTACCGTGAAATTACATGCAATTTTCAAATTTTTTGTACTTGCTAACTTTGCGACCTCGGGCAGCTATGTTACCATGGAGGAATCACACAAGATTTGACTTTTTAGGCTAGAACTGAAGTAGCGCCAACTGTTTAACTCAAAACACAGTCAAGAAAGTAGCTCTGAAGCCGAGAAACGGGATCGAACATAAGCACTACCGTGAAATTACATGCAATTTTCAAATTTCTTGTACTTGCTAACTTTGCGACCTCGGGCAGCTATGTTACCATGGAGGAACCACACAACATTTGACTTTATAGGTTAGAACTGAAGTCGCGCCAACTGTTTAACTCAAAATACAGTCAAGAAAGTGGCTCTGAATCCGAGAAACGGGATCAACCATAAGCACTAATGTGAAATTACGTACATTTTTCAAATTTCTTGTACTTGCTAACTTTGCGACCTCGGGCAGCTATGTTACCATGGAGGAATCACACAAGATTTGACTTTTTAGGCTAGAACTGAAGTAGCGCCAACTGTTTAACTCAAAATACAGTCAAGAAAGTAGCTCTGAAGCCGAAAAACGGGATCGAACATAAGCACTAATGTCAAATTACGTACAATTTTCAAATTTCTTGTACTTGCTAACTTTGCGACCTCGGGCAGCTATGTTACCATGGAGGAATCACACAAGATTTGACTTTTTAGGCTAGAACTGAAGTAGCACCAAGTGCTTAACTCAAAATACAGTCAAGAAAGTAGCTCTGAAGCCGAGAAACGGGATCGAACATAAGCACTACCGTGAAATTACATGCAATTTTCAAATTTCTTGTACTTGCTAACTTTGCGACCTCGGGCAGCTATGTTACCATGGAGGAATCACACAAGATTTGACTTTTTAGGCTAGAACTGAAGTAGCACCAACTGTTTAACTCAAAATACAGTCAAGAAAGTGGCTCTGAAGCCGAGAAACGGGATCGACCATAAGCACTAATGTGAAATTACGTACAATTTTCAAATTTCTTGTACTTGCTAACTTTGCGACCTCGGGCAGCTATGTTACCATGGAGGAAACACACAAGATTTTACTTTTTAGGCTAGAACTGAAGTAGCGCCAACTGTTTAACTCAAAATACAGTCAAGAAAGTGGCTCTGAAGCCGAGAAACGGGATCGAACATAAGCACTAATGTGAAATTACGTACAATTTTCAAATTTCTTGTACTTGCTAACTTTGCGACCTCGGGCAGCTATGTTTCCATGGAGGAACCACACAAGATTTGACTTTATAGGTTAGAACTGAAGTCGCGCCAACTGCTTAACTCAAAATGCAGTCAAGAAAGTAGCTCTGAAGCCGAGAAACGGGATCGACCATAAGCACTACCGTGGAATTACGTACAATTTTCCAATTTCTTGTACTTGCTAAGTTTGCGACTTCGGGCAGCTATGTTACCATGGAGGAATCAAACAAGATTTGAATTTTTAAGCTAGAACTGAAGTAGCGCCAACTGCTTAACTCAAAATACAGTCAAGAAAGTAGCTCTGAAGCCGAGAAACGGGATCGACCATAAGCACTAATGTGAAATTACATGCAATTTTCAAATTTCTTGTACTTGCTAACTTTGCGGCCTCGGGCAGCTATGTTACCATGGAGGAATCACACAAGATTTGACTTTTTAGGCTAGAACTGAAGTAGCACCAACTGTTTAACTCAAAATACAGTCAAGAAAGTAGCTCTGAAGCCGAGAAACGGGATCGAACATAAGCACTACCGTGAAATTACATGCAATTTTCAAATTTCTTGTACTTGCTAACTTTGCGGCCTCGGGCAGCTATGTTACCATGGAGGAATCACACAAGATTTGACTTTTTAGGCTAGAACTGAAGTAGCACCAACTGTTTAACTCAAAATACAGTCAAGAAAGTAGCTCTGAAGCCGAGAAACGGGATCGAACATAAGCACTATCGTGAAATTACATGCAATTTTCAAATTTCTTGTACTTGCTAATTTTGCGACCTCGGGCAGCTATGTTACCATGGAGGAATCACACAAGATTTGACTTTTTAGGCTAGAACTGAAGTAGCACCAACTGTTTAACTCAAAATACAGTCAAGAAAGTGGCTCTGAAGCCGAGAAACGGGATCGACCATAAGCACTAATGTGAAATTACGTACAATTTTCAAATTTCTTGTACTTGCTAATTTTGCGACCTCGGGCAGCTATGTTACCATGGAGGAATCACACAAGATTTGACTTTTTAGGCTAGAACTGAAGTAGCGCCAGCTGTTTAACTCAAAATACAGTCAAGAAAGTAGCTCTGAAGCCGAGAAACGGGATCGAACATAAGCACTACCGTGAAATTACATGCAATTTTCAAATTTCTTGTACTTGCTAACTTTGCGGCCTCGGGCAGCTATGTTACCATGGAGGAATCACACAAGATTTGACTTTTTAGGCTAGAACTGAAGTAGCACCAACTGTTTAACTCAAAATACAGTCAAGAAAGTGGCTCTGAAGCCGAGAAACGGGATCGACCATAAGCACTAATGTGAAATTACGTACAATTTTCAAATTTCTTGTACTTGCTAACTTTGCGACCTTGGGCAGCTATGTTACCATGGAGGAAACACACAAGATTTGACTTTATAGGTTAGAACTAACTTGCTAACTTTGCGACCTCGGACAGCTATGTAACGATGGAGGAATCACACAAGATTTGACTTTATAGGCTAGAACTGAAGTCGCGCCAACTGTTTAACTCAAAATACAGTCAAGAAAGTTGCTCTGAAGATGAGGAACGGGATCGACCATAAGCACTAATGTGAAATTACGTACAATTTTCAAATTTCTTGTACTTGATAACTTTGCGACCTCGGGCAGCTATGTTACCATGGAGGAACCACACAAGGTTTGACTATATAGGTTAGAACTGAAGTCGCGCCAACTGCCTAACTCAAAATACAGTCAAGAAAGTAGCTCTGAAGCGGAGAAACGGGATCGACCATAAGCACTACCGTGGAATTACGTACACTTTTCAAATTTCTTGTACTTGCTAACTTTGCGACCTCGGGCAGCTATGTTACCATGTTACCATACAAGATTTGACTTTATAGGCTAGAACTGAAGTCGCGCCAACTGTTTAACTCAAAATACAGTCAAGAAAGTAGCTCTGAAGCGGAGAAACGGGATCGACCATAAGCACTACCGTGGATTTACGTACAATTTTCAAATTTCTTGTACTTGCTAACTTTGCGACCTCGGGCAGCTATGTTACCATAGAGGAACCACACAAGATTTGATTTTATAGTTTGGAACTGAAGTAGCACCAACTGTTTAATTCAAAATACAGTCAAGAAAGTGGTTCTGAAGCCGAGAAACGGGATCGACCAGAAGCACTAATGTGAAATTACGTACAATTTTCAAATTTCTTGTACTTGCTAACTTTGCGACCTCGGGCAGCTATGTTACCATGGAGGAACCACACAACATTTGACTTTATAGGCTAGAACTGAAGTAGCGCCAACTGTTTAACTCAAAATACAGTTAAGAAAGTAGCTCTGAAGCCGAGAAACGGGATCGAACATAAGCACTACCGTGAAATTACATGCAATTTTCAAATTTTTTGTACTTGCTAACTTTGCGACCTCGGGCAGCTATGTTACCATGGAGGTATTACACAAGATTTGACTTTAAAGGCTAGAA
Organism: Merodon equestris; assembly: GCA_958301585.1. Lineage (NCBI taxonomy): Eukaryota > Metazoa > Arthropoda > Insecta > Diptera > Syrphidae > Merodon > Merodon equestris. The sequence goes on from OY284413.1 coordinate 49,714,918, forward strand.
CTCAAGTCGCGCCAACTGTTTAACTCAAAATACAGTCAAGAAAGTGGCTCTGAAGCCGAGAAACGGGATCGACCATAAGCACTAATGTGAAATTACGTACAATTTTCAAATTTCTTGTACTTGCTAATTTTGCGACCTCGGGCAGCTATGTTACCATGGAGGAATCACACAAGATTTGACTTTTTAGGCTAGAACTGAAGTAGCGCCAGCTGTTTAACTCAAAATACAGTCAATAAAAGCAGCTCTGAAGCCGAGAAACGGGATCGACCATAAGCACTAATGTGAAATTACGTACAATTTTCAAATTTCTTGTACTTGCTAACTTTGCGACCTCGGGCAGCTATGTTACCATGGAGGAACCACACAAGATTTGATTTTATAGTTTGGAACTGAAGTAGCACCAACTGTTTAATTCAAAATACAGTCAAGAAAGTGGTTCTGAAGCCGAGAAACGGGATCGACCAGAAGCACTAATGTGAAATTACGTACAATTTTCAAATTTCTTGTACTTGCTAACTTTGCGACCTCGGGCAGCTATGTTACCATTCAGGAACCACACAACATTTGACTTTATAGGCTAGAACTGAAGTAGCGCCAACTGTTTAACTCAAAATACAGTCAAGAAAGTAGTTCTGAAGCCGAGAAACGGGGTCGAACATAAGCACTACCGTGAAATTACATGCAATTTTCAAATTTTTTGTACTTGCTAACTTTGCGACCTCGGGCAGCTATGTTACCATGGAGGTATCACACAAGATTTGACTTTAAAGGCTAGAACTCAAGTCGCGCCAACTGTTTAACTCAAAATACAGTCAAGAAAGTGGCTCTGAAGCCGAGAAACGGGATCGACCATAAGCACTAATGTGAAATTACGTACAATTTTCAAATTTCTTGTACTTGCTAACTTTGCGACCTCGGGCAGCTATGTTACCATGGAGGAATCACACAAGATTTGACTTTTTAGGCTAGAACTGAAGTAGCACCAAGTGCTTAACTCAAAATACAGTCAAGAAAGTAGCTCTGAAGCCGAGAAACGGGATCGAACATAAGCACTACCGTGAAATTACATGCAATTTTCAAATTTCTTGTACTTGCTAACTTTGCGACCTCGGGCAGCTATGTTACCATGGAGGAATCACACAAGATTTGACTTTTTAGGCTAGAACTGAAGTAGCACCAACTGTTTAACTCAAAATACAGTCAAGAAAGTGGCTCTGAAGCCGAGAAACGGGATCGACCATAAGCACTAATGTGAAATTACGTACAATTTTCAAATTTCTTGTACTTGCTAACTTTGCGACCTCGGGCAGCTATGTTACCATGGAGGAAACACACAAGATTTTACTTTTTAGGCTAGAACTGAAGTAGCGCCAACTGTTTAACTCAAAATACAGTCAAGAAAGTGGCTCTGAAGCCGAGAAACGGGATCGAACATAAGCACTAATGTGAAATTACGTACAATTTTCAAATTTCTTGTACTTGCTAACTTTGCGACCTCGGGCAGCTATGTTTCCATGGAGGAACCACACAAGATTTGACTATATAGGTTAGAACTGAAGTCGCGCCAACTGCCTAACTCAAAATACAGTCAAGAAAGTAGCTCTGAAGCGGAGAAACGGGATCGACCATAAGCACTACCGTGAAATTACATGCAATTTTCAAATTTTTTGTACTTGCTAACTTTGCGACCTCGGGCAGCTATGTTACCATGGAAGAAACACACAAGATTTGACTTTATAGGCTAGAACTGAAGTCACGCCAACTGTTAAACTCAAAATACAGTCAAGAAAGTAGCTATGAAGCCGAGAATCGGGATCGAACATAAGCACTACCGTGAAATTACATGCAATTTTCAAATTTCTTGTACTTGCTAACTTTGCGACCTCGGGCAGCTATGTTACCATGGAAGAAACACACAAGATTTGACTTTATAGGCTAGAACTGAAGTCGCGCCAACTGTTTAACTCAAAATACAGTCAAGAAAGTAGCTCTGAAGATGAGGAACGGGATCGACCATAAGCACTAATGTGAAATTACGTACAATTTTCAAATTTCTTGTACTTGATAACTTTGCGACCTCGGGCAGCTATGTTACCATGGAGGAACCACACAAGGTTTGACTATATAGGTTAGAACTGAAGTCGCGCCAACTGCCTAACTCAAAATACAGTCAAGAAAGTAGCTCTGAAGCGGAGAAACGGGATCGACCATAAGCACTACCGTGGAATTACGTACACTTTTCAAATTTCTTGTACTTGCTAACTTTGCGACCTCGGGCAGCTATGTTACCATGGAGGAACCACACAAGATTTGACTTTATAGGCTAGAACTGAAGTCGCGCCAACTGTTTAACTCAAAATACAGTCAAGAAAGTAGCTCTGAAGCCGAGAAACGGGATCGACCATAAGCACTAATGTGAAATTACGTACAATTTTCAAATTTCTTGTACTTGCTAACTTTGCGACCTCGGGCAGCTATGTTACCATGGAGGAACCACAAAACATTTGACTTTATAGGCTAGAACTGAAGTAGCGCCAACTGTTTAACTCAAAATACAGTCAAGAAAGTAGCTCTCAAGCCGAGAAACGGGATCGAACATAAGCACTACCGTGAAATTACATACAATTTTCAAATTTTTTGTACTTGCTAACTTTGCGACCTCGGGCAGCTATGTTACCATGGAGGAATCACACAAGATTTGACTTTTTAGGCTAGAACTGAAGTAGCGCCAACTGTTTAACTCAAAATACAGTCAAGAAAGTAGCTCTGAAGCCGAGAAACGGGATCGAACATAAGCACTACCGTGAAATTACATGCAATTTTCAAATTTCTTGTACTTGTTAACTTTGCGACCTCGGGCAGCTATGTTACCATGGAGGAACCACACAACATTTGACTTTATAGGTTAGAACTGAAGTCGCGCCAACTGTCTAACTCAAAATACAGTCAAGAAAGTGGCTCTGAAGCCGAGAAACGGGATCAACCATAAGCACTAATGTGAAATTACGTACATTTTTCAAATTTCTTGTACTTGCTAACTTTGCGACCTCGGGCAGCTATGTTACCATGAAGGAATCACACAAGATTTGACTTTTTAGGCTAGAACTGAAGTAGCGCCAACTGTTTAACTCAAAATACAGTCAAGAAAGTAGCTCTGAAGCCGAAAAACGGGATCGAACATAAGCACTAATGTCAAATTACGTACAATTTTCAAATTTCTTGTACTTGCTAACTTTGCGACCTCGGGCAGCTATGTTACCATGGAGGAATCACACAAGATTTGACTTTTTAGGCTAGAACTGAAGTAGCACCAAGTGCTTAACTCAAAATACAGTCAAGAAAGTAGCTCTGAAGCCGAGAAACGGGATCGAACATAAGCACTACCGTGAAATTACATGCAATTTTCAAATTTCTTGTACTTGCTAACTTTGCGACCTCGGGCAGCTATGTTACCATGGAGGAATCACACAAGATTTGACTTTTTAGGCTAGAACTGAAGTAGCACCAACTGTTTAACTCAAAATACAGTCAAGAAAGTGGCTCTGAAGCCGAGAAACGGGATCGACCATAAGCACTAATGTGAAATTACGTACAATTTTCAAATTTCTTGTACTTGCTAACTTTGCGACCTCGGGCAGCTATGTTACCATGGAGGAAACACACAAGATTTTACTTTTTAGGCTAGAACTGAAGTAGCGCCAACTGTTTAACTCAAAATACAGTCAAGAAAGTGGCTCTGAAGCCGAGAAACGGGATCGAACATAAGCACTAATGTGAAATTACGTAAAATTTTCAAATTTCTTGTACTTGCTAACTTTGCGACCTCGGGCAGCTATGTTACCATGGAGGAACCACACAAGATTTGACTTTATAGGTTAGAACTGAAGTCGCGAGAACTGCTTAACTCAAAATACAGTCAAGAAAGTAGCTCTGAAGCCGAGAAACGGGATCGACCATAAGCACTAATTTGAAATTACGTACAATTTTCAAATTTCTTGTACTTGCTAACTTTGCGACCTCGGGCAGCTATGTTACCATGGAGGAATCAAACAAGATTTGACTTTTTAGGCTAGAACTGAAGTAGCGCCAACTGTTTAACTCAAAATACAGTCAAGAAAGTAGCTCTGAAGCCGAGAAACGGGATCGACCATAAGCACTACCGTGGAATTACGTACAATTTTCAAATTTCTTGTACTTGCTAACTTTGCGACCTCGGGCAGCTATGTTACCATGGAGGAACCACACAAGATTTGACTTTATAGGTTAGAACTGAAGTCGCGAGAACTGCTTAACTCAAAATACAGTCAAGAAAGTAGCTCTGAAGCCGAGAAACGGGATCGACCATAAGCACTACCGTGGAATTACGTACACTTTTCAAATTTCTTGTACTTTCTAACTTTGCGACCTCGGGCAGCTATGTTACCATGGAGGAACCACACAAGATTTGACTTTATATACTAGAACTGAAGTCACGCCAACTGCTTAACTCAAAATACAGTCAAGAAAGTAGCTCTGAAGCCGAGAAACGGGATCGAACATAAGCACTAATGTGAAATTACGTACAATTTTCATATTTCTTGTACTCGCTAACTTTGCGACCTCGGGCAGCTACGTTACCATGGAGGAATCACACAAGATTTGACTTTTTAGGCTAGAACTGAAGTAGCGCCAACTGTTTAACTCAAAATACAGTCAAGAAAGTAGCTCTGAAGCCGAGAAACGGGATCGACCATAAGCACTAATGTGAAATTACGTAAAATTTTCAAATTTCTTGTACTTGCTAACTTTGCGACCTCGGGCAGCTATGTTACCATGGAGGTATCACACAAGATTTGACTTTATAGGTTAGAACTGAAGTCGCGCCAACTGGTTAACTCAAAATACAGTCAAGAAAGTAGCTCTGAAGCCGAGAAACGGGATCGACCATAAGCACTAATGTGAAATTACGTAAAATTTTCAAATTTCTTGTACTTGCTAACTTTGCGACCTCGGGCAGCTATGTTACCATGGAGGAACCACACAACATTTGACTTTATAGGTTAGAACTGAAGTCGCGCCAACTGTTTAACTCAAAATACAGTCAAGAAAGTGGCTCTGAAGGCGAGAAACGGGATCAACCATAAGCACTAATGTGAAATTACGTACATTTTTCAAATTTCTTGTTCTTGCTAACTTTGCGACCTCGGGCAGCTATGTTACCATGGAGGAATCACACAAGATTTGACTTTTTAGGCTAGAACTGAAGTAGCGCCAACTGTTTAACTCAAATAACAGTCAAGAAAGTAGCTCTGAAGCCGAAAAACGGGATCGAACATAAGCACTACCGTGAAATTACATGCAACTTTCAAATTTCTTGTACTTGCTAACTTTGCGACCTCGGGCAGCTATGTTGCCATGGAGGTATCACACAAGATTTGACTTTATAGGCTAGAACTGAAGTCGCGCCAACTGTTTAACTCAAAATACAGTCAAGAAAGTAGCTCTGAAGCCGAGAAACGGGATCGACCTAAGCACTACCGTGGAATTACGTACAATTTTCAAATTTCTTGTACTGGCTAACTTTGCGACCTCGGGCAGCTATGTTACCATGGAGGAACCACACAAGATTTGATTTTATAGGTTAGAACTGAAGTCGCGCCAACTGCTTAACTCAAAATACAGTCAAGAAAGTAGCTCTGAAGCCGAGAAACGGGATCGACCATAAGCACTAATGTGAAATTACGTACAATTTTCAAATTTCTTGTACTTGCTAAATTTGCGACCTCGGGCAGCTATGTTGCCATGGAGGTATCACACAAGATTTGACTTTATAGGCTAGAACTGAAGTCGCGCCAACTGTTTAACTCAAAATACAGTCAAGAAAGTAGCTCTGAAGCCGAGAAACGGGATCGACCTAAGCACTACCGTGGAATTACGTACAATTTTCAAATTTCTTGTACTGGCTAACTTTGCGACCTCGGGCAGCTATGTTACCATGGAGGAACCACACAAGATTTGATTTTAGAGGTTAGAACTGAAGTCGCGCCAACTGCTTAGCTCAAAATACAGTCAAGAAAGTAGCTCTGAAGCCGAGAAACGGGATCGACCATAAGCACTAATGTGAAATTACGTACAATTTTCAAATTTCTTGTACTTGCTAACTTTGCGACCTTGGGCAGTTATGTTACCATGGAGGTATCACACAAGATTTGACTTTATAGGCTAGAACTGAAGTCGCGCCAACTGTTCAACTCAAAATACAGTCAAGAAAGTGGCTCTGAAGCCGAGAAACGGGATCGACCATAAGCACTAATGTGAAATTACGTACAATTTTCAAATTTCTTGTACTTGCTAATTTTGCGACCTCGGGCAGCTATGTTACCATGGAGGAATCACACAAGATTTGACTTTTTAAGCTAGAACTGAAGTAGCGCCAGCTATTTAACTCAAAATACAGTCAAGAAAGTAGCTCTGAAGCCGAGAAACGGGATCGAACCTAAGCACTACCGTGAAATTACATGCAACTTTCAAATTTCTTGTACTTGCTAACTTTGCGACCTCGGGCAGCTATGTTACCATGGAGGAATCACACAAGATTTGACTTTTTAGGCTAGAACTGAAGTAGCACCAACTGTTTAACTCAAAATACAGTCAAGAAAGTAGCTCTGAAGCCGAGAAACGGGATCGAACATAAGCACTACCGTGAAATTACATGCAATTTTCAAATTTCTTGTACTTGCTAACTTTGCGACCTCGGGCAGCTATGTTACCATGGAGGAATCACACAAGATTTGACTTTTTAGGCTAGAACTGAAGTAGCACCAACTGTTTAACTCAAAATACAGTCAAGAAAGTGGCTCTGAAGCCGAGAAACGGGATCGACCATAAGCACTAATGTGAAATTACGTACAATTTTCAAATTTCTTGTACTTGCTAACTTTGCGACCTCGGGCAGCTATGTTACCATGGAGGAAACACACAAGATTTGACTTTATAGGCTAGAACTGAAGTCACGCCAACTGTTAAACTCAAAATACAGTCAAGAAAGTAGCTCTGAAGCCGAGAATCGGAATCGAACATAAGCACTACCGTGAAATTACATGCAATTTTCAAATTTCTTGTACTTGCTAACTTTGCGACCTCGGGCAGCTATGTTACGATGGAGGAATCACACAAGATTTGACTTTATAGGCTAGAACTGAAGTCGCGCCAACTGCTTAACTCAAAATACAGTCAAGAAAGTAGCTCTGAAGATGAGGAACGGGATCGACCATAAGCACTAATGTGAAATTACGTACAATTTTCAAATTTCTTGTACTTGATAACTTTGCGACCTCGGGCAGCTATGTTACCATGGAGGACCCACACAAGGTGTGACTATATAGGTTAGAACTGAAGTCGCGCCAACTGCCTAACTCAAAATACAGTCAAGAAAGTAGCTCTGAAGCGGAGAAACGGGATCGACCATAAGCACTACCGTGGAATTACGTACACTTTTCAAATTTCTTGTACTTGCTAACTTTGCGACCTCGGGCAGCTATGTTACCATGGAGGAACCACACAAGATTTGACTTTATAGGCTAGAACTGAAGTCGCGCCAACTGTTTAACTCAAAATACAGTCAAGAAAGTAGCTCTGAAGCCGAGAAACGGGATCGACCATAAGCACTAATGTGAAATTACGTACAATTTTCAAATTTCTTGTACTTGCTAACTTTGCGACCTCGGGCAGCTATGTTACCATGGAGGAACCACACAACATTTGACTTTATAGGCTAGAACTGAAGTAGCGCCAACTGTTTAACTCAAAATACAGTCAAGAAAGTAGCTCTGAAGCCGAGAAACGGGATCGAACATAAGCACTACCGTGAAATTACATGCAATTTTCAAATTTTTTGTACTTGCTAAATTTGCGACCTCGGGCAGCTATGTTACCATGGAGGAATCACACAAGATTTGACTTTTTAGGCTAGAACTGAAGTAGCGCCAACTGTTTAACTCAAAATACAGTCAAGAAAGTAGCTCTGAAGCCGAGAAACGGGATCGAACATAAGCACTACCGTGAAATTACATGCAATTTTCAAATTTCTTGTACTTGCTAACTTTGCGACCTCGGGAAGCTATGTTACCATGGAGGAACCACACAACATTTGACTTTATAGGTTAGAACTGAAGTCGCGCCAACTGTTTAACTCAAAATACAGTCAAGAAAGTGGCTCTGAAGGCGAGAAACGGGATCAACCATAAGCACTAATGTGAAATTACGTACATTTTTCAAATTTCTTGTTCTTGCTAACTTTGCGACCTCGGGCAGCTATGTTACCATGGAGGAATCACACAAGATTTGACTTTTTAGGCTAGAACTGAAGTAGCGCCAACTGTTTAACTCAAATAACAGTCAAGAAAGTAGCTCTGAAGCCGAAAAACGGGATCGAACATAAGCACTACCGTGAAATTACATGCAACTTTCAAATTTCTTGTACTTGCTAACTTTGCGACCTCGGGCAGCTATGTTACCATGGAGGAATCACACAAGATTTGACTTTTTAGGCTAGAACTGAAGTAGCACCAACTGTTTAACTCAAAATACAGTCAAGAAAGTAGCTCTGAAGCCGAGAAACGGGATCGAACATAAGCACTACCGTGAAATTACATGCAATTTTCAAATTTCTTGTACTTGCTAACTTTGCGACCTCGGGCAGCTATGTTACCATGGAGGAATCACACAAGATTTGACTTTTTAGGCTAGAACTGAAGTAGCACCAACTGTTTAACTCAAAATACAGTCAAGAAAGTGGCTCTGAAGCCGAGAAACGGGATCGACCATAAGCACTAATGTGAAATTACGTACAATTTTCAAATTTCTTGTACTTGCTAATTTTGCGACCTCGGGCAGCTATGTTACCATGGAGGAATCACACAAGATTTGACTTTTTAGGCTAGAACTGAAGTAGCGCCAGCTGTTTAACTCAAAATACAGTCGAGAAAGTAGCTCTGAAGCCGAGAAACGGGATCGAACATAAGCACTACCGTGAAATTACATGCAACTTTCAAATTTCTTGTACTTGCTAACTTTGCGACCTCGGGCAGCTATGTTACCATGGAGGAATCACACAAGATTTGACTTTTTAGGCTAGAACTGAAGTAGCACCAACTGTTTAACTCAAAATACAGTCAAGAAAGTAGCTCTGAAGCCGAGAAACGGGATCGAACATAAGCACTACCGTGAAATTACATGCAATTTTCAAATTTCTTGTACTTGCTAACTTTGCGGCCTCGGCCAGCTATGTTACCATGGAGGAATCACACAAGATTTGACTTTTTAGGCTAGAACTGAAGTAGCACCAACTGTTTAACTCAAAATACAGTCAAGAAAGTGGCTCTCAAGATGAGGAACGGGATCGACCATAAGCACTAATGTGAAATTACGTACAATTTTCAAATTTCTTGTACTTGATAACTTTGCGACCTCGGGCAGCTATGTTACCATGGAGGAACCACACAAGTTTTGACTATATAGGTTAGAACTGAAGTCGCGCCAACTGCCTAACTCAAAATACAGTCAAGAAAGTAGCTCTGAAGCGGAGAAACGGGATCGACCATAAGCACTACCGTGGAATTACGTACACTTTTCAAATTTCTTGTACTTGCTAACTTTGCGACCTCGGGCAGCTATGTTACCATGGAGGAACCACACAAGATTTGACTTTATAGGCTAGAACTGAAGTCGCGCCAACTGTTTAACTCAAAATACAGTCAAGAAAGTAGCTCTGAAGCCGAGAAACGGGATCGACCATAAGCACTAATGTGAAATTACGTACAATTTTCAAATTTCTTGTACTTGCTAACTTTGCGACCTCGGGCAGCTATGTTACCATGGAGGAACCACACAACATTTGACTTTATAGGCTAGAACTGAAGTAGCGCCAACTGTTTAACTCAAAATACAGTCAAGAAAGTAGCTCTGAAGCCGAGAAACGGGATCGAACATAAGCACTACCGTGAAATTACATGCAATTTTCAAATTTATTGTACTTGCTAACTTTGCGACCTCGGGCAGCTATGTTACCATGGAGGAATCACACAAGATTTGACTTTTTAGGCTAGAACTGAAGTAGCGCCAACTGTTTAACTCAAAATACAGTCAAGAAAGTAGCTCTGAAGCCGAGAAACGGGATCGAACATAAGCACTACCGTGAAATTACATGCAATTTTCAAATTTCTTGTACTTGCTAACTTTGCGACCTCGGGCAGCTATGTTACCATGGAGGAACCACACAACATTTGACTTTATAGGTTAGAACTGAAGTTGCGCCAACTGTTTAACTCAAAATACAGTCAAGAAAGTGGCTCTGGAGCCGAGAAACGGGATCAACCATAAGCACTAATGTGAAATTACGTACATTTTTCAAATTTCTTGTACTTGCTAACTTTGCGACCTCGGGCAGCTATGTTACCATGGAGGAATCACACAAGATTTGACTTTTTAGGCTAGAACTGAAGTAGCGCCAACTGTTTAACTCAAAATACAGTCAAGAAAGTAGCTCTGAAGCCGAGAAACGTTATCGACCATAAGCACTAATGTGAAATTACGTACAATTTTCAAATTTCTTGTACTTGCTAACTTTGCGACCTCGGGCAGCTATGTTACCATGGAGGAACCACACAACATTTGACTTTATAGGCTAGAACTGAAGTCACGCCAACTGTTAAACTCAAAATACAGTCAAGAAAGTAGCTCTGAGCCGAGAATCGGGATCGAACATAAGCACTAATGTGAAATTACGTACAATTTTCAAATTTCTTGTACTTGCTAACTTGGCGACCTCGGGCAGCTATGTTACCATGGAGGAACCACACAAGATTTGACTTTATAGGTTAGAACTGAAGTGGCGCCAACTGCTTAACTCAAAATACAGTCAAGAAAGTAGCTCTGAAGCCGAGAAACGGGATCGAACATAAGCACTACCGTGAAATTACATGCAATTTTCAAATTTCTTGTACTTGCTAACTTTGCGGCCTCGGCCAGCTATGTTACCATGGAGGAATCACACAAGATTTGACTTTTTAGGCTAGAACTGAAGTAGCACCAACTGTTTAACTCAAAATACAGTCAAGAAAGTGGCTCTCAAGATGAGGAACGGGATCGACCATAAGCACTAATGTGAAATTACGTACAATTTTCAAATTTCTTGTACTTGATAACTTTGCGACCTCGGGCAGCTATGTTACCATGGAGGAACCACACAAGATTTGACTTTATAGGCTAGAACTGAAGTCGCGCCAACTGTTTAACTCAAAATACAGTCAAGAAAGTAGCTCTGAAGCCGAGAAACGGGATCGACCATAAGCACTAATGTGAAATTACGTACAATTTTCAAATTTCTTGTACTTGCTAACTTTGCGACCTCGGGCAGCTATGTTACCATGGAGGAACCACACAAGATTTGACTTTATAGGCTAGAACTGAAGTCGCGCCAACTGTTTAACTCAAAATACAGTCAAGAAAGTAGCTCTGAAGCCGAGAAACGGGATCGACCATAAGCACTAATGTGAAATTACGTACAATTTTCAAATTTCTTGTACTTGCTAACTTTGCGACCTCGGGCAGCTATGTTACCATGGAGGAACCACACAACATTTGAATTTATAGGCTAGAACTGAAGTAGCGCCAACTGTTTAACTCAAAATACAGTCAAGAAACTAGCTCTGAAGCCGAGAAACGGGATCGAACATAAGCACTACCGTGAAATTACATGCAATTTTCAAATTTATTGTACTTGCTAACTTTGCGACCTCGGGCAGCTATGTTACCATGGAGGAATCACACAAGATTTGACTTTTTAGGCTAGAACTGAAGTAGCGCCAACTGTTTAACTCAAAATACAGTCAAGAAAGTAGCTCTGAAGCCGAGAAACGGGATCGAACATAAGCACTACCGTGAAATTACATGCAATTTTCAAATTTCTTGTACTTGCTAACTTTGCGACCTCGGGCAGCTATGTTACCATGGAGGAACCACACAACATTTGACTTTATAGGTTAGAACTGAAGTTGCGCCAACTGTTTAACTCAAAATACAGTCAAGAAAGTAGCTCTGGAGCCGAGAAACGGGATCAACCACAAGCACTAATGTGAAATTACGTACATTTTTCAAATTTCTTGTACTTGCTAAATTTGCGACCTCGGGCAGCTATGTTACCATGGAGGAATCACACAAGATTTGACTTTTTAGGCTAGAACTGAAGTAGCGCCAACTGTCTAACTCAAAATACAGTCAAGAAAGTAGCTCTGAAGCCGAAAAACGGGATCGACCATAAGCACTAATGTGAAATTACGTACAATTTTCAAATTTCTTGTACTTGCTAACTTTGCGACCTCGGGCAGCTATGTTACCATGGAGGAACCACACAACATTTGACTTTATAGGCTAGAACTGAAGTCACGCCAACTGTTAAACTCAAAATACAGTCAAGAAAGTAGCTCTGAGCCGAGAATCGGGATCGAACATAAGCACTAATGTGAAATTACGTACAATTTTCAAATTTCTTGTACTTGCTAACTTGGCGACCTCGGGCAGCTATGTTACCATGGAGGAACCACACAAGATTTGACTTTATAGGTTAGAACTGAAGTGGCGCCAACTGCTTAACTCAAAATACAGTCAAGAAAGTAGCTCTGAAGCCGAGAAACGGGATCGACCATAAGCACTAATGTGAAATTACGTACAATTTTCAAATTTCTTGTACTTGCTAACTTTGCGACTTCGGGCAGCTATGTTACCATGGAGGAACCACACAAGGTTTGACTTTATAGGTTAGAACTGAAGTCGCGCCAACTGCCTAACTCAAAATACAGTCAAGAAAGTAGCTCTGAAGCCGAGAAACGGGATCGACCATAAGCACTACCGTGGAATTACGTACACTTTTCAAATTTCTTGTACTTGCTAACTTTGCGACCTCGGGCAGCTATGTTACCATGGAGGAACCACACAAGATTTGACTTCATAGGCTAGAACTGAAGTCGCGCCAACTGCTTAACTTAAAATACAGTCAAGAAAGTAGCTCTGAAGCCGAGAAACGGGATCGACCATAAGCACTAATGTGAAATTACGTACAATTTTCAAATTTCTTGTACTTGCTAACTTTGCGACCTCGGGCAGCTATGTTACCATGGAGGAACCACACAAGGTTTGACTTTATAGGTTAGAACTGAAGTCGCGCCAACTGCCTAACTCAAAATACAGTCAAGAAAGTAGCTCTGAAGCCGAGAAACGGGATCGACCATAAGCACTACCGTGGAATTACGTACACTTTTCAAATTTCTTGTACTTTCTAACTTTGCGACTTCGGGCAGCTATGTTACCATGGAGGAACCATACAAGATTTGACTTTATATACTAGAACTGAAGTCACGCCAACTGCTTAACTCAAAATACAGTCAAGAAAGTAGCTCTGAAGCCGAGAAACGGGATCGACCATAAGCACTAATGTGAAATTACGTACAATTTTCCGATTTCTTGTACTTGCTAACTTTGCGACCTCGGACAGCTATGTTACCATGGAGGAATCAAACAAGATTTGACTTTTTAAGCTAGAACTGAAGTAGCGCCAACTGTTTAACTCAAAATACAGTCAAGAAAGTAGCTCTGAAGCCGAGAAACGGGATCGACCATAAGCACTACCGTGGAATTACGTACAATTTTCAAATTTCTTGTACTTGCTAACTTTGCGGCCTCGGGCAGCTATGTTACCATGGAGGAATCACACAAGATTTGACTTTTTAGGCTAGAACTGAAGTCGCGCCAACTGTTTAACTCAAAATACAGTCAAGAAAGTAGCTCTGAAGCCGAGAAACGGGATCGACCATAAGCACTAATTTGAAATTACGTACAATTTTCAAATTTCTTGTACTTGCTAACTTTGCGACCTCGGGCAGCTATGTTACCATGGAGGAACCACACAAGATTTGACTTTATAGGCTAGAACTGAAGTCGCGCCAACTGTTTAACTCAAAATACAGTCAAGAAAGTAGCTCTGAAGCCGAGAAACGGGATCGACCATAAGCACTAATTTGAAATTACGTACAATTTTCAAATTTCTTGTACTTGCTAACTTTGCGACCTCGGGCAGCTATGTTACCATGGAGGAATCAAACAAGATTTGACTTTTTAGGCTAGAACTGAAGTAGCGCCAACTGTTTAACTCAAAATACAGTCAAGAAAGTAGCTCTGAAGCCGAGAAACGGGATCGACCATAAGCACTAATTTGAAATTACGTACAATTTTCAAATTTCTTGTACTTGCTAATTTTGCGACCTCGGGCAGCTACGTTACCATGGAGGAATCACACAAGATTTGACATTTTAGGCTAGAACTGAAGTCGCGAGAACTGCTTAACTCAAAATACAGTCAAGAAAGTAGCTCTGAAGCCGAGAAACGGGATCGACCATAAGCACTACCGTGGAATTACGTACACTTTTCAAATTTCTTGTACTTTCTAACTTTGCGACCTCGGGCAGCTATGTTACCATGGAGGAACCACACAAGATTTGACTTTATATACTAGAACTGAAGTCACGCCAACTGCTTAACTCAAAATACAGTCAAGAAAGTAGCTCTGAAGCCGAGAAACGGGATCGAACATAAGCACTAATGTGAAATTACGTACAATTTTCATATTTCTTGTACTCGCTAACTTTGCGACCTCGGGCAGCTACGTTACCATGGAGGAATCACACAAGATTTGACTTTTTAGGCTAGAACTGAAGTAGCGCCAACTGTTTAACTCAAAATACAGTCAAGAAAGTAGCTCTGAAGCCGAGAAACGGGATCGACCATAAGCACTAATGTGAAATTACGTAAAATTTTCAAATTTCTTGTACTTGCTAACTTTGCGACCTCGGGCAGCTATGTTACCATGGAGGTATCACACAAGATTTGACTTTATAGGCTAGAACTGAAGTCGCGCCAACTGGTTAACTCAAAATACAGTCAAGAAAGTAGCTCTGAAGCCGAGAAACGGGATCGACCATAAGCACTAATGTGAAATTACGTAAAATTTTCAAATTTCTTGTACTTGCTAACTTTGCGACCTCGGGCAGCTATGTTACCATGGAGGAACCACACAACATTTGACTTTATAGGTTAGAACTGAAGTCGCGCCAACTGTTTAACTCAAAATACAGTCAAGAAAGTGGCTCTGAAGGCGAAAAACGGGATCAACCATAAGCACTAATGTGAAATTACGTACATTTTTCAAATTTCTTGTTCTTGCTAACTTTGCGACCTCGGGCAGCTATGTTACCATGGAGGAATCACACAAGATTTGACTTTTTAGGCTAGAACTGAAGTAGCGCCAACTGTTTAACTCAAATAACAGTCAAGAAAGTAGCTCTGAAGCCGAAAACGGGATCGAACATAAGCACTACCGTGAAATTACATGCAACTTTCAAATTTCTTGTACTTGCTAACTTTGCGACCTCGGGCAGCTATGTTACCATGGAGGAATCACACAAGATTTGACTTTTTAGGCTAGAACTGAAGTAGCACCAACTGTTTAACTCAAAATACAGTCAAGAAAGTAGCTCTGAAGCCGAGAAACGGGATCGAACATAAGCACTACCGTGAAATTACATGCAATTTTCAAATTTCTTGTACTTGCTAACTTTGCGACCTCGGGCAGCTATGTTACCATGGAGGAATCACACAAGATTTGACTTTTTAGGCTAGAACTGAAGTAGCACCAACTGTTTAACTCAAAATACAGTCAAGAAAGTAGCTCTGAAGCCGAGAAACGGGATCGACCATAAGCACTAATGTGAAATTACGTACAATTTTCAAATTTCTTGTACTTGCTAACTTTGCGACCTCGGGCAGCTATGTTACCATGGAGGAATCAAACAAGATTTGACTTTTTAAGCTAGAACTGAAGTAGCGCCAACTGTTTAACTCAAAATACAGTAAAGAAAGTAGCTCTGAAGCCGAGAAACGGGATCGACCATAAGCACTACCGTGGAATTACGTACAATTTTCAAATTTCTTGTACTTGCTAACTTTGCGGCCTCGGGCAGCTATGTTACCATGGAGGAATCACACAAGATTTGACTTTTTAGGCTAGAACTGAAGTAGCACCAACTGTTTAACTCAAAAAACAGTCAAGAAAGTGGCTCTCAAGATGAGGAACGGGATCGATCATAAGCACTAATGTGAAATTACGTACACTTTTCAAATTTCTTGTACTTGCTAAATTTGCGACCTCGGGCAGCTATGTTACCATGGAGGAACCACACAAGATTTGACTTTATAGGCTAGAACTGAAGTCGCGCCAACTGTTTAACTCAAAATAAAGTCAAGAAAGTAGCTCTGAAGCCGAGAAACGGGATCGACCATAAGCACTAATTTGAAATTACGTACAATTTTCAAATTTCTTGTACTTGCTAACTTTGCGACCTCGGGCAGCTATGTTACCATGGAGGAATCAAACAAGATTTGACTTTTTAGGCTAGAACTGAAGTAGCGCCAACTGTTTAACTCAAAATACAGTCAAGAAAGTAGCTCTGAAGCCGAGAAACGGGATCGACCATAAGCACTACCGTGGAATTACGTACAATTTTCAAATTTCTTGTACTTGCTAACTTTGCGACCTCGGGCAGCTATGTTACCATGGAGGAACCACACAAGATTTGACTTTATAGGTTAGAACTGAAGTCGCGAGAACTGCTTAACTCAAAATACAGTCAAGAAAGTAGCTCTGAAGCCGAGAAACGGGATCGACCATAAGCACTACCGTGGAATTACGTACACTTTTCAAATTTCTTGTACTTTCTAACTTTGCGAAATCGGGCAGCTATGTTACCATGGAGGAACCACACAAGATTTGACTTTATATACTAGAACTGAAGTCACGCCAACTGCTTAACTCAAAATACAGTCAAGAAAGTAGCTCTGAAGCCGAGAAACGGGATCGAACATAAGCACTAATGTGAAATTACGTACAATTTTCATATTTCTTGTACTCGCTAACTTTGCGACCTCGGGCAGCTACGTTACCATGGAGGAATCACACAAGATTTGACTTTTTAGGCTAGAACTGAAGTAGCGCCAACTGTTTAACTCAAAATACAGTCAAGAAAGTAGCTCTGAAGCCGAGAAACGGGATCGACCATAAGCACTAATGTGAAATTACGTAAAATTTTCAAATTTCTTGTACTTGCTAACTTTGCGACCTCGGGCAGCTATGTTACCATGGAGGTATCACACAAGATTTGACTTTATAGGCTAGAACTGAAGTCGCGCCAACTGGTTAACTCAAAATACAGTCAAGAAAGTAGCTCTGAAGCCGAGAAACGGGATCGACCATAAGCACTAATGTGAAATTACGTAAAATTTTCAAATTTCTTGTACTTGCTAACTTTGCGACCTCGGGCAGCTATGTTACCATGGAGGAACCACACAACATTTGACTTTATAGGTTAGAACTGAAGTCGCGCCAACTGTTTAACTCAAAATACAGTCAAGAAAGTGGCTCTGAAGGCGAAAAACGGGATCAACCATAAGCACTAATGTGAAATTACGTACATTTTTCAAATTTCTTGTTCTTGCTAACTTTGCGACCTCGGGCAGCTATGTTACCATGGAGGAATCACACAAGATTTGACTTTTTAGGCTAGAACTGAAGTAGCGCCAACTGTTTAACTCAAATAACAGTCAAGAAAGTAGCTCTGAAGCCGAAAACGGGATCGAACATAAGCACTACCGTGAAATTACATGCAACTTTCAAATTTCTTGTACTTGCTAACTTTGCGACCTCGGGCAGCTATGTTACCATGGAGGAATCACACAAGATTCGACTTTTTAGGCTAGAACTGAAGTAGCACCAACTGTTTAACTCAAAATACAGTCAAGAAAGTAGCTCTGAAGCCGAGAAACGGGATCGAACATAAGCACTACCGTGAAATTACATGCAATTTTCAAATTTCTTGTACTTGCTAACTTTGCGACCTCGGGCAGCTATGTTACCATGGAGGAATCACACAAGATTTGACTTTTTAGGCTAGAACTGAAGTAGCACCAACTGTTTAACTCAAAATACAGTCAAGAAAGTAGCTCTGAAGCCGAGAAACGGGATCGACCATAAGCACTAATGTGAAATTACGTACAATTTTCAAATTTCTTGTACTTGCTAACTTTGCGACCTCGGGCAGCTATGTTACCATGGAGGTATCACACAAGATTTGACTTTATAGGCTAGAACTGAGGTCGCCCCAACTGGTTAACTCAAAATACAGTCAAGAAAGTAGCTCTGAAGCCGAGAAACGGGATCGACCATAAGCACTAATGTGAAATTACGTAAAATTTTCAAATTTCTTGTACTTGCTAACTTTGCGACCTCGGGCAGCTATGTTACCATGGAGGAACCACACAAGATTTGACTTTACAGGTTAGAACTGAAGTCGCGCCAACTGCTTAACTCAAAATGCAGTCAAGAAAGTAGCTCTGAAGCCGAGAAACGGGATCGACCATAAGCACTAATGTGAAATTACGTAAAATTTTCAAATTTCTTGTACTTGCTAACTTTGCGACCTCGGGCAGCTATGTTACCATGGATGTATCACACAAGATTTGATTTTATAGGCTAGAACTGAAGTCGCGCCAACTATTTAACTCAAAATACAGTCAAGAAAGTAGGTCTGAAGCCGAGAAACGGGATCGACCATAAGCACTAATGTGAAATTACGTACAATTTTCCAATTTCTTGTACTTGCTAACTTTGCGACCTCGGACAGCTATGTTACCATGGAGGAATCAAACAAGATTTGACTTTTTAAGCTAGAACTGAAGTAGCGAAAACTGCTTAACTCAAAATACAGTCAAGAAAGTAGCTCTGAAGCCGAGAAACGGGATCGACCATAAGCACTACCGTGGAATTACGTACAATTTTCAAATTTCTTGTACTTGCTAACTTTGCGACATCGGGCAGCTATGTTACCATGGAGGAACAACACAAGATTTGACTTTATAGGTTAGAACTGAAGTCGCGAGAACTGCTTAACTCAAAATAGAGTCAAGAAAGTAGCTCTGAAGCCGAGAAACGGGATCGACCATAAGCACTAATGTGAAATTACGTAAAATCTTCAAATTTCTTGTACTTGCTAACTTTGCGACCTCGGGCAGCTATGTTACCATGGAGGAACCACACAAGATTTGATTTTACAGGTTAGAACTGAAGTCGCGCCACCTGCTTAACTCAAAATGCAGTCAAGAAAGTAGCTCTGAAGTCGAGAAACGGGATCGACCATAAGCACTAATGTGAAATTACGTACAATTTTCAAATTTCTTGTACTTGCTAATTTTGCGACCTCGCGCAGCTATGTTACCATGGAGGTATCACACAAAAATTGACTTTATGGGCTAGAACTGAAGTCGCGCCAACTGTTTAACTCAAAATACAGTCAAGAAAGTGGCTCTGAAGCCGAGAAACGGGATCGACCATAAGCACTAATGTGAAATTACGTACAATTTTCAAATTTCTTGTACTTGCTAAATTTGCGACCTCGGGCAGCTATGTTACCATGGAGGTATCACACAAGATTTGACTTTATAGGCTAGAACTGAAGTCGCGCCAACCGTTTAACTCAAAATACAGTCAAGAAAGTAGCTCTGAAGCCGAGAAACGGGATCGACCATAAGCACTACCGTGGAATTACGTACACCTTTCAAATTTCTTGTAGTACTTGCTAACTTTGCGACCTCGGGCAGCTATGTTACCATGGAGGAACCACACAAGATTTGACTTTATAGGCTAGAACTGAAGTCGCGCCAACTGTTTAACTCAAAATACAGTCAAGAAAGTAGCTCTGAAGCCGAGAAACGGGATCGACCATAAGCACTAATGTGAAATTACGTACAATTTTCAAATTTCTTGTACTTGCTAACTTTGCGACCTCGGGCAGCTATGTTACCATGGAGGTATTATACAAGATTTGACTTTATAGGCTAGAACTGAAGTCGCGCCAACTGTTTAACTCAAAATGTGAAATTACGTACAATTTTCAAATTTCTTGTACTTGCTAATTTTGCAACCTCGGGCAGCTATGTTACCATGGAGGAATCACACAAGATTTGACTTTTTAGGCTAGAACTGAAGTAGCGTCAGCTGTTTAACTCAAAATACAGTAAAGAAAGTAGCTCTGAAGCCGAGAAACGGGATCGACCATAAGCACTACCGTGGAATTACGTACAATTTTCAAATTTCTTGTACTTGCTAACTTTGCGACCTCGGGCAGCTACGTTACCATGGAGGAATCACACAAGATTTGACTTTTTAGGCTAGAACTGAAGTAGCGCCAACTGTTTAACTCAAAATACAGTCAAGAAAGTAGCTCTGAAGCCGAGAAACGGGATCGAACATAAGCACTACCGTGAAATTACATGCAATTTTCAAATTTCTTGTACTTGCTAACTTTGCGACCTCGGGCAGCTATGTTACGATGGAGGAATCACACAAGATTTGACTTTATAGGCTAGAACTGAAGTCGCGCCAACTGTTTAACTCAAAATACAGTCAAGAAAGTAGCTCTGAAGCCGAGGAACGGGATCGACCATAAGCACTAATGTGAAATTACGTACAATTTTCAAATTTCTTGTACTTGCTAACTTTGCGACTTCGGGCAGCTATGTTACCATGGAGGAACCACACAAGGTTTGACTTTATAGGTTAGAACTGAAGTCCCGCCAACTGCCTAACTCAAAATACAGTCAAGAAAGTAGCTCTGAAGCCGAGAAACGGGATCGACCATAAGCACTACCGTGGAATTACGTACACTTTTCAAATTTCTTGTACTTGCTAACTTTGCGACCTCGGGCAGCTATGTTACCATGGAGGAACCACACAAGATTTGACTTTATAGGCTAGAACTGAAGTCGCGCCAACTGTTTAACTCAAAATACAGTCAAGAAAGTAGCTCTGAAGCCGAGAAACGGGATCGACCATAAGCACTACCGTGGAATTACGTACACTTTTCAAATTTCTTGTACTTGCTAACTTTGCGACCTCGGGCAGCTATGTTACCATGGAGGAACCACACAAGATTTGACTTTATAGGCTAGAACTGAAGTTGCGCCAACTGTTTAACTCAAAATACAGTCAAGAAAGTGGCTCTGAAGCCGAGAAACGGGATCGACCATAAGCACTAATGTGAAATTACGTACAATTTTCAAATTTCTTGTACTTGCTAATTTTGCGACCTCGGGCAGCTACGTTACCATGGAGGAATCACACAAGATTTGACTTTTTAGGCTAGAACTGAAGTAGCGCCAACTGTTTAACTCAAAATACAGTCAAGAAAGTAGCTCTGAAGCCGAGTACCGGAATCGAACAATTACATGCAATTTTCAAATTTCTTGTACTTGCTAACTTTGCGACCTCGGGCAGCTATGTTACCATGGAGGAATCACACAAGATTTGACTTTATAGGCTAGAACTGAAGTCGCGCCAACTGTTTAACTCAAAATACAGATAAGAAAGTAGCTCTGAAGCCGAGAAACGGGATCGACCATAAGCACTACCGTGGAATTACGTACACTTTTCAAATTTCTTGTACTTTCTAACTTTGCGACCTCGGGCAGCTATGTTACCATGGAGGAACCACACAAGATTTGACTTTATATACTAGAACTGAAGTCACGCCAACTGCTTAACTCAAAATACAGTCAAGAAAGTAGCTCTGAAGCCGAGAAACGGGATCGAACATAAGCACTAATGTGAAATTACGTACAATTTTCAAATTTCTTGTACTTGCTAACTTTGCGACCTCGGGCAGCTATGTTACCATAGAGGAACCACACAAGATTTGACTTTATAGGTTAGAACTGAAGCCGCGCCAACTGCTTAACTCAAAATGCAGTCAAGAAAGTAGCTCTGAAGCCGAGAAACGGGATCGACCATAAGCACTAATGTGAAATTACGTAAAATTTTCAAATTTCTTGTACTTGCTAACTTTGCGACCTCGGGCAGCTATGTTACCATGGAGGTATCACACAAAATATGACTTTATCGGCTAGAACTGAAGTCGCGCCAACTGTTTAGCTCAAAATACAGTCAAGAAAGTAGCTCTGAAGCCGAGAAACGGGATCGACCATAAGCACTACCGTGGAATTACGTACACTTTTCAAATTTCTTGTACTTGCTAATTTTGCGACCTCGGGCAGCTATGTTACCATGGAGGAATCAAACAAGATTTGACTTTTTAGGCTAGAACTGAAGTAGCGCCAACTGTTTAACTCAAAATGCAGTCAAGAAAGTAGCTCTGAAGCCGAGAAACGGGATCGACCATAAGCACTACCGTGGAATTACGTACAATTTTCAAATTTCTTGTACTTGCTAAATTTGCGACCTCGGGCAGCTATGTTACCATGGAGGAACCACACAAGATTTGACTTTATAGGTTAGAACTGAAGTCGCAAGAACTGCTTTACTCAAAATACAGTCAAGAAAGTAGCTCTGAAGCGAAGAAACGGGATCGACCATAAGCACTACCGTGGAATTACGTACACTTATCAAATTTCTTGTACTTTCTAACTTTGCGACCTCGGGCAGCTATGTTACCATGGAGGAACCACACAAGATTTGACTTTATATACTAGAACTGAAGTCACGCCAACTGCTTAACTCAAAATACAGTCAAGAAAGTAGCTCTAGAGCCGAGAAACGGGATCGAACATAAGCACTAATGTGAAATTACGTACAATTTTCAAATTTCTTGTACTTGCTAACTTTGCGACCTCGGGCAGCTACGTTACCATGGAGGAATCACAAAAGATTTGACTTTTTAGGCTAGAACCGAAGTAGCGCCAACTGTTTAACTCAAAATACAGTCAAGAAAGTAGCTCTGAAGCCGAGAAACAGGATCGAACATAAGCACTAATGTGAAATTACGTACAATTTTCAAATTTCTTGTACTTGCTAAATTTGCGACCTCGGGCAGCTATGCTACCATGGAGGTATCACACAAGATTTGACATTATAGGCTAGAACTGAAGTCGCGCCAACTGTTTAACTCAAAATACAGTCAAGAAAGTAGCTCTGAAGCCGAGAAACGGGATCGACCATAAGCACTAATTTGAAATTACGTACAATTTTCCAATTTCTTGTACTTACTAACTTTGCGACCTCGGGCAGCTATGTTACCATGGAGGAATCAAACAAGATTTGAATTTTTAAGCTAGAACTGAAGTAGCGCCAACTGCTTAACTCAAAATACAGTCAAGAAAGTAGTTCTGAAGCCGAGAAACGGGATCGACCATAAGCACTACCGTATAATTACGTACAATTTTCAAATTTCTTGTACTTGCTAACTTTGCGACCTCGGGCAGCTATGTTACCATGGAGGAACCACACAAGATTTGACTTTATAGGTTAGAACTGAAGTCGCGAAAACTGCTTAACTCAAAATACAGTCAAGAAAGTAGCTCTGAAGCCGAGAAACGGGATCGACCATAAGCACTACCGTTTAATTACGTACAATTTTCAAATTTCTTGTTCTTGCTAACTTTGCGACCTCGGGCAGCTATGTTACCATGGAGGAACCACACAACATTTGACTTTATAGGTTAGAACTGAAGTCGCGCCAACTGTTTAACTCAAAATACAGTCAAGAAAGTAGCTCTGAAGCCGAGAAACGGGATCGAACATAAGCACTAATGTGAAATTACGTACAATTTTCAAATTTCTTGTACTTGCTAAATTTGCGACCTCGGGCAGCTATGTTGCCATGGAGGTATCACACAAGATTTGACTTTATAGGCTAGAACTGAAGTCGCGCCAACTGTTTAACTCAAAATACAGTCAAGAAAGTAGCTCTGAAGCCGAGAAACGGGATCGACCATAAGCACTACCGTGGAATTACGTACAATTTTCAAATTTCTTGTACTGGCTAACTTTGCGACCTCGGGCAGCTATGTTACGATGGAGGAATCACACAAGATTTGACTTTATAGGCTAGAACTGAAGTCGCGCCAACTGTTTAACTCAAAATACAGCCAAGAAAGTAGCTCTGAAGCCGAGAAACGGGATCGACCATAAGCACTAATGTGAAATTACGTACAATTTTCAAATTTCTTGTACTTGCTAATTTTGCGACCTCGGGCAGCTATGTTACCATGGAGGAATCACACAAGATTTGACTTTTTAGGCTAGAACTGAAGTAGCGCCAACTGTTTAACTCAAAATACAGTCAAGAAAGTAGCTCTGAAGCCGAGAAGCAGGATCGAACATAAGCACTAATGTGAAATTACGTACAATTTTCAAATTTCTTGTACTTGCTAACTTTGCGACCTCGGGCAGCTATGTTTCCATGGAGGAACCACACAAGATTTGACTTTATAGGTTAGAACTGAAGTCGCGCCAACTGCTTAACTCAAAATACAGTCAAGAAAGTAGCTCTGAAGCCGAGAAACGGGATCGACCATAAGCACTAATGTGAAATTACGTAAAATTTTCAAATTTCTTGTACTTGCTAACTTTGCGACGTCGGGCAGCTATGTTACCATGGAGGTATCACACAAGATTTGACTTTATAGGCTAGAACTGAAGTCGCGCCAACTGTTTAACTCAAAATACAGTCAAGAAAGTAGCTCTGAAGCCGAGAAACGGGATCGACCATAAGCACTAATGTGAAATTACGTACAATTTTAAAATTTCTTGTACTTGCTAAATTTGCGACCTTGGGCAGTTATGTTACCATGGAGGTATCACACAAGATTTGACTTTATAGGCTAGAACTGAAGTCGCGCCAACTGCTTAACTCAAAATACAGTCAAGAAAGTGGCTCTGAAGCCGAGAAACGGGATCGACCATAAGCACTAATGTGAAATTACGTACAATTTTAAAATTTCTTGTACTTGCTAAATTTGCGACCTTGGGCAGTTATGTTACCATGGAGGTATCACACAAGATTTGACTTTATAGGCTAGAACTGAAGTCGCGCCAACTGCTTAACTCAAAATACAGTCAAGAAAGTGGCTCTGAAGCCGAGAAACGGGATCGACCATAAGCACTAATGTGAAATTACGTACAATTTTCAAATTTCTTGTACTTGCTAACTTTGCGACCTCGGGCAGCTATGTTTCCATGGAGGAACCACACAAGATTTGACTTTATAGGTTAGAACTGAAGTCGCGCCAACTGCTTAACTCAAAATGCAGTCAAGAAAGTAGCTCTGAAGCCGAGAAACGGGATCGACCATAAGCACTAATGTGAAATTACGTAAAATTTTCAAATTTCTTGTACTTGCTAATTTTCCGACCTCGGGCAGCTATGTTACCATGGAGGTATCACACAAGATTTGACGTTATAGGCTAGAACTGAAGTCACGCCAACTGCTTAACTCAAAATACAGTCAAGAAAGTAGCTCTGAAGCCGAGAAACGGGATCGACCATAAGCACTAATGTGAAATTACGTACAATTTTCCAATTTCTTGTACTTGCTAACTTTGCGACCTCGGGCAGCTATGTTTCCATGGAGGAACCACACAAGATTTGACTTTATAGGTTAGAACTGAAGTCGCGAGAACTGCTTTACTCAAAATACAGTCAAGAAAGTAGCTCTGAAGCCGAGAAACAGGATCGACCATAAGCACTACCGTGGAATTACGTACACTTATCAAATTTCTTGTACTTTCTAACTTTGCGACCTCGGGCAGCTATGTTACCATGGAGGAACCACACAAGATTTGACTTTATATACTAGAACTGAAGTCACGCCAACTGCTTAACTCAAAATACAGTCAAGAAAGTAGCTCTGAAGCCGAGAAACGGGATCGAACATAAGCACTAATGTGAAATTACGTACAATTTTCAAATTTCTTGTACTTGCTAACTTTGCGACCTCGGGCAGCTACGTTACCATGGAGGAATCACAAAAGATTTGACTTTTTAGGCTAGAACTGAAGTAGCGCCAACTGTTTAACTCAAAATACAGTCAAGAAAGTAGCTCTGAAGCCGAGAAACAGGATCGAACATAAGCACTAATGTGAAATTACGTACAATTTTCAAATTTCTTGTACTTGCTAACTTTGCGACCTCGGGCAGCTATGTTTCCATGGAGGAACCACACAAGATTTGACTTTATAGGTTAGAACTGAAGTCGCGCCAACTGCTTAACTCAAAATGCAGTCAAGAAAGTAGCTCTGAAGCCGAGAAACGGGATCGACCATAAGCACTAATGTGAAATTACGTAAAATTTTCAAATTTCTTGTACTTGCTAATTTTCCGACTTCGGGCAGCTATGTTACCATGGAGGTATCACACAAGATTTGACGTTATAGGCTAGAACTGAAGTCACGCCAACTGCTTAACTCAAAATACAGTCAAGAAAGTAGCTCTGAAGCCGAGAAACGGGATCGACCATAAGCACTAATGTGAAATTACGTACAATTTTCCAATTTCTTGTACTTGCTAACTTTGCGACCTCGGGCAGCTATGTTTCCATGGAGGAACCACACAAGATTTGACTTTATAGGTTAGAACTGAAGTCGCGCCAACTGCTTAACTCAAAATACAGTCAAGAAAGTAGCTCTGAAGCCGAGAAACGGGATCGACCATAAGCACTAATGTGAAATTACGTAAAATTTTCAAATTTCTTGTACTTGCTAACTTTGCGACGTCGGGCAGCTATGTTACCATGGAGGTATCACACAAGATTTGACTTTATAGGCTAGAACTGAAGTCGCGCCAACTGTTTAACTCAAAATACAGTCAAGAAAGTAGCTCTGAAGCCGAGAAACGGGATCGACCATAAGCACTAATGTGAAATTACGTACAATTTTAAAATTTCTTGTACTTGCTAAATTTGCGACCTTGGGCAGTTATGTTACCATGGAGGTATCACACAAGATTTGACTTTATAGGCTAGAACTGAAGTCGCGCCAACTGCTTAACTCAAAATACAGTCAAGAAAGTGGCTCTGAAGCCGAGAAACGGGATCGACCATAAGCACTAATGTGAAATTACGTACAATTTTCAAATTTCTTGTACTTGCTAATTTTGCGACCTCGGGCAGCTATGTTACCATGGAGGAACCACACAAGATTTGACTTTGTAGGCTAGAACTGAAGTCGCGCCAACTGTTTAACTCAAAATACAGTCAAGAAAGTAGCTCTAAAGCCCAGAAACGGGATCGACCATAAGCACTAATGTGAAATTACGTACAATTTTCAAATTTCTTGTACTTGCTAACTTTGCGACCTTGGGCAGTTATGTTACCATGGAGGTATCACACGAGATTTGACTTTATAGGCTAGAACTGAAGTCGCGCCAACTGTTTAACTCAAAATACAGTCAAGAAAGTGGCTCTGAAGCCGAGAAACGGGATCGACCATAAGCACTAATGTGAAATTACGTACAATTTTCAAATTTCTTGTACTTGCTAAATTTGCGACCTCGGGCAGCTATGTTACCATGGAGGAATCACACAAGATTTGACTTTATAGGTTAGAACTGAAATCACGCCAACTGCTTAACTCAAAATACAGTCAAGAAAGTAGCTCTGAAGCCGAGAAACGGGATCGACCATAAGCACTACCGTGGAATTACGTACAATTTTCAAATTTCTTGTACTTGCTAATTTTGCGACCTCGGGCAGCTACGTTACCATGGAGGAATCACACAAGATTTGACTTTTTAGGCTAGAACTGAAGTAGCGCCAACTGTTTAACTCAAAATACAGTCAAGAAAGTAGCTCTGAAGCCGAGTACCGGAATCGAACAATTACATGCAATTTTCAAATTTCTTGTACTTGCTAACTTTGCGACCTCGGGCAGCTATGTTACCATGGAGGAATCACACAAGATTTGACTTTATAGGCTAGAACTGAAGTCGCGCCAACCGTTTAACTCAAAATACAGCCAAGAAAGTAGCTCTGAAGCCGAGAAACGGGATCGACCCTAAGCACTACCGTGGAATTACGTACACTTTTCAAATTTCTTGTACTTTCTAACTTTGCGACCTCGGGCAGCTATGTTACCATGGAGGAACCACACAAGATTTGACTTTATATACTAGAACTGAAGTCACGCCAACTGCTTAACTCAAAATACAGTCAAGAAAGTAGCTCTGAAGCCGAGAAACGGGATCGAACATAAGCACTAATGTGAAATTACGTACAATTTTCAAATTTCTTGTACTTGCTAACTTTGCGACCTCGGGCAGCTATGTTACCATGGAGGAACCACACAAGATTTGACTTTATAGGTTAGAACTGAAGTCGCGCCAACTGTTTAACTCAAAATACAGCCAAGAAAGTAGCTCTGAAGCCGAGAAACGGGATCGACCATAAGCACTACCGTGGAATTACGTACACTTTTCAAATTTCTTGTACTTTCTAACTTTGCGACCTCGGGCAGCTATGTTACCATGGAGGAACCACACAAGATTTGACTTTATATACTAGAACTGGAGTCACGCCAACTGCTTAACTCAAAATACAGTCAAGAAAGTAGCTCTGAAGCCGAGAAACGGGATCGAACATAAGCACTAATGTGAAATTACGTACAATTTTCAAATTTCTTGTACTTGCTAACTTTGCGACCTCGGGCAGCTATGTTACCATGGAGGAACCACACAAGATTTGACTTTTTAGGCTAGAACTGAAGTAGCGCCAACTGCTTAACTCAAAATACAGTCAAGAAAGTAGCTCTGAAGCCGAGTACCGGAATCGAACAATTACATGCAATTTTCAAATTTCTTGTACTTGCTAACTTTGCGACCTCGGGCAGCTATGTTACCATGGAGGAATCACACAAGATTTGACTTTATAGGCTAGAACTGAAGTCGCGCCAACTGTTTAACTCAAAATACAGCCAAGAAAGTAGCTCTGAAGCCGAGAAACGGGATCGACCATAAGCACTACCGTGGAATTACGTACAATTTTCAAATTTCTTGTACTTGCTAATTTTGCGACCTCGGGCAGCTACGTTACCATGGAGGAATCACACAAGATTTGACTTTTTAGGCTAGAACTGAAGTAGCGCCAACTGTTTAACTCAAAATACAGTCAAGAAAGTAGCTCTGAAGCCGAGTACCGGAATCGAACAATTACATGCAATTTTCAAATTTCTTGTACTTGCTAACTTTGCGACCTCGGGCAGCTATGTTACCATGGAGGAATCACACAAGATTTGACTTTATAGGCTAGAACTGAAGTCGCGCCAACTGTTTAACTCAAAATACAGCCAAGAAAGTAGCTCTGAAGCCGAGAAACGGGATCGACCCTAAGCACTACCGTGGAATTACGTACACTTTTCAAATTTCTTGTACTTTCTAACTTTGCGACCTCGGGCAGCTATGTTACCATGGAGGAACCACACAAGATTTGACTTTATATACTAGAACTGAAGTCACGCCAACTGCTTAACTCAAAATACAGTCAAGAAAGTAGCTCTGAAGCCGAGAAACGGGATCGAACATAAGCACTAATGTGAAATTACGTACAATTTTCAAATTTCTTGTACTTGCTAACTTTGCGACCTCGGGCAGCTATGTTACCATGGAGGAACCACACAAGATTTGACTTTATAGGTTAGAACTGAAGCCGCGCCAACTGCTTAACTCAAAATGCAGTCAAGAAAGTAGCTCTGAAGCCGAGAAACGGGATCGACCGGAAGCACTAATGTGAAATTACGTAAAATTTTCAAATTTCTTGTACTTGCTAACTTTGCGACCTCGGGCAGCTATGTTACCATGGAGGTATCACACAAGATATGACTTTATCGGCTAGAACGGAAGTCGCGCCAACTGTTTAGCTCAAAATACAGTCAAGAAAGTAGCTCTGAAGCCGAGAAACGGGATCGACCATAAGCACTACCGTGGAATTACGTACACTTTTCAAATTTCTTGTACTTGCTAATTTTGCGACCTCGGGCAGCTATGTTACCATGGAGGAATCAAACAAGATTTGACTTTTTAGGCTAGAACTGAAGTAGCGCCAACTGTTTAACTCAAAATGCAGTCAAGAAAGTAGCTCTGAAGCCGAGAAACGGGATCGACCATAAGCACTACCGTGGAATTACGTACAATTTTCAAATTTCTTGTACTTGCTAACTTTGCGACCTCGGGCAGCTATGTTACCATGGAGGAACCACACAAGATTTGACTTTATAGGTTAGAACTGAAGTCGCGAGAACTGCTTTACTCAAAATACAGTCAAGAAAGTAGCTCTGAAGCCGAGAAACAGGATCGACCATAAGCACTACCGTGGAATTACGTACACTTATCAAATTTCTTGTACTTTCTAACTTTGCGACCTCGGGCAGCTATGTTACCATGGAGGAACCACACAAGATTTGACTTTATATACTAGAACTGAAGTCACGCCAACTGCTTAACTCAAAATACAGTCAAGAAAGTAGCTCTGAAGCCGAGAAACGGGATCGAACATAAGCACTAATGTGAAATTACGTACAATTTTCAAATTTCTTGTACTTGCTAACTTTGCGACCTCGGGCAGCTACGTTACCATGGAGGAATCACAAAAGATTTGACTTTTTAGGCTAGAACTGAAGTAGCGCCAACTGTTTAACTCAAAATACAGTCAAGAAAGTAGCTCTGAAGCCGAGAAACAGGATCGAACATAAGCACTAATGTGAAATTACGTACAATTTTCAAATTTCTTGTACTTGCTAACTTTGCGACCTCGGGCAGCTATGTTTCCATGGAGGAACCACACAAGATTTGACTTTATAGGTTAGAACTGAAGTCGCGCCAACTGCTTAACTCAAAATGCAGTCAAGAAAGTAGCTCTGAAGCCGAGAAACGGGATCGACCATAAGCACTAATGTGAAATTACGTAAAATTTTCAAATTTCTTGTACTTGCTAATTTTCCGACCTCGGGCAGCTATGTTACCATGGAGGTATCACACAAGATTTGACGTTATAGGCTAGAACTGAAGTCGCGCCAACTGTTTAACTCAAAATACAGTCAAGAAAGTAGCTCTGAAGCCGAGAAACGGGATCGACCATAAGCACTAATGTGAAATTACGTACAATTTTCCAATTTCTTGTACTTGCTAACTTTGCGACCTCGGGCAGCTATGTTACCATGGAGGAATCAAACAAGATTTGAATTTTTAAGCTAGAACTGAAGTAGCGCCAACTGCTTAACTCAAAATACAGTCAAGAAAGTAGCTCTGAAGCCGAGAAACGGGATCGACCATAAGCACTACCGTATAATTACGTACAATTTTCAAATTTCTTGTACTTGCTAACTTTGCGACCTCGGGCAGCTATGTTACCATGGAGGAACCACACAAGATTTGACTTTATAGGTTAGAACTGAAGTCGCGAAAACTGCTTAACTCAAAATACAGTCAAGAAAGTAGTTCTGAAGCCGAGAAACGGGATCGACCATAAGCACTACCGTTTAATTACGTACAATTTTCAAATTTCTTGTTCTTGCTAACTTTGCGACCTCGGGCAGCTATGTTACCATGGAGGAACCACACAACATTTGACTTTATAGGTTAGAACTGAAGTCGCGCCAACTGTTTAACTCAAAATACAGTCAAGAAAGTAGCTCTGAAGCCGAGAAACGGGATCGAACATAAGCACTAATGTGAAATTACGTACAATTTTCAAATTTCTTGTACTTGCTAACTTTGCGACCTCGGGCAGCTATGTTACCATGGAGGAACCACACAAGATTTGACTCCATAGGTTTGAACTGAAGTCGCGAAAACTGCTTAACTCAAAATACAGTCAAGAAAGTAGCTCTGAAGCCGAGAAACGGGATCGACCCTAAGCACTACCGTTTAATTACGTACAATTTTCAAATTTCTTGTTCTTGCTAACTTTGCGACCTCGGGCAGCTATGTTACCATGGAGGAACCACACAACATTTGACTTTATAGGTTAGAACTGAAGTCGCGCCAACTGTTTAACTCAAAATACAGTCAAGAAAGTAGCTCTGAAGCCGAGAAACGGGATCGAACATAAGCACTAATGTGAAATTACGTACAATTTTCAAATTTCTTGTACTTGCTAAATTTGCGACCTCGGGCAGCTATGTTGCCATGGAGGTATCACACAAGATTTGACTTTATAGGCTAGAACTGAAGTCGCGCCAACTGTTTAACTCAAAATACAGTCAAGAAAGTAGCTCTGAAGCCGAGAAACGGGATCGACCATAAGCACTACCGTGGAATTACGTACACTTTTCAAATTTCTTGTACTTGCTAACTTTGCGACCTCGGGCAGCTACGTTACCATGGAGGAATCACACAAGATTTGACTTTTTAGGCTAGAACTGAAGTCGCGCCAACTGTTTAACTCAAAATACAGTCAAGAAAGTAGCTCTGAAGCCGAGAAACGGGATCGACCATAAGCACTACCGTGAAATTACATGCAATTTTCAAATTTCTTGTACTTGCTAACTTTGCGACCTCGGGCAGCTATGTTACGATGGAGGAATCACACAAGATTTGACTTTATAGGCTAGAACTGAAGTCGCGCCAACTGTTTAACTCAAAATACAGCCAAGAAAGTAGCTCTGAAGCCGAGAAACGGGATCGACCATAAGCACTAATGTGAAATTACGTACAATTTTAAAATTTCTTGTACTTGCTAATTTTGCGACCTCGGGCAGCTATGTTACCATGGAGGAATCACACAAAATTTGACTTTTTAGGCTAGAGCTGAAGTAGCGCCAACTGTTTAACTCAAAATACTGTCAAGAAAGTAGCTCTGAAGCCGAGAAGCAGGATCGAACATAAGCACTAATGTGAAATTACGTACAATTTTCAAATTTCTTGTACTTGCTAACTTTGCGACCTCGGGCAGCTATGTTTCCATGGAGGAACCACACAAGATTTGACTTTATAGGTTAGAACTGAAGTCGCGCCAACTGCTTAACTCAAAATACAGTCAAGAAAGTAGCTCTGAAGCCGAGAAACGGGATCGACCATAAGCACTAATGTGAAATTACGTAAAATTTTCAAATTTCTTGTACTTGCTAACTTTGCGACGTCGGGCAGCTATGTTACCATGGAGGTATCACACAAGATTTGACTTTATAGGCTAGAACTGAAGTCGCGCCAACTGTTTAACTCAAAATACAGTCAAGAAAGTAGCTCTGAAGCCGAGAAACGGGATCGACCATAAGCACTAATGTGAAATTACGTACAATTTTAAAATTTCTTGTACTTGCTAAATTTGCGACCTTGGGCAGTTATGTTACCATGGAGGTATCACACAAGATTTGACTTTATAGGCTAGAACTGAAATCGCGCCAACTGCTTAACTCAAAATACCGTCAAGAAAGTGGCTCTGAAGCCGAGAAACGGGATCGACCATAAGCACTAATGTGAAATTACGTACAATTTTCAAATTTCTTGTACTTGCTAACTTTGCGACCTCGGGCAGCTATGTTACCATGGAGGAACCACACAAGATTTGACTTTGTAGGCTAGAACTGAAGTCGCGCCAACTGTTTAACTCAAAATACAGTCAAGAAAGTAGCTCTGAAGCCCAGAAACGGGATCGACCATAAGCACTAATGTGAAATTACGTACAATTTTCAAATTTCTTGTACTTGCTAACTTTGCGACCTTGGGCAGTTATGTTACCATGGAGGTATCACACGAGATTTGACTTTATAGGCTAGAACTGAAGTCGCGCCAACTGTTCAACTCAAAATACAGTCAAGAAAGTAGCTCTGAAGCCGAGAAACGGGATCGACCATAAGCACTAATGTGAAATTACGTACAATTTTCCAATTTCTTGTACTTGCTAAATTTGCGACCTCGGGCAGCTACGTTACCATGGAGGAATCACACAAGATTTGACTTAATAGGCTAGAACTGAAGTCGCGCCAACTGTTTAACTCAAAATACAGTCAAGAAAGTAGCTCTGAAGCCGAGGAACGGGATCGACCATAAGCACTAATGTGAAATTACGTACAATTTTCAAATTTCTTGTACTTGCTAACTTTGCGACTTCGGGCAGCTATGTTACCATGGAGGAACCACACAAGGTTTGACTTTATAGGTTAGAACTGAAGTCCCGCCAACTGCCTAACTCAAAATACAGTCAAGAAAGTAGCTCTGAAGCCGAGAAACGGGATCGACCATAAGCACTACCGTGGAATTACGTACACTTTTCAAATTTCTTGTACTTGCTAACTTTGCGACCTCGGGCAGCTATGTTGCCATGGAGGAACCACACAAGATTTGACTTTATAGGCTAGAACTGAAGTCGCGCCAACTGTTTAACTCAAAATACAGTCAAGAAAGTAGCTCTGAAGCCGAGAAACGGGATCGACCATAAGCACTACCGTGGAATTACGTACACTTTTCAAATTTCTTGTACTTGCTAACTTTGCGACCTCGGGCAGCTTTGTTACCATGGAGGAACCACACAAGATTTGACTTTATAGGATAGAACTGAAGTTGCGCCAACTGTTTAACTCAAAATACAGTCAAGAAAGTGGCTCTGAAGCCGAGAAACGGGATCGACCATAAGCACTAATGTGAAATTACGTACAATTTTCAAATTTCTTGTACTTGCTAAATTTGCGACCTCGGGCAGCTATGTTACCATGGAGGAATCACACAAGATTTGACTTTATAGGTTAGAACTGAAATCACGCCAACTGCTTAACTCAAAATACAGTCAAGAAAGTAGCTCTGAAGCCGAGAAACGGGATCGACCATAAGCACTACCGTGGAATTACGTACAATTTTCAAATTTCTTGTACTTGCTAATTTTGCGACCTCGGGCAGCTACGTTACCATGGAGGAATCACACAAGATTTGACTTTTTAGGCTAGAACTGAAGTAGCGCCAACTGTTTAACTCAAAATACAGTCAAGAAAGTGGCTCTGAAGCCGAGAAACGGGATCGACCATAAGCACTAATGTGAAATTACGTACAATTTTCAAATTTCTTGTACTTGCTAATTTTGCGACCTCGGGCAGCTACGTTACCATGGAGGAACCACACAAGATTTGACTTTATAGGTTAGAACTGAAGTCGCGAGAACTGCTTTTCTCAAAATACAGTCAAGAAAGTAGCTCTGAAGCCGAGAAACGGGATCGAACATAAGCACTACCGTGAAATTACATGCAATTTTCAAATTTCTTGTACTTGCTAACTTTGCGACCTCGGGCAGCTACGTTACCATGGAGGAATCACAAAAGATTTGACTTTTTAGGCTAGAACTGAAGTAGCGCCAACTGTTTAACTCAAAATACAGTCAAGAAAGTAGCTCTGAAGCCGAGAAACAGGATCGAACATAAGCACTAATGTGAAATTACGTACAATTTTCAAATTTCTTGTACTTGCTAACTTTGCGACCTCGGGCAGCTATGTTTCCATGGAGGAACCACACAAGATTTGACTTTATAGGTTAGAACTGAAGTCGCGCCAACTATTTAACTCAAAATACAGTCAAGAAAGTAGCTCTGAAGCCGAGAAACGGGATCGACCATAAGCACTAATGTGAAATTACGTACAATTTTCCAATTTCTTGTACTTGCTAAATTTGCGACCTCGGGCAGCTATGTTACCATGGAGGAATCAAACAAGATTTGAATTTTTAAGCTAGAACTGAAGTAGCGCCAACTGCTTAACTCAAAATACAGTCAAGAAAGTAGCTCTGAAGCCGAGAAACGGGATCGACCATAAGCACTACCGTATAATTACGTACAATTTTCAAATTTCTTGTACTTGCTAACTTTGCGACCTCGGGCAGCTATGTTACCATGGAGGAACCACACAAGATTTGACTTTATAGGTTAGAACTGAAGTCGCGAAAACTGCTTAACTCAAAATACAGTCAAGAAAGTAGCTCTGAAGCCGAGAAACGGGATCGACCATAAGCACTACCGTTTAATTACGTACAATTTTCAAATTTCTTGTTCTTGCTAACTTTGCGACCTCGGGCAGCTATGTTACCATGGAGGAACCACACAACATTTGACTTTATAGGTTAGAACTGAAGTCGCGCCAACTGTTTAACTCAAAATACAGTCAAGAAAGTAGCTCTAAAGCCGAGAAACGGGATCGAACATAAGCACTAATGTGAAATTACGTACAATTTTCAAATTTCTTGTACTTGCTAAATTTGCGACCTCGGGCAGCTATGTTGCCATGGAGGTATCACACAAGATTTGACTTTATAGGCTAGAACTGAAGTCGCGCCAACTGTTTAACTCAAAATACAGTCAAGAAAGTAGCTCTGAAGCCGAGAAACGGGATCGACCATAAGCACTACCGTGGAATTACGTACAATTTTCAAATTTCTTGTACAGGCTAACTTTGCGACCTCGGGCAGCTATGTTACCATGGAGAAACCACACAAGATTTGATTTTATAGGTTAGAACTGAAGTCGCGCCAACTGCCTAACTCAAAATACAGTCAAGAAAGTAGCTCTGAAGCCGAGAAACGGGATCGACCATAAGCACTACCGTGGAACTACGTACACTTTTCAAATTTCTTGTACTTGCTAACTTTGCGACCTCGGGCAGCTTTGTTACCATGGAGGAACCACACAAGATTTGACTTTATAGGATAGAACTGAAGTGGCGCCAACTGTTTAACTCAAAATACAGTCAAGAAAGTGGCTCTGAAGCCGAGAAACGGGATCGACCATAAGCACTAATGTGAAATTACGTACAATTTTCAAATTTCTTGTACTTGCTAATTTTGCGACCTCGGACAGCTATGTTACCATGGAGGAATCACACAAGATTTGACTTTTTAGGCTAGAACTGAAGTAGCGCCAACTGTTTAACTCAAAATACAGTCAAGAAAGTAGCTCTCAAGCCGAAAAGCAGGATCGAACATAAGCACTAATGTGAAATTACGTACAATTTTCAAATTTCTTGTACTTGCTAACTTTGCGACCTCGGGCAGCTATGTTTCCATGGAGGAACCACACAAGATTTGACTTTATAGGTTAGAACTGAAGTCGCGCCAACTGCTTAACTCAAAATACAGTCAAGAAAGTAGCTCTGAAGCCGAGAAACGGGATCGACCATAAGCACTAATGTGAAATTACGTAAAATTTTCAAATTTCTTGTACTTGCTAACTTTGCGACCTCGGGCAGCTATGTTACCATGGAGGTATCACACAAGATTTGACTTTATAGGCTAGAACTGAAGTCGCGCCAACTGTTTAACTCAAAATACAGTCAAGAAAGTAGCTCTGAAGCCGAGAAACGGGATCGACCATAAGCACTAATGTGAAATTACGTACAATTTTCCAATTTCTTGTACTTGCTAAATTTGCGACCTTGGGCAGTTATGTTACCATGGAGGTATCACACAAGATTTGACTTTATAGGCTAGAACTGAAGTCGCGCCAACTGCTTAACTCAAAATACAGTCAAGAAAGTGGCTCTGAAGCCGAGAAACGGGATCGACCATAAGCACTAATGTGAAATTACGTACAATTTTCAAATTTCTTGTACTTGCTAACTTTGCGACCTCGGGCAGCTATGTTACCATGGAGGAACCACACAAGATTTGACTTTGTAGGCTAGAACTGAAGTCACGCCAACTGTTTAACTCAAAATACAGTCAAGAAAGTAGCTCTGAAGCCCAGAAACGGGATCGACCATAAGCACTAATGTGAAATTACGTACAATTTTCAAATTTCTTGTACCTGCTAACTTTGCGACCTTGGGCAGTTATGTTACCATGGAGGTATCACACGAGATTTGACTTTATAGGCTAGAACTGAAGTAGCGCCAGCTGTTTAACTCAAAATACAGTCAAGAAAGTAGCTCTGAAGCCGAGAAACGGGATCGAACATAAGCACTACCGTGAAATTACATGCAACTTTCAAATTTCTTGTACTTGCTAACTTTGCGACCTCGGGCAGCTATGTTACCATGGAGGAACCACACAAGATTTGACTTTTTAGGCTAGAACTGAGGTAGCACCAACTGTTTAACTCAAAATACAGTCAAGAAAGTAGCTCTGAAGCCGAGAAACGGGATCGAACATAAGCACTACCGTGAAATTACATGCAATTTTCAAATTTCTTGTACTTGCTAACTTTGCGACCTCGGGCAGCTATGTTACCATGGAGGAATCACACAAGATTTGACTTTCTAGGCTAGAACTGAAGTAGCACCAACTGTTTAACTCAAAATACAGTCAAGAAAGTGGCTCTGAAGCCGAGAAACGGGATCGACCATAAGCACTAATGTGAAATTACGTACAATTTTCAAATTTCTTGTACTTGCTAACTTTACGACCTCGGGCAGCTATGTTACCATGGAGGAAACACACAAGATTTGACTTTATAGGCTAGAACTGAAGTCACGCCAACTGTTAAACTCAAAATACAGTCAAGAAAGTAGCTCTGAAGCCGAGAATCGGGATCGAACATAAGCACTACCGTGAAATTACATGCAATTTTCAAATTTCTTGTACTTGCTAACTTTGCGACCTCGGGCAGCTATGTTACGATGGAGGAATCACACAAGATTTGACTTTATAGGCTAGAACTGAAGTCGCGCCAACTGTTTAACTCAAAATACAGTCAAGAAAGTAGCTCTGAAGATGAGGAACGGGATCGACCATAAGCACTAATGTGAAATTACGTACAATTTTCAAATTTCTTGTACTTGATAACTATGCGACCTCGGGCAGCTATGTTACCATGGAGGAACCACACAAGGTTTGACTATATAGGTTAGAACTGAAGTCGCGCCAACTGCCTTACTCAAAATACAGTCAAGAAAGTAGCTCTGAAGCGGAGAAACGGGATCGAACATAAGCACTACCGTGGAATTACGTACACTTTTCAAATTTCTTGTACTTGCTAACTTTGCGACCTCGGGCAGCTATGTTACCATGGAGGAACCACACAAGATTTGACTTTATAGGCTAGAACTGAAGTCGCGCCAACTGTTTAACTCAAAATACAGTCAAGAAAGTAGCTCTGAAGCCGAGAAACGGGATCGACCATAAGCACTAATGTGAAATTACGTACAATTTTCAAATTTCTTGTACTTGCTAACTTTGCGACCTCGGGCAGCTATGTTACCATGGAGGAACCACACAACATTTGACTTTATAGGCTAGAACTGAAGTTGCGCCAACTGTTTAACTCAAAATACAGTCAAGAAAGTAGCTCTGAAGCCGAGAAACGGGATCGAACATAAGTACTACCGTGAAATTACATGCAATTTTCAATTTTTTTGTACTTGCTAACTTTGCGACCTCGGGCAGCTATGTTACCATGGAGGAATCACACAAGATTTGACTTTTTAGGCTAGAACTGAAGTAGCGCCAACTGTTTAACTCAAAATACAGTCAAGAAAGTAGCTCTGAAGCCGAGAAACGGGATCGAACATAAGCACTACCGTGAAATCTAATGCAATTTTCAAATTTCTTGTACTTGCTAACTTTGCGACCTCGGGCAGCTATGTTACCATGGAGGAACCACACAACATTTGACTTTATAGGATAGAACTGAAGTCGCGCCAACTGTTTAACTCAAAATACAGTCAAGAAAGTGGCTCTGAAGCCGAGAAACGGGATCAACCATAAGCACTAATGTGAAATTACGTACATTTTTCAAATTTCTTGTACTTGCTAACTTTGCGACCTCGGGCAGCTATGTTGCCATGGAGGTATCACACAAGATTTGACTTTATAGGTTAGAACTGAAATCACGCCAACTGCTTAACTCAAAATACAGTCAAGAAAGTTGCTCTGAAGCCGAGAAACGGGATCGACCATAAGCACTACCGTGGAATTACATGCAATTTTCAAATTTCTTGTACTTGCTAATTTTGCGACCTCGGGCAGCTATGTTACCATGGAGGAAACACACAAGATTTGACTTTATAGGCTAGAACTGAAGTCACGCCAACTGTTAAACTCAAAATACAGTCAAGAAAGTAGCTCTGAAGCCGAGAATCGGGATCGAACATAAGCACTACCGTGAAATTACATGCAATTTTCAAATTTCTTGTACTTGCTAACTTTGCGACCTCGGGCAGCTATGTTACGATGGAGGAATCACACAAGATTTGACTTTATAGGCTAGAACTGAAGTCGCGCCAACTGTTTAACTCAAAATACAGTCAAGAAAGTAGCTCTGAAGCCGAGAAACGGGATCGAACATAAGCACTAATGTGAAATTACGTACAATTTTCAAATTTCTTGTACTTGCTAACTTTGCGACCTCGGGCAGCTATGTTACCATGGAGGAACCACACAAGATTTGACTTTATAGGTTAGAACTGAAGTCGCGAAAACTGCTTAACTCAAAATACAGTCAAGAAAGTAGCTCTGAAGCCGAGAAACGGGATCGACCCTAAGCACTACCGTTTAATTACGTACAATTTTCAAATTTCTTGTTCTTGCTAACTTTGCGCCCTCGGGCAGCTATGTTACCATGGAGGAACCACACAACATTTGACTTTATAGGTTAGAACTGAAGTCGCGCCAACTGTCTAACTCAAAATACAGTCAAGAAAGTAGCTCTGAAGCCGAGAAACGGGATCGAACATAAGCACTAATGTGAAATTACGTACAATTTTCAAATTTCTTGTACTTGCTAAATTTGCGACCTCGGGCAGCTATGTTGCCATGGAGGTATCACACAAGATTTGACTTTATAGGCTAGAACTGAAGTCGCGCCAACTGTTTAAATCAAAATACAGTCAAGAAAGTAGCTCTGAAGCCGAGAAACGGGATCGACCATAAGCACTACCGTGGAATTACGTACAATTTTCAAATTTCTTGTACTGGCTAACTTTGCGACCTCGGGCAGCTATGTTACCATGGAGAAACCACACAAGATTTGATTTTATAGGTTAGAACTGAAGTCACGCCAACTGTTAAACTCAAAATACAGTCAAGAAAGTAGCTCTGAAGCCGAGAATCGGGATCGAACATAAGCACTACCGTGAAATTACATGCAATTTTCAAATTTCTTGTACTTGCTAACTTTGCGACCTCGGGCAGCTATGTTACGATGGAGGAATCACACAAGATTTGACTTTATAGGCTAGAACTGAAGTCGCGCCAACTGTTTAACTCAAAATACAGTCCAGAAAGTAGCTCTGAAGCCGAGAAACGGGATCGACCATAAGCACTACCGTGAAATTACATGCAATTTTCAAATTTCTTGTACTTGCTAACTTTGCGACCTCGGGCAGCTATGTTACGATGGAGGAATCACACAAGATTTGACTTTATAGGCTAGAACTGAAGTCGCGCCAACTGTTTAACTCAAAATACAGTCAAGAAAGTAGCTCTGAAGCCGAGAAACGGGATCGAACATAAGCACTAATGTGAAATTACGTACAATTTTCAAATTTCTTGTACTTGCTAACTTTGCGACCTCGGGCAGCTATGTTACCATGGAGGAACCACACAAGATTTGACTTTATAGGTTAGAACTGAAGTCGCGAAAACTGCTTAACTCAAAATACAGTCAAGAAAGTAGCTCTGAAGCCGAGAATCGGGATCGAACATAAGCACTACCGTGAAATTACATGCAATTTTCAAATTTCTTGTACTTGCTAACTTTGCGACCTCGGGCAGCTATGTTACGATGGAGGAATCACACAAGATTTGACTTTATAGGCTAGAACTGAAGTCGCGCCAACTGTTTAACTCAAAATACAGTCAAGAAAGTAGCTCTGAAGCCGAGAAACGGGATCGAACATAAGCACTAATGTGAAATTACGTACAATTTTCAAATTTCTTGTACTTGCTAACTTTGCGACCTCGGGCAGCTATGTTACCATGGAGGAACCACACAAGATTTGACTATATAGGTTAGAACTGAAGTCGCGCCAACTGTTTAACTCAAAATACAGTCAAGAAAGTAGCTCTGAAGCCGAGAAACGGGATCGACCATAAGCACTACCCTGGAATTACGTACAATTTTCAAATTTCTTGTACTTGCTAACTTTGCGACCTCGGGCAGCTATGTTACCATGGAGGAACCACACAAGATTTGACTTTATAGGCTAGAACTGAAGTCGCGCCAACTGTTTAACTCAAAATACAGTCAGGAAAGTAGCTCTGAAGCCGAGAAACGGGATCGACCATAAGCACTACCGTGGAATTACGTACACTTTTCAAATTTCTTGTACTTGCTAACTTTGCGACCTCGGGCAGCTATGTTACCATGGAGGAACCACACAAGATTTGACTTTATAGGATAGAACTGAAGTGGCGCCAACTGTTTAACTCAAAATACAGTCAAGAAAGTGGCTCTGAAGCCGAGAAACGGGATCGACCATAAGCACTAATGTGAAATTACGTACAATTTTCAAATTTCTTGTACTTGCTAAATTTGCGACCTCGGGCAGCTATGTTACCATGGAGGAATCACACAAGATTTGACTTTATAGGTTAGAACTGAAATCACGCCAACTGCTTAACTCAAAATACAGTCAAGAAAGTAGCTCTGAAGCCGAGAAACGGGATCGACCATAAGCACTACCGTGGAATTACGTACAATTTTCAAATTTCTTGTACTTGCTAATTTTGCGACCTCGGGCAGCTACGTTACCATGGAGGAACCACACAAGATTTGACTTTATAGGTTAGAACTGAAGTCGCGAGAACTGCTTTTCTCAAAATACAGTCAAGAAAGTAGCTCTGAAGCCGAGAAACGGGATCGAACATAAGCACTACCGTGAAATTACATGCAATTTTCAAATTTCTTGTACTTGCTAACTTTGCGACCTCGGGCAGCTATGTTACCATGGAGGAATCAAACAAGATTTGAATTTTTAAGCTAGAACTGAAGTAGCGCCAACTGCTTAACTCAAAATACAGTCAAGAAAGTAGCTCTGAAGCCGAGAAACGGGATCGACCATAAGCACTACCGTATAATTACGTACAATTTTCAAATTTCTTGTACTTGCTAACTTTGCGACCTCGGGCAGCTATGTTACCATGGAGGAACCACACAAGATTTGACTTTATAGGTTAGAACTGAAGTCGCGAAAACTGCTTAACTCAAAATACAGTCAAGAAAGTAGCTCTGAAGCCGAGAAACGGGATCGACCATAAGCACTAATGTGAAATTACGTACAATTTTCAAATTTCTTGTACTTGCTAACTTTGCGACCTCGGGCAGCTATGTTTCCATGGAGGAACCACACAACATTTGACTTTATAGGTTAGAACTGAAGTCGCGCCAACTGTTTAACTCAAAATACAGTCAAGAAAGTAGCTCTAAAGCCGAGAAACGGGATCGAACATAAGCACTAATGTGAAATTACGTACAATTTTCAAATTTCTTGTACTTGCTAAATTTGCGATTTCGGGCAGCTATGTTGCCATGGAGGTATCACACAAGATTTGACTTTATAGGCTAGAACTGAAGTCGCGCCAACTGTTTAACTCAAAATACAGTCAAGAAAGTAGCTCTGAAGCCGAGAAACGGGATCGACCATAAGCACTACCGTGGAATTACGTACAATTTTCAAATTTCTTGTACAGGCTAACTTTGCGACCTCGGGCAGCTATGTTACCATGGAGAAACCACACAAGATTTGACTTTATAGGTTAGAACTGAAGTCGCGCCAACTGTTTAACTCAAAATACAGTCAAGAAAGTAGCTCTGAAGCCGAGAAACGGGATCGAACATAAGCACTAATGTGAAATTACGTACAATTTTCCAATTTCTTGTACTTGCTAAATTTGCGACCTCGGGCAGCTATGTTACCATGGAGGAATCAAACAAGATTTGAATTTTTAAGCTAGAACTGAAGTAGCGCCAACTGCTTAACTCAAAATACAGTCAAGAAAGTAGCTCTGAAGCCGAGAAACGGGATCGACCATAAGCACTACCGTATAATTACGTACAATTTTCAAATTTCTTGTACTTGCTAACTTTGCGACCTCGGGCAGCTATGTTACCATGGAGGAACCACACAAGATTTGACTTTATAGGCTAGAACTGAAGTCGCGCCAACTGTTTAAATCAAAATACAGTCAAGAAAGTAGCTCTGAAGCCGAGAAACGGGATCGACCATAAGCACTACCGTGGAATTACGTACAATTTTCAAATTTCTTGTACTGGCTAACTTTGCGACCTCGGGCAGCTATGTTACCATGGAGAAACCACACAAGATTTGATTTTATAGGTTAGAACTGAAGTCACGCCAACTGTTAAACTCAAAATACAGTCAAGAAGTAGCTCTGAAGCCGAGAATCGGGATCGAACATAAGCACTACCGTGAAATTACATGCAATTTTCAAAT
The DNA here is from genome assembly GCA_958301585.1 of Merodon equestris. Lineage (NCBI taxonomy): Eukaryota > Metazoa > Arthropoda > Insecta > Diptera > Syrphidae > Merodon > Merodon equestris. The sequence goes on from OY284413.1 coordinate 49,759,139, forward strand.
TTCTTGTACTTGCTAACTTTGCGACCTCGGGCAGCTATGTTACGATGGAGGAATCACACAAGATTTGACTTTATAGGCTAGAACTGAAGTCGCGCCAACTGTTTAACTCAAAATACAGTCCAGAAAGTAGCTCTGAAGCCGAGAAACGGGATCGACCATAAGCACTACCGTGAAATTACATGCAATTTTCAAATTTCTTGTACTTGCTAACTTTGCGACCTCGGGCAGCTATGTTACGATGGAGGAATCACACAAGATTTGACTTTATAGGCTAGAACTGAAGTCGCGCCAACTGTTTAACTCAAAATACAGTCAAGAAAGTAGCTCTGAAGCCGAGAAACGGGATCGAACATAAGCACTAATGTGAAATTACGTACAATTTTCAAATTTCTTGTACTTGCTAACTTTGCGACCTCGGGCAGCTATGTTACCATGGAGGAACCACACAAGATTTGACTTTATAGGTTAGAACTGAAGTCGCGAAAACTGCTTAACTCAAAATACAGTCAAGAAAGTAGCTCTGAAGCCGAGAATCGGGATCGAACATAAGCACTACCGTGAAATTACATGCAATTTTCAAATTTCTTGTACTTGCTAACTTTGCGACCTCGGGCAGCTATGTTACGATGGAGGAATCACACAAGATTTGACTTTATAGGCTAGAACTGAAGTCGCGCCAACTGTTTAACTCAAAATACAGTCAAGAAAGTAGCTCTGAAGCCGAGAAACGGGATCGAACATAAGCACTAATGTGAAATTACGTACAATTTTCAAATTTCTTGTACTTGCTAACTTTGCGACCTCGGGCAGCTATGTTACCATGGAGGAACCACACAAGATTTGACTATATAGGTTAGGACTGAAGTCGCGCCAACTGTTTAACTCAAAATACAGTCAAGAAAGTAGCTCTGAAGCCGAGAAACGGGATCGACCATAAGCACTACCGTGGAATTACGTACAATTTTCAAATTTCTTGTACTTGCTAACTTTGCGACCTCGGGCAGCTATGTTACCATGGAGGAACCACACAAGATTTGACTTTATAGGCTAGAACTGAAGTCGCGCCAACTGTTTAACTCAAAATACAGTCAGGAAAGTAGCTCTGAAGCCGAGAAACGGGATCGACCATAAGCACTACCGTGGAATTACGTACACTTTTCAAATTTCTTGTACTTGCTAACTTTGCGACCTCGGGCAGCTATGTTACCATGGAGGAACCACACAAGATTTGACTTTATAGGATAGAACTGAAGTGGCGCCAACTGTTTAACTCAAAATACAGTCAAGAAAGTGGCTCTGAAGCCGAGAAACGGGATCGACCATAAGCACTAATGTGAAATTACGTACAATTTTCAAATTTCTTGTACTTGCTAAATTTGCGACCTCGGGCAGCTATGTTACCATGGAGGAATCACACAAGATTTGACTTTATAGGTTAGAACTGAAATCACGCCAACTGCTTAACTCAAAATACAGTCAAGAAAGTAGCTCTGAAGCCGAGAAACGGGATCGACCATAAGCACTACCGTGGAATTACGTACAATTTTCAAATTTCTTGTACTTGCTAATTTTGCGACCTCGGGCAGCTACGTTACCATGGAGGAACCACACAAGATTTGACTTTATAGGTTAGAACTGAAGTCGCGAGAACTGCTTTTCTCAAAATACAGTCAAGAAAGTAGCTCTGAAGCCGAGAAACGGGATCGAACATAAGCACTACCGTGAAATTACATGCAATTTTCAAATTTCTTGTACTTGCTAACTTTGCGACCTCGGGCAGCTATGTTACCATGGAGGAATCAAACAAGATTTGAATTTTTAAGCTAGAACTGAAGTAGCGCCAACTGCTTAACTCAAAATACAGTCAAGAAAGTAGCTCTGAAGCCGAGAAACGGGATCGACCATAAGCACTACCGTATAATTACGTACAATTTTCAAATTTCTTGTACTTGCTAACTTTGCGACCTCGGGCAGCTATGTTACCATGGAGGAACCACACAAGATTTGACTTTATAGGTTAGAACTGAAGTCACGAAAACTGCTTAACTCAAAATACAGTCAAGAAAGTAGCTCTGAAGCCGAGAAACGGGATCGACCATAAGCACTAATGTGAAATTACGTACAATTTTCAAATTTCTTGTACTTGCTAACTTTGCGACCTCGGGCAGCTATGTTTCCATGGAGGAACCACACAACATTTGACTTTATAGGTTAGAACTGAAGTCGCGCCAACTGTTTAACTCAAAATACAGTCAAGAAAGTAGCTCTAAAGCCGAGAAACGGGATCGAACATAAGCACTAATGTGAAATTACGTACAATTTTCAAATTTCTTGTACTTGCTAAATTTGCGACCTCGGGCAGCTATGTTGCCATGGAGGTATCACACAAGATTTGACTTTATAGGCTAGAACTGAAGTCGCGCCAACTGTTTAACTCAAAATACAGTCAAGAAAGTAGCTCTGAAGCCGAGAAACGGGATCGACCATAAGCACTACCGTGGAATTACGTACAATTTTCAAATTTCTTGTACAGGCTAACTTTGCGACCTCGGGCAGCTATGTTACCATGGAGAAACCACACAAGATTTGACTTTATAGGTTAGAACTGAAGTCGCGCCAACTGTTTAACTCAAAATACAGTCAAGAAAGTAGCTCTGAAGCCGAGAAACGGGATCGAACATAAGCACTAATGTGAAATTACGTACAATTTTCCAATTTCTTGTACTTGCTAAATTTGCGACCTCGGGCAGCTATGTTACCATGGAGGAATCAAACAAGATTTGAATTTTTAAGCTAGAACTGAAGTAGCGCCAACTGCTTAACTCAAAATACAGTCAAGAAAGTAGCTCTGAAGCCGAGAAACGGAATCGACCATAAGCACTACCGTTTAATTACGTACAATTTTCAAATTTCTTGTTCTTGCTAACTTTGCGACCTCGGGCAGCTATGTTACCATGGAGGAACCACACAACATTTGACTTTATAGGTTAGAACTGAAGCCGCGCCAACTGTTTAACTCAAAATACAGTCAAGAAAGTAGCTCTAAAGCCGAGAAACGGGATCGAACATAAGCACTAATGTGAAATTACGTACAATTTTCAAATTTCTTGTACTTGCTAAATTTGCGACCTCGGGCAGCTATGTTGCCATGGAGGTATCACACAAGATTTGACTTTATAGGCTAGAACTGAAGTCGCGCCAACTGTTTAACTCAAAATACAGTCAAGAAAGTAGCTCTGAAGCCGAGAAACGGGATCGACCATAAGCACTACCGTGGAATTACGTACAATTTTCAAATTTCTTGTACAGGCTAACTTTGCGACCTCGGGCAGCTATGTTACCATGGAGAAACCACACAAGATTTGATTTTGTAGGCTAGAACTGAAGTCGCGCCAACTGTTTAACTCAAAATACAGTCAAGAAAGTAGCTCTAAAGCCGAGAAACGGGATCGAACATAAGCACTAATGTGAAATTACGTACAATTTTCAAATTTCTTGTACTTGCTAAATTTGCGACCTCGGGCAGCTATGTTGCCATGGAGGTATCACACAAGATTTGACTTTATAGGCTAGAACTGAAGTCGCGCCAACTGTTTAACTCAAAATACAGTCAAGAAAGTAGCTCTGAAGCCGAGAAACGGGATCGACCATAAGCACTAATGTGAAATTACGTACAATTTTCAAATTTCTTGTACTTGCTAACTTTGCGACCTCGGGCAGCTATGTTACCATGGAGGAACCACACAAGATTTGACTTTATAGGTTAGAACTGAAGTCGCGAAAACTGCTTAACTCAAAATACAGTCAAGAAAGTAGCTCTGAAGCCGAGAAACGGGATCGACCATAAGCACTACCGTTTAATTACGTACAATTTTCAAATTTCTTGTTCTTGCTAACTTTGCGACCTCGGGCAGCTATGTTACCATGGAGGAACCACACAACATTTGACTTTATAGGTTAGAACTGAAGTCGCGCCAACTGTTTAACTCAAAATACAGTCAAGAAAGTAGCTCTAAAGCCGAGAAACGGGATCGAACATAAGCACTAATGTGAAATTACGTACATTTTTCAAATTTCTTGTACTTGATAACTTTGCGACCTCGGGCAGCTATGTTGCCATTTAGGAATCACACAAGATTTGACTTTATAGGCTAGAACTGAAGTAGCGCCAACTGCTTAACTCAAAATACAGTCAAGAAAGTGGCTCTGAAGCCGAGAAACGGGATCGACCATAAGCACTAATGTGAAATTACGTACAATTTTCAAATTTCTTGTACTTGCTAAATTTGCGACCTCGGGCAGCTATGTTACCATGGAGGAATCACACAAGATTTGACTTTATAGGTTAGAACTGAAATCACGCCAACTGCTTAACTCAAAATACAGTCAAGAAAGTAGCTCTGAAGCCGAGAAACGGGATCGACCATAAGCACTACCGTGGAATTACGTACAATTTTCAAATTTCTTGTACTTGCTAATTTTGCGACCTCGGGCAGCTACGTTACCATGGAGGAACCACACAAGATTTGACTTTATAGGTTAGAACTGAAGTCGCGAGAACTGCTTTTCTCAAAATACAGTCAAGAAAGTAGCTCTGAAGCCGAGAAACGGGATCGAACATAAGCACTACCGTGAAATTACATGCAATTTTCAAATTTCTTGTACTTGCTAACTTTGCGACCTCGGGCAGCTATGTTACCATGGAGGAATCAAACAAGATTTGAATTTTTAAGCTAGAACTGAAGTAGCGCCAACTGCTTAACTCAAAATACAGTCAAGAAAGTAGCTCTGAAGCCGAGAAACGGGATCGACCATAAGCACTACCGTATAATTACGTACAATTTTCAAATTTCTTGTACTTGCTAACTTTGCGACCTCGGGCAGCTATGTTACCATGGAGGAACCACACAAGATTTGACTTTATAGGTTAGAACTGAAGTCACGAAAACTGCTTAACTCAAAATACAGTCAAGAAAGTAGCTCTGAAGCCGAGAAACGGGATCGACCATAAGCACTAATGTGAAATTACGTACAATTTTCAAATTTCTTGTACTTGCTAACTTTGCGACCTCGGGCAGCTATGTTTCCATGGAGGAACCACACAACATTTGACTTTATAGGTTAGAACTGAAGTCGCGCCAACTGTTTAACTCAAAATACAGTCAAGAAAGTAGCTCTAAAGCCGAGAAACGGGATCGAACATAAGCACTAATGTGAAATTACGTACAATTTTCAAATTTCTTGTACTTGCTAAATTTGCGACCTCGGGCAGCTATGTTGCCATGGAGGTATCACACAAGATTTGACTTTATAGGCTAGAACTGAAGTCGCGCCAACTGTTTAACTCAAAATACAGTCAAGAAAGTAGCTCTGAAGCCGAGAAACGGGATCGACCATAAGCACTACCGTGGAATTACGTACAATTTTCAAATTTCTTGTACAGGCTAACTTTGCGACCTCGGGCAGCTATGTTACCATGGAGAAACCACACAAGATTTGACTTTATAGGTTAGAACTGAAGTCGCGCCAACTGTTTAACTCAAAATACAGTCAAGAAAGTAGCTCTGAAGCCGAGAAACGGGATCGAACATAAGCACTAATGTGAAATTACGTACAATTTTCCAATTTCTTGTACTTGCTAAATTTGCGACCTCGGGCAGCTATGTTACCATGGAGGAATCAAACAAGATTTGAATTTTTAAGCTAGAACTGAAGTAGCGCCAACTGCTTAACTCAAAATACAGTCAAGAAAGTAGCTCTGAAGCCGAGAAACGGGATCGACCATAAGCACTACCGTTTAATTACGTACAATTTTCAAATTTCTTGTTCTTGCTAACTTTGCGACCTCGGGCAGCTATGTTACCATGGAGGAACCACACAACATTTGACTTTATAGGTTAGAACTGAAGTCGCGCCAACTGTTTAACTCAAAATACAGTCAAGAAAGTAGCTCTAAAGCCGAGAAACGGGATCGAACATAAGCACTAATGTGAAATTACGTACAATTTTCAAATTTCTTGTACTTGCTAAATTTGCGACCTCGGGCAGCTATGTTGCCATGGAGGTATCACACAAGATTTGACTTTATAGGCTAGAACTGAAGTCGCGCCAACTGTTTAACTCAAAATACAGTCAAGAAAGTAGCTCTGAAGCCGAGAAACGGGATCGACCATAAGCACTACCGTGGAATTACGTACAATTTTCAAATTTCTTGTACAGGCTAACTTTGCGACCTCGGGCAGCTATGTTACCATGGAGAAACCACACAAGATTTGATTTTGTAGGCTAGAACTGAAGTCGCGCCAACTGTTTAACTCAAAATACAGTCAAGAAAGTAGCTCTAAAGCCGAGAAACGGGATCGAACATAAGCACTAATGTGAAATTACGTACAATTTTCAAATTTCTTGTACTTGCTAAATTTGCGACCTCGGGCAGCTATGTTGCCATGGAGGTATCACACAAGATTTGACTTTATAGGCTAGAACTGAAGTCGCGCCAACTGTTTAACTCAAAATACAGTCAAGAAAGTAGCTCTGAAGCCGAGAAACGGGATCGACCATAAGCACTAATGTGAAATTACGTACAATTTTCAAATTTCTTGTACTTGCTAACTTTGCGACCTCGGGCAGCTATGTTACCATGGAGGAACCACACAAGATTTGACTTTATAGGTTAGAACTGAAGTCGCGAAAACTGCTTAACTCAAAATACAGTCAAGAAAGTAGCTCTGAAGCCGAGAAACGGGATCGACCATAAGCACTACCGTTTAATTACGTACAATTTTCAAATTTCTTGTTCTTGCTAACTTTGCGACCTCGGGCAGCTATGTTACCATGGAGGAACCACACAACATTTGACTTTATAGGTTAGAACTGAAGTCGCGCCAACTGTTTAACTCAAAATACAGTCAAGAAAGTAGCTCTAAAGCCGAGAAACGGGATCGAACATAAGCACTAATGTGAAATTACGTACAATTTTCAAATTTCTTGTACTTGCTAAATTTGCGACCTCGGGCAGCTATGTTGCCATGGAGGTATCACACAAGATTTGACTTTATAGGCTAGAACTGAAGTCGCGCCAACTGTTTAACTCAAAATACAGTCAAGAAAGTAGCTCTGAAGCCGAGAAACGGGATCGACCATAAGCACTACCGTGGAATTACGTACAATTTTCAAATTTCTTGTACAGGCTAACTTTGCGACCTCGGGCAGCTATGTTACCATGGAGAAACCACACAAGATTTGATTTTGTAGGCTAGAACTGAAGTCGCGCCAACTGTTTAACTCAAAATACAGTCAAGAAAGTAGCTCTGAAGCCGAGAAACGGGATCGACCATAAGCACTACCGTGGAATTACGTACAATTTTCAAATTTCTTGTACAGGCTAACTTTGCGACCTCGGGCAGCTATGTTACCATGGAGAAACCACACAAGATTTGATTTTGTAGGCTAGAACTGAAGTCGCGCCAACTGCCTAACTCAAAATACAGTCAAGAAAGTGGCTCTGAAGCCGAGAAACGGGATCGACCATAAGCACTACCGTGGAATTACGTACACTTTTCAAATTTCTTGTACTTGCTAACTTTGCGACCTCGGGCAGCTACGTTACCATGGAGGAATCACACAAGATTTGACTTTTTAGGCTAGAACTGAAGTCGCGCCAACTGCTTAACTCAAAATACAGTCAAGAAAGTAGCTCTGAAGCCGAGAAACGGGATCGACCATAAGCACTACCGTGAAATTACATGCAATTTTCACATTTCTTGTACTTGCTAACTTTGCGACCTCGGGCAGCTATGTTACGATGGAGGAATCACACAAGATTTGACTTTATAGGCTAGAACTGAAGTCGCGCCAACTGTTTAACTCAAAATACAGCCAAGAAAGTAGCTCTGAAGCCGAGAAACGGGATCGACCATAAGCACTAATGTGAAATTACGTACAATTTTCAAATTTCTTGTACTTGCTAATTTTGCGACCTCGGGCAGCTATGTTACCATGGAGGAATCACACAAGATTTGACTTTTTAGGCTAGAACTGAAGTAGCGCCAACTGTTTAACTCAAAATACAGTCAAGAAAGTAGCTCTGAAGCCGAGAAGCAGGATCGAACATAAGCACTAATGTGAAATTACGTACAATTTTCAAATTTCTTGTACTTGCTAACTTTGCGACCTCGGGCAGCTATGTTTCCATGGAGGAACCACACAAGATTTGACTTTATAGGTTAGAACTGAAGTCGCGCCAACTGCTTAACTCAAAATACAGTCAAGAAAGTAGCTCTGAAGCCGAGAAACGGGATCGACCATAAGCACTAATGTGAAATTACGTAAAATTTTCAAATTTCTTGTACTTGCTAACTTTGCGACCTCGGGCAGCTATGTTACCATGGAGGTATCACACAAGATTTGACTTTATAGGCTAGAACTGAAGTCGCGCCAACTGTTTAACTCAAAATACTGTCAAGAAAGTAGCTCTGAAGCCGAGAAACGGGATCGACCATAAGCACTAATGTGAAATTACGTACAATTTTCCAATTTCTTGTACTTGCTAAATTTGCGACCTTGGGCAGCTATGTTACCATGGAGGTATCACACAAGATTTGACTTTATAGGCTAGAACTGAAGTCGCGCCAACTGCTTAACTCAAAATACAGTCAAGAAAGTGGCTCTGAAGCCGAGAAACGGGATCGACCATAAGCACTAATGTGAAATTACGTACAATTTTCAAATTTCTTGTACTTGCTAACTTTGCGACCTCGGGCAGCTATGTTACCATGGAGGAACCACACAAGATTTGACTTTGTAGGCTAGAACTGAAGTCGCGCCAACTGTTTAACTCAAAATACAGTCAAGAAAGTAGCTCTGAAGCCGAGAAACGGGATCGACCATAAGCACTAATGTGAAATTACGTACAATTTTCAAATTTCTTGTACTTGCTAACTTTGCGACCTTGGGCAGTTATGTTACCATGGAGGTATCACACGAGATTTGACTTTATAGGCTAGAACTGAAGTAGCGCCAGCTGTTTAACTCAAAATACAGTCAAGAAAGTAGCTCTGAAGCCGAGAAACGGGATCGAACATAAGCACTACCGTGAAATTACATGCAATTTTCAAATTTCTTGTACTTGCTAACTTTGCGACCTCGGGCAGCTACGTTACCATGGAAGAATCACAAAAGATTTGACTTTTTAGGCTAGAACTGAAGAAGCGCCAACTGTTTAACTCAAAATACAGTCAAGAAAGTAGCTCTGAAGCCGAGAAACAGGATCGAACATAAGCACTAATGTGAAATTACGTACAATTTTCAAATTTCTTGTACTTGCTAACTTTGCGACCTCGGGCAGCTATGTTTCCATGGAGGAACCACACAAGATTTGACTTTATAGGTTAGAACTGAAGTCGCGCCAACTGTTTAACTCAAAATACAGTCAAGAAAGTAGCTCTGAAGCCGAGAAACGGGATCGATAATAAGCACTAATGTGAAATTACGTACAATTTTCCAATTTCTTGTACTTGCTAAATTTGCGACCTCGGGCAGCTATGTTACCATGGAGGAATCAAACAAGATTTGAATTTTTAAGCTAGAACTGAAGTAGCGCCAACTGCTTAACTCAAAATACAGTCAAGAAAGTAGCTCTGAAGCCGAGAAACGGGATCGACCATAAGCACTACCGTGGAATTACGTACACTTTTCAAATTTCTTGTACAGGCTAACTTTGCGACCTCGGGCAGCTATGTTACCATGGAGAAACCACACAAGATTTGATTTTATAGGTTAGAACTGAAGTCGCGCCAACTGCGTAACTCAAAATACAGTCAAGAAAGTAGCTCTGAAGCCGAGAAACGGGATCGACCATAAGCACTACCGTGGAATTACGTACACTTTTCAAATTTCTTGTACTTGCTAACTTTGCGACCTCGGGCAGCTACGTTACCATGGAGGAATCACACAAGATTTGACTTTTTAGGCTAGAACTGAAGTCGCGCCAACTGCTTAACTCAAAATACAGTCAAGAAAGTAGCTCTGAAGCCGAGAAACGGGATCGACCATAAGCACTACCGTGAAATTACATGCAATTTTCAAATTTCTTGTACTTGCTAACTTTGCGACCTCGGGCAGCTATGTTACGATGGAGGAATCACACAAGATTTGACTTTATAGGCTAGAACTGAAGTCGCGCCAACTGTTTAACTCAAAATACAGCCAAGAAAGTAGCTCTGAAGCCGAGAAACGGGATCGACCATAAGCACTAATGTGAAATTACGTACAATTTTCAAATTTCTTGTACTTGCTAATTTTGCGACCTCGGGCAGCTATGTTACCATGGAGGAATCAGACAAGATTTGACTTTTTAGGCTAGAACTGAAGTAGCGCCAACTGTTTAACTCAAAATACAGTCAAGAAAGTAGCTCTGAAGCCGAGAAGCAGGATCGAACATAAGCACTAATGTGAAATTACGTACAATTTTCAAATTTCTTGTACTTGCTAACTTTGCGACCTCGGGCAGCTATGTTTCCATGGAGGAACCACACAAGATTTGACTTTATAGGTTAGAACTGAAGTCGCGCCAACTGCTTAACTCAAAATACAGTCAAGAAAGTGGCTCTGAAGCCGAGAAACGGGATCGAACATAAGCACTACCGTGAAATTACATGCAATTTTCAAATTTCTTGTACTTGCTAACTTTGCGACCTCGGGCAGCTATGTTTCCATGGAGGAACCACACAAGATTTGACTTTATAGGTTAGAACTGAAGTCGCGCCAACTGCTTAACTCAAAATACAGTCAAGAAAGTGGCTCTGAAGCCGAGAAACGGGATCAACCATAAGCACTAATGTGAAATTACGTACATTTTTCAAATTTCTTGTACTTGCTAACTTTGCGACCTCGGGCAGCTATGTTGCCATGGAGGATCACACAAGATTTGACTTTATAGGCTAGAACTGAAGTCGCGCCAACTGTTTAACTCAAAATACAGTCAAGAAAGTGGCTCTGAAGCCGAGAAACGGGATCAACCATAAGCACTAATGTGAAATTACGTACATTTTTCAAATTTCTTGTACTTGCTAACTTTGCGACCTCGGGCAGCTATGTTGCCATGGAGGTATCACACAAGATTTGACTTTATAGTTGAGTTAAGGGCAGCTATGGGCAGCAGAGTTGAGGGCAGCTATGTTACCATGGAGGAATCACACAAGATTTGACTTTTTAGGCTAGAACTGAAGTAGCGCCAGCTGTTTAACTCAAATTACAGTCAAGAAAGTAGCTCTGAAGCCGAGAAACGGGATCGAACATAAGCACTACCGTGAAATTACATGCAACTTTCAAATTTCTTGTACTTGCTAACTTTGCGACCTCGGGCAGCTATGTTACCATGGAGGAATCACACAAGATTTGACTTTTTAGGCTAGAACTGAAGTCGCGCCAACTGTTTAACTCAAAATACAGTCAAGAAAGTAGCTCTGAAGCCGAGAAACGGGATCGACCATAAGCACTACCGTGGAATTACGTACAATTTTCAAATTTCTTGTACTGGCTAACTTTGCGACCTCGGGCAGCTATGTTACCATGGAGGAACCACACAAGATTTGATTTTATAGGTTAGAGCTGAAGTCGCGCCAACTGTTTAACTCAAAATACAGTCAAGTGGCTCTGAAGCCGAGAAACGGGATCGACCATAAGCACTAATGTGAAATTACGTACAATTTTCAAATTTCTTGTACTTGCTAATTTTGCGACCTCGGGCAGCTATGTTACCATGGAGGAATCACACAAGATTTGACTTTTTAGGCTAGAACTGAAGTAGCGCCAGCTGTTTAACTCAAATTACAGTCAAGAAAGTAGCTCTGAAGCCGAGAAACGGGATCGAACATAAGCACTACCGTGAAATTACATGCAACTTTCAAATTTCTTGTACTTGCTAACTTTGCGACCTCGGGCAGCTATGTTACCATGGAGGAATCACACAAGATTTGACTTTTTAGGCTAGAACTGAAGTAGCACCAACTGTTTAACTCAAATTACAGTCAAGAAAGTAGCTCTGAAGCCGAGAAACGGGATCGAACATAAGCACTACCGTGAAATTACATGCAATTTTCAAATTTCTTGTACTTGCTAACTTTGCGACCTCGGGCAGCTATGTTACCATGGAGGAATCACACAAGATTTGACTTTTTAGGTGCGATATCAATAGACTTGTCTTAACCCTTTCGCTCCCAAATTTTTATTTTATTATTATTAAATTTTTTATGAAAATCTTTGTTAACTGTAATAGATTAAATGTTTTTTTATAGGTTTGGATTAAATTCAAGGCCGGTTTTTGGAATTTTAGGCCGGGACGTATTGTCCCATTGGTATTTTTGAGTGGGATGTATTCGTCCTCATTTCAGTCAAGTCATTTTTCAAGAATTCAAGTTTTATTAGGAAAAAAAAAGAATATTAATAAAAAAAACAATAAATAAATTAGAAAAGAAAACAGGTAATATACTAATAAAGAAGACACATTATTTGTGGTACATGGCAAAACATGTTATGCACAAAGCGACCTTGCAGCTGGCGCAAATAGTTTTAGTTCGTTTTTCAATCTGATTTGCGGAGCATTGAACACAACGACGTCTTTGTGTTATAACTTCTGGCATGTGCTCCCCGATATTTAGCATATATTTTGGTTTCTTAGATGGACGACCGGAACTACGTCTCCTCTGGAGGGTTCCTGATTTTTCCTTTCCGATACATATCATCTGCTCAGACAAAGGAACGAGAAACTGGAGTAGTTCTAGCTTTTTATGGTGCAGTTCAGAGTAGATTGTAGAGGCGTTTACAACCGCCAAGTTTAATATCTTCAAAAAAACTTTCTTTCACCATTTAGCAGATCTTCGATCCAAATCATAGGTTGATATTTTTTGGTCAGCCAGATCCACTCCTCCCATTATTTCATTACAACTTTTAATTGCAAGTGGTATAGGAACTTCAATTTTTTTACCGTCTTTCATTTTGCGTAGACCTTTAGCCATTGTAGGTGGGTGGCAGTTTGATAATACTATTAATTCCTTTGAATCGACCCATTTTGCAGCTAATATTCCACCATTGCTGATTTTGAAATCCACCTCGTATTTTTTCAATATGCTGCCAACTGCAGCATAGTCAAGTTTTTGCAATAATAAAGTGCTGGTGAAAAATCGATCCATTGCAATCATTACATCAGCCTCCCGAATCGTACTGCAAAGCTTTTTTACAACCCTCTCCCCAAGAGTTCCTTCTAAGAATTCTTCCTCCTTTCCAGCATATATATTCAAGTCATACGTGTAACCTGTCATACGTGTAACAAGACAAACACCAAGAAAAGCATGAATTTCATACTGATCAGTTCTTTAGAACTTTCTTCCTGATCGCTTTTCCAGAATTTCAATTCTTTTATTCGTACATTCTGCTATAAATATGAGCAAGCTTTTAAGAAACAATTTATGGAAAACATCTATCTCAGAAGATGCTCTGTTGATATTCGTTGTGATTACAGGTTGACGATCATTGGGAACTTTTTTGCGTGGAACATAGCTTGGAACTGGACTAGACCAGACAATGAAATCGTTGCTTTGTTCAGTGCTTGTAGGATGGTTAAGGATTATCCTGATTTCTGGCTGGGAATGTTGTTCATGTTCTACATCCGTATCTTCAGACGTTGAATCTTCATCGTCAGAAGGACTGTACTCAGACTCTGAAGCACTGAAATCATTTGACTCAGAGTCGTCTTCTTCCAAAAGACGTTGCAAATCTTCAGGTAGTGCAGCCATTCGAAAGCTGTTTTACATAAAAAATGCATAGTAATTAAAATGTGCATAATAACGTTCACAGCACCAATGGGATATATGTGTCCCATCGATAAACACCAATGGGACATATAATCCCAGACTGATTTTGTTAGAAATAAATTCTACTTACAACTATTTGTATTGTTCTTTTTGTGATTCTTGAGCACTAAATGCACGTAATGATATTTACGCAGTAAGAAAACCAAAAAAAAATGACGGATTCACAACTAAATAACCACTTTTTATAAGAATATTGAGTGAACTGTGCAAGAATTAGCCGGCAACTGATTTATTCTGACAGTTGCTAAAAAAAATCGACCGTGCAGAATGGGAAAAGTAACGGTTAAAAAGCATGATAATACCTGGAATGAACAATGGGACCAATTTAAATAACATTTTCTTTGAAATGTGGCTTTCTGGGATTCTTCGAACTTTGCTTGGGACATATGATCCCAATGGGAGCGAAAGGGTTAAATATAAGCAAATGTCATTCTTTTTCTGTTTACCATGTAGTGTTACCTGTAATTTTTGACTTTTCTATATGTGGGACTTGTCTTTCTAGAAAATCTGAAATAAAAGACCTTGGTGTGATCTTTGACACGAAACTTACATTCTCGTTTCATATTGACTACATAGTCGCAAAAGCTAATTCAATGCTTGGATTTCTTAAAAGGACATGTTCTGAATTTTCTAATCCATATGCCCTTAAATCTGTCTACATGTCAATTGTACGTCCACATCTTGAATATTGTTCTGTAATATGGTGTCCGTTATTTATGAATACTGTGGCACGTTTAGAAAAAGTCCAAAAGGCTTTTACTAGATTCCTTATAAAAAGAATGCAATGGAATCTTAGCACCATGCCCGCATATCGAACAAGATGTGCCTTAATTGGTTTGGATTCTTTAGAAAAAAGACGAAGTGTACATTGTATATTGTTTATCCATGACATTTTCTCGTACCGTGTAAATTGTCCTGAGATTATTCAAAATGTTAAGTTTTATGTACCGGAAAGAACTCTTCGAACACGAAATTTCTTATTTCAACCAAGACATCTGTATAATTATGGCTATAATGAACTCCTAACTAAATGTATTAGTAAATTTAATTCTGTTTGTACGGAAATAGACTTATGTGATGAAAGACGAAAATTTAAACAATCTGTTTCAAATCTATGTTAATTCCTATTTATCTATGACATTATCTATGACAAAATCTATTTATTTTTATATTTATTGTAACTATATATTACCTATGACTAAATCTATTTGTTTTTATATTTATATTCTGTTTATTTATACATATATAATATTTTGTTGATCTAGACTTATTTACTTATTGTTAGTGACGTAGCTTTTCTCTTTTTTCATATGTATATTATAAAAATATTACAAGTGTATTTCCATCATCTGTTAGAATATATTCGGTAGATGAAATAAATAAATAAATAAATAAATAAATAGAAATTACGTACAATTTTCAAATTTCTTGTACTTGCTAACTTTGCGACCTCGGGCAGCTATGTTACCATGGAGGAACCACACAAGATTTGACTTTATAGGTTAGAACTGAAGTGGCGCCAACTGCTTAACTCAAAATACAGTCAAGAAAGTAGCTCTGAAGCCGAGAAACGGGATCGACCATAAGCACTAATGTGAAATTACGTACAATTTTAAAATTTCTTGTACTTGCTAATTTTGCGACCTCGGGCAGCTATGTTACCATGGAGGTATCACACAAGATTTGACTTTATAGGCTAGAACTGAAGTCGCGCCAACTGTTTAACTCAAAATACAGTCAAGAAAGTAGCTCTGAAGCCGAGAAACGGGATCGACCATAAGCACTAATGTGAAATTACGTACAATTTTCAAATTTCTTGTACTTGCTAAGTTTGCGACCTCGGGCAGCTATGTTACGATGGAGGAATCACACAAGATTTGACTTTATAGGCTAGAACTGAAGTCGCGCCAACTGTCTAACTCAAACTACAGTCAAGAAAGTAGCTCTGAAGATGAGGAACGGGATCGACCATAAGCACTAATGTGAAATTACGTACAATTTTCAAATTTCTTGTACTTGATAACTATGCGACCTCGGGCAGCTATGTTACCATGGAGGAACCACACAAGATTTGACTTTATAGGTTAGAACTGAAGTCACGCCAACTGCTTAACTCAAAATACAGTCAAGAAAGTAGCTCTGAAGCCGAGAATCGGGATCGAACATAAGCACTACCGTGAAATTACATGCAATTTTCAAATTTCTTGTACTTGCTAACTTTGCGACCTCGGGCAGCTATGTTACGATGGAGGAATCACACAAGATTTGACTTTATAGGCTAGAACTGAAGTCGCGCCAACTGCCTAACTCAAAATACAGTCAAGAAAGTAGCTCTGAAGATGAGGAACGGGATCGACCATAAGCACTAATGTGAAATTACGTACAATTTTCAAATTTCTTGTACTTGATAACTATGCGACCTCGGGCAGCTATGTTAACATGGAGGAACCACACAAGGTTTGACTATATAGGTTAGAACTGAAGTCGCGCCAACTGCCTAACTCAAAATACAGTCAAGAAAGTAGCTCTGAAGCGGAGAAACGGGATCGAACATAAGCACTACCGTGGAATTACGTACACTTTTCAAATTTCTTGTACTTGCTAACTTTGCGACCTCGGGCAGCTATGTTACCATGGAGGAATCACACAAGATTTGACTTTTTAGGCTAGAACTGAAGTAGCGCCAACTGTGTAACTCAAAAT
Organism: Merodon equestris; assembly: GCA_958301585.1. Lineage (NCBI taxonomy): Eukaryota > Metazoa > Arthropoda > Insecta > Diptera > Syrphidae > Merodon > Merodon equestris. The sequence goes on from OY284413.1 coordinate 49,775,713, forward strand.
ACAGTCAAGAAAGTGGCTCTGAAGCCGAGAAACGGGATCGACCATAAGCACTACCTTGAAATTACATGCAATTTTCAAATTTCTTGTACTTGCTAACTTTGCGACCTCGGGCAGCTATGTTAGCATGGAGGAATCACAGAAGATTTGACTTTTTAGCTAGAACTGAAATAGCACCAACTGCTTAACTCAAAATACAGTCAAGAAAGTAGCTCTGAAGCCGAGAAACGGGATCGACCATAAGCAGTACCGTGGAATTACGTACAATTTTCAAATTTCTTGTACTTGCTAACTTTGCGACCTAGGGCAGCTATGTTACCATGGAGATATCACACAAGTTTAACTCAAAATACAGTCAAGAAAGTGGCTCTGAAGCCGAGAAACGGGATCGACCATAAGCACTAATGTGAAATTACGTACAATTTTCAAATTTCTTGTACTTGCTAACTTTGCGACCTCGGGCAGCTATGTTACCATGGAGGAATCACACAAGATTTGACTTTATAGGCTAGAACTGAAGTCACGCCAACTGCTTAACTCAAAATACAGTCAAGAAAGTAGCTCTGAAGCCGAGAAACGGGATCGACCATAAGCAGTACCGTGGAATTACGTACAATTTTCAAATTTCTTGTACTTGCTAACTTTGCGACCTCGGGCAGCTATGTTACCATGGAGGAACCACACAAGATTTGACTTTATAGGTTAGAACTGAAGTCACGCCAACTGCTTAACTCAAAATACAGTCAAGAAAGTAGGTCTGAAGCCGAGAATCGGGATCGAACATAAGCACTACCGTGAAATTACATGCAATTTTCAAATTTCTTGTACTTGCTAACTTTGCGACCTCGGGCAGCTATGTTACGATGGAGGAATCACACAAGATTTGACTTTATAGGCTAGAACTGAAGTCGAGCCAACTGTCTAACTCAAAATACAGTCAAGAAAGTAGCTCTGAAGATGAGGAACGGGATCGACCATAAGCACTAATGTGAAATTACGTACAATTTTCAAATTTCTTGTACTTGATAACTATGCGACCTCGGGCAGCTATGTTAACATGGAGGAACCACACAAGGTTTGACTATATAGGTTAGAACTGAAGTCGCGCCAACTGCCTAACTCAAAATACAGTCAAGAAAGTAGCTCTGAAGCGGAGAAACGGGATCGAACATAAGCACTACCGTGGAATTACGTACACTTTTCAAATTTCTTGTACTTGCTAACTTTGCGACCTCGGGCAGCTATGTTACCATGGAGGAATCACACAAGATTTGACTTTTTAGGCTAGAACTGAAGTAGCGCCAACTGTGTAACTCAAAATACAGTCAAGAAAGTGGCTCTGAAGCCGAGAAACGGGATCGACCATAAGCACTACCTTGAAATTACATGCAATTTTCAAATTTCTTGTACTTGCTAACTTTGCGACCTCGGGCAGCTATGTTAGCATGGAGGAATCACAGAAGATTTGACTTTTTGGCTAGAACTGAAATAGCACCAACTGCTTAACTCAAAATACAGTCAAGAAAGTAGCTCTGAAGCCGAGAAACGGGATCGACCATAAGCAGTACCGTGGAATTACGTACAATTTTCAAATTTCTTGTACTTGCTAACTTTGCGACCTAGGGCAGCTATGTTACCATGGAGATATCACACAAGTTTAACTCAAAATACAGTCAAGAAAGTGGCTCTGAAGCCGAGAAACGGGATCGACCATAAGCACTAATGTGAAATTACGTACAATTTTCAAATTTCTTGTACTTGCTAACTTTGCGACCTCGGGCAGCTATGTTACCATGGAGGAATCACACAAGATTTGACTTTATAGGCTAGAACTGAAGTCACGCCAACTGCTTAACTCAAAATACAGTCAAGAAAGTAGCTCTGAAGCCGAGAAACGGGATCGACCATAAGCAGTACCGTGGAATTACGTACAATTTTCAAATTTCTTGTACTTGCTAACTTTGCGACCTCGGGCAGCTATGTTACCATGGAGGTATCACACAAGATTTGACTTTATAGGCTAGAACTGAAGTAGCACCAACTGTTTAACTCAAAATACAGTCAAGAAAGTGGCTCTGAAGCCGAGAAATGGGATCGAACATAAGCACTACCGTGAAATTACATGCAATTTTCAAATTTCTTGTACTTGCTAACTTTGTGACCTCGGGCAGCTATGTTACCATGGAGGAATCACACAAGATTTGACTTTTTAGGCTAGAACTGAAGTCACGCCAACTGCTTAACTCAAAATACAGTCAAGAAAGTGGCTCTGAAGCCGAGAAACGGGATCGACCATAAGCACTAATGTGAAATTACGTACAATTTTAAAATTTCTTGTACTTGCTAACTTTGCGACCTCGGGCAGCTATGCTACCATGGAGGAATCACACAAGATTTGACTTTTTAGGCTAGAACTGAAGTAGCGCCAACTGCTTGACTCAAAATACAGTCAAGAAAGTAGCTCTGAAGCCGAGAATCGGGATCGAACATAAGCACTACCGTGAAATTACATGCAATTTTCAAATTTCTTGTACTTGCTAACTTTGCGACCTCGGGCAGCTATGTTACCATGGAGGAACCACACAAGATTTGACTTTATAGGTTAGAACTGAAGTCGCGCCAACTGTTTACCTCAAAATACAGTCAAGAAAGTGGCTCTGAAGCCGAGAAACGGGATCGACCATAAGCACTAATGTGAAATTACATACAATTTTCAAATTTCTTGTACTTGCTAACTTTGCGACCCCGGGCAGCTATGTTACCATGGAGGAATCACACAAGATTTGACTTTTTAGGCTAGAACTGAAGTCACGCCAACCGCTTAACTCAAAATACAGTCAAGAAAGTATCTCTGAAGCCGAGAAACGGGATCGACCATAAGCACTAATGTGAAATTACGTACAATTTTCAAATTTCTTGTACTTGCTAACTTTGCGACCTCGGGCAGCTATGTTACCATGGAGGAACCACACAACATTTGACTTTTTAGGCTAGAACTGAAGTAGCGCCAACTGTGTAACTCAAAATACAGTCAAGAAAGTAGCTCTGAAGACGAGAAACGGGATCGACCATAAGCACTAATGTGAAATTACGTACAATTTTAAAATTTCTTGTACTTGCTAACTTTGCGACCTCGGGCAGCTATGCTACCATGGAGGAATCACACAAGATTTGACTTTTTAGGCTAGAACTGAAGTAGCGCCAACTGTTTAACTCAAAATACAGTCAAGAAAGTAGCTCTGAAGCCGAGAATCGGGATCGAACATAAGCACTACCGTGAAATTACATGCAATTTTCAAATTTCTTGTACTTGCTAACTTTGCGACCTCGGGCAGCTATGTTACCATGGAGGAACCACACAAGATTTGACTTTATAGGTTAGAACTGAAGTCGCGCCAACTGTTTACCTCAAAATACAGTCAAGAAAGTGGCTCTGAAGCCGAGAAACGGGAAGCACTAATGTGAAATTACATACAATTTTCAAATTTCTTGTACTTGCTAACTTTGCGACCCCGGGCAGCTATGTTACCATGGAGGAATCACACAAGATTTGACTTTTTAGGCTAGAACTGAAGTCACGCCAACCGCTTAACTCAAAATACAGTCAAGAAAGTATCTCTGAAGCCGAGAAACGGGATCGACCATAAGCACTAATGTGAAATTACGTACAATTTTCAAATTTCTTGTACTTGCTAACTTTGCGACCTCGGGCAGCTATGTTACCATGGAGGAACCACACAACATTTGACTTTTTAGGCTAGAACTGAAGTAGCGCCAACTGTGTAACTCAAAATACAGTCAAGAAAGTAGCTCTGAAGACGAGAAACGGGATCGACCATAAGCACTAATGTGAAATTACGTACAATTTTCAAATTTCTTGTACTTGCTAACTTTGCGACCTCGGGCAGCTATGTTACCATGGAGGAATCACACAAGATTTGACTTTTTAGGCTAGAACTGAAGTAGCGCCAACTGTGTAACTCAAAATACAGTCAAGAAAGTGGCTCTGAAGCCGAGAAACGGGATCGACCATAAGCACTACCTTGAAATTACATGCAATTTTCAAATTTCTTGTACTTGCTAACTTTGCGACCTCGGGCAGCTATGTTAGCATGGAGGAATCACAGAAGATTTGACTTTTTGGCTAGAACTGAAATAGCACCAACTGTTTAACTCAAAATACAGTCAAGAAGGTGGCTCTGAAGCCGAGAAACGGGATCGACCATAAGCAGTAATGTGAAATTACGTACAATTTTCAAATTTCTTGTACTTGCTAACTTCGCGACCTCGGGCAGCTATGTTACCATGGAGGAATCACACAAGATTTGACTTTATAGGCTAGAACTGAAGTCACGCCAACTGCTTAACTCAAAATACAGTCAAGAAAGTAGCTCTGAAGCCGAGAAACGGGATCGACCATAAGCAGTACCGTGGAATTACGTACAATTTTCAAATTTCTTGTACTTGCTAACTTTGCGACCTAGGGCAGCTATGTTACCATGGAGGTATCACACAAGTTTAACTCAAAATACAGTCAAGAAAGTGGCTCTGAAGCCGAGAAACGGGATCGACCATAAGCACTAATGTGAAATTACGTACAATTTTCAAATTTCTTGTACTTGCTAACTTTGCGACCTCGGGCAGCTATGTTACCATGGAGGAATCACACAAGATTTGACTTTATAGGCTAGAACTGAAGTCACGCCAACTGCTTAACTCAAAATACAGTCAAGAAAGTAGCTCTGAAGCCGAGAAACGGGATCGACCATAAGCAGTACCGTGGAATTACGTACAATTTTCAAATTTCTTGTACTTGCTAACTTTGCGACCTCGGGCAGCTATGTTACCATGGAGGTATCACACAAGATTTGACTTTATAGGCAAGAACTGAAGTAGCACCAACTGTTTAACTCAAAATACAGTCAAGAAAGTGGCTCTGAAGCCGAGAAATGGGATCGAACATAAGCACTACCGTGAAATTACATGCAATTTTCAAATTTCTTGTACTTGCTAACTTTGTGACCTCGGGCAGCTATGTTACCATGGAGGAATCACACAAGATTTGACTTTTTAGGCTAGAACTGAAGTCACGCCAACTGCTTAACTCAAAATACAGTCAAGAAAGTGGCTCTGAAGCCGAGAAACGGGATCGACCATAAGCACTAATGTGAAATTACGTACAATTTTAAAATTTCTTGTACTTGCTAACTTTGCGACCTCGGGCAGCTATGCTACCATGGAGGAATCACACAAGATTTGACTTTTTAGGCTAGAACTGAAGTAGCGCCAACTGTTTAACTCAAAATACAGTCAAGAAAGTAGCTCTGAAGCCGAGAATCGGGATCGAACATAAGCACTACCGTGAAATTACATTCAATTTTCAAATTTCTTGTACTTGCTAACCTTGCGACCTCGGGCAGCTATGTTACCATGGAGGAATCACACAAGATTTAACTTTTTAGGCTAGAACTGAAGTAGCGCCAACTGTTTAACTCAAAATACAGTCAAGAAAGTAGCTCTGAAGCCGAGAAACGGGATCGACCATAAGCACTAATGTGAAATTACGTACAATTTTCAAATTTCTTGTACTTGCTAACTTTGCGACCTCGGGCAGCTATGTTACCATGGAGGAATCACACAAGATTTGACTTTTTAGGCTAGAACTGAAGTCACGCCAACTGCTTAACTCAAAATACAGTCAAGAAAGTGGCTCTGAAGCCGAGAAACGGGATCGAACATAAGCACTACCGTGAAATTACATGCACTTTTCAAATTTCTTGTACTTGCTAACCTTGCGACCTCGGGCAGCTATGTTATCATGGAGGAATCACACAAGATTTGACTTTTTAGGCTAGAACTGAAGTAGCGCCAACTGTTTAACTCAAAATACAGTCAAGAAAGTAGCTCTGAAGCCGAGAATCGGGATCGAACATAAGCACTACCGTGGAATTACGTACAATTTTCAAATTTCTTGTACTTGCTAACTTTGCGACCTCGGGCAGCTATGTTACCATGGAGGAATCACACAAGATTTGACTTTATAGGCTAGAACTGAAGTAGCGCCAACCGCTTAACTTAAAATACAGTCAAGAAAGTAGCTCTGAAGCCGAGAAACGGGATCGACCATAAGCACTAATGTGAAATTACGTACAATTTTAAAATTTCTTGTACTTGCTAACTTTGCGACCTCGGGCAGCTATGTTACCATGGAGGAATCACACAAGATTTGACTTTTTAGGCTAGAACTGAAGTCGCGCCAACTGTTTAACTCAAAATACAGTCAAGAAAGTAGCTCTGAAGCCGAGAATCGGGATCGAACATAAGCACTACCGTGAAATTACATGCAATTTTCAAATTTCTTGTACTTGCTAACTTTGCGACCTCGGGCAGCTATGTTACCATGGAGGAATCACACATGATTTGACTTTTTAGGCTAGAACTGAAGTCGCGCCAACTGTTTAACTCAAAATACAGTCAAGAAAGTAGCTCTGAAGATGAGGAACGGGATCGACCATAAGCACTAATGTGAAATTACGTACAATTTTCAAATTTCTTGTACTTGCTAACTTTGCGACCTCGGGCAGCTATGTTACCATGGAGGAATCACACAAGATTTGACTTTTTAGGCTAGAACTGAAGTCACGCCAACTGCTTAACTCAAAATACAGTCAAGAAAGTGGCTCTGAAGCCGAGAAACGGGATCGAACATAAGCACTACCGTGAAATTACATGCACTTTTCAAATTTCTTGTACTTGCTAACCTTGCGACCTCGGGCAGCTATGTTATCATGGAGGAATCACACAAGATTTGACTTTTTAGGCTAGAACTGAAGTAGCGCCAACTGTTTAACTCAAAATACAGTCAAGAAAGTAGCTCTGAAGCCGAGAATCGGGATCGAACATAAGCACTACCGTGGAATTACGTACAATTTTCAAATTTCTTGTACTTGCTAACTTTGCGACCTCGGGCAGCTATGTTACCATGGAGGAATCACACAAGATTTGACTTTATAGGCTAGAACTGAAGTAGCGCCAACCGCTTAACTTAAAATACAGTCAAGAAAGTAGCTCTGAAGCCGAGAAACGGGATCGACCATAAGCACTAATGTGAAATTACGTACAATTTTAAAATTTCTTGTACTTGCTAACTTTGCGACCTCGGGCAGCTATGTTACCATGGAGGAATCACACAAGATTTGACTTTTTAGGCTAGAACTGAAGTCGCGCCAACTGTTTAACTCAAAATACAGTCAAGAAAGTAGCTCTGAAGCCGAGAATCGGGATCGAACATAAGCACTACCGTGAAATTACATGCAATTTTCAAATTTCTTGTACTTGCTAACTTTGCGACCTCGGGCAGCTATGTTACCATGGAGGAATCACACAAGATTTGACTTTTTAGGCTAGAACTGAAGTAGCACCAACTGTTTAACTCAAAATACAGTCAAGAAAGTGGCTCTGAAGCCGAGAATCGGGATCGACCATAAGCACTAATGTGAAATGACATGCAATTTTCAAATTTCTTGTACTTGCTAACTTTGCGACCTCGGGCAGCTATGTTACCATGGAGGAATCACACAAGATTTGACTTTTTAGGCTAGAACTGAAGTCACGCCAACTGCTTAACTCAAAATACAGTCAAGAAAGTGGCTCTGAAGCCGAGAAACGGGATCGAAGATAAGCACTACCGTGGAATTACGTACAATTTTCAAATTTCTTGTACTTGCTAACTTTGCGACCTCGGGCAGCTATGTTACCATGGAGGAACCACACAACATTTGACTGAAGTCGCGCCAACTGCTTAACTCAAAATACAGTCAAGAAAGTAGCTCTGAAGCCGAGAAACGGGATCGACCATAAGCACTACCGTGGAATTACATGCAATTTTCAAATTTCTTGTACTTGCTAACTTTGCGACCTCGGGCAGCTATGTTACGATGGAGGAATCACACAAGATTTGACTTTATAGGCTAGAACTGAAGTCGCGCCAACTGTTTAAATCAAAATACAGTCAAGAAAGTAGCTCTGAAGATGAGGAACGGGATCGACCATAAGCACTAATGTGAAATTACGTACAATTTTCAAATTTCTTGTACTTGATAACTATGCGACCTCGGGCAGCTATGTTACCATGGAGGAACCACACAAGGTTTGACTATATAGGTTAGAACTGAAGTCGCGCCAACTGCCTAACTCAAAATACAGTCAAGAAAGTAGCTCTGAAGCGGAGAAACGGGATCGAACATAAGCACTACCGTGGAATTACGTACACTTTTCAAATTTCTTGTACTTGCTAACTTTGCGACCTCGGGCAGCTATGTTACCATGGAGGAACCACACAAGATTTGACTTTATAGGCTAGAACTGAAGTCGCGCCAACTGTTTAACTCAAAATACAGTCAAGAAAGTAGCTCTGAAGATGAGGAACGGGATCGACCATAAGCACTAATGTGAAATTACGTACAATTTTCAAATTTCTTGTACTTGATAACTATGCGACCTCGGGCAGCTATGTTACCATAGAGGAATCACACAAGATTTGACTTTATAGGCTAGAACTGAAGTCACGCCAACTGTTAAACTCAAAATACAGTCAAGAAAGTAGCTCTGAAGCCGAGAATCGGGATCGAACATAAGCACTACCGTGAAATTACATGCAATTTTCAAATTTCTTGTACTTGCTAACTTTGCGACCTCGGGCAGCTATGTTACCATGGAGGAATCACACAAGATTTGACTTTATAGGCTAGAACTGAAGTAGCGCCAACCGCTTAACTTAAAATACAGTCAAGAAAGTAGCTCTGAAGCCGAGAAACGGGATCGACCATAAGCACTAATGTGAAATTACGTACAATTTTAAAATTTCTTGTACTTGCTAACTTTGCGACCTCGGGCAGCTATGTTACCATGGAGGAATCACACAAGATTTGACTTTTTAGGCTAGAACTGAAGTCGCGCCAACTGTTTAACTCAAAATACAGTCAAGAAAGTAGCTCTGAAGCCGAGAATCGGGATCGAACATAAGCACTACCGTGAAATTACATGCAATTTTCAAATTTCTTGTACTTGCTAACTTTGCGACCTCGGGCAGCTATGTTACCATGGAGGAATCACACATGATTTGACTTTTTAGGCTAGAACTGAAGTCGCGCCAACTGTTTAACTCAAAATACAGTCAAGAAAGTAGCTCTGAAGATGAGGAACGGGATCGACCATAAGCACTAATGTGAAATTACGTACAATTTTCAAATTTCTTGTACTTGCTAACTTTGCGACCTCGGGCAGCTATGTTACCATGGAGGAATCACACAAGATTTGACTTTTTAGGCTAGAACTGAAGTCACGCCAACTGCTTAACTCAAAATACAGTCAAGAAAGTGGCTCTGAAGCCGAGAAACGGGATCGAACATAAGCACTACCGTGAAATTACATGCACTTTTCAAATTTCTTGTACTTGCTAACCTTGCGACCTCGGGCAGCTATGTTATCATGGAGGAATCACACAAGATTTGACTTTTTAGGCTAGAACTGAAGTAGCGCCAACTGTTTAACTCAAAATACAGTCAAGAAAGTAGCTCTGAAGCCGAGAATCGGGATCGAACATAAGCACTACCGTGGAATTACGTACAATTTTCAAATTTCTTGTACTTGCTAACTTTGCGACCTCGGGCAGCTATGTTACCATGGAGGAATCACACAAGATTTGACTTTATAGGCTAGAACTGAAGTAGCGCCAACCGCTTAACTTAAAATACAGTCAAGAAAGTAGCTCTGAAGCCGAGAAACGGGATCGACCATAAGCACTAATGTGAAATTACGTACAATTTTAAAATTTCTTGTACTTGCTAACTTTGCGACCTCGGGCAGCTATGTTACCATGGAGGAATCACACAAGATTTGACTTTTTAGGCTAGAACTGAAGTCGCGCCAACTGTTTAACTCAAAATACAGTCAAGAAAGTAGCTCTGAAGCCGAGAATCGGGATCGAACATAAGCACTACCGTGAAATTACATGCAATTTTCAAATTTCTTGTACTTGCTAACTTTGCGACCTCGGGCAGCTATGTTACCATGGAGGAATCACACAAGATTTGACTTTTTAGGCTAGAACTGAAGTAGCACCAACTGTTTAACTCAAAATACAGTCAAGAAAGTGGCTCTGAAGCCGAGAATCGGGATCGACCATAAGCACTAATGTGAAATGACATGCAATTTTCAAATTTCTTGTACTTGCTAACTTTGCGACCTCGGGCAGCTATGTTACCATGGAGGAATCACACAAGATTTGACTTTTTAGGCTAGAACTGAAGTCACGCCAACTGCTTAACTCAAAATACAGTCAAGAAAGTGGCTCTGAAGCCAAGAAACGGGATCGAAGATAAGCACTACCGTGGAATTACGTACAATTTTCAAATTTCTTGTACTTGCTAACTTTGCGACCTCGGGCAGCTATGTTACCATGGAGGAACCACACAACATTTGACTGAAGTCGCGCCAACTGCTTAACTCAAAATACAGTCAAGAAAGTAGCTCTGAAGCCGAGAAACGGGATCGACCATAAGCACTACCGTGGAATTACATGCAATTTTCAAATTTCTTGTACTTGCTAACTTTGCGACCTCGGGCAGCTATGTTACGATGGAGGAATCACACAAGATTTGACTTTATAGGCTAGAACTGAAGTCGCGCCAACTGTTTAAATCAAAATACAGTCAAGAAAGTAGCTCTGAAGATGAGGAACGGGATCGACCATAAGCACTAATGTGAAATTACGTACAATTTTCAAATTTCTTGTACTTGATAACTATGCGACCTCGGGCAGCTATGTTACCATGGAGGAACCACACAAGGTTTGACTATATAGGTTAGAACTGAAGTCGCGCCAACTGCCTAACTCAAAATACAGTCAAGAAAGTAGCTCTGAAGCGGAGAAACGGGATCGAACATAAGCACTACCGTGGAATTACGTACACTTTTCAAATTTCTTGTACTTGCTAACTTTGCGACCTCGGGCAGCTATGTTACCATGGAGGAACCACACAAGATTTGACTTTATAGGCTAGAACTGAAGTCGCGCCAACTGTTTAACTCAAAATACAGTCAAGAAAGTAGCTCTGAAGATGAGGAACGGGATCGACCATAAGCACTAATGTGAAATTACGTACAATTTTCAAATTTCTTGTACTTGATAACTATGCGACCTCGGGCAGCTATGTTACCATAGAGGAATCACACAAGATTTGACTTTATAGGCTAGAACTGAAGTCACGCCAACTGTTAAACTCAAAATACAGTCAAGAAAGTAGCTCTGAAGCCGAGAATCGGGATCGAACATAAGCACTACCGTGAAATTACATGCAATTTTCAAATTTCTTGTACTTGCTAACTTTGCGACCTCGGGCAGCTATGTTACGATGGAGGAATCACACAAGATTTGACTTTATAGGCTGGAACTGAAGTCGCGCCAACTGTTTAACTCAAAATACAGTCGAGAAAGTAGCTCTGAAGATGAGGAACGGGATCGAACATAAGCACTACCGTGGAATTACGTACACTTTTCAAATTTCTTGTACTTGCTAACTTTGCGACCTCGGGCAGCTATGTTACCATGGAGGAACCACACAACATTTGACTTTATAGGCTAGAACTGAAGTAGCGCCAACTGTTTAACTCAAAATACAGTCAAGATAGTAGCTCTGAAGCCGAGAAACGGGATCAACCATAAGCACTAATGTGAAATTACGTACATTTTTCAAATTTCTTGTACTTGCTAACTTTGCGACCTCGGGCAGCTATGTTGCCATGGAGGTATCACACAAGATTTGACTTTATAGGCTACTACTGAAGTCGCGCCAACTGTTTAACTCAAAATACAGTCAAGAAAGTAGCTCTGAAGCCGAGAAACGGGATCGACCATAAGCACTACCGTGGAATTACGTACAATTTTCAAATTTCTTGTACTGGCTAATTTTGCGACCTCGGGCAGCTATGTTACCATGGAGGAACCACACAAGATTTGATTTTATAGGTTAGAGCTGAAGTCGCGCCAACTGTTTAACTCAAAATACATTCAAGAAAGTGGCTCTGAAGCCGAGAAACGGGATCGACCATAAGCACTAATGTGAAATTACGTACAATTTTCAAATTTCTTGTACTTGCTAATTTTGCGACCTCGGGCAGCTATGTTACCATGGAGGAATCACACAAGATTTGACTTTTTGGGCTAGAACTGAAGTAGCGCCAGCTGTTTAACTCAAATTACAGTCAAGAAAGTAGCTCTGAAGCCGAGAAACGGGATAGAACATAAGCACTACCGTGAAATTACATGCAACTTTCAAATTTCTTGTACTTGCTAACTTTGCGACCTCGGGCAGCTATGTTACCATGGAGGAATCACACAAGATTTGACTTTTTAGGCTAGAACTGAAGTAGCACCAACTGTTTAACTCAAATTACAGTCAAGAAAGTAGCTCTGAAGCCGAGAAACGGGATCGAACATAAGCACTACCGTGAAATTACATGCAATTTTCAAATTTCTTGTACTTGCTAACTTTGCGACCTCGGGCAGCTATGTTACCATGGAGGAATCACACAAGATTTGACTTTTTAGGTGCGATATCAATAGACTTGTCTTAACCCTTTCGCTCCCAAATTTTTATTTTATTATTATTCAATTTTTTATGAAAATCTTTGTTAACTGTAATAGATTAAATGTTTTTTTATAGGTTTGGATTAAATTCAAGGCCGGTTTTTGGAATTTTAGGCCGGGACGTATTGTCCCATTGGTATTTTTGAGTGGGATGTATTCGTCCTCATTTCAGTCAAGTCATTTTTCAAGAATTCAAGTTTTATTAGGAAAAAAAAAGAATATTAATAAAAAAAACAATAAATAAATTAGAAAAGAAAACAGGTACCATACTAATAAAGAAGACACATTATTTGTGGTACATGGCAAAACATGTTATGCACAAAGCGACCTTGCAGCTGGCGCAAATAGTTTTAGTTCGTTTTTCAATCTGATTTGCGGAGCATTGAACACAACGACGTCTTTGTGTTATAACTTCTGGCATGTGCTCCCCGATATTTAGCATATATTTTGGTATCTTAGATGGACGACCGGAACTACGACTCCTCTGGAGGGTTCCTGATTTTTCCTTTCCGATACATATCATCTGCTCAGACAAAGGAACGAGAAACTGGAGTAGTTCTAGCTTTTTATGGTGCAGTTCAGAGTAGATTGTAGAGGCGTTTACAACCGCCAAGTTTAATATCTTCAAAAAAACTTTCTTTCACCATTTAGCAGATCTTCGATCCAAATCATAGGTTGATATTTTTTGGTCAGCCAGATCCACTCCTCCCATTATTTCATTACAACTTTTAATTGCAAGTGGTATAGGAACTTCAATTTTTTTACCGTCTTTCATTTTGCGTAGACCTTTAGCCATTGTAGGTGGGTGGCAGTTTGATAATACTATTAATTCCTTTGAATCGACCCATTTTGCAGCTAATATTCCACCATTGCTGATTTTGAAATCCACCTCGTATTTTTTCAATATGCTGCCAACTGCAGCATAGTCAAGTTTTTGCAATAATAAAGTGCTGGTGAAAAATCGATCCATTGCAATCATTACATCAGCCTCCCGAATCGTACTGCAAAGCTTTTTTACAACCCTCTCCCCAAGAGTTCCTTCTAAGAATTCTTCCTCCTTTCCAGCATATATATTCAAGTCATACGTGTAACCTGTCATACGTGTAACAAGACAAACACCAAGAAAAGCATGAATTTCATACTGATCAGTTCTTTAGAACATTCTTCCTGATCGCTTTTCCAGAATTTCAATTCTTTTATTCGTACATTCTGCTATAAATATGAGCAAGCTTTTAAGAAACAATTTATGGAAAACATCTATCTCAGAAGATGCTCTGTTGATATTCGTTGTGATTACAGGTTGACGATCATTGGGAACTTTTTTGCGTGGAACATAGCTTGGAACTGGACTAGACCAGACAATGAAATCGTTGCTTTGTTCAGTGCTTGTAGGATGGTTAACGATTATCCTGATTTCTGGCTGGGAATGTTGTTCATGTTCTACATCCGTATCTTCAGACGTTGAATCTTCATCGTCAGAAGGACTGTACTCAGACTCTGAAGCACTGAAATCATTTGACTCAGAGTCGTCTTCTTCCAAAAGACGTTGCAAATCTTCAGGTAGTGCAGCCATTCGAAAGCTGTTTTACATAAAAAATGCATAGTAATTAAAATGTGCATAATAACGTTCACAGCACCAATGGGATATATGTGTCCCATCGATAAACACCAATGGGACATATAATCCCAGACTGATTTTGTTAGAAATAAATTCTACTTACAACTATTTGTATTGTTCTTTTTGTGATTCTTGAGCACTAAATGCACGTAATGATATTTACGCAGTAAGAAAACCAAAAAAAAATTACGGATTCACAACTAAATAACCACTTTTTATAAGAATATTGAGTGAACTGTGCAAGAATTAGCCGGCAACTGATTTATTCTGACAGTTGCTAAAAAAAATCGACCGTGCAGAATGGGAAAAGTAACGGTTAAAAAGCATGATAATACCTGGAATGAACAATGGGACCAATTTAAATAACATTTTCTTTGAAATGTGGCTTTCTGGGATTCTTCGAACTTTGCTTGGGACATATGATCCCAATGGGAGCGAAAGGGTTAAATATAAGCAAATGTCATTCTTTTTCTGTTTACCATGTAGTGTTACCTGTAATTTTTGACTATTCTATATGTGGGACTTGTCTTTCTAGAAAATCTGAAATAAAAGACCTTGGTGTGATCTTTGACACGAAACTTACATTCTCGTTTCATATTGACTACATAGTCGCAAAAGCTAATTCAATGCTTGGATTTCTTAAAAGGACATGTTCTGAATTTTCTAATCCATATGCCCTTAAATCTGTCTACATGTCAATTGTACGTCCACATCTTGAATATTGTTCTGTAATATGGTGTCCGTTATTTATGAATACTGTGGCACGTTTAGAAAAAGTCCAAAAGGCTTTTACTAGATTCCTTATAAAAAGAATGCAATGGAATCTTAGCACCATGCCCGCATATCGAACAAGATGTGCCTTAATTGGTTTGGATTCTTTAGAAAAAAGACGAAGTGTACATTGTATATTGTTTATCCATGACATTTTCTCGTACCGTGTAAATTGTCCTGAGATTATTCAAAATGTTAAGTTTTATGTACCGGAAAGAACTCTTCGAACACGAAATTTCTTATTTCAACCAAGACATCTGTATAATTATGGCTATAATGAACTCCTAACTAAATGTATTAGTAAATTTAATTCTGTTTGTACGGAAATAGACTTATGTGATGAAAGACGAAAATTTAAACAATCTGTTTCAAATCTATGTTAATTCCTATTTATCTATGACATTATCTATGACAAAATCTATTTATTTTTATATTTATTGTCACTATATATTACCTATGACTAAATCTATTTGTTTTTATATTTATATTCTGTTTATTTATACATATATAATATTTTGTTGATCTAGACTTATTTACTTATTGTTAGTGACGTAGCTTTTCTCTTTTTTCATATGTATATTATAAAAATATTACAAGTGTATTTCCATCATCTGTTAGAATATATTCGGTAGATGAAATAAATAAATAAATAAATAAATAAATAGAAATTACGTACAATTTTCAAATTTCTTGAACTTGCTAACTTTGCGACATCGGGCAGCTATGTTACCATGGAGGAACCACACAAGATTTGACTTTATAGGTTAGAACTGAAGTGGCGCCAACTGCTTAACTCAAAATACAGTCAAGAAAGTAGCTCTGAAGCCGAGAAACGGGATCGACCATAAGCACTAATGTGAAATTACGTACAATTTTCAAATTTCTTGTACTTGCTAACTTTGCGACCTCGGGCAGCTATGTTACCATGGAGGTATCACACAAGATTTGACTTTATAGGCTAGAACTGAAGTCGCGCCAACTGTTTAACTCAAAATACAGTCAAGAAAGTAGCTCTGAAGCCGAGAAACGGGATCGACCATAAGCACTAATGTGAAATTACGTACAATTTTCAAATTTCTTGTACTTGCTAAGTTTGCGACCTCGGGCAGCTATATTACCATGGAGGAATCACACAAGATTTGACTTTTTAGGCTAGAACTGAAGCAGCGCCAACTGTTTAACTCAAAATACAGTCAAGAAAGTAGCTCTGAAACCGAGAGACGGGATCGAACATAAGCACTACCTTGAAATTACATGCAATTTTCAAATTTCTTGTACTTGCTAACTTTGCGACCTCGGGCAGCTATGTTACCATGGAGGAATCACACAAGATTTGACTTTTTAGGCTAGAACTGAAGTAGCACCAACTGTTTAACTCAAAATACAGTCAAGAAAGTGGCTCTGAAGCCGAGAAACGGGATCGACCATAAGCACTAATGTGAAATTACGTACAATTTTCAAATTTCTTGTACTTGCTAACTTTGCGACTTCGGGCAGCTATGTTACCATGGACGAATCACACAAGATTTGACTTTTTAGGCTAGAACTGAAGTAGCGCCAACTGTTTAACTCAAAATACAGTCAAGAAAGTAGCTCTGAAGCCGAGAAACGGGATCGAACATAAGCACTACCGTGAAATTACATGCACTTTTCAAATTTCTTGTACTTGCTAACTTTGCGACCTCGGGCAGCTATGTTACCATGGAGGTATCACACAAGATTTGACTTTATAGGCTAGAACTGAAGTCGCGCCAACTGTTTAACTCAAAATACAGCCAAGAAAGTAGCTCTGAAGCCGAGAAACGGGATCGAACATAAGCACTACCGTGAAATTACATGCAATTTTCAAATTTCTTGTACTTGCTAACTTTGCGACCTCGGGCAGCTATGTTACCATGGAGGAACCACACAAGATTTGACTTTATAGGTTAGAACTGAAGTGGCGCCAACTGCTTAACTCAAAATACAGTCAAGAAAGTAGCTCTGAAGCCGAGAAACGGGATCGACCATAAGCACTAATGTGAAATTACGTACAATTTTCAAATTTCTTGTACTTGCTAACTTTGCGACCTCGGGCAGCTATGTTACCATGGAGGAACCACACAAGATTTGACTTTATAGGTTAGAACTGAAGTGGCGCCAACTGCTTAACTCAAAATACAGTCAAGAAAGTAGCTCTGAAGCCGAGAAACGGGATCGACCATAAGCACTAATGTGAAATTACGTACAATTTTCAAATTTCTTGTACTTGCTAACTTTGCGACCTCGGGCAGCTATGTTACCATGGAGGTATCACACAAGATTTGACTTTATAGGCTAGAACTGAAGTCGCGCCAACTGTTTAACTCAAAATACAGTCAAGAAAGTAGCTCTGAAGCCGAGAAACGGGATCGACCATAAGCACTAATGTGAAATTACGTACAATTTTCAAATTTCTTGTACTTGCTAAGTTTGCGACCTCGGGCAGCTATATTACCATGGAGGAATCACACAAGATTTGACTTTTTAGGCTAGAACTGAAGCAGCGCCAACTGTTTAACTCAAAATACAGTCAAGAAAGTAGCTCTGAAACCGAGAGACGGGATCGAACATAAGCACTACCTTGAAATTACATGCAATTTTCAAATTTCTTGTACTTGCTAACTTTGCGACCTCGGGCAGCTATGTTACCATGGAGGAATCACACAAGATTTGACTTTTTAGGCTAGAACTGAAGTAGCACCAACTGTTTAACTCAAAATACAGTCAAGAAAGTGGCTCTGAAGCCGAGAAACGGGATCGACCATAAGCACTAATGTGAAATTACGTACAATTTTCAAATTTCTTGTACTTGCTAACTTTGCGACCTCGGGCAGCTATGTTACCATGGAGGAATCACAAAAGATTTGACTTTTTAGGCTAGAACTGAAGTAGCACCAACTGCTTAACTCAAAATACAGTCAAGAAAGTGGCTCTGAAGCCGAGAAACGGGATCGAACATAAGCACTACCGTGAAATTACATGCAATTTTCAAATTTCTTGTACTTGCTAACCTTGCGACCTCGGGCAGCTATGTTACCATGGAGGAATCACACAAGGTTTGACTTTTTAGGCTAGAACTGAAGTAGTGCCAACTGTTTAACTCAAAATACAGTCAAGAAAGTAGCTCAGAAGCCGAGAAACGGGATCGAACATAAGCACTAATGTGAAATTACGTACAATTTTCAAATTTCTTGTACTTGCTAACTTTGCGACGTCGGGCAGCTATGTTACCATGGAGGAACCACACAAGATTTGACTTTATAGGCTAGAACTGAAGTCGCGCCAACTGTTTAACTCAAAATACAGTCAAGAAAGTAGCTCTGAATCCGAGAAACGGGATCGACCATAAGCACTACCGTGGAATTACGTACACTTTTCAAATTTCTTGTACTTGCTAACTTTGCGACTTCGGACAGCTATGTTACCATGGATTAATCACACAAGATTAGACTTTTTAGGCTAGAACTGAAGTCGCGCCAACTGTTTAACTCAAAGTACAGTCAAGAATGTGGCTCTGAAGCCGAGAAACGGATCGACCATAAGCACTAATGTGAAATTACGTACAATTTTCAAATTTCTTATACTTGCTAATTTTGCGACCTCGGGCAGCTATGTTACCATGGAGGAATCACACAAGATTTGACTTTATAGGCTAGAACTGAAGTCGCGCCAACTGTTTAACTCAAAATACAGCCAAGAAAGTAGCTCTGAAGCCGAGAAACGGGATCGAACATAAGCACTACCGTGAAATTACATGCAATTTTCAAATTTCTTGTACTTGCTAACTTTGCGACCTCGGGCAGCTATGTTACCATGGAGGAACCACACAAGATTTGACTTTATAGGTTAGAACTGAAGTGGCGCCAACTGCTTAACTCAAAATACAGTCAAGAAAGTAGCTCTGAAGCCGAGAAACGGGATCGACCATAAGCACTAATGTGAAATTACGTACAATTTTCAAATTTCTTGTACTTGCTAACTTTGCGACCTCGGGCAGCTATGTTACCATGGAGGAACCACACAAGATTTGACTTTATAGGTTAGAACTGAAGTGGCGCCAACTGCTTAACTCAAAATACAGCCAAGAAAGTAGCTCTGAAGCCGAGAAACGGGATCGAACATAAGCACTACCGTGAAATTACATGCAATTTTCAAATTTCTTGTACTTGCTAACTTTGCGACCTCGGGCAGCTATGTTACCATGGAGGAACCACACAAGATTTGACTTTATAGGTTAGAACTGAAGTCGTGCCAACTGTTTACCTCAAAATACAGTCAAGAAAGTGGCTCTGAAGCCGAGAAACGGGATCGACCATAAGCACTAATGTGAAATTACATACAATTTTCAAATTTCTTGTACTTGCTAACTTTGCGACCCCGGGCAGCTATGTTACCATGGAGGATTCACACAAGATTTGACTTTTTAGGCTAGAACTGAAGTCACGCCAACTGCTTAACTCAAAATACAGTCAAGAAAGTATCTCTGAAGCCGAGAAACGGGATCGACCATAAGCACTAATGTGAAATTACGTACAATTTTCAAATTTCTTGTACTTGCTAACTTTGCGACCTCGGGCAGCTATGTTACCATGGAGGAATCACACAAGATTTGACTTTTTAGGCTAGAACTGAAGTAGCGCCAACTGTTTAACTCAAAATACAGTCAAGAAAGTGGCTGTGAAGCCGAGAAACGGGATCGACCATAAGCACTAATGTGAAATTAGGTACAATTTTCAAATTTCTTGTACTTGCTAACTTTGCGACCTCGGGCAGCTATGTTACCATGGAGGAATCACACAAGATTTGACTTTTTAGGCTAGAACTGAAGTAGCGCCAACTGTGTAGCTCAAAATACAGTCAAGAAAGTGGCTCTGAAGCCGAGAAACGGGATCGACCATAAGCACTACCTTGAAATTTCGTGCAATTTTCAAATTTCTTGTACTTGCTAACTTTGCGACCTCGGGCAGCTATGTTAGCATGGAGGAATCACAGAAGATTTGACTTTTTGGCTAGAACTGAGGTAGCACCAACTGTTTAACTCAAAATACAGTCAAGAAAGTGGCTGTGAAGCCGAGAAACGGGATCGACCATAAGCACTAATGTGAAATTACGTACAATTTTCAAATTTCTTGTACTTGCTAACTTTGCGACCTCGGGCAGCTATGTTACCATGGAGGAATCACACAAGATTTGACTTTATAGGCTAGAACTGAAGTCACGCCAACTGCTTAACTCAAAATACAGTCAAGAAAGTAGCTCTGAAGCCGAGAAACGGGATCGACCATAAGCAGTACCGTGGAATTACGTACAATTTTCAAATTTCTTGTACTTGCTAACTTTGCGACCTCGGGCAGCTATGTTACCATGGAGGTATCACACAAGTTTAACTCAAAATATAGTCAAGAAAGTGGCTCTGAAGCCGAGAAACGGGATCGACCATAAGCACTAATGTGAAATTACGTACAATTTTCAAATTTCTTGTACTTGCTAACTTTGCGACCTCGGGCAGCTATGTTACCATGGAGGAATCACACAAGATTTGACTTTATAGGCTAGAACTGAAGTCACGCCAACTGCTTAACTCAAAATACAGTCAAGAAAGTAGCTCTGAAGCCGAGAAACGGGATCGACCATAAGCAGTACCGTGGAATTACGTACAATTTTCAAATTTCTTGTACTTGCTAATTTTGCGACCTCGGGCAGCTATATTACCATGAAGGTATCACACAAGATTTGACTTTATAGGCTAGAACTGAAGTAGCACCAACTGTTTAACTCAAAATACAGTCAAGAAAGTGGCTCTGAAGCCGAGAAATGGGATCGAACATAAGCACTACCGTGAAATTACATGCAATTTTCAAATTTCTTGTACTTGCTAACTTTGTGACCTCGGGCAGCTATGTTACCATGGAGGAACCACACAAGATTTGACTTTATAGGTTAGAACTGAAGTCGTGCCAACTGCTTAACTCAAAATACAGTCAAGAAAGTGGCTCTGAAGCCGAGAAATGGGATCGAACATAAGCACTACCGTGAAATTACATGCAATTTTCAAATTTCTTGTACTTGCTAACTTTGTGACCTCGGGCAGCTATGTTACCATGGAGGAACCACACAACATTTGACTTTTTAGGCTAGAACTGAAGTAGCGCCAACTGTTTAACTCAAAATACAGTCAAGAAAGTAGCTCTGAAGCCGAGAAACGGGATCGACCATAAGCACTAATGTGAAATTACGTACAATTTTAAAATTTCTTGTACTTGCTAACTTTGCGACCTCGGGCAGCTACGCTACCATGGAGGAATCACACAAGATTTGACTTTTTAGGCTAGAACTGAAGTAGCGAAAACTGTTTAACTCAAAATACAGTCAAGAAAGTAGCTCTGAAGCCGAGAATCGGGATCGAACATAAGCACTACCGTGAAATTACATGCAATTTTCAAATTTCTTGTACTTGCTAACTTTGCGACCTCGGGCAGCTATGTTACCATGGAGGAATCACACAAGATTTGACTTTTTAGGCTAGAACTGAAGTCACGCCAACTGCTTAACTCAAAATACAGTCAAGAAAGTGGCTCTGAAGCCGAGAAACGGGATCGAACATAAGCACTACCGTGAAATTACATGCACTTTTCAAATTTCTTGTACTAGCTAACCTTGCGACCTCGGGCAGCTATGTTACCATGGAGGAATCACACAAGATTTGACTTTTTAGGCTAGAACTGAAGTAGCGCCAACTGTTTAACTCAAAATACAGTCAAGAAAGTAGCTCTGAAGCCGAGAATCGGGATCGAACATAAGCACTACCGTGGAATTACGTACAATTTTCAAATTTCTTGTACTTGCTAACTTTGCGAACTCGGGCAGCTATGTTACCATGGAGGAATCACACAAGATTTGACTTTCTAGGCTAGAACTGAAGTAGCGCCAACTGTTTAACACAAAATACAGTCAAGAAAGTGTCTCTGAAGCCGAGAAACGGGATCGACCATAAGCACTACCGTGAAATTACATGCAATTTTCAAATTTCTTGTACTTGCTAAATTTGCGACCTCGGGCGGCTATGTTACCATGGAGGTATCACACAAGATTTGACTTTATAGGCTAGAACTGAAGTCGCGCCAACCGCTTAACTTAAAATACAGTCAAGAAAGTAGCTCTGAAGCCGTGAAACGGGATCGACCATAAGCACTAATGTGAAATTACGTACAATTTTCAAATTTGTTGTACTTGCTAACTTTGCGACCTCGGGCAGCTATGTTACCATGGAGGAATCACACAAGATTTGACTTTTTAGGCTAGAACTGAAGTCGCGCCAACTGTTTAACTCAAAATACAGTCAAGAAAGTGGCTCTGAAGCCGAGAAACGGGATCGACCATAAGCAGTAATGTGAAATTACGTACAATTTTCAAATTTCTTGTACTTGCTAACTTTGCGACCTCGGGCAGCTATGTTACCATGGAGGAATCACACAAGATTTGACTTTTTAGGCTAGAACTGAAGTAGCGCCAACTGTTTAACTCAAAATACAGTCAAGAAAGTAGCTCTGAAGCCGAGAATCGGGATCGAACATAAGCACTACCGTGAAATTACATGCAATTTTCAAATTTCTTGTACTTGCTAACTTTGCGACCTCGGGCAGCTATGTTACCATGGAGGAATCACACAAGATTTGACTTTTTAGGCTAGAACTGAAGTAGCACCAACTGTTTAACTCAAAATACAGTCAAGAAAGTGGCTCTGAAGCCGAGAATCGGGATCGACCATAAGCACTAATGTGAAATTACATGCAATTTTCAAATTTCTTGTACTTGCTAACTTTGCGACCTCGGGCAGCTATGTTACCATGGAGGAATCACACAAGATTTGACTTTTTAGGCTAGAACTGAAGTCACGCCAACTGCTTAACTCAAAATACAGTCAAGAAAGTGGCTCTGAAGCCGAGAAATGGGATCGAACATAAGCACTACCGTGAAATTACATGCAATTTTCAAATTTCTTGTACTTGCTAACTTTGTGACCTCGGGCAGCTATGTTACCATGGAGGAACCACACAAGATTTGACTTTATAGGTTAGAACTGAAGTCGTGCCAACTGCTTAACTCAAAATACAGTCAAGAAAGTGGCTCTGAAGATGAGAAATGGGATCGAACATAAGCACTACCGTGAAATTACATGCAATTTTCAAATTTCTTGTACTTGCTAACTTTGTGACCTCGGGCAGCTATGTTACCATGGAGGAACCACACAACATTTGACTTTTTAGGCTAGAACTGAAGTAGCGCCAACTGTTTAACTCAAAATACAGTCAAGAAAGTAGCTCTGAAGCCGAGAAACGGGATCGACCATAAGCACTAATGTGAAATTACGTACAATTTTAAAATTTCTTGTACTTGCTAACTTTGCGACCTCGGGCAGCTACGCTACCATGGAGGAATCACACAAGATTTGACTTTTTAGGCTAGAACTGAAGTAGCGAAAACTGTTTAACTCAAAATACAGTCAAGAAAGTAGCTCTGAAGCCGAGAATCGGGATCGAACATAAGCACTACCCTGAAATTACATGCAATTTTCAAATTTCTTGTACTTGCTAACCTTGCGACCTCGGGCAGCTATGTTACCATGGAGGAATCACACAAGATTTAACTTTTTAGGCTAGAACTGAAGTAGCGCCAACTGCTTAACTCAAAATACAGTCAAGAAAATAGCTCTGAAGCCGAGAAACGGGATCGACCATAAGCACTAATGTGAAATTACGTACAATTTTCAAATTTCTTGTACTTGCTAACTTTGCGACCTCGGGCAGCTATGTTACCATGGAGGAATCACACAAGATATGACTTTTTAGGCTAGAACTGAAGTCACGCCAGCTGCTTAACTCAAAATACAGTCAAGAAAGTGGCTCTGAAGCCGAGAAACGGGATCGAACATAAGCACTACCGTGAAATTACATGCACTTTTCAAATTTCTTGTACTAGCTAACCTTGCGACCTCGGGCAGCTATGTTACCATGGAGGAATCACACAAGATTTGACTTTTTAGGCTAGAACTGAAGTAGCGCCAACTGTTTAACTCAAAATACAGTCAAGAAAGTAGCTCTGAAGCCGAGAATCGGGATCGAACATAAGCACTACCGTGGAATTACGTACAATTTTCAAATTTCTTGTACTTGCTAACTTTGCGAACTCGGGCAGCTATGTTACCATGGAGGAATCACACAAGATTTGACTTTCTAGGCTAGAACTGAAGTAGCGCCAACTGTTTAACACAAAATACAGTCAAGAAAGTGTCTCTGAAGCCGAGAAACGGGATCGACCATAAGCACTACCGTGAAATTACATGCAATTTTCAAATTTCTTGTACTTGCTAAATTTGCGACCTCGGGCGGCTATGTTACCATGGAGGTATCACACAAGATTTGACTTTATAGGCTAGAACTGAAGTCGCGCCAACCGCTTAACTTAAAATACAGTCAAGAAAGTAGCTCTGAAGCCGTGAAACGGGATCGACCATAAGCACTAATGTGAAATTACGTACAATTTTCAAATTTGTTGTACTTGCTAACTTTGCGACCTCGGGCAGCTATGTTACCATGGAGGAATCACACAAGATTTGACTTTTTAGGCTAGAACTGAAGTCGCGCCAACTGTTTAACTCAAAATACAGTCAAGAAAGTGGCTCTGAAGCCGAGAAACGGGATCGACCATAAGCAGTAATGTGAAATTACGTACAATTTTCAAATTTCTTGTACTTGCTAACTTTGCGACCTCGGGCAGCTATGTTACCATGGAGGAATCACACAAGATTTGACTTTTTAGGCTAGAACTGAAGTAGCGCCAACTGTTTAACTCAAAATACAGTCAAGAAAGTAGCTCTGAAGCCGAGAATCGGGATCGAACATAAGCACTACCGTGAAATTACATGCAATTTTCAAATTTCTTGTACTTGCTAACTTTGCGACCTCGGGCAGCTATGTTACCATGGAGGAATCACACAAGATTTGACTTTTTAGGCTAGAACTGAAGTAGCACCAACTGTTTAACTCAAAATACAGTCAAGAAAGTGGCTCTGAAGCCGAGAATCGGGATCGACCATAAGCACTAATGTGAAATTACATGCAATTTTCAAATTTCTTGTACTTGCTAACTTTGCGACCTCGGGCAGCTATGTTACCATGGAGGAATCACACAAGATTTGACTTTTTAGGCTAGAACTGAAGTCACGCCAACTGCTTAACTCAAAATACAGTCAAGAAAGTGGCTCTGAAGCCGAGAAACGGGATCGAACATAAGCACTACCGTGGAATTACGTACAATTTTCAAATTTCTTGTACTTGCTAACTTTGCGACCTCGGGCAGCTATGTTACCATGGAGGAATCACACAACATTTTACTTTTTAGGCTAGAACTGAAGTAGCGCCAACTGTTTAACACAAAATACAGTCAAGAAAGTGGCTCTGAAGCCGAGAAACGGGATCGACCATAAGCACTACCGTGAAATTACATGCAATTTTCGAATTTCTTGTACTTGCTAAATTTGCGACCTCGGGCGGCTATGTTACCATGGAGGTATCACACAAGATTTGACTTTATAGGCTAGAACTGAAGTCGCGCCAACCGCTTAACTTAAAATACAGTCAAGAAAGTAGCTCTCCAGCCGAGAAACGGGATCGACCATAAGCACTACCGTGAAATTACATGCAATTTTCAAATTTCTTGTACTTGCTAACTTTGCGACCTCGGGCAGCTATGTTACCATGGAGGAATCACACAAGATTTGACTTTTTAGGCTAGAACTGAAGTAGCACCAACTGTTTAACTCAAAATACAGTCAAGAAAGTGGCTCTGAAGCCGAGAAACGGGATCGACCATAAGCACTACCGTGAAATTACATGCAATTTTCAAATTTCTTGTACTTGCTAACTTTGCGACCTCGGGCAGCTATGTTACCATGGAGGAATCACACAAGATTTGACTTTTTAGGCTAGAACTGAAGTAGCACCAACTGTTTAACTCAAAATACAGTCAAGAAAGTGGCTCTGAAGCCGAGAAACGGGATCGACCATAAGCACTAATGTGAAATTACGTACAATTTTCAAATTTCTTGTACTTGCTAACTTTGCGACCTCGGGCAGCTATGTTACTATGTAGGAACCACACAAGATTTGACTTTTTAGGCTAGAACTGAAGTTGCGCCAACTGTTTAACTCAAAATACAGTCAAGAAAGTGGCTCTGAAGCCGAGAAACGGGATCGACCATAAGCACTACCGTGAAATTACATGCAATTTTCAAATTTCTTGTACTTGCTAACTTTGCGACCTCGGCAGCTATGTTATCATGGAGGAACCACACAAGATTTGACTTTATAGGTTCGAACTGAAGTCACGCCAACTGCTTAACTCAAAATACAGTCAAGAAAGTGGCTCTGCAGCCGAGAAACGGGATCGACCATAAGCACTACCGTGAAATTACATGCAATTTTCAAATTTCTTGTACTTGCTAACTGTGCGACCTCGGGCAGCTATGTTACCATGGAGGAACCACACAAGATTTGACTTTATAGGTTAGAACTGAAGTCACGCCAACTGCTTAACTCAAAATACAGTCAAGAAAGTGGCTCTGAAGCCGAGAAATGGGATCGAACATAAGCACTACCGTGAAATTACATGCAATTTTCAAATTTCTTGTACTTGCTAACTTTGTGACCTCGGGCAGCTATGTTACCATGGAGGAATCACACAAGATTTGACTTTTTAGGCTAGAACTGAAGTCACGCCAACTGCTTACTTCAAAATACAGCCAAGAAAGTAGCTCTGAAGCCGAGAAACGGGATCGAACATAAGCACTACCGTGAAATTACATGCAATTTTCAAATTTCTTGTACTTGCTAACTTTGCGACCTCGGGCAGCTATGTTACCATGGAGGAACCACACAAGATTTGACTTTATAGGTTAGAACTGAAGTCGTGCCAACTGTTTACCTCAAAATACAGTCAAGAAAGTGGCTCTGAAGCCGAGAAACGGGATCGACCATAAGCACTAATGTGAAATTACATACAATTTTCAAATTTCTTGTACTTGCTAACTATGCGACCCCGGGCAGCTATGTTACCATGGAGGAATCACACAAGATTTGACTTTTTAGGCTAGAACTGAAGTCACGCCAACTGCTTAACTCAAAATACAGTCAAGAAAGTATCTCTGAAGCCGAGAAACGGGATCGACCATAAGCACTAATGTGAAATTACGTACAATTTTCAAATTTCTTGTACTTGCTAACTTTGCGACCTCGGGCAGCTATGTTACCATGGAGGAACCACACAACATTTGACTTTTTAGGCTAGAACTGAAGAAGCGCCAACTGTGTAACTCAAAATACAGTCAAGAAAGTAGCTCTGAAGCCGAGAAACGGGATCGACCATAAGCACTAATGTGAAATTACGTACAATTTTCAAATTTCTTGTACTTGCTAACTTTGCGACCTCGGGCATCTATGTTACCATGGAGGAATCACACAAGATTTGACTTTTTAGGCTAGAACTGAAGTAGCGCCAACTGTGTAACTCAAAATACAGTGAAGAAAGTGGCTCTGAAGCCGAGAAACGGGATCGACCATAAGCACTAATGTGAAATTACGTACAATTTTCAAATTTCTTGTACTTGCTAACTTTGCGACCTCGGGCAGCTATGTTACCATGGAGGAATCACACAAGATTTGACTTTATAGGCTAGAACTGAAGTCACGCCAACTGCTTAACTCAAAATACAGCCAAGAAAGTAGCTCTGAAGCCGAGAAACGGGATCGAACATAAGCACTACCGTGAAATTACATGCAATTTTCAAATTTCTTGTACTTGCTAACTTTGCGACCTCGGGCAGCTATGTTACCATGGAGGAACCACACAAGATTTGACTTTATAGGTTAGAACTGAAGTCGTGCCAACTGTTTACCTCAAAATACAGTCAAGAAAGTGGCTCTGAAGCCGAGAAACGGGATCGACCATAAGCACTAATGTGAAATTACATACAATTTTCAAATTTCTTGTACTTGCTAACTTTGCGACCCCGGGCAGCTATGTTACCATGGAGGAATCACACAAGATTTGACGTTTTAGGCTAGAACTGAAGTCACGCCAACTGCTTAACTCAAAATACAGTCAAGAAAGTGGCTCTGAAGCCGAGAAACGGGATCGACCATAAGCACTAATGTGAAATTACGTACAATTTTAAAATTTCTTGTACTTGCTAACTTTGCGACCTCGGGCAGCTATGCTACCATGGAGGAATCACACAAGATTTGACTTTTTAGGCTAGAACTGAAGTAGCGCCAACTGTTTAACTCAAAATACAGTCAAGAAAGTAGCTCTGAAGCCGAGAATCGGGATCGAACATAAGCACTACCGTGAAATTACATGCAATTTTCAAATTTCTTGTACTTGCTAACCTTGCGACCTCGGGCAGCTATGTTACCATGGAGGAATCACACAAGATTTAACTTTTTAGGCTAGAACTGAAGTAGCGCCAACTGTTTAACTCAAAATACAGTCAAGAAAGTAGCTCTGAAGCCGAGAAACGGGATCGACCATAAGCACTAATGTGAAATTACGTACAATTTTCAAATTTCTTGTACTTGCTAACTTTGCGACCTCGGGCAGCTGGAGGAATCACACAAGATTTGACTTTTTAGGCTAGAACTGAAGTCACGCCAACTGCTTAACTCAAAATACAGTCAAGGAAGTGGCTCTGAAGCCAAGAAACGGGATCGAACATAAGCACTACCGTGAAATTACATGCACTTTTCAAATTTCTTGTA
The DNA here is from genome assembly GCA_958301585.1 of Merodon equestris. NCBI lineage: Eukaryota > Metazoa > Arthropoda > Insecta > Diptera > Syrphidae > Merodon > Merodon equestris. The sequence continues at coordinate 49,804,583 of OY284413.1, forward strand.
CTTGCTAACCTTGCGACCTCGGGCAGCTATGTTATCATGGAGGAATCACACAAGATTTGACTTTTTAGGCTAGAACTGAAGTAGCGCCAACTGTTTAACTCAAAATACAGTCAAGAAAGTAGCTCTGAAGCCGAGAATCGGGATCGAACATAAGCACTTCCGTGGAATTACGTACAATTTTCAAATTTCTTGTACTTGCTAACTTTGCGACCTCGGGCAGCTATGTTACCATGGAGGAATCACACAAGATTTGACTTTATAGGCTAGAACTGAAGTAGCGCCAACTGTTTAACATAAAATACAGTCAAGAAAGTGTCTCTGAAGCCGAGAAACGGGATCGACCATAAGCACTACCGTGAAATTACATGCAATTTTCAAATTTCTTGTACTTGCTAAATTTGCGACCTCGGACGGCTATGTTACCATGGAGGTATCACACAAGATTTGACTTTATAGGCTAGAACTGAAGTCGCGCCAACCGCTTAACTTAAAATACAGTCAAGAAAGTAGCTCTGAAGCCGAGAAATGGGATCGACCATAAGCAGTAATGTGAAATTACGTACAATTTTCAAATTTCTTGTACTTGCTAACTTTGCGACCTCGGGCAGCTATGTTACCATGTAGGAATCACACAAGATTTGACTTTTTAGGCTAGAACTGAAGTCGCGCCAACTGTTTAACTCAAAATACAGTCAAGAAAGTAGCTCTGAAGCCGAGAATCGGGATCGAACATAAGCACTACCGTGAAATTACATGCAATTTTCAAATTTCTTGTACTTGCTAAATTTGCGACCTCGGGCGGCTATGTTACCATGGAGGTATCACACAAGATTTGACTTTATAGGCTAGAACTGAAGTCGCGCCAACCGCTTAACTTAAAATACAGTCAAGAAAGTAGCTCTGAAGCCGTGAAACGGGATCGACCATAAGCACTAATGTGAAATTACGTACAATTTTCAAATTTGTTGTACTTGCTAACTTTGCGACCTCGGGCAGCTATGTTACCATGGAGGAATCACACAAGATTTGACTTTTTAGGCTAGAACTGAAGTCGCGCCAACTGTTTAACTCAAAATACAGTCAAGAAAGTGGCTCTGAAGCCGAGAAACGGGATCGACCATAAGCACTAATGTGAAATTACGTACATACAATTTTCAAATTTTTTGTACTTGCTAACTTTGCGACCTCGGGCAGCTATGTTACCATGGAGGAATCACACAAGATTTGACTTTTTAGGCTAGAACTGAAGTAGCGCCAACTGTTTAACTCAAAATACAGTCAAGAAAGTAGCTCTGAAGCCGAGAATCGGGATCGAACATAAGCACTACCGTGAAATTACATGCAATTTTCAAATTTCTTGTACTTGCTAACTTTGCGACCTCGGGCAGCTATGTTACCATGGAGGAATCACACAAGATTTGACTTTTTAGGCTAGAACTGAAGTAGCACCAACTGTTTAACTCAAAATACAGTCAAGAAAGTGGCTCTGAAGCCGAGAATCGGGATCGACCATAAGCACTAATGTGAAATTACATGCAATTTTCAAATTCTTGTACTTGCTAACTTTGCGACCTCGGGCAGCTATGTTACCATGGAGGAATCACACAAGATTTGACTTTTTAGGCTAGAACTGAAGTCACGCCAACTGCTTAACTCAAAATACAGTCAAGAAAGTGGCTCTGAAGCCGAGAAACGGGATCGAACATAAGCACTACCGTGGAATTACGTACAATTTTCAAATTTCTTGTACTTGCTAACTTTGCGACCTCGGGCAGCTATGTTACCATGGAGGAATCACACAACATTTTACTTTTAAGGCTAGAACTGAAGTAGCGCCAACTGTTTAACACAAAATACAGTCAAGAAAGTGGCTCTGAAGCCGAGAAACGGGATCGACCATAAGCACTACCGTGAAATTACATGCAATTTTCGAATTTCTTGTACTTGCTAAATTTGCGACCTCGGGCGGCTATGTTACCATGGAGGTATCACACAAGATTTGACTTTATAGGCTAGAACTGAAGTCGCGCCAACCGCTTAACTTAAAATACAGTCAAGAAAGTAGCTCTGCAGCCGAGAAACGGGATCGACCATAAGCACTACCGTGAAATTACATGCAATTTTCAAATTTCTTGTACTTGCTAACTTTGCGACCTCGGGCAGCTATGTTACCATGGAGGAATCATACAAGATTTGACTTTTTAGGCTAGAACTGAAGTAGCACCAACTGTTTAACTCAAAATACAGTCAAGAAAGTGGCTCTGAAGCCGAGAAACGGGATCGACCATAAGCACTAATGTGAAATTACGTACAATTTTCAAATTTCTTGTACTTGCTAACTTTGCGACCTCGGGCAGCTATGTTACCATGGAGGAATCACACAAGATTTGACTTTTTAGGCTAGAACTGAAGTAGCACCAACTGTTTAACTCAAAATACAGTCAAGAAAGTGGCTCTGAAGCCGAGAAACGGGATCGACCATAAGCACTAATGTGAAATTACGTACAATTTTCAAATTTCTTGTACTTGCTAACTTTGCGACCTCGGGCAGCTATGTTACCATGTAGGAACCACACAAGATTTGACTTTTTAGGCTAGAACTGAAGTTGCGCCAACTGTTTAACTCAAAATACAGTCAAGAAAGTGGCTCTGAAGCCGAGAAACGGGATCGACCATAAGCACTACCGTGAAATTACATGCAATTTTCAAATTTCTTGTACTTGCTAACTTTGCGACCTCGGCAGCTATGTTATCATGGAGGAATTACACAAGATTTGACTTTATAGGTTCGAACTGAAGTCACGCCAACTGCTTAACTCAAAATACAGTCAAGAAAGTGGCTCTGCAGCCGAGAAACGGGATCGACCATAAGCACTACCGTGAAATTACATGCAATTTTCAAATTTCTTGTACTTGCTAACTGTGCGACCTCGGGCAGCTATGTTACCATGGAGGAACCACACAAGATTTGACTTTATAGGTTAGAACTGAAGTCACGCCAACTGCTTAACTCAAAATACAGTCAAGAAAGTGGCTCTGAAGCCGAGAAATGGGATCGAACATAAGCACTACCGTGAAATTACATGCAATTTTCAAATTTCTTGTACTTGCTAACTTTGTGACCTCGGGCAGCTATGTTACCATGGAGGAATCACACAAGATTTGACTTTTTAGGCTAGAACTGAAGTCACGCCAACTGCTTAACTCAAAATACAGCCAAGAAAGTAGCTCTGAAGCCGAGAAACGGGATCGAACATAAGCACTACCGTGAAATTACATGCAATTTTCAAATTTCTTGTACTTGCTAACTTTGCGACCTCTTGCAGCTATGTTACCATGGAGGAACCACACAAGATTTGACTTTATAGGTTAGAACTGAAGTCACGCCAACTGCTTAACTCAAAATACAGTCAAGAAAGTATCTCTGAAGCCGAGAAACGGGATCGACCATAAGCACTAATGTGAAATTACGTACAATTTTCAAATTTGTTGTACTTGCTAACTTTGCGACCCCGGGCAGCTATGTTACCATGGAGGAATCACACAAGATTTGACTTTTTAGGCTAGAACTGAAGTCGCGCCAACTGTTTAACTCAAAATACAGTCAAGAAAGTGGCTCTGAAGCCGAGAAACGGGATCGACCATAAGCACTAATGTGAAATTACGTACAATTTTCAAATTTCTTGTACTTGCTAACTTTGCGACCTCGGGCAGCTATTTTACCATGTAGGAACCACACAAGATTTGACTTTTTAGGCTAGAACTGAAGTTGCGCCAATTGTTTAACTCAAAATACAGTCAAGAAAGTGGCTCTGAAGCCGAGAAACGGGATCGACCATAAGCACTACCGTGAAATTACATGCAATTTTCAAATTTCTTGTACTTGCTAACTTTGCGACCTCGGGCAGCTATGTTACCATGGAGGAATCACACAAGATTTGACTTTTTAGGCTAGAACTGAAGTAGCACCAACTGTTTAACTCAAAATACAGTCAAGAAAGTGGCTCTGAAGCCGAGAAACGGGATCGACCATAAGCACTAATGTGAAATTACGTACAATTTTCAAATTTCTTGTACTTGCTAACTTTGCGACCTCGGGCAGCTATGTTACTATGTAGGAACCACACAAGATTTGACTTTTTAGGCTAGAACTGAAGTTGCGCCAACTGTTTAACTCAAAATACAGTCAAGAAAGTGGCTCTGAAGCCGAGAAACGGGATCGACCATAAGCACTACCGTGAAATTACATGCAATTTTCAAATTTCTTGTACTTGCTAACTGTGCGACCTCGGGCAGCTATGTTACCATGGAGGAACCACACAAGATTTGACTTTATAGGTTAGAACTGAAGTCACGCCAACTGCTTAACTCAAAATACAGTCAAGAAAGTGGCTCTGAAGCCGAGAAATGGGATCGAACATAAGCACTACCGTGAAATTACATGCAATTTTCAAATTTCTTGTACTTGCTAACTTTGTGACCTCGGGCAGCTATGTTACCATGGAGGAATCACACAAGATTTGACTTTTTAGGCTAGAACTGAAGTCACGCCAACTGCTTAACTCAAAATACAGCCAAGAAAGTAGCTCTGAAGCCGAGAAACGGGATCGAACATAAGCACTACCGTGAAATTACATGCAATTTTCAAATTTCTTGTACTTGCTAACTTTGCGACCTCGGGCAGCTATGTTACCATGGAGGAACCACACAAGATTTGACTTTATAGGTTAGAACTGAAGTCGTGCCAACTGTTTACCTCAAAATACAGTCAAGAAAGTGGCTCTGAAGCCGAGAAACGGGATCGACCATAAGCACTAATGTGAAATTACATACAATTTTCAAATTTCTTGTACTTGCTAACTTTGCGACCCCGGGCAGCTATGTTACCAGGAGGAATCACACAAGATTTGACTTTTTAGGCTAGAACTGAAGTCACGCCAACTGCTTAACTCAAAATACAGTCAAGAAAGTATCTCTGAAGCCGAGAAACGGGATCGACCATAAGCACTAATGTGAAATTACGTACAATTTTCAAATTTCTTGTACTTGCTAACTTTGCGACCTCGGGCAGCTATGTTACCATGGAGGAACCACACAACATTTGACTTTTTAGGCTAGAACTGAAGTAGCGCCAACTGTGTAACTCAAAATACTGTCAAGAAAGTAGCTCTGAAGCCGAGAAACGGGATCGACCATAAGCACTAATGTGAAATTACGTACAATTTTCAAATTTCTTGTACTTGCTAACTTTGCGACCTCGGGCATCTATGTTACCATGGAGGAATCACACAAGATTTGACTTTTTAGGCTAGAACTGAAGTAGCGCCAACTGTGTAACTCAAAATACAGTCAAGAAAGTGGCTCTGAAGCCGAGAAACGGGATCGACCATAAGCACTAATGTGAAATTACTTACAATTTTCAAATTTCTTGTACTTGCTAACTTTGCGACCTCGGGCAGCTATGTTACCATGGAGGAATCACACAAGATTTGACTTTATAGGCTAGAACTGAAGTCACGCCAACTGCTTAACTCAAAATACAGCCAAGAAAGTAGCTCTGAAGCCGAGAAACGGGATCGAACATAAGCACTACCGTGAAATTACATGCAATTTTCAAATTTCTTGTACTTGCTAACTTTGCGACCTCGGGCAGCTATGTTACCATGGAGGAACCACACAAGATTTGACTTTATAGGTTAGAACTGAAGTCGTGCCAACTGTTTACCTCAAAATACAGTCAAGAAAGTGGCTCTGAAGCCGAGAAACGGGATCGACCATAAGCACTAATGTGAAATTACATACAATTTTCAAATTTCTTGTACTTGCTAACTTTGCGACCCCGGGCAGCTATGTTACCATGGAGGAATCACACAAGATTTGACTTTTTAGGCTAGAACTGAAGTCACGCCAACTGCTTAACTCAAAATACAGTCAAGAAAGTGGCTCTGAAGCCGAGAAACGGGATCGACCATAAGCACTAATGTGAAATTACGTACAATTTTAAAATTTCTTGTACTTGCTAACTTTGCGACCTCGGGCAGCTATGCTACCATGGAGGAATCACACAAGATTTGACTTTTTAGGCTAGAACTGAAGTAGCGCCAACTGTTTAACTCAAAATACAGTCAAGAAAGTAGCTCTGAAGCCGAGAATCGGGATCGAACATAAGCACTACCGTGAAATTACATGCAATTTTCAAATTTCTTGTACTTGCTAACCTTGCGACCTCGGGCAGCTATGTTACCATGGAGGAATCACACAAGATTTAACTTTTTAGGCTAGAACTGAAGTAGCGCCAACTGTTTAACTCAAAATACAGTCAAGAAAGTAGCTCTGAAGCCGAGAAACGGGATCGACCATAAGCACTAATGTGAAATTACGTACAATTTTCAAATTTCTTGTACTTGCTAACTTTGCGACCTCGGGCAGCTATGTTACCATGGAGGAATCACACAAGATTTGACTTTTTAGGCTAGAACTGAAGTCACGCCAACTGCTTAACTCAAAATACAGTCAAGAAAGTGGCTCTGAAGCCGAGAAACGGGATCGAACATAAGCACTACCGTGAAATTACATGCACTTTTCAAATTTCTTGTACTTGCTAACCTTGCGACCTCGGGCAGCTATGTTATCATGGAGGAATCACACAAGATTTGACTTTTTAGGCTAGAACTGAAGTAGCGCCAACTGTTTAACTCAAAATACAGTCAAGAAAGTAGCTCTGAAGCCGAGAATCGGGATCGAACATAAGCACTACCGTGGAATTACGTACAATTTTCAAATTTCTTGTACTTGCTAACTTTGCGACCTCGGGCAGCTATGTTACCATGGAGGAATCACACAAGATTTGACTTTATAGGCTAGAACTGAAGTAGCGCCAACTGTTTAACATAAAATACAGTCAAGAAAGTGTCTCTGAAGCCGAGAAACGGGATCGACCATAAGCACTACCGTGAAATTACATGCAATTTTCAAATTTCTTGTACTTGCTAAATTTGCGACCTCGGGCGGCTATGTTACCATGGAGGTATCACACAAGATTTGACTTTATAGGCTAGAACTGAAGTCGCGCCAACCGCTTAACTTAAAATACAGTCAAGAAAGTAGCTCTGAAGCCGAGAAATGGGATCGACCATAAGCACTAATGTGAAATTACGTACAATTTTCAAATTTGTTGTACTTGCTAACTTTGCGACCTCGGGCAGCTATGTTACCATGGAGGAATCACACAAGATTTGACTTTTTAGGCTAGAACTGAAGTCGCGCCAACTGTTTAACTCAAAATACAGTCAAGAAAGTAGCTCTGAAGCCGAGAATCGGGATCGAACATAAGCACTACCGTGAAATTACATGCAATTTTCAAATTTCTTGTACTTGCTAAATTTGCGACCTCGGGCGGCTATGTTACCATGGAGGTATCACACAAGATTTGACTTTATAGGCTAGAACTGAAGTCGCGCCAACCGCTTAACTTAAAATACAGTCAAGAAAGTAGCTCTGAAGCCGTGAAACGGGATCGACCATAAGCACTAATGTGAAATTACGTACAATTTTCAAATTTGTTGTACTTGCTAACTTTGCGACCTCGGGCAGCTATGTTACCATGGAGGAATCACACAAGATTTGACTTTTTAGGCTAGAACTGAAGTCGCGCCAACTGTTTAACTCAAAATACAGTCAAGAAAGTGGCTCTGAAGCCGAGAAACGGGATCGACCATAAGCACTAATGTGAAATTACGTACATACAATTTTCAAATTTCTTGTACTTGCTAACTTTGCGACCTCGGGCAGCTATGTTACCATGGAGGAATCACACAACATTTGACTTTTTAGGCTAGAACTGAAGTAGCGCCAACTGTTTAACTCAAAATACAGTCAAGAAAGTAGCTCTGAAGCCGAGAATCGGGATCGAACATAAGCACTACCGTGAAATTACATGCAATTTTCAAATTTCTTGTACTTGCTAACTTTGCGACCTCGGGCAGCTATGTTACCATGGAGGAATCACACAAGATTTTACTTTTTAGGCTAGAACTGAAGTAGCGCCAACTGTTTAACATAAAATACAGTCAAGAAAGTGTCTCTGAAGCCGAGAAACGGGATCGACCATAAGCACTACCGTGAAATTACATGCAATTTTCAAATTTCTTGTACTTGCTAAATTTGCGACCTCGGGCGGCTATGTTACCATGGAGGTATCACACAAGATTTTACTTTATAGGCTAGAACTGAAGTCGCGCCAACCGCTTAACTTAAAATACAGTCAAGAAAGTAGCTCTGAAGCCGAGAAATGGGATCGACCATAAGCACTAATGTGAAATTACGTACAATTTTCAAATTTCTTGTACTTGCTAACTTTGCGACCTCGGGCAGCTATGTTACCATGGAGGAATCACACAAGATTTGACTTTTTAGGCTAGAACTGAAGTCGCGCCAACTGTTTAACTCAAAATACAGTCAAGAAAGTAGCTCTGAAGCCGAGAATCGGGATCGAACATAAGCACTACCGTGAAATTACATGCAATTTTCAAATTTCTTGTACTTGCTAACTTTGCGACCTCGGGCAGCTATGTTACCATGGAGGAATCACACAAGATTTGACTTTTTAGGCTAGAACTGAAGTAGCACCAACTGTTTAACTCAAAATACAGTCAAGAAAGTGGCTCTGAAGCCGAGAATCGGGATCGACCATAAGCACTAATGTGAAATGACATGCAATTTTCAAATTTCTTGTACTTGCTAACTTTGCGACCTCGGGCAGCTATGTTACCATGGAGGAATCACACAAGATTTGACTTTTTAGGCTAGAACTGAAGTCACGCCAACTGCTTAACTCAAAATACAGTCAAGAAAGTGGCTCTGAAGCCGAGAAACGGGATCGACCATAAGCACTAATGTGAAATTACGTACAATTTTCAAATTTCTTGTACTTGCTAACTTTGCGACCTCGGGCAGCTATGTTACCATGGAGGAATCACACAAGATTTGACTTTTTAGGCTAGAACTGAAGTAGCGCCAACTGTGTAACTCAAAATACAGTCAAGAAAGTGGCTCTGAAGCCGAGAAAAGGGATCGACCATAAGCACTAATGTGAAATTACGTACAATTTTCAAATTTCTTGTACTTGCTAACTTTGCGACCTCGGGCAGCTATGTTACCATGGAGGAATCACACAAGATTTGATAGGATAGAACTGAAGTCACGCCAACTGCTTAACTCAAAATACAGTCAAGAAAGTAGCTCTGAAGCCGAGAAACGGGATCGACCATAAGCAGTACCGTGGAATTACGTACAATTTTCAAATTTCTTGTACTTGCTAACTTTGCGACCTCGGGCAGCTATGTTACCATGGAGGTATCACACAAGATTTGACTTTATAGGCTAGAACTGAAGTAGCACCAACTGCTTAACTCAAAATACAGTCAAGAAAGTGGCTCTGAAGCCGAGAAACGGGATCGACCATAAGCACTAATGTGAAATTACGTACAATTTTAAAATTTCTTGTACTTGCTAACTTTGCGACCTCGGGCAGCTATGCTACCATGGAGGAATCACACAAGATTTGACTTTTTAGGCTAGAACTGAAGTAGCGCCAACTGTTTAACTCAAAATACAGTCAAGAAAGTAGCTCTGAAGCCGAGAATCGGGATCGAACATAAGCACTACCGTGAAATTACATGCAATTTTCAAATTTCTTGTACTTGCTAACTTTGCGACCTCGGGCAGCTATGTTACCATGGAGGAATCACACAAGATTTAACTTTTTAGGCTAGAACTGAAGTAGCGCCAACTGTTTAACTCAAAATACAGTCAAGAAAGTAGCTCTGAAGCCGAGAAACGGGATCGACCATAAGCACTAATGTGAAATTACGTACAATTTTCAAATTTCTTGTACTTGCTAACTTTGCGACCTCGGGCAGCTATGTTACCATGGAGGAATCACACAAGATTTGACTTTTTAGGCTAGAACTGAAGTCACGCCAACTGCTTAACTCAAAATACAGTCAAGAAAGTGGCTCTGAAGCCGAGAAACGGGATCGAACATAAGCACTACCGTGAAATTACATGCACTTTTCAAATTTCTTGTACTTGCTAACCTTGCGACCTCGGGCAGCTATGTTATCATGGAGGAATCACACAAGATTTGACTTTTTAGGCTAGAACTGAAGTAGCGCCAACTGCTTAACTCAAAATACAGTCAAGAAAGTAGCTCTGAAGCCGAGAATCGGGATCGAACATAAGCACTACCGTGGAATTACGTACAATTTTCAAATTTCTTGTACTTGCTAACTTTGCGACCTCGGGCAGCTATGTTACCATGGAGGAATCACACAAGATTTGACTTTATAGGCTAGAACTGAAGTAGCGCCAACTGTTTAACATAAAATACAGTCAAGAAAGTGTCTCTGAAGCCGAGAAACGGGATCGACCATAAGCACTACCGTGAAATTACATGCAATTTTCAAATTTCTTGTACTTGCTAAATTTGCGACCTCGGGCGGCTATGTTACCATGGAGGTATCACACAAGATTTTACTTTATAGGCTAGAACTGAAGTCGCGCCAACCGCTTAACTTAAAATACAGTCAAGAAAGTAGCTCTGAAGCCGAGAAATGGGATCGACCATAAGCACTAATGTGAAATTACGTACAATTTTCAAATTTCTTGTACTTGCTAACTTTGCGACCTCGGGCAGCTATGTTACCATGGAGGAATCACACAAGATTTGACTTTTTAGGCTAGAACTGAAGTCGCGCCAACTGTTTAACTCAAAATACAGTCAAGAAAGTAGCTCTGAAGCCGAGAATCGGGATCGAACATAAGCACTACCGTGAAATTACATGCAATTTTCAAATTTCTTGTACTTGCTAACTTTGCGACCTCGGGCAGCTATGTTACCATGGAGGAATCACACAAGATTTGACTTTTTAGGCTAGAACTGAAGTAGCACCAACTGTTTAACTCAAAATACAGTCAAGAAAGTGGCTCTGAAGCCGAGAATCGGGATCGACCATAAGCACTAATGTGAAATGACATGCAATTTTCAAATTTCTTGTACTTGCTAACTTTGCGACCTCGGGCAGCTATGTTACCATGGAGGAATCACACAAGATTTGACTTTTTAGGCTAGAACTGAAGTCACGCCAACTGCTTAACTCAAAATACAGTCAAGAAAGTGGCTCTGAAGCCGAGAAACGGGATCGAAGATAAGCACTACCGTGGAATTACGTACAATTTTCAAATTTCTTGTACTTGCTAACTTTGAGACCTCGGGCAGCTATGTTACGATGGAGGAATCACACAAGATTTGACTTTTTAGGCTAGAACTGAAGTCGCGCCAACTGTTTAATTCAAAATACAGTCAAGAAAGTGGCTCTGAAGCCGAGAAACGGGATCGAAGATAAGCACTACCGTGGAATTTCATGCAATTTTCAAATTTCTTGTACTTGCTAACTTTGCGACCTCGGGCAGCTATGTTACCATGGAGGAATCACACAAGATTTGACTTTTTAGGCTAGAACTGAAGTAGCACCAACTGTTTAACTCAAAATACAGTCAAGAAAGTGGCTCTGAAGCCGAGAAACGGGATCGACCATAAGCACTAATGTGAAATTACGTACAATTTTCAAATTTCTTGTACTTGCTAACTTTGCGACCTCGGGCAGCTATGTTACCATGTAGGAACCACACAAGATTTGACTTTTTAGGCTAGAACTGAAGTTGCGCCAACTGTTTAACTCAAAATACAGTCAAGAAAGTGGCTCTGAAGCCGAGAAACGGGATCGACCATAAGCACTACCGTGAAATTACATGCAATTTTCAAATTTCTTGTACTTGCTAACTTTGCGACCTCGGGCAGCTATGTTACCATGGAGGAATCACACAACATTTTACTTTTTAGGCTAGAACTGAAGAAGCGCCAACTGTTTAACACAAAATACAGTCAAGAAAGTGGCTCTGAAGCCGAGAAACGGGATCGAAGATAAGCACTACCGTGGAATTACATGCAATTTTCAAATTTCTTGTACTTGCTAACTTTGCGACCTCGGGCAGCTATGTTACCATGGAGGAATCACACAAGATTTGACTTTTTAGGCTAGAACTGAAGTAGCACCAACTGTTTAACTCAAAATACAGTCAAGAAAGTGGCTCTGAAGCCGAGAAATGGGATCGACCATAAGCACTAATGTGAAATTACGTACAATTTTCAAATTTCTTGTACTTGCTAACTTTGCGACCTCGGGCAGCTATGTTACCATGTAGGAACCACACAAGATTTGACTTTTTAGGCTAGAACTGAAGTTGCGCCAACTGTTTAACTCAAAATACAGTCAAGAAAGTGGCTCTGAAGCCGAGAAACGGGATCGACCATAAGCACTACCGTGAAATTACATGCAATTTTCAAATTTCTTGTACTTGCTAACTTTGCGACCTCGGGCAGCTATGTTACCATGGAGGAATCACACAAGATTTGACTTCTTAGGCTAGAACTGAAGTAGCACCAACTGTTTAACTCAAAATACAGTCAAGAAAGTGGCTCTGAAGCCGAGAAACGGGATCGACCATAAGCACTAATGTGAAATTACGTACAATTTTCAAATTTCTTGTACTTGCTAACTTTGCGACCTCGGGCAGCTATGTTACCATGTAGGAACCACACAAGATTTGACTTTTTAGGCTAGAACTGAAGTAGCACCAACTGTTTAACTCAAAATATAGTCAAGAAAGGGGCTCTGAAGCCGAGAAACGGGATCGACCATAAGCACTACCGTGGAATTACATGCAATTTTCAAATTTCTTGTACTTGCTAACTTTGCGACCTCGGGCAGCTATGTTACCTTGGAGGTATCACACAAGATTTGACTTTATAGGCTAGAACTGAAGTAGCACAAACTGTTTAACTCAAAATACAGTCAAGAAAGTGGCTCTGAAGCCGAGAAACGGCATCGTCCATAAGCACTAATGTGAAATTACGTACAATTTTCAAATTTCTTGTACTTGCTAACTTTGCGACCTCGGGCAGCTATGTTACCATAGAGGAACCACACAAGATTTGACTTTATAGGCTAGAACTGAAGTCACGCTAACTGCTTAACTCAAAATACAGTCAAGAAAGTGGCTCTGAAGCCGAGAAACGGGATCGACCATAAGCACTAATGTGAAATTACGTACAATTTTCAAATTTCTTGTACTTGCTAACTTTGCGACCTCGGGCAGCTATGTTACCATGGAGGAACCACACAAGATTTGACTTTATAAGCTAGAACCGAAGTCACGCCAACTGCCTAACTCAAAATACAGTCAAGAAAGTAGCTCTGAAGCCGAGAAACGGGATCGACCATAAGCACTACCGTGGAATTGCGTACAATTTTCAAATTTCTTGTACTTGCTAACTTTGCGACCTCGGGCAGCCATGTTACCATGGAGGAACCACACAAGATTTGACTTTATAGGTTAGAACTGAAGTCACGCCAACTGCTTGACTCAAAATACAGTCAAGAAAGTAGATCTGAAGCCGAGAAACGGGATCGACCATAAGCACTACCGTGAAATTACATGCAATTTTCAAATTTCTTGTACTTGCTAACTTTGCGACCTCGGGCAGCTATGTTACCATGGAGGAACCACACAACATTTGACTTTATAGGCTAAAACTGAAGTAGCGCCAACTGTTTAACTCAAAATACAGTCAAGAAAGTAGCTCTGAAGCCGAGAAACGGGATCGACCATAAGCACTACCGTGGAATTACGTATAATTTTCAAATTTCTTGTACTTGCTAATTTTGCGACCTCGGGCAGCTATGTTACCATGGAGGAATCACACAAGATTTGACTTTATAGGCTAGAACTGAAGTAGCGCCAACTGTTTAACTCAAAATACAGTCAAGAAAGTGGCTCTGAAGCCGAGAAACGGGATCGACCATAAGCACTACCGTGAAATTACATGCAATTTTCAAATTTCTTGTACTTGCTAACTTTGCGACCTCGGGCAGCTATGTTACCATGGAGGTATCACACAAGATTTGACTTTATAGGCTAGAACTGAAGTAGCACCAACTGTTTATCTCAAAATACAGTCAAGAAAGTGGCTCTGAAGCCGAGAAACGGGATCGACCATAAGCACTAATGTGAAATTACGTACAATTTTCAAATTTCTTGTACTTGCTAACTTTGCGACCTCGGGCAGCTATGTTACCATGGAGGAACCACACAACATTTGACTTTTTAGGCTAGAACTGAAGTAGCGCCAACTGTTTAACTCAAAATACAGTCAAGAAAGTGGCTCTGAAGCCGAGAAACGGGATCGACCATAAGCACTACCGTGAAATTACATGCAATTTTCAAATTTCTTGTACTTGCTAACTTTGCGACCTCGGGCAGCTATGTTACCATGGAGGTATCACACAAGATTTGACTTTATAGGCTAGAACTGAAGTAGCACCAACTGTTTATCTCAAAATACAGTCAAGAAAGTGGCTCTGAAGCCGAGAAACGGGATCGACCGTAAGCACTACCGTGGAATTACGTACAATTTTCAAATTTCTTGTACTTGCTAACTTTGCGACCTCGGGCAGCTATGTTACCATGGAGGGAGGACACAAGATTTGACTTTATAGGCTAGAACTGAATTAGCGCCAACTGTTTAACTCAAAATACAGTCAAGAAAGTAGCTCTGAAGCCCAGAAACGGGATCGAACATAAGCACTACCGTGAAATTACATGCAATTTTCAAATTTCTTGTACTTGCTAACTTTGCGACCTCGGGCAGCTATGTTACCATGGAGGTATCACACAAGATTTGACTTTATAGGCTAGAACTGAAGTCACGCCAACTTTTTAACTCAAAATACAGTCAAGAAAGTGGCTCTGAAGCCGAGAAACGGGATCGACCATAAGCACTAATGTGAAATTACGTACAATTTTCAAATTTCTTGTACTTGCTAACTTTGCGACCTCGGGCAGCTATGTTACCATGGAGGAACCACACAAGATTTGACTTTTTAGGCTAGAACTGAAGTCACGCCAACTGCTTAACTCAAAATACAGTCAAGAAAGTAGCTCTGAAGCCGAGAAACGGGATCGACCATAAGCACTAATGTGAAATTACGTACAATTTTCAAATTTCTTGTACTTGCTAACTTTGCGACCTCGGGCAGCTATGTTACCATGGAGGAACCACACAAGATTTGACTTTATAGGCTAGAACTGAAGTCGCGCCAACTGTTTAACTCAAAATACAGTCAAGAAAGTAGCTCTGAAGCCGAGAAACGGGATCGACCATAAGCACTACCGTGGAATTACGTACACTTTTCAAATTTCTTGTACTTGCTAACTTTGCGACTTCGGACAGCTATGTTACCATGGATTAATCACACAAGATTAGACTTTTTAGGCTAGAACTGAAATCGCGCCAACTGTTTAACTCAAAATACAGTCAAGAATGTGGCTCTAAAGCCGAGAAACGGATCGACCGTAAGCACTAATGTGAAATTACGTACAATTTTCAAATTTCTTGTACTTGCTAACTTTGCGACCTCGGGCAGCTATGTTTCCATGGAGGAACCACACAAGATTTGACTTTATATTCTAGAACTGAAGTAGCGCCAACTCAAAATACAGTCAAGAAAGTAGCTCTGAAAC
This sequence comes from Merodon equestris, assembly GCA_958301585.1. Lineage (NCBI taxonomy): Eukaryota > Metazoa > Arthropoda > Insecta > Diptera > Syrphidae > Merodon > Merodon equestris. The sequence continues at coordinate 49,820,225 of OY284413.1, forward strand.
CGAGAAACGGGATCGAACATAAGCACTACCGTGAAATTACATGCAATTTTCAAATTTCTTGTACTTGCTAACTTTGCGACCTCGGGCAGCTATGTTACCATGGAGGTATCACACAAGATTTGACTTTATGGGCTAGAACTGAAGTCACGCCAACTGTTTAACTCAAAATACAGTCAAGAAAGTGGCTCTGAAGCCGAGAAACGGGATCGACCATAAGCACTAATGTGAAATTACGTACAATTTTCAAATTTCTTGTACTTGCTAACTTTGCGACCTCGGGCAGCTATGTTACCATGGAGGAACCACACAAGATTTTACTTTTTGGCTAGAACTGAAGTAGCACCAACTGTTTAACTCAAAATACAGTCAAGAAAGTGGCTCTGAAGCCGAGAAACGGGATCGACCATAAGCACTAATGTGAAATTACGTACAATTTTCAAATTTCTTGTACTTGCTACTTTTGCGACCTCGGGCAGCTATGTTACCATGGAGGAATCACACAAGATTTGACTTTATAGGCTAGAACTGAAGTCACGCCAACTGCTTAACTCAAAATACAGTCAAGAAAGTAGCTCTGAAGCCGAGAAACGGGATCGACCATAAGCAGTACCGTGGAATTACGTACAATTTTCAAATTTCTTGTACTTGCTAACTTTGTGACCTCGGGCAGCTATGTTACCATGGAGGTATCACACAAGTTTAACTCAAAATACAGTCAAGAAAGTGGCTCTGAAGCCGAGAAACGGGATCGACCATAAGCACTAATGTGAAATTACGTACAATTTTCAAATTTCTTGTACTTACTAACTTTGCGACCTCGGGCAGCTATGTTACCATGGAGGAATCACACAAGATTTGACTTTATAGGCTAGAACTGAAGCAGCACCAACTGTTTAACTCAAAATACAGTCAAGAAAGTGGCTCTGAAGCCGAGAAACGGGATCGACCATAAGCACTAATGTGAAATTACGTACAATTTTCAAATTTCTTGTACTTGCTAACTTTGCGACCTCGGGCAGCTATGTTACCGTGGAGGAACCACACAAGATTTGACTTTATAGGCTAGAACTGAAGTCACGCCAACTGTTTAACTCAAAATACAGTCAAGAAAGTAGCTCTGAAGCCGAGAAACGGGATCGAACATAAGCACTACCGTGAAATTACATGCAATTTTCAAATTTCTTGTACTTGCTAACTTTGCGACCTCGGGCAGGTATGTTACCATGGAAGAATCACACAAGATTTTACTTTTTGGGCTAGAACTGAAGTAGCACCAACTGTGTAACTCAAAATACAGTCAAGAAAGTGGCTCTGAAGCCGAGAAACGGGATCGACCATAAGCACTAATGTGAAATTACGTACAATTTTCAAATTTCTTGTACTTGCTAACTTTGCGACCTCGTTCAGCTATGTTACCATGGAGGAATCACACAAGATTTGACTTTTTAGGCTAGAACTGAAGTCGTGCCAACTGTTTAACTCAAAATACAGTCAAGAAAGTGGCTCTGAAGCCGAGAAACGGGATCGACCATAAACACTAATGTGAAATTACGTACAATTTTCAAATTTCTTGTACTTGCTAACTTTGCGACCTCGGGCAGCTATGTTACCATGGAGGTATCACACAAGATTTGACTTTATAGGCTAGAACTGAAGTAGCGCCAACTGTTTAACTCAAAATACAGTCAAGAAAGTAGCTCTGAAGCCGAGAAACGGGATCGAACATAAGCACTACCGTGAAATTACATGCAATTTTCAAATTTCTTGTACTTGCTAACTTTGCGACCTCGGGCAGCTATGTTACCATGGAGAAATCACACAAGATTTTACTTTTTGGGCTAGAACTGAAGTAGCACCAACTGTTTAACTCAAAATACAGTCAAGAAAGTAGCTCCAAAGCCGAGAAACGGGATCGACCATAAGCAGTACCGTGGAATTACGTACAATTTTCAAATTTCTTGTACTTGCTAACTTTGCGACCTCGGGCAGCTATGTTAGCATGGAGGAATCACACAAGATTTAACTTTTTAGGCTAGAACTGAAGTAGCACCAACTGTTTAACTCAAAATACAGTCAAGAAAGTGGCTCTGAAGCCGAGAAACGGGATCGACCATAAGCACTAATGTGAAATTACGTACAATTTTCAAATTTCTTGTACTTGCTAACTTTGCGACCTCGGGCAGCTATGTTACCGTGGAGGAATCACACAAGATTTGACTTTATAGGCTAGAACTGAAGTCGTGCCAACTGTTTATCTCAAAATACAGTCCAGAAAGTGGCTCTGAAGCTGAGAAACGGGATCGACCATAAGCACTAATGTGAAATTACGTACAATTTTCAAATTTCTTGTACTTGCTAATTTTGCTACTTCAGGCAGCTATGTTACCATGGAGCAACCACACAAGATTTGACTTTATAGGCTAGAACTGAAGTCGCGCCAACTGTTTAACTCAAAATACAGTCAAGAAAGTGGCTCTGAAGCCGAGAAACGGGATCGACCATAAGCACTAATGTGAAATTACGTACAATTTTCAAATTTCTTGTACTTGCTAACTTTGCGACCTCGGGCAGCTATGTTACCACGGAGGAATCACACAAGATTTGACTTTTTAGGCTAGAACTGAAGTAGCGCCAACTGTTTAACTCAAAATACAGTCAAGAATGTGGCTCTGAAGCCGAGAAACGGGATCGACCATAAGCACTACCGTGAAATTACATGCAATTTTCAAATTTCTTGTACTTGCTAACTTTGCGACCTCGGGCAGCTATGTTAGCATGGATGAATCACACAAGATTTAACTTTTTAGGCTAGAACTGAAGTAGCACCAACTATTTAACTCAAAATACAGTCAAGAAAGTGGCTCTGAAGCCGAGAAACGGGATCCATAAGCACTAATGTGAAATTACGTACAATTTTCAAATTTCTTGTACTTGCTAATTTTGCGACCTTCGGCAGCTATGTTACCATGGAGGAATCACACAAGATTTGACTTTATAGGCTAGAACTGAAGTAGCACCAACTGTTTATCTCAAAATACAGTCAAGAAAGTGGCTCTGAAGCCGAGAAACGGGATCGACCGTAAGCACTACCGTGGAATTACGTACAATTTTCAAATTTCTTGTACTTGCTAACTTTGCGACCTCGGGCAGCTATGTTACCATAGAGGGAGGACACAAGATTTGACTTTATAGGCTAGAACTGAATTAGCGCCAACTGTTTAACTCAAAATACAGTCAAGAAAGTAGCTCTGAAGCCCAGAAACGGGATCGAACATAAGCACTACCGTGAAATTACATGCAATTTTCAAATTTCTTGTACTTGCTAACTTTGCGACCTCGGGCAGCTATGTTACCATGGAGGTATCACACAAGATTTGACTTTATAGGCTAGAACTGAAGTCACGCCAACTGTTTAACTCAAAATACAGTCAAGAAAGTGGCTCTGAAGCCGAGAAACGGGATCGACCATAAGCACTAATGTGAAATTACGTACAATTTTCAAATTTCTTGTACTTGCTCATTTTGCGACCTCGGGCAGCTATGTTACCATGGAGGAATCACACAAGATTTGACTTTATAGGCTAGAACTGAAGTCACGCCAACTGCTTAACTCAAAATACAGTCAAGAAAGTAGCTCTGAAGCCGAGAAACGGGATCGACCATAAGCACTAATGTGAAATTACGTACAATTTTCAAATTTCTTGTACTTGCTAACTTTGCGACCTCGGGCAGCTATGTTACCATGGAGGTATCACACAAGATTTGACTTTATAGGCTAGAACTGAAGTAGCACCAACTGTTTATCTCAAAATACAGTCAAGAAAGTGGCTCTGAAGCCGAGAAACGGGATCGACCGTAAGCACTACCGTGGAATTACGTACAATTTTCAAATTTCTTGTATTTGCTAAATTTGCGACCTCGGGCAGCTACGTTACCATGGAGGGAGGACACAAGATTTGACTTTATAGGCTAGAACTGAATTAGCGCCAACTGTTTAACTCAAAATACAGTCAAGAAAGTAGCTCTGAAGCCCAGAAACGGAATCGAACATAAGCACTACCGTGAAATTACATGCAATTTTCAAATTTCTTGTACTTGCTAACTTTGCGACCTCGGGCAGCTATGTTACCATGGAGGAATCACACAAGATTTGACTTTTTAGGCTAGAACTGAAGTAGCACCAACTGTTTAACTCAAAATACAGTCAAGAAAGTGGCTCTGAAGCCGAGAAACGGGATCGACCATAAGCACTAATGTGAAATTACGTACAATTTTCAAATTTCTTGTACTTGCTAACTTTGCGACCTCGGGCAGCTATGTTACCATGTAGGAACCACACAAGATTTGACTTTTTAGGCTAGAACTGAAGTTGCGCCAACTGTTTAACTCAAAATACAGTCAAGAAAGTGGCTCTGAAGCCGAGAAACGGGATCGACCATAAGCACTACCGTGAAATTACATGCAATTTTCAAATTTCTTGTACTTTCTAACTTTGCGACCTCGGGCAGCTATGTTACCATGGAGGAATCACACAAGATTTGACTTCTTAGGCTAGAACTGAAGTAGCACCAACTGTTTAACTCAAAATACAGTCAAGAAAGTAGCTCTGAAGCCGAGAAACGGGATCGACCATAAGCACTACCGTGGAATTACGTATAATTTTCAAATTTCTTGTACTTGCTAATTTTGCGACTTCGGGCAGCTATGTTACCATGGAGGAATCACACAAGATTTGACTTTATAACCTAAAACTGAAGTCGCGCCAACCGCTTAACTTAAAATACAGTCAAGAAAGTGGCTCTGAAGCCGAGAAACGGGATCGACCATAAGCACTAATGTGAAATTACGTACAATTTTCAAATTTCTTGTACTTGCTAACTTTGCGACCTCGGGCAGCTATGTTACCATGGAGGAACCACACAAGATTTGACTTTATAGGCTAAAACTGAAGTCACGCCAACTGCTTAACTCAAAATACAGTCAAGAAAGTAGCTCTGAAGCCGAGAAACGGGATCGACCATAAGCACTACCGTGGAATTACGTACAATTTTCAAATTTCTTGTACTTGCTAACTTTGCGACCTCGGGCAGCTATGTTACCATGGAGGAACCACACAAGATTTGACTTTATAGGTTAGAACCGAAGTCACGCCAACTGCTTAACTCAAAATACAATCAAGAAAGTAGCTCCGAAGCCGAGAAACGGGATCGACCATAAGCACTACCGTGGAATTACGTACACTTTTCAAATTTCTTGTGCTTGCTAACTTTGCGACCTCGGGCAGCTATGTTACCATGGAGGAACCACACAACATTTGACTTAATAGGCTAAAACTGAAGTAGTGCCAACTGTTTAACTCACAATACAGTCAAGAAAGTAGCTCTGAAGTCGAGAAACGGGATCGAACATAAGCACTATCGTGAAATTACATGCAATTTTCAAATTTCTTGTACTTGCTAACTTTGCGACCTCGGGCAGCTATGTTACCATGGACTAACCACACAACATTTGACTTTATAGGCTAGAACTGAAGTCGCGCCAACTGCTTAACTCAAAATACAGTCAAGAAAGTAGCTCTGAAGCCGAGAAACGGGATCGACCATAAGCACTACCGTGGAATTACGTATAATTTTCAAATTTCTTGTACTTGCTAATTTTGCGACCTCGGGCAGCTATGTTACCATGGAGGAATCACACAAGATTTGACTTTATAGGCTAAAACTGAAGTCGCGCCAACTGCTTAACTTAAAATACAGTCAAGAAAGTGGCTCTGAAGCCGAGAAACGGGATCGACCATAAGCACTAATGTGAAATTACGTACAATTTTCAAATTTCTTGTACTTGCTAACTTTGCGACCTCGGGCAGCTATGTTACCATGGAGGAACCACACAACATTTGACTTTTTAGGCTAGAACTGAAGTAGCGCCAACTGTTTAACTCAAAATACAGTCAAGAAAGTGGCTCTGAAGCCGAGAAACGGGATCGACCATAAGCACTACCGTGAAATTACATGCAATTTTCAAATTTCTTGTACTTGCTAACTTTGCGACCTCGGGCAGCTATGTTACCATGGAGGTATCACACAAGATTTGACTTTATAGGCTAGAACTGAAGTAGCACCAACTGTTTATCTCAAAATACAGTCAAGAAAGTGGCTCTGAAGCCGAGAAACGGGATCGACCGTAAGCACTACCGTGGAATTACGTACAATTTTCAAATTTCTTGTACTTGCTAAATTTGCGACCTCGGGCAGCTATGTTACCATGGAGGGAGGACACAAGATTTGACTTTATAGGCTAGAACTGAATTAGCGCCAACTGTTTAACTCAAAATACAGTCAAGAAAGTAGCTCTGAAGCCCAGAAACGGGATCGAACATAAGCACTACCGTGAAATTACATGCAATTTTCAAATTTCTTGTACTTGCTAACTTTGCGACCTCGGGCAGCTATGTTACCATGGAGGTATCACACAAGATTTGACTTTATAGGCTAGAACTGAAGTCACGCCAACTTTTTAACTCAAAATACAGTCAAGAAAGTGGCTCTGAAGCCGAGAAACGGGATCGACCATAAGCACTAATGTGAAATTACGTACAATTTTCAAATTTCTTGTACTTGCTAACTTTGCGACCTCGGGCAGCTATGTTACCATGGAGGAACCACACAAGATTTGACTTTTTAGGCTAGAACTGAAGTCACGCCAACTGCTTAACTCAAAATACAGTCAAGAAAGTAGCTCTGAAGCCGAGAAACGGGATCGACCATAAGCACTAATGTGAAATTACGTACAATTTTCAAATTTCTTGTACTTGCTAACTTTGCGACCTCGGGCAGCTATGTTACCATGGAGGAACCACACAAGATTTGACTTTATAGGCTAGAACTGAAGTCGCGCCAACTGTTTAACTCAAAATACAGTCAAGAAAGTAGCTCTGAAGCCGAGAAACGGGATCGACCATAAGCACTACCGTGGAATTACGTACACTTTTCAAATTTCTTGTACTTGCTAACTTTGCGACTTCGGACAGCTATGTTACCATGGATTAATCACACAAGATTAGACTTTTTAGGCTAGAACTGAAATCGCGCCAACTGTTTAACTCAAAATACAGTCAAGAATGTGGCTCTAAAACCGAGAAACGGATCGACCGTAAGCACTAATGTGAAATTACGTACAATTTTCAAATTTCTTGTACTTGCTAACTTTGCGACCTCGGGCAGCTATGTTTCCATGGAGGAATCACACAAGATTTGACTTTATAGGCTAGAACTGAAGTAGCGCCAACTGTTTAACTCAAAATACAGTCAAGAAAGTAGCTCTGAAGCCGAGAAACGGGATCGAACATAAGCACTACCGTGAAATTACATGCAATTTTCAAATTTCTTGTACTTGCTAACTTTGCGACCTCGGGCAGCTATGTTACCATGGAGGAACCACACAAGATTTGACTTTATAGGCTAGAACTGAAGTCGTGCCAACTGTTTAACTCAAAATACAGTCAAGAAAGTAGCTCTGAAGCCGAGAAACGGGATCGACCATAAGCACTAATGTGAAATTACGTACAATTTTAAAATTTCTTGTACTTGCTAACTTCGCGACCTCGGGCAGCTATGTTACCATGGAGGAACCACACAAGATTTGACTTTATAGGCTAGAACTGAAGTAGCGCCAACTGTTTAACTCAAAATACAGTCAAGAAAGTGGCTCTGAAGCCGAGAAACGGGATCGACCATAAGAACTACCGTGGTTTTACGTACAATTTTCAAATTTCTTGTACTTGCCAACTTTGCGACCTCGGGCAGCTATGTTACCATGGAGGAACCACACAAGATTTGACTTTATATTCTAGAACTGAAGTAGCGCCAACTCAAAATACAGTCAAGAAAGTAGCTCTGAAACCGAGAAACGGGATCGAACATAAGCACTACCGTGAAATTACATGCAATTTTCAAATTTCTTGTACTTGCTAACTTTGCGACCTCGGGCAGCTATGTTACCATGGAGGTATCACACAAGATTTGACTTTATAGGCTAGAACTGAAGTCACGCCAACTGTTTAACTCAAAATACAGTCAAGAAAGTGGCTCTGAAGCCGAGAAACGGGATCGACCATAAGCACTAATGTGAAATTACGTACAATTTTCAAATTTCTTGTACTTGCTAACTTTGCGACCTCGGGCAGCTATGTTACCATGGAGGAACCACACAAGATTTTACTTTTTGGCTAGAACTGAAGTAGCACCAACTGTTTAACTCAAAATACAGTCAAGAAAGTGGCTCTGAAGCCGAGAAACGGGATCGACCATAAGCACTAATGTGAAATTACGTACAATTTTCAAATTTCTTGTACTTGCTACCTTTGCGACCTCGGGCAGCTATGTTACCATGGAGGAATCACACAAGATTTGACTTTATAGGCTAGAACTGAAGTCACGCCAACTGCTTAACTCAAAATACAGTCAAGAAAGTAGCTCTGAAGCCGAGAAACGGGATCGACCATAAGCAGTACCGTGGAATTACGTACAATTTTCAAATTTCTTGTACTTGCTAACTTTGTGACCTCGGGCAGCTATGTTACCATGGAGGTATCACACAAGTTTAACTCAAAATACAGTCAAGAAAGTGGCTCTGAAGCCGAGAAACGGGATCGACCATAAGCACTAATGTGAAATTACGTACAATTTTCAAATTTCTTGTACTTGCTAACTTTGCGACCTCGGGCAGCTATGTTACCGTGGAGGAACCACACAAGATTTGACTTTATAGGCTAGAACTGAAGTCACGCCAACTGTTTAACTCAAAATACAGTCAAGAAAGTAGCTCTGAAGCCGAGAAACGGGATCGAACATAAGCACTACCGTGAAATTACATGCAATTTTCAAATTTCTTGTACTTGCTAACTTTGCGACCTCGGGCAGGTATGTTACCATGGAAGAATCACACAAGATTTTACTTTTTGGGCTAGAACTGAAGTAGCACCAACTGTGTAACTCAAAATACAGTCAAGAAAGTGGCTCTGAAGCCGAGAAACGGGATCGACCATAAGCACTAATGTGAAATTACGTACAATTTTCAAATTTCTTGTACTTGCTAATTTTGCGACCTCGGGCAGCTATGTTACCATGGAGGAATCACACAAGATTTGACTTTATAGGCTAGAACTGAAGCAGCACCAACTGTTTAACTCAAAATACAGTCAAGAAAGTGGCTCTGAAGCCGAGAAACGGGATCGACCATAAGCACTAATGTGAAATTACGTACAATTTTCAAATTTCTTGTACTTGCTAACTTTGCGACCTCGGGCAGCTATGTTACCGTGGAGGAACCACACAAGATTTGACTTTATAGGCTAGAACTGAAGTCACGCCAACTGTTTAACTCAAAATACAGTCAAGAAAGTAGCTCTGAAGCCGAGAAACGGGATCGAACATAAGCACTACCGTGAAATTACATGCAATTTTCAAATTTCTTGTACTTGCTAACTTTGCGACCTCGGGCAGGTATGTTACCATGGAAGAATCACACAAGATTTTACTTTTTGGGCTAGAACTGAAGTAGCACCAACTGTGTAACTCAAAATACAGTCAAGAAAGTGGCTCTGAAGCCGAGAAACGGGATCGACCATAAGCACTAATGTGAAATTACGTACAATTTTCAAATTTCTTGTACTTGCTAACTTTGCGACCTCGTTCAGCTATGTTACCATGGAGGAATCACACAAGATTTGACTTTTTAGGCTAGAACTGAAGTCGTGCCAACTGTTTAACTCAAAATACAGTCAAGAAAGTGGCTCTGAAGCCGAGAAACGGGATCGACCATAAACACTAATGTGAAATTACGTACAATTTTCAAATTTCTTGTACTTGCTAACTTTGCGACCTCGGGCAGCTATGTTACCATGGAGGTATCACACAAGATTTGACTTTATAGGCTAGAACTGAAGTAGCGCCAACTGTTTAACTCAAAATACAGTCAAGAAAGTAGCTCTGAAGCCGAGAAACGGGATCGAACATAAGCACTACCGTGAAATTACATGCAATTTTCAAATTTCTTGTACTTGCTAACTTTGCGACCTCGGGCAGCTATGTTACCATGGAGAAATCACACAAGATTTTACTTTTTGGGCTAGAACTGAAGTAGCACCAACTGTTTAACTCAAAATACAGTCAAGAAAGTAGCTCCAAAGCCGAGAAACGGGATCGACCATAAGCAGTACCGTGGAATTACGTACAATTTTCAAATTTCTTGTACTTGCTAACTTTGCGACCTCGGGCAGCTATGTTAGCATGGAGGAATCACACAAGATTTAACTTTTTAGGCTAGAACTGAAGTAGCACCAACTGTTTAACTCAAAATACAGTCAAGAAAGTGGCTCTGAAGCCGAGAAATGGGATCGACCATAAGCACTAATGTGAAATTACGTACAATTTTCAAATTTCTTGTACTTGCTAACTTTGCGACCTCGGGCAGCTATGTTACCATGTAGGAACCACACAAGATTTGACTTTTTAGGCTAGAACTGAAGTTGCGCCAACTGTTTAACTCAAAATACAGTCAAGAAAGTGGCTCTGAAGCCGAGAAACGGGATCGACCATAAGCACTACCGTGAAATTACATGCAATTTTCAAATTTCTTGTACTTGCTAACTTTGCGACCTCGGGCAGCTATGTTACCATGGAGGAATCACACAAGATTTGACTTCTTAGGCTAGAACTGAAGTAGCACCAACTGTTTAACTCAAAATACAGTCAAGAAAGTGGCTCTGAAGCCGAGAAACGGGATCGACCATAAGCACTAATGTGAAATTACGTACAATTTTCAAATTTCTTGTACTTGCTAACTTTGCGACCTCGGGCAGCTATGTTACCATGGAGGAATCACACAAGATTTGACTTTTTAGGCTAGAACTGAAGTAGCACCAACTGTTTAACTCAAAATACAGTCAAGAAAGTGGCTCTGAAGCCGAGAAACGGGATCGAAGATAAGCACTACCGTGGAATTACATGCAATTTTCAAATTTCTTGTACTTGCTAACTTTGCGACCTCGGGCAGCTATGTTACCATGGAGGAATCACACAAGATTTGACTTTTTAGGCTAGAACTGAAGTAGCACCAACTGTTTAACTCAAAATACAGTCAAGAAAGTGGCTCTGAAGCCGAGAAACGGGATCGACCATAAGCACTAATGTGAAATTACGTACAATTTTCAAATTTCTTGTACTTGCTAACTTTGCGACCTCGGGCAGCTATGTTACCATGTAGGAACCACACAAGATTTGACTTTTTAGGCTAGAACTGAAGTTGCGCCAACTGTTTAACTCAAAATACAGTCAAGAAAGTGGCTCTGAAGCCGAGAAACGGGATCGACCATAAGCACTACCGTGAAATTACATGCAATTTTCAAATTTCTTGTACTTGCTAACTTTGCGACCTCGGGCAGCTATGTTACCATGGAGGAATCACACAACATTTTACTTTTTAGGCTAGAACTGAAGTAGCGCCAACTGTTTAACACAAAATACAGTCAAGAAAGTGGCTCTGAAGCCGAGAAACGGGATCGAAGATAAGCACTACCGTGGAATTACATGCAATTTTCAAATTTCTTGTACTTGCTAACTTTGCGACCTCGGGCAGCTATGTTACCATGGAGGAATCACACAAGATTTGACTTTTTAGGCTAGAACTGAAGTAGCACCAACTGTTTAACTCAAAATACAGTCAAGAAAGTGGCTCTGAAGCCGAGAAATGGGATCGACCATAAGCACTAATGTGAAATTACGTACAATTTTCAAATTTCTTGTACTTGCTAACTTTGCGACCTCGGGCAGCTATGTTACCATGTAGGAACCACACAAGATTTGACTTTTTAGGCTAGAACTGAAGTTGCGCCAACTGTTTAACTCAAAATACAGTCAAGAAAGTGGCTCTGAAGCCGAGAAACGGGATCGACCATAAGCACTACCGTGAAATTACATGCAATTTTCAAATTTCTTGTACTTGCTAACTTTGCGACCTCGGGGAGCTATGTTACCATGGAGGAATCACACAAGATTTGACTTCTTAGGCTAGAACTGAAGTAGCACCAACTGTTTAACTCAAAATACAGTCAAGAAAGTGGCTCTGAAGCCGAGAAACGGGATCGACCATAAGCACTAATGTGAAATTACGTACAATTTTCAAATTTCTTGTACTTGCTAACTTTGCGACCTCGGGCAGCTATGTTACCATGTAGGAACCACACAAGATTTGACTTTTTAGGCTAGAACTGAAGTAGCACCAACTGTTTAACTCAAAATATAGTCAAGAAAGGGGCTCTGAAGCCGAGAAACGGGATCGACCATAAGCACTACCGTGGAATTACATGCAATTTTCAAATTTCTTGTACTTGCTAACTTTGCGACCTCGGGCAGCTATGTTACCTTGGAGGTATCACACAAGATTTGACTTTATAGGCTAGAACTGAAGTAGCGCCAACTGTTTAACTCAAAATACAGTCAAGAAAGTAGCTCTGAAGCCGAGAAACGGGATCGAACATAAGCACTATCGTGAAATTACATGCTATTTTCAAATTTCTTGTACTTGCTAACTTTGCGACCTCGGGCAGCTATGTTACCATGGACTAACCACACAACATTTGACTTTATAGGCTAGAACTGAAGTCGCGCCAACTGCTTAACTCAAAATACAGTCAAGAAAGTAGCTCTGAAGCCGAGAAACGGGATCGACCATAAGCACTAATGTGAAATTACGTACAATTTTCAAATTTCTTGTACTTGCTAACTTTGCGACCTCGGGCAGCTATGTTACCATAGAGGAACCACACAAGATTTGACTTTATAGGCTAGAACTGAAGTCACGCTAACTGCTTAACTCAAAATACAGTCAAGAAAGTGGCTCTGAAGCCGAGAAACGGGATCGACCATAAGCACTAATGTGAAATTACGTACAATTTTCAAATTTCTTGTACTTGCTAACTTTGCGACCTCGGGCAGCTATGTTACCATGGACTAACCACACAACATTTGACTTTATAGGCTAGAACTGAAGTCGCGCCAACTGCTTAACTCAAAATACAGTCAAGAAAGTGGCTCTGAAGCCGAGAAACGGCATCGTCCATAAGCACTAATGTGAAATTACGTACAATTTTCAAATTTCTTGTACTTGCTAACTTTGCGACCTCGGGCAGCTATGTTACCATAGAGGAACCACACAAGATTTGACTTTATAGGCTAGAACTGAAGTCACGCTAACTGCTTAACTCAAAATACAGTCAAGAAAGTGGCTCTGAAGCCGAGAAACGGGATCGACCATAAGCACTAATGTGAAATTACGTACAATTTTCAAATTTCTTGTACTTGCTAACTTTGCGACCTCGGGCAGCTATGTTACCATGGAGGAACCACACAAGATTTGACTTTATAAGCTAGAACCGAAGTCACGCCAACTGCCTAACTCAAAATACAGTCAAGAAAGTAGCTCTGAAGCCGAGAAACGGGATCGACCATAAGCACTACCGTGGAATTGCGTACAATTTTCAAATTTCTTGTACTTGCTAACTTTGCGACCTCGGGCAGCCATGTTACCATGGAGGAACCACACAAGATTTGACTTTATAGGTTAGAACTGAAGTCACGCCAACTGCTTGACTCAAAATACAGTCAAGAAAGTAGATCTGAAGCCGAGAAACGGGATCGACCATAAGCACTACCGTGAAATTACATGCAATTTTCAAATTTCTTGTACTTGCTAACTTTGCGACCTCGGGCAGCTATGTTACCATGGAGGAACCACACAACATTTGACTTTATAGGCTAAAACTGAAGTAGCGCCAACTGTTTAACTCAAAATACAGTCAAGAAAGTAGCTCTGAAGCCGAGAAACGGGATCGAACATAAGCACTATCGTGAAATTACATGCTATTTTCAAATTTCTTGTACTTGCTAACTTTGCGACCTCGGGCAGCTATGTTACCATGGACTAACCACACAACATTTGACTTTATAGGCTAGAACTGAAGTCGCGCCAACTGCTTAACTCAAAATACAGTCAAGAAAGTAGCTCTGAAGCCGAGAAACGGGATCGACCATAAGCACTACCGTGGAATTACGTATAATTTTCAAATTTCTTGTACTTGCTAATTTTGCGACCTCGGGCAGCTATGTTACCATGGAGGAATCACACAAGATTTGACTTTATAGGCTAAAACTGAAGTCGCGCCAACTGCTTAACTTAAAATACAGTCAAGAAAGTGGCTCTGAAGCCGAGAAACGGGATCGACCATAAGCACTAATGTGAAATTACGTACAATTTTCAAATTTCTTGTACTTGCTAACTTTGCGACCTCGGGCAGCTATGTTACCATGGAGGAACCACACAACATTTGACTTTTTAGGCTAGAACTGAAGTAGCGCCAACTGTTTAACTCAAAATACAGTCAAGAAAGTGGCTCTGAAGCCGAGAAACGGGATCGACCATAAGCACTACCGTGAAATTACATGCAATTTTCAAATTTCTTGTACTTGCTAACTTTGCGACCTCGGGCAGCTATGTTACCATGGAGGTATCACACAAGATTTGACTTTATAGGCTAGAACTGAAGTAGCACCAACTGTTTATCTCAAAATACAGTCAAGAAAGTGGCTCTGAAGCCGAGAAACGGGATCGACCGTAAGCACTACCGTGGAATTACGTACAATTTTCAAATTTCTTGTACTTGCTAACTTTGCGACCTCGGGCAGCTATGTTACCATGGAGGGAGGACACAAGATTTGACTTTATAGGCTAGAACTGAATTAGCGCCAACTGTTTAACTCAAAATACAGTCAAGAAAGTAGCTCTGAAGCCCAGAAACGGGATCGAACATAAGCACTACCGTGAAATTACATGCAATTTTCAAATTTCTTGTACTTGCTAACTTTGCGACCTCGGGCAGCTATGTTACCATGGAGGTATCACACAAGATTTGACTTTATAGGCTAGAACTGAAGTCACGCCAACTTTTTAACTCAAAATACAGTCAAGAAAGTGGCTCTGAAGCCGAGAAACGGGATCGACCATAAGCACTAATGTGAAATTACGTACAATTTTCAAATTTCTTGTACTTGCTAACTTTGCGACCTCGGGCAGCTATGTTACCATGGAGGAACCACACAAGATTTGACTTTTTAGGCTAGAACTGAAGTCACGCCAACTGCTTAACTCAAAATACAGTCAAGAAAGTAGCTCTGAAGCCGAGAAACGGGATCGACCATAAGCACTAATGTGAAATTACGTACAATTTTCAAATTTCTTGTACTTGCTAACTTTGCGACCTCGGGCAGCTATGTTACCATGGAGGAACCACACAAGATTTGACTTTATAGGCTAGAACTGAAGTCGCGCCAACTGTTTAACTCAAAATACAGTCAAGAAAGTAGCTCTGAAGCCGAGAAACGGGATCGACCATAAGCACTACCGTGGAATTACGTACACTTTTCAAATTTCTTGTACTTGCTAACTTTGCGACTTCGGACAGCTATGTTACCATGGATTAATCACACAAGATTAGACTTTTTAGGCTAGAACTGAAATCGCGCCAACTGTTTAACTCAAAATACAGTCAAGAATGTGGCTCTAAAGCCGAGAAACGGATCGACCGTAAGCACTAATGTGAAATTACGTACAATTTTCAAATTTCTTGTACTTGCTAACTTTGCGACCTCGGGCAGCTATGTTTCCATGGAGGAACCACACAAGATTTGACTTTATATTCTAGAACTGAAGTAGCGCCAACTCAAAATACAGTCAAGAAAGTAGCTCTGAAACCGAGAAACGGGATCGAACATAAGCACTACCGTGAAATTACATGCAATTTTCAAATTTCTTGTACTTGCTAACTTTGCGACCTCGGGCAGCTATGTTACCATGGAGGTATCACACAAGATTTGACTTTATGGGCTAGAACTGAAGTCACGCCAACTGTTTAACTCAAAATACAGTCAAGAAAGTGGCTCTGAAGCCGAGAAACGGGATCGACCATAAGCACTAATGTGAAATTACGTACAATTTTCAAATTTCTTGTACTTGCTAACTTTGCGACCTCGGGCAGCTATGTTACCATGGAGGAACCACACAAGATTTTACTTTATAGGCTAGAACTGAAGTCACGCCAACTGCTTAACTCAAAATACAGTCAAGAAAGTAGCTCTGAAGCCGAGAAACGGGATCGACCATAAGCAGTACCGTGGAATTACGTACAATTTTCAAATTTCTTGTACTTGCTAACTTTGTGACCTCGGGCAGCTATGTTACCATGGAGGTATCACACAAGTTTAACTCAAAATACAGTCAAGAAAGTGGCTCTGAAGCCGAGAAACGGGATCGACCATAAGCACTAATGTGAAATTACGTACAATTTTCAAATTTCTTGTACTTGCTACTTTTGCGACCTCGGGCAGCTATGTTACCATGGAGGAATCACACAAGATTTCACTTTATAGGCTAGAACTGAAGTCACGCCAACTGCTTAACTCAAAATACAGTCAAGAAAGTAGCTCTGAAGCCGAGAAACGGGATCGACCATAAGCAGTACCGTGGAATTACGTACAATTTTCAAATTTCTTGTACTTGCTAACTTTGTGACCTCGGGCAGCTATGTTACCATGGAGGTATCACACAAGTTTAACTCAAAATACAGTCAAGAAAGTGGCTCTGAAGCCGAGAAACGGGATCGACCATAAGCACTAATGTGAAATTACGTACAATTTTCAAATTTCTTGTACTTACTAACTTTGCGACCTCGGGCAGCTATGTTACCATGGAGGAATCACACAAGATTTGACTTTATAGGCTAGAACTGAAGCAGCACCAACTGTTTAACTCAAAATACAGTCAAGAAAGTGGCTCTGAAGCCGAGAAACGGGATCGACCATAAGCACTAATGTGAAATTACGTACAATTTTCAAATTTCTTGTACTTGCTAACTTTGCGACCTCGGGCAGCTATGTTACCGTGGAGGAACCACACAAGATTTGACTTTATAGGCTAGAACTGAAGTCACGCCAACTGTTTAACTCAAAATACAGTCAAGAAAGTAGCTCTGAAGCCGAGAAACGGGATCGAACATAAGCACTACCGTGAAATTACATGCAATTTTCAAATTTCTTGTACTTGCTAACTTTGCGACCTCGGGCAGGTATGTTACCATGGAAGAATCACACAAGATTTTACTTTTTGGGCTAGAACTGAAGTAGCACCAACTGTGTAACTCAAAATACAGTCAAGAAAGTGGCTCTGAAGCCGAGAAACGGGATCGACCATAAGCACTAATGTGAAATTACGTACAATTTTCAAATTTCTTGTACTTGCTAACTTTGCGACCTCGTTCAGCTATGTTACCATGGAGGAATCACACAAGATTTGACTTTTTAGGCTAGAACTGAAGTCGTGCCAACTGTTTAACTCAAAATACAGTCAAGAAAGTGGCTCTGAAGCCGAGAAACGGGATCGACCATAAACACTAATGTGAAATTACGTACAATTTTCAAATTTCTTGTACTTGCTAACTTTGCGACCTCGGGCAGCTATGTTACCATGGAGGTATCACACAAGATTTGACTTTATAGGCTAGAACTGAAGTAGCGCCAACTGTTTAACTCAAAATACAGTCAAGAAAGTAGCTCTGAAGCCGAGAAACGGGATCGAACATAAGCACTACCGTGAAATTACATGCAATTTTCAAATTTCTTGTACTTGCTAACTTTGCGACCTCGGGCAGCTATGTTACCATGGAGAAATCACACAAGATTTTACTTTTTGGGCTAGAACTGAAGTAGCACCAACTGTTTAACTCAAAATACAGTCAAGAAAGTAGCTCCAAAGCCGAGAAACGGGATCGACCATAAGCAGTACCGTGGAATTACGTACAATTTTCAAATTTCTTGTACTTGCTAACTTTGCGACCTCGGGCAGCTATGTTAGCATGGAGGAATCACACAAGATTTAACTTTTTAGGCTAGAACTGAAGTAGCACCAACTGTTTAACTCAAAATACAGTCAAGAAAGTGGCTCTGAAGCCGAGAAACGGGATCGACCATAAGCACTAATGTGAAATTACGTACAATTTTCAAATTTCTTGTACTTGCTAACTTTGCGACCTCGGGCAGCTATGTTACCGTGGAGGAATCACACAAGATTTGACTTTATAGGCTAGAACTGAAGTCGTGCCAACTGTTTATCTCAAAATACAGTCCAGAAAGTGGCTCTGAAGCTGAGAAACGGGATCGACCATAAGCACTAATGTGAAATTACGTACAATTTTCAAATTTCTTGTACTTGCTAATTTTGCTACTTCAGGCAGCTATGTTACCATGGAGCAACCACACAAGATTTGACTTTATAGGCTAGAACTGAAGTCGCGCCAACTGTTTAACTCAAAATACAGTCAAGAAAGTGGCTCTGAAGCCGAGAAACGGGATCGACCATAAGCACTAATGTGAAATTACGTACAATTTTCAAATTTCTTGTACTTGCTAACTTTGCGACCTCGGGCAGCTATGTTACCACGGAGGAATCACACAAGATTTGACTTTTTAGGCTAGAACTGAAGTAGCGCCAACTGTTTAACTCAAAAGACAGTCAAGAAGGTGGCTCTGAAGCCGAGAAACGGGATCGACCATAAGCACTACCGTGAAATTACATGCAATTTTCAAATTTCTTGTACTTGCTAACTTTGCGACCTCGGGCAGCTATGTTAGCATGGATGAATCACACAAGATTTAACTTTTTAGGCTAGAACTGAAGTAGCACCAACTATTTAACTCAAAATACAGTCAAGAAAGTGGCTCTGAAGCCGAGAAACGGGATCCATAAGCACTAATGTGAAATTACGTACAATTTTCAAATTTCTTGTACTTGCTAATTTTGCGACCTCGGGCAGCTATGTTACCATGGAGGAATCACACAAGATTTGACTTTATAGGCTAGAACTGAAGTAGCACCAACTGTTTATCTCAAAATACAGTCAAGAAAGTGGCTCTGAAGCCGAGAAACGGGATCGACCGTAAGCACTACCGTGGAATTACGTACAATTTTCAAATTTCTTGTACTTGCTAACTTTGCGACCTCGGGCAGCTATGTTACCATAGAGGGAGGACACAAGATTTGACTTTATAGGCTAGAACTGAATTAGCGCCAACTGTTTAACTCAAAATACAGTCAAGAAAGTAGCTCTGAAGCCCAGAAACGGGATCGAACATAAGCACTACCGTGAAATTACATGCAATTTTCAAATTTCTTGTACTTGCTAACTTTGCGACCTCGGGCAGCTATGTTACCATGGAGGTATCACACAAGATTTGACTTTATAGGCTAGAACTGAAGTCACGCCAACTGTTTAACTCAAAATACAGTCAAGAAAGTGGCTCTGAAGCCGAGAAACGGGATCGACCATAAGCACTAATGTGAAATTACGTACAATTTTCAAATTTCTTGTACTTGCTCATTTTGCGACCTCGGGCAGCTATGTTACCATGGAGGAATCACACAAGATTTGACTTTATAGGCTAGAACTGAAGTCACGCCAACTGCTTAACTCAAAATACAGTCAAGAAAGTAGCTCTGAAGCCGAGAAACGGGATCGACCATAAGCACTAATGTGAAATTACGTACAATTTTCAAATTTCTTGTACTTGCTAACTTTGCGACCTCGGGCAGCTATGTTACCATGGAGGTATCACACAAGATTTGACTTTATAGGCTAGAACTGAAGTAGCACCAACTGTTTATCTCAAAATACAGTCAAGAAAGTGGCTCTGAAGCCGAGAAACGGGATCGACCGTAAGCACTACCGTGGAATTACGTACAATTTTCAAATTTCTTGTATTTGCTAAATTTGCGACCTCGGGCAGCTACGTTACCATGGAGGGAGGACACAAGATTTGACTTTATAGGCTAGAACTGAATTAGCGCCAACTGTTTAACTCAAAATACAGTCAAGAAAGTAGCTCTGAAGCCCAGAAACGGAATCGAACATAAGCACTACCGTGAAATTACATGCAATTTTCAAATTTCTTGTACTTGCTAACTTTGCGACCTCGGGCAGCTATGTTACCATGGAGGAATCACACAAGATTTGACTTTTTAGGCTAGAACTGAAGTAGCACCAACTGTTTAACTCAAAATACAGTCAAGAAAGTGGCTCTGAAGCCGAGAAACGGGATCGACCATAAGCACTAATGTGAAATTACGTACAATTTTCAAATTTCTTGTACTTGCTAACTTTGCGACCTCGGGCAGCTATGTTACCATGTAGGAACCACACAAGATTTGACTTTTTAGGCTAGAACTGAAGTTGCGCCAACTGTTTAACTCAAAATACAGTCAAGAAAGTGGCTCTGAAGCCGAGAAACGGGATCGACCATAAGCACTACCGTGAAATTACATGCAATTTTCAAATTTCTTGTACTTTCTAACTGTGCGACCTCGGGCAGCTATGTTACCATGGAGGAATCACACAAGATTTGACTTCTTAGGCTAGAACTGAAGTAGCACCAACTGTTTAACTCAAAATACAGTCAAGAAAGTAGCTCTGAAGCCGAGAAACGGGATCGACCATAAGCACTACCGTGGAATTACGTATAATTTTCAAATTTCTTGTACTTGCTAATTTTGCGACTTCGGGCAGCTATGTTACCATGGAGGAATCACACAAGATTTGACTTTATAACCTAAAACTGAAGTCGCGCCAACCGCTTAACTTAAAATACAGTCAAGAAAGTGGCTCTGAAGCCGAGAAACGGGATCGACCATAAGCACTAATGTGAAATTACGTACAATTTTCAAATTTCTTGTACTTGCTAACTTTGCGACCTCGGGCAGCTATGTTACCATGGAGGAACCACACAAGATTTGACTTTATAGGCTAAAACTGAAGTCACGCCAACTGCTTAACTCAAAATACAGTCAAGAAAGTAGCTCTGAAGCCGAGAAACGGGATCGACCATAAGCACTACCGTGGAATTACGTACAATTTTCAAATTTCTTGTACTTGCTAACTTTGCGACCTCGGGCAGCTATGTTACCATGGAGGAACCACACAAGATTTGACTTTATAGGTTAGAACCGAAGTCACGCCAACTGCTTAACTCAAAATACAGTCAAGAAAGTAGCTCCGAAGCCGAGAAACGGGATCGACCATAAGCACTACCGTGGAATTACGTACACTTTTCAAATTTCTTGTACTTGCTAACTTTGCGACCTCGGGCAGCTATGTTACCATGGAGGAACCACACAACATTTGACTTAATAGGCTAAAACTGAAGTAGTGCCAACTGTTTAACTCACAATACAGTCAAGAAAGTAGCTCTGAAGTCGAGAAACGGGATCGAACATAAGCACTATCGTGAAATTACATGCAATTTTCAAATTTCTTGTACTTGCTAACTTTGCGACCTCGGGCAGCTATGTTACCATGGACTAACCACACAACATTTGACTTTATAGGCTAGAACTGAAGTCGCGCCAACTGCTTAACTCAAAATACAGTCAAGAAAGTAGCTCTGAAGCCGAGAAACGGGATCGACCATAAGCACTACCGTGGAATTACGTATAATTTTCAAATTTCTTGTACTTGCTAATTTTGCGACCTCGGGCAGCTATGTTACCATGGAGGAATCACACAAGATTTGACTTTATAGGCTAAAACTGAAGTCGCGCCAACTGCTTAACTTAAAATACAGTCAAGAAAGTAGCTCTGAAGTCGAGAAACGGGATCGAACATAAGCACTAATGTGAAATTACGTACAATTTTCAAATTTCTTGTACTTGCTAACTTTGCGACCTCGGGCAGCTATGTTACCATGGAGGAACCACACAACATTTGACTTTATAGGCTAGAACTGAAGTAGCACCAACTGTTTATCTCAAAATACAGTCAAGAAAGTGGCTCTGAAGCCGAGAAACGGGATCGACCGTAAGCACTACCGTGGAATTACGTACAATTTTCAAATTTCTTGTACTTGCTAAATTTGCGACCTCGGGCAGCTATGTTACCATGGAGGGAGGACACAAGATTTGACTTTATAGGCTAGAACTGAATTAGCGCCAACTGTTTAACTCAAAATACAGTCAAGAAAGTAGCTCTGAAGCCCAGAAACGGGATCGAACATAAGCACTACCGTGAAATTACATGCAATTTTCAAATTTCTTGTACTTGCTAACTTTGCGACCTCGGGCAGCTATGTTACCATGGAGGAATCACACAAGATTTGACTTTATAGGCTAAAACTGAAGTAGTGCCAACTGTTTAACTCACAATACAGTCAAGAAAGTAGCTCTGAAGTCGAGAAACGGGATCGAACATAAGCACTAATGTGAAATTACGTACAATTTTCAAATTTCTTGTACTTGCTAACTTTGCGACCTCGGGCAGCTATGTTACCATGGAGGAACCACACAACATTTGACTTTATAGGCTAGAACTGAAGTAGCACCAACTGTTTATCTCAAAATACAGTCAAGAAAGTGGCTCTGAAGCCGAGAAACGGGATCGACCGTAAGCACTACCGTGGAATTACGTACAATTTTCAAATTTCTTGTACTTGCTAAATTTGCGACCTCGGGCAGCTATGTTACCATGGAGGGAGGACACAAGATTTGACTTTATAGGCTAGAACTGAATTAGCGCCAACTGTTTAACTCAAAATACAGTCAAGAAAGTAGCTCTGAAGCCCAGAAACGGGATCGAACATAAGCACTACCGTGAAATTACATGCAATTTTCAAATTTCTTGTACTTGCTAACTTTGCGACCTCGGGCAGCTATGTTACCATGGAGGTATCACACAAGATTTGACTTTATAGGCTAGAACTGAAGTCACGCCAACTTTTTAACTCAAAATACAGTCAAGAAAGTGGCTCTGAAGCCGAGAAACGGGATCGACCATAAGCACTAATGTGAAATTACGTACAATTTTCAAATTTCTTGTACTTGCTAACTTTGCGACCTCGGGCAGCTATGTTACCATGGAGGAACCACACAAGATTTGACTTTTTAGGCTAGAACTGAAGTCACGCCAACTGCTTAACTCAAAATACAGTCAAGAAAGTAGCTCTGAAGCCGAGAAACGGGATCGACCATAAGCACTAATGTGAAATTAGGTACAATTTTCAAATTTCTTGTACTTGCTAAATTTGCGACCTCGGGCAGCTATGTTACCATGGAGGAACCACACAAGATTTGACTTTATAGGCTAGAACTGAAGTCGCGCCAACTGTTTAACTCAAAATACAGTCAAGAAAGTAGCTCTGAAGCCGAGAAACGGGATCGACCATAAGCACTACCGTGGAATTACGTACACTTTTCAAATTTCTTGTACTTGCTAACTTTGCGACTTCGGACAGCTATGTTACCATGGATTAATCACACAAGATTAGACTTTTTAGGCTAGAACTGAAATCGCGCCAACTGTTTAACTCAAAATACAGTCAAGAATGTGGCTCTAAAACCGAGAAACGGGATCGACCATAAGCACTACCGTGAAATTACATGCAATTTTCAAATTTCTTGTACTTGCTAACTTTGCGACCTCGGGCAGCTATGTTACCATGGAGGTATCACACAAGATTTGACTTTATAGGCTAGAACTGAAGTAGCACCAACTGTTTATCTCAAAATACAGTCAAGAAAGTGGCTCTGAAGCCGAGAAACGGGATCGACCGTAAGCACTACCGTGGAATTACGTACAATTTTCAAATTTCTTGTACTTGCTAACTTTGCGACCTCGGGCAGCTATGTTACCATGGAGGTATCACACAAGATTTGACTTTATAGGCTAGAACTGAAGTAGCACCAACTGTTTATCTCAAAATACAGTCAAGAAAGTGGCTCTGAAGCCGAGAAACGGGATCGACCGTAAGCACTACCGTGGAATTACGTACAATTTTCAAATTTCTTGTATTTGCTAAATTTGCGACCTCGGGCAGCTACGTTACCATGGAGGGAGGACACAAGATTTGACTTTATAGGCTAGAACTGAATTAGCGCCAACTGTTTAACTCAAAATACAGTCAAGAAAGTAGCTCTGAAGCCGAGAAACGGGATCGAACATAAGAACTACCGTGGTTTTACGTACAATTTTCAAATTTCTTGTACTTGCTAACTTTGCGACCTCGGGCAGCTATGTTACCGTGGAGGAATCACACAAGATTTGACTTTATAGGCTAGAACTGAAGTCGTGCCAACTGTTTATCTCAAAATACAGTCCAGAAAGTGGCTCTGAAGCTGAGAAACGGGATCGACCATAAGCACTAATGTGAAATTACGTACAATTTTCAAATTTCTTGTACTTGCTAATTTTGCTACTTCAGGCAGCTATGTTACCATGGAGCAACCACACAAGATTTGACTTTATAGGCTAGAACTGAAGTCGCGCCAACTGTTTAACTCAAAATACAGTCAAGAAAGTGGCTCTGAAGCCGAGAAACGGGATCGACCATAAGCACTAATGTGAAATTACGTACAATTTTCAAATTTCTTGTACTTGCTAACTTTGCGACCTCGGGCAGCTATGTTACCACGGAGGAATCACACAAGATTTGACTTTTTAGGCTAGAACTGAAGTAGCGCCAACTGTTTAACTCAAAATACAGTCAAGAAGGTGGCTCTGAAGCCGAGAAACGGGATCGACCATAAGCACTACCGTGAAATTACATGCAATTTTCAAATTTCTTGTACTTGCTAACTTTGCGACCTCGGGCAGCTATGTTAGCATGGATGAATCACACAAGATTTAACTTTTTAGGCTAGAACTGAAGTAGCACCAACTATTTAACTCAAAATACAGTCAAGAAAGTGGCTCTGAAGCCGAGAAACGGGATCCATAAGCACTAATGTGAAATTACGTACAATTTTCAAATTTCTTGTACTTGCTAACTTTGCGACCTCGGGCAGCTATGTTTCCATGGAGGAATCACACAAGATTTGACTTTATAGGCTAGAACTGAAGTAGCGCCAACTGTTTAACTCAAAATACAGTCAAGAAAGTAGCTCTGAAGCCGAGAAACGGGATCGAACATAAGCACTACCGTGAAATTACATGCAATTTTCAAATTTCTTGTACTTGCTAACTTTGCGACCTCGGGCAGCTATGTTACCATGGAGGAACCACACAAGATTTGACTTTATAGGCTAGAACTGAAGTCGTGCCAACTGTTTAACTCAAAATACAGTCAAGAAAGTAGCTCTGAAGCCGAGAAACGGGATCGACCATAAGCACTAATGTGAAATTACGTACAATTTTAAAATTTCTTGTACTTGCTAACTTCGCGACCTCGGGCAGCTATGTTACCATGGAGGAACCACACAAGATTTGACTTTATAGGCTAGAACTGAAGTAGCGCCAACTGTTTAACTCAAAATACAGTCAAGAAAGTGGCTCTGAAGCCGAGAAACGGGATCGACCATAAGAACTACCGTGGTTTTACGTACAATTTTCAAATTTCTTGTACTTGCCAACTTTGCGACCTCGGGCAGCTATGTTACCATGGAGGAACCACACAAGATTTGACTTTATATTCTAGAACTGAAGTAGCGCCAACTCAAAATACAGTCAAGAAAGTAGCTCTGAAACCGAGAAACGGGATCGAACATAAGCACTACCGTGAAATTACATGCAATTTTCAAATTTCTTGTACTTGCTAACTTTGCGACCTCGGGCAGCTATGTTACCATGGAGGTATCACACAAGATTTGACTTTATAGGCTAGAACTGAAGTCACGCCAACTGTTTAACTCAAAATACAGTCAAGAAAGTGGCTCTGAAGCCGAGAAACGGGATCGACCATAAGCACTAATGTGAAATTACGTACAATTTTCAAATTTCTTGTACTTGCTCATTTTGCGACCTCGGGCAGCTATGTTACCATGGAGGAATCACACAAGATTTGACTTTATAGGCTAGAACTGAAGTCACGCCAACTGCTTAACTCAAAATACAGTCAAGAAAGTAGCTCTGAAGCCGAGAAACGGGATCGACCATAAGCACTAATGTGAAATTACGTACAATTTTCAAATTTCTTGTACTTGCTAACTTTGCGACCTCGGGCAGCTATGTTACCATGGAGGTATCACACAAGATTTGACTTTATAGGCTAGAACTGAAGTAGCACCAACTGTTTATCTCAAAATACAGTCAAGAAAGTGGCTCTGAAGCCGAGAAACGGGATCGTCGGTAAGCACTACCGTGGAATTACGTACAATTTTCAAATTTCTTGTATTTGCTAAATTTGCGACCTCGGGCAGCTACGTTACCATGGAGGGAGGACACAAGATTTGACTTTATAGGCTAGAACTGAATTAGCGCCAACTGTTTAACTCAAAATACAGTCAAGAAAGTAGCTCTGAAGCCCAGAAACGGGATCGAACATAAGCACTACCGTGAAATTACATGCAATTTTCAAATTTCTTGTACTTGCTAACTTTGCGACCTCGGGCAGCTATGTTACCATGGAGGAATCACACAAGATTTGACTTTTTAGGCTAGAACTGAAGTAGCACCAACTGTTTAACTCAAAACACAGTCAAGAAAGTGGCTCTGAAGCCGAGAAACGGGATCGACCATAAGCACTAATGTGAAATTACGTACAATTTTCAAATTTCTTGTACTTGCTAACTTTGCGACCTCGGGCAGCTATGTTACCATGTAGGAACCACACAAGATTTGACTTTTTAGGCTAGAACTGAAGTTGCGCCAACTGTTTAACTCAAAATACAGTCAAGAAAGTGGCTCTGAAGCCGAGAAACGGGATCGACCATAAGCACTACCGTGAAATTACATGCAATTTTCAAATTTCTTGTACTTGCTAACTTTGCGACCTCGGGCAGCTATGTTACCATGGAGGAATCACACAAGATTTGACTTCTTAGGCTAGAACTGAAGTAGCACCAACTGTTTAACTCAAAATACAGTCAAGAAAGTGGCTCTGAAGCCGAGAAACGGGATCGACCATAAGCACTAATGTGAAATTACGTACAATTTTCAAATTTCTTGTACTTGCTAACTTTGCGACCTCGGGCAGCTATGTTACCATGTAGGAACCACACAAGATTTGACTTTTTAGGCTAGAACTGAAGTAGCACCAACTGTTTAACTCAAAATATAGTCAAGAAAGGGGCTCTGAAGCCGAGAAACGGGATCGACCATAAGCACTACCGTGGAATTACATGCAATTTTCAAATTTCTTGTACTTGCTAACTTTGCGACCTCGGGCAGGTATGTTACCTTGGAGGTATCACACAAGATTTGACTTTATAGGCTAGAACTGAAGTAGCACAAACTGTTTAACTCAAAATACAGTCAAGAAAATGGCTCTGAAGCCGAGAAACGGCATCGTCCATAAGCACTAATGTGAAATTACGTACAATTTTCAAATTTCTTGTACTTGCTAACTTTGCGACCTCGGGCAGCTATGTTACCATAGAGGAACCACACAAGATTTGACTTTATAGGCTAGAACTGAAGTCACGCTAACTGCTTAACTCAAAATACAGTCAAGAAAGTGGCTCTGAAGCCGAGAAACGGGATCGACCATAAGCACTAATGTGAAATTACGTACAATTTTCAAATTTCTTGTACTTGCTAACTTTGCGACCTCGGGCAGCTATGTTACCATGGAGGAACCACACAAGATTTGACTTTATAAGCTAGAACCAAAGTCACGCCAACTGCCTAACTCAAAATACAGTCAAGAAAGTAGCTCTGAAGCCGAGAAACGGGATCGACCATAAGCACTACCGTGGAATTGCGTACAATTTTCAAATTTCTTGTACTTGCTAACTTTGCGACCTCGGGCAGCCATGTTACCATGGAGGAACCACACAAGATTTGACTTTATAGGTTAGAGCTGAAGTCACGCCAACTGCTTGACTCAAAATACAGTCAAGAAAGTAGATCTGAAGCCGAGAAACGGGATCGACCATAAGCACTACCGTGAAATTACATGCAATTTTCAAATTTCTTGTACTTGCTAACTTTGCGACCTCGGGCAGCTATGTTACCATGGAGGAACCACACAACATTTGACTTTATAGGCTAAAACTGAAGTAGCGCCAACTGTTTAACTCAAAATACAGTCAAGAAAGTAGCTCTGAAGCCGAGAAACGGGATCGAACATAAGCACTATCGTGAAATTACATGCAATTTTCAAATTTCTTGTACTTGCTAACTTTGCGACCTCGGGCAGCTATGTTACCATGGAGGAACCACACAACATTTGACTTTATAGGCTAAAACTGAAGTAGCGCCAACTGTTTAACTCAAAATACAGTCAAGAAAGTAGCTCTGAAGCCGAGAAACGGGATCGAACATAAGCACTATCGTGAAATTACATGCAATTTTCAAATTTCTTGTACTTGCTAACTTTGCGACCTCGGGCAGCTATGTTACCATGGAGGAACCACACAACATTTGACTTTATAGGCTAGAACTGAAGTCGCGCCAACTGCTCAACTCAAAATACAGTCAAGAAAGTAGCTCTGAAGCCGAGAAACGGGATCGACCATAAGCACTACCGTGGAATTACGTATAATTTTCAAATTTCTTGTACTTGCTAATTTTGCGACCTCGGGCAGCTATGTTACCATGGAGGAATCACACAAGATTTGACTTTATAGGCTAAAACTGAAGTCGCGCCAACCGCTTAACTTAAAATACAGTCAAGAAAGTGGCTCTGAAGCCGAGAAACGGGATCGACCATAAGCACTAATGTGAAATTACGTACAATTTTCAAATTTCTTGTACTTGCTAACTTTGCGACCTCGGGCAGCTATGTTACCATGGAGGAACCACACAAGATTTGACTTTATAGGCTAAAACTGAAGTCACGCCAACTGCTTAACTCAAAATACAGTCAAGAAAGTAGCTCTGAAGCCGAGAAACGGGATCGACCATAAGCACTACCGTGGAATTACGTACAATTTTCAAATTTCTTGTACTTGCTAATTTGCGACCTCGGGCAGCTATGTTACCATGGAGGAACCACACAAGATTTGACTTTATAGGTTAGAACCGAAGTCACGCCAACTGCTTAACTCAAAATACAGTCAAGAAAGTAGCTCCGAAGCCGAGAAACGGGATCGACCATAAGCACTACCGTGGAATTACGTACACTTTTCAAATTTCTTGTACTTGCTAACTTTGCGACCTCGGGCAGCTATGTTACCATGGAGGAACCACACAACATTTGACTTAATAGGCTAAAACTGAAGTAGCGCCAACTGTTTAACTCACAATACAGTCAAGAAAGTAGCTCTGAAGCCGAGAAACGGGATCGAACATAAGCACTATCGTGAAATTACATGCAATTTTCAAATTTCTTGTACTTGCTAACTTTGCGACCTCGGGCAGCTATGTTACCATGGACTAACCACACAACATTTGACTTTATAGGCTAGAACTGAAGTCGCGCCAACTGCTTAACTCAAAATACAGTCAAGAAAGTAGCTCTGAAGCCGAGAAACGGGATCGACCATAAGCACTACCGTGGAATTACGTATAATTTTCAAATTTCTTGTACTTGCTAATTTTGCGACCTCGGGCAGCTATGTTACCATGGAGGAATCACACAAGATTTGACTTTATAGGCTAAAACTGAAGTCGCGCCAACTGCTTAACTTAAAATACAGTCAAGAAAGTGGCTCTGAAGCCGAGAAACGGGATCGACCATAAGCACTAATGTGAAATTACGTACAATTTTCAAATTTCTTGTACTTGCTAACTTTGCGACCTCGGGCAGCTATGTTACCATGGAGGAACCACACAACATTTGACTTTTTAGGCTAGAACTGAAGTAGCGCCAACTGTTTAACTCAAAATACAGTCAAGAAAGTGGCTCTGAAGCCGAGAAACGGGATCGACCATAAGCACTACCGTGAAATTACATGCAATTTTCAAATTTCTTGTACTTGCTAACTTTGCGACCTCGGGCAGCTATGTTACCATGGAGGTATCACACAAGATTTGACTTTATAGGCTAGAACTGAAGTAGCACCAACTGTTTATCTCAAAATACAGTCAAGAAAGTGGCTCTGAAGCCGAGAAACGGGATCGACCGTAAGCACTACCGTGGAATTACGTACAATTTTCAAATTTCTTGTACTTGCTAACTTTGCGACCTCGGGCAGCTATGTTACCATGGAGGGAGGACACAAGATTTGACTTTATAGGCTAGAACTGAATTAGCGCCAACTGTTTAACTCAAAATACAGTCAAGAAAGTAGCTCTGAAGCCCAGAAACGGGATCGAACATAAGCACTACCGTGAAATTACATGCAATTTTCAAATTTCTTGTACTTGCTAACTTTGCGACCTCGGGCAGCTATGTTACCATGGAGGTATCACACAATATTTGACTTTATAGGCTAGAACTGAAGTCACGCCAACTTTTTAACTCAAAATACAGTCAAGAAAGTGGCTCTGAAGCCGAGAAACGGGATCGACCATAAGCACTAATGTGAAATTACGTACAATTTTCAAATTTCTTGTACTTGCTAACTTTGCGACCTCGGGCAGCTATGTTACCACGGAGGAACCACACAAGATTTGACTTTTTAGGCTAGAACTGAAGTCACGCCAACTGCTTAACTCAAAATACAGTCAAGAAAGTAGCTCTGAAGCCGAGAAACGGGATCGACCATAAGCACTAATGTGAAATTACGTACAATTTTCAAATTTCTTGTACTTGCTAACTTTGCGACCTCGGGCAGCTATGTTACCATGGAGGAACCACACAAGATTTGACTTTATAGGCTAGAACTGAAGTCGCGCCAACTGTTTAACTCAAAATACAGTCAAGAAAGTAGCTCTGAAGCCGAGAAACGGGATCGACCATAAGCACTACCGTGGAATTACGTACACTTTTCAAATTTCTTGTACTTGCTAACTTTGCGACTTCGGACAGCTATGTTACCATGGATTAATCACACAAGATTAGACTTTTTAGGCTAGAACTGAAATCGCGCCAACTGTTTAACTCAAAATACAGTCAAGAATGTGGCTCTAAAGCCGAGAAACGGATCGACCGTAAGCACTATCGTGAAATTACATGCAATTTTCAAATTTCTTGTACTTGCTAACTTTGCGACCTCGGGCAGCTATGTTACCATGGAGGAATCACACAAGATTTGACTTTATAGGCTAAAACTGAAGTCGCGCCAACTGCTTAACTTAAAATACAGTCAAGAAAGTGGCTCTGAAGCCGAGAAACGGGATCGACCATAAGCACTAATGTGAAATTACGTACAATTTTCAAATTTCTTGTACTTGCTAACTTTGCGACCTCGGGCAGCTATGTTACCATGGAGGAACCACACAACATTTGACTTTTTAGGCTAGAACTGAAGTAGCGCCAACTGTTTAACTCAAAATACAGTCAAGAAAGTGGCTCTGAAGCCGAGAAACGGGATCGACCATAAGCACTACCGTGAAATTACATGCAATTTTCAAATTTCTTGTACTTGCTAACTTTGCGACCTCGGGCAGCTATGTTACCATGGAGGTATCACACAAGATTTGACTTTATAGGCTAGAACTGAAGTAGCACCAACTGTTTATCTCAAAATACAGTCAAGAAAGTGGCTCTGAAGCCGAGAAACGGGATCGACCGTAAGCACTACCGTGGAATTACGTACAATTTTCAAATTTCTTGTACTTGCTAACTTTGCGACCTCGGGCAGCTATGTTACCATGGAGGGAGGACACAAGATTTGACTTTATAGGCTAGAACTGAATTAGCGCCAACTGTTTAACTCAAAATACAGTCAAGAAAGTAGCTCTGAAGCCCAGAAACGGGATCGAACATAAGCACTACCGTGAAATTACATGCAATTTTCAAATTTCTTGTACTTGCTAACTTTGCGACCTCGGGCAGCTATGTTACCATGGAGGTATCACACAATATTTGACTTTATAGGCTAGAACTGAAGTCACGCCAACTTTTTAACTCAAAATACAGTCAAGAAAGTGGCTCTGAAGCCGAGAAACGGGATCGACCATAAGCACTAATGTGAAATTACGTACAATTTTCAAATTTCTTGTACTTGCTAACTTTGCGACCTCGGGCAGCTATGTTACCACGGAGGAACCACACAAGATTTGACTTTTTAGGCTAGAACTGAAGTCACGCCAACTGCTTAACTCAAAATACAGTCAAGAAAGTAGCTCTGAAGCCGAGAAACGGGATCGACCATAAGCACTAATGTGAAATTACGTACAATTTTCAAATTTCTTGTACTTGCTAACTTTGCGACCTCGGGCAGCTATGTTACCATGGAGGAACCACACAAGATTTGACTTTATAGGCTAGAACTGAAGTCGCGCCAACTGTTTAACTCAAAATACAGTCAAGAAAGTAGCTCTGAAGCCGAGAAACGGGATCGACCATAAGCACTACCGTGGAATTACGTACACTTTTCAAATTTCTTGTACTTGCTAACTTTGCGACTTCGGACAGCTATGTTACCATGGATTAATCACACAAGATTAGACTTTTTAGGCTAGAACTGAAATCGCGCCAACTGTTTAACTCAAAATACAGTCAAGAATGTGGCTCTAAAGCCGAGAAACGGATCGACCGTAAGCACTAATGTGAAATTACGTACAATTTTCAAATTTCTTGTACTTGCTAACTTTGCGACCTCGGGCAGGTATGTTTCCATGGAGGAATCACACAAGATTTGACTTTATAGGCTAGAACTGAAGTAGCGCCAACTGTTTAACTCAAAATACAGTCAAGAAAGTAGCTCTGAAGCCGAGAAACGGGATCGAACATAAGCACTACCGTGAAATTACATGCAATTTTCAAATTTCTTGTACTTGCTAACTTTGCGACCTCGGGCAGCTATGTTACCATGGAGGAACCACACAAGATTTGACTTTATAGGCTAGAACTGAAGTCGTGCCAACTGTTTAACTCAAAATACAGTCAAGAAAGTAGCTCTGAAGCCGAGAAACGGGATCGACCATAAGCACTAATGTGAAATTACGTACAATTTTAAAATTTCTTGTACTTGCTAACTTCGCGACCTCGGGCAGCTATGTTACCATGGAGGAACCACACAAGATTTGACTTTATAGGCTAGAACTGAAGTAGCGCCAACTGTTTAACTCAAAATACAGTCAAGAAAGTGGCTCTGAAGCCGAGAAACGGGATCGACCATAAGAACTACCGTGGTTTTACGTACAATTTTCAAATTTCTTGTACTTGCCAACTTTGCGACCTCGGGCAGCTATGTTACCATGGAGGAACCACACAAGATTTGACTTTATAGGCTAGAACTGAAGTAGCGCCAACTCAAAATACAGTCAAGAAAGTAGCTCTGAAACCGAGAAACGGGATCGAACATAAGCACTACCGTGAAATTACATGCAATTTTCAAATTTCTTGTACTTGCTAACTTTGCGACCTCGGGCAGCTATGTTACCATGGAGGTATCACACAAGATTTGACTTTATAGGCTAGAACTGAAGTCACGCCAACTGTTTAACTCAAAATACAGTCAAGAAAGTGGCTCTGAAGCCGAGAAACGGGATCGACCATAAGCACTAATGTGAAATTACGTACAATTTTCAAATTTCTTGTACTTGCTAACTTTGCGACCTCGGGCAGCTATGTTACCATGGAGGAACCACACAAGATTTTACTTTTTGGCTAGAACTGAAGTAGCACCAACTGTTTAACTCAAAATACAGTCAAGAAAGTGGCTCTGAAGCCGAGAAACGGGATCGACCATAAGCAATAATGTGAAATTACGTACAATTTTCAAATTTCTTGTACTTGCTACCTTTGCGACCTCGGGCAGCTATGTTACCATGGAGGAATCACACAAGATTTGACTTTATAGGCTAGAACTGAAGTCACGCCAACTGCTTAACTCAAAATACAGTCAAGAAAGTAGCTCTGAAGCCGAGAAACGGGATCGACCATAAGCAGTACCGTGGAATTACGTACAATTTTCAAATTTCTTGTACTTGCTAACTTTGTGACCTCGGGCAGCTATGTTACCATGGAGGTATCACACAAGTTTAACTCAAAATACAGTCAAGAAAGTGGCTCTGAAGCCGAGAAACGGGATCGACCATAAGCACTAATGTGAAATTACGTACAATTTTCAAATTTCTTGTACTTACTAACTTTGCGACCTCGGGCAGCTATGTTACCATGGAGGAATCACACAAGATTTGACTTTATAGGCTAGAACTGAAGCAGCACCAACTGTTTAACTCAAAATACAGTCAAGAAAGTGGCTCTGAAGCCGAGAAACGGGATCGACCATAAGCACTAATGTGAAATTACGTACAATTTTCAAATTTCTTGTACTTGCTAACTTTGCGACCTCGGGCGGCTATGTTACCGTGGAGGAACCACACAAGATTTGACTTTATAGGCTAGAACTGAAGTCACGCCAACTGTTTAACTCAAAATACAGTCAAGAAAGTAGCTCTGAAGCCGAGAAACGGGATCGAACATAAGCACTACCGTGAAATTACATGCAATTTTCAAATTTCTTGTACTTGCTAACTTTGCGACCTCGGGCAGGTATGTTACCATGGAAGAATCACACAAGATTTTACTTTTTGGGCTAGAACTGAAGTAGCACCAACTGTGTAACTCAAGATACAGTCAAGAAAGTGGCTCTGAAGCCGAGAAACGGGATCGACCATAAGCACTAATGTGAAATTACGTACAATTTTCAAATTTCTTGTACTTGCTAACTTTGCGACCTCGGGCAGCTATGTTACCATGGAGGTATCACACAAGATTTGACTTTATAGGCTAGAACTGAAGTAGCGCCAACTGTTTAACTCAAAATACAGTCAAGAAAGTAGCTCTGAAGCCGAGAAACGGGATCGAACATAAGCACTACCGTGAAATTACATGCAATTTTCAAATTTCTTGTACTTGCTAACTTTGCGACCTCGGGCAGCTATGTTACCATGGAGAAATCACACAAGATTTTACTTTTTGGGCTAGAACTGAAGTAGCACCAACTGTTTAACTCAAAATACAGTCAAGAAAGTAGCTCCAAAGCCGAGAAACGGGATCGACCATAAGCAGTACCGTGGAATTACGTACAATTTTCAAATTTCTTGTACTTGCTAACTTTGCGACCTCGGGCAGCTATGTTAGCATGGAGGAATCACACAAGATTTAACTTTTTAGGCTAGAACTGAAGTAGCACCAACTGTTTAACTCAAAATACAGTCAAGAAAGTGGCTCTGAAGCCGAGAAACGGGATCGACCATAAGCACTAATGTGAAATTACGTACAATTTTCAAATTTCTTGTACTTGCTAACTTTGCGACCTCGGGCAGCTATGTTACCGTGGAGGAATCACACAAGATTTGACTTTATAGGCTAGAACTGAAGTCGTGCCAACTGTTTATCTCAAAATACAGTCAAGAAAGTGGCACTGAAGCCGAGAAACGGGATCGACCATAAGCACTAATGTGAAATTACGTACAATTTTCAAATTTCTTGTACTTGCTAATTTTGCTATTTCAGGCAGCTATGTTACCATGGAGCAACCACACAAGATTTGACTTTATAGGCTAGAACTGAAGTCGCGCCAACTGTTTAACTCAAAATACAGTCAAGAAAGTGGCTCTGAAGCCGAGAAACGGGATCGACCATAAGCACTAATGTGAAATTACGTACAATTTTCAAATTTCTTGTACTTGCTAACTTTGCGACCTCGGGCAGCTATGTTAGCATGGATGAATCACACAAGATTTAACTTTTTAGGCTAGAACTGAAGTAGCACCAACTGTTTAACTCAAAATACAGTCAAGAAAGTGGCTCTGAAGCCGAGAAACGGGATCCATAAGCACTAATGTGAAATTACGTACAATTTTCAAATTTCTTGTACTTGCTAATTTTGCGACCTCGGGCAGCTATGTTACCATGGAGGTATCACACAAGATTTGACTTTATAGGCTAGAACTGAAGTCACGCCAACTGTTTAACTCAAAATACAGTCAAGAAAGTGGCTCTGAAGCCGAGAAACGGGATCGACCATAAGCACTAATGTGAAATTACGTACAATTTTCAAATTTCTTGTACTTGCTAACTTTGCGACCTCGGG
Source organism: Merodon equestris (assembly GCA_958301585.1). Classification (NCBI taxonomy): domain Eukaryota; kingdom Metazoa; phylum Arthropoda; class Insecta; order Diptera; family Syrphidae; genus Merodon; species Merodon equestris. The sequence continues at coordinate 49,856,342 of OY284413.1, forward strand.
CAGCTATGTTACCATGGAGGAACCACACAAGATTTTACTTTTTGGCTAGAACTGAAGTAGCACCAACTGTTTAACTCAAAATACAGTCAAGAAAGTGGCTCTGAAGCCGAGAAACGGGATCGACCATAAGCAATAATGTGAAATTACGTACAATTTTCAAATTTCTTGTACTTGCTACCTTTGCGACCTCGGGCAGCTATGTTACCATGGAGGAATCACACAAGATTTGACTTTATAGGCTAGAACTGAAGTCACGCCAACTGTTTAACTCAAAATACAGTCAAGAAAGTGGCTCTGAAGCCGAGAAACGGGATCGACCATAAGCAGTACCGTGGAATTACGTACAATTTTCAAATTTCTTGTACTTGCTAACTTTGTGACCTCGGGCAGCTATGTTACCATGGAGGAATTACACAAGATTTGACTTTATAGGCTAGAACTGAAGCAGCACCAACTGTTTAACTCAAAATACAGTCAAGAAAGTGGCTCTGAAGCCGAGAAACGGGATCGACCATAAGCAATAATGTGAAATTACGTACAATTTTCAAATTTCTTGTACTTGCTACCTTTGCGACCTCGGGCAGCTATGTTACCATGGAGGAATCACACAAGATTTGACTTTATAGGCTAGAACTGAAGTCACGCCAACTGCTTAACTCAAAATACAGTCAAGAAAGTAGCTCTGAAGCCGAGAAACGGGATCGACCATAAGCAGTACCGTGGAATTACGTACAATTTTCAAATTTCTTGTACTTGCTAACTTTGTGACCTCGGGCAGCTATGTTACCATGGAGGTATCACACAAGTTTAACTCAAAATACAGTCAAGAAAGTGGCTCTGAAGCCGAGAAACGGGATCGACCATAAGCACTAATGTGAAATTACGTACAATTTTCAAATTTCTTGTACTTGCCAACTTTGCGACCTCGGGCAGCTATGTTACGATGGAGGAACCACACAAGATTTGACTTTATAGGCTAGAACTGAAGTAGCGCCAACTCAAAATACAGTCAAGAAAGTAGCTCTGAAACCGAGAAACGGGATCGAACATAAGCACTACCGTGAAATTACATGCAATTTTCAAATTTCTTGTACTTGCTAACTTTGCGACCTCGGGCAGCTATGTTACCATGGAGGTATCACACAAGATTTGACTTTATAGGCTAGAATTGAAGTCACGCCAACTGTTTAACTCAAAATACAGTCAAGAAAGTGGCTCTGAAGCCGAGAAACGGGATCGACCATAAGCACTAATGTGAAATTACGTACAATTTTCAAATTTCTTGTACTTGCTAACTTCGCGACCTCGGGCAGCTATGTTACCATGGAGGAACCACACAAGATTTGACTTTATAGGCTAGAACTGAAGTAGCGCCAACTGTTTAACTCAAAATACAGTCAAGAAAGTGGCTCTGAAGCCGAGAAACGGGATCGACCATAAGAACTACCGTGGTTTTACGTACAATTTTCAAATTTCTTGTACTTGCCAACTTTGCGACCTCGGGCAGCTATGTTACCATGGAGGAACCACACAAGATTTGACTTTATAGGCTAGAACTGAAGTAGCGCCAACTCAAAATACAGTCAAGAAAGTAGCTCTGAAACCGAGAAACGGGATCGAACATAAGCACTACCGTGAAATTACATGCAATTTTCAAATTTCTTGTACTTGCTAACTTTGCGACCTCGGGCAGCTATGTTACCATGGAGGTATCACACAAGATTTGACTTTATAGGCTAGAACTGAAGTCACGCCAACTGTTTAACTCAAAATACAGTCAAGAAAGTGGCTCTGAAGCCGAGAAACGGGATCGACCATAAGCACTAATGTGAAATTACGTACAATTTTCAAATTTCTTGTACTTGCTAACTTTGCGACCTCGGGCAGCTATGTTACCATGGAGGAACCACACAAGATTTTACTTTTTGGCTAGAACTGAAGTAGCACCAACTGTTTAACTCAAAATACAGTCAAGAAAGTGGCTCTGAAGCCGAGAAACGGGATCGACCATAAGCAATAATGTGAAATTACGTACAATTTTCAAATTTCTTGTACTTGCTACCTTTGCGACCTCGGGCAGCTATGTTACCATGGAGGAATCACACAAGATTTGACTTTATAGGCTAGAACTGAAGTCACGCCAACTGCTTAACTCAAAATACAGTCAAGAAAGTAGCTCTGAAGCCGAGAAACGGGATCGACCATAAGCAGTACCGTGGAATTACGTACAATTTTCAAATTTCTTGTACTTGCTAACTTTGTGACCTCGGGCAGCTATGTTACCATGGAGGTATCACACAAGTTTAACTCAAAATACAGTCAAGAAAGTGGCTCTGAAGCCGAGAAACGGGATCGACCATAAGCACTAATGTGAAATTACGTACAATTTTCAAATTTCTTGTACTTACTAACTTTGCGACCTCGGGCAGCTATGTTACCATGGAGGAATCACACAAGATTTGACTTTATAGGCTAGAACTGAAGCAGCACCAACTGTTTAACTCAAAATACAGTCAAGAAAGTGGCTCTGAAGCCGAGAAACGGGATCGACCATAAGCACTAATGTGAAATTACGTACAATTTTCAAATTTCTTGTACTTGCTAACTTTGCGACCTCGGGCGGCTATGTTACCGTGGAGGAACCACACAAGATTTGACTTTATAGGCTAGAACTGAAGTCACGCCAACTGTTTAACTCAAAATACAGTCAAGAAAGTAGCTCTGAAGCCGAGAAACGGGATCGAACATAAGCACTACCGTGAAATTACATGCAATTTTCAAATTTCTTGTACTTGCTAACTTTGCGACCTCGGGCAGGTATGTTACCATGGAAGAATCACACAAGATTTTACTTTTTGGGCTAGAACTGAAGTAGCACCAACTGTGTAACTCAAAATACAGTCAAGAAAGTGGCTCTGAAGCCGAGAAACGGGATCGACCATAAGCACTAATGTGAAATTACGTACAATTTTCAAATTTCTTGTACTTGCTAACTTTGCGACCTCGGGCAGCTATGTTACCATGGAGGTATCACACAAGATTTGACTTTATAGGCTAGAACTGAAGTAGCGCCAACTGTTTAACTCAAAATACAGTCAAGAAAGTAGCTCTGAAGCCGAGAAACGGGATCGAACATAAGCACTACCGTGAAATTACATGCAATTTTCAAATTTCTTGTACTTGCTAACTTTGCGACCTCGGGCAGCTATGTTACCATGGAGAAATCACACAAGATTTTACTTTTTGGGCTAGAACTGAAGTAGCACCAACTGTTTAACTCAAAATACAGTCAAGAAAGTAGCTCCAAAGCCGAGAAACGGGATCGACCATAAGCAGTACCGTGGAATTACGTACAATTTTCAAATTTCTTGTACTTGCTAACTTTGCGACCTCGGGCAGCTATGTTAGCATGGAGGAATCACACAAGATTTAACTTTTTAGGCTAGAACTGAAGTAGCACCAACTGTTTAACTCAAAATACAGTCAAGAAAGTGGCTCTGAAGCCGAGAAACGGGATCGACCATAAGCACTAATGTGAAATTACGTACAATTTTCAAATTTCTTGTACTTGCTAACTTTGCGACCTCGGGCAGCTATGTTACCGTGGAGGAATCACACAAGATTTGACTTTATAGGCTAGAACTGAAGTCGTGCCAACTGTTTATCTCAAAATACAGTCAAGAAAGTGGCACTGAAGCCGAGAAACGGGATCGACCATAAGCACTAATGTGAAATTACGTACAATTTTCAAATTTCTTGTACTTGCTAATTTTGCTATTTCAGGCAGCTATGTTACCATGGAGCAACCACACAAGATTTGACTTTATAGGCTAGAACTGAAGTCGCGCCAACTGTTTAACTCAAAATACAGTCAAGAAAGTGGCTCTGAAGCCGAGAAACGGGATCGACCATAAGCACTAATGTGAAATTACGTACAATTTTCAAATTTCTTGTACTTGCTAACTTTGCGACCTCGGGCAGCTATGTTACCACGGAGGAATCACACAAGATTTGACTTTTTAGGCTAGAACTGAAGTAGCGCCGACTGTTTAACTCAAAATACAGTCAAGAAGGTGGCTCTGAAGCCGAGAAACGGGATCGACCATAAGCACTACCGTGAAATTACATGCAATTTTCAAATTTCTTGTACTTGCTAACTTTGCGACCTCGGGCAGCTATGTTAGCATGGATGAATCACACAAGATTTAACTTTTTAGGCTAGAACTGAAGTAGCACCAACTGTTTAACTCAAAATACAGTCAAGAAAGTGGCTCTGAAGCCGAGAAACGGGATCCATAAGCACTAATGTGAAATTACGTACAATTTTCAAATTTCTTGTACTTGCTAATTTTGCGACCTCGGGCAGCTATGTTACCATGGAGGAATCACACAAGATTTGACTTTATAGGCTAGAACTGAAGTAGCACCAACTGTTTATCTCAAAATACAGTCAAGAAAGTGGCTCTGAAGCCGAGAAACGGGATCGACCGTAAGCACTACCGTGGAATTACGTACAATTTTCAAATTTCTTGTACTTGCTAACTTTGCGACCTCGGGCAGCTATGTTACCATAGAGGGAGGACACAAGATTTGACTTTATAGGCTAGAACTGAATTAGCGCCAACTGTTTAACTCAAAATATAGTCAAGAAAGTAGCTCTGAAGCCCAGAAACGGGATCGAACATAAGCACTACCGTGAAATTACATGCAATTTTCAAATTTCTTGTACTTGCTAACTTTGCGACCTCGGCCAGCTATGTTACCATGGAGGTATCACACAAGATTTGACTTTATAGGCTAGAACTGAAGTCACGCCAACTGTTTAACTCAAAATACAGTCAAGAAAGTGGCTCTGAAGCCGAGAAACGGGATCGACCATAAGCAGTACCGTGGAATTACGTACAATTTTCAAATTTCTTGTACTTGCTAACTTTGTGACCTCGGGCAGCTATGTTACCATGGAGGTATCACACAAGTTTAACTCAAAATACAGTCAAGAAAGTGGCTCTGAAGCCGAGAAACGGGATCGACCATAAGCACTAATGTGAAATTACGTACAATTTTCAAATTTCTTGTACTTACTAACTTTGCGACCTCGGGCAGCTATGTTACCATGGAGGAATCACACAAGATTTGACTTTATAGGCTAGAACTGAAGCAGCACCAACTGTTTAACTCAAAATACAGTCAAGAAAGTGGCTCTGAAGCCGAGAAACGGGATCGACCATAAGCACTAATGTGAAATTACGTACAATTTTCAAATTTCTTGTACTTGCTAACTTTGCGACCTCGGGCAGCTATGTTACCGTGGAGGAACCACACAAGATTTGACTTTATAGGCTAGAACTGAAGTCACGCCAACTGTTTAACTCAAAATACAGTCAAGAAAGTAGCTCTGAAGCCGAGAAACGGGATCGAACATAAGCACTACCGTGAAATTACATGCAATTTTCAAATTTCTTGTACTTGCTAACTTTGCGACCTCGGGCAGGTATGTTACCATGGAAGAATCACACAAGATTTTACTTTTTGGGCTAGAACTGAAGTAGCACCAACTGTGTAACTCAAAATACAGTCAAGAAAGTGGCTCTGAAGCCGAGAAACGGGATCGACCATAAGCACTAATGTGAAATTACGTACAATTTTCAAATTTCTTGTACTCGCTAACTTTGCGACCTCGTTCAGCTATGTTACCATGGAGGAATCACACAAGATTTGACTTTTTAGGCTAGAACTGAAGTCGTGCCAACTGTTTAACTCAAAATACAGTCAAGAAAGTGGCTCTGAAGCCGAGAAACGGGATCGACCATAAACACTAATGTGAAATTACGTACAATTTTCAAATTTCTTGTACTTGCTAACTTTGCGACCTCGGGCAGCTATGTTACCATGGAGGTATCACGCAAGATTTGACTTTATAGGCTAGAACTGAAGTAGCGCCAACTGTTTAACTCAAAATACAGTCAAGAAAGTAGCTCTGAAGCCGAGAAACGGGATCGAACATAAGCACTACCGTGAAATTACATGCAATTTTCAAATTTCTTGTACTTGCTAACTTTGCGACCTCGGGCAGCTATGTTACCATGGAGAAATCACACAAGATTTTACTTTTTGGGCTAGAACTGAAGTAGCACCAACTGTTTAACTCAAAATACAGTCAAGAAAGTAGCTCCAAAGCCGAGAAACGGGATCGACCATAAGCAGTACCGTGGAATTACGTACAATTTTCAAATTTCTTGTACTTGCTAACTTTGCGACCTCGAGCAGCTATGTTAGCATGGAGGAATCACACAAGATTTAACTTTTTAGGCTAGAACTGAAGTAGCACCAACTGTTTAACTCAAAATACAGTCAAGAAAGTGGCTCTGAAGCCGAGAAACGGGATCGACCATAAGCACTAATGTGAAATTACGTACAATTTTCAAATTTCTTGTACTTGCTAACTTTGCGACCTCGGGCAGCTATGTTACCATGGAGAAATCACACAAGATTTTACTTTTTGGGCTAGAACTGAAGTAGCACCAACTGTTTAACTCAAAATACAGTCAAGAAAGTAGCTCCAAAGCCGAGAAACGGGATCGACCATAAGCAGTACCGTGGAATTACGTACAATTTTCAAATTTCTTGTACTTGCTAACTTTGCGACCTCGAGCAGCTATGTTAGCATGGAGGAATCACACAAGATTTAACTTTTTAGGCTAGAACTGAAGTAGCACCAACTGTTTAACTCAAAATACAGTCAAGAAAGTGGCTCTGAAGCCGAGAAACGGGATCGACCATAAGCACTAATGTGAAATTACGTACAATTTTCAAATTTCTTGTACTTGCTAATTTTGCTACTTCAGGCAGCTATGTTACCATGGAGCAACCACACAAGATTTGACTTTATAGGCTAGAACTGAAGTCGCGCCAACTGTTTAACTCAAAATACAGTCAAGAAAGTGGCTCTGAAGCCGAGAAACGGGATCGACCATAAGCACTAATGTGAAATTACGTACAATTTTCAAATTTCTTGTACTTGCTAACTTTGCGACCTCGGGCAGCTATGTTACCACGGAGGAATCACACAAGATTTGACTTTTTAGGCTAGAACTGAGGTAGCGCCAACTGTTTAACTCAAAATACAGTCAAGAAGGTGGCTCTGAAGCCGAGAAACGGGATCGACCATAAGCACTAATGTGAAATTACATACAATTTTCAAATTTCTTGTACTTGCTAATTTTGCGACCTCGGGCAGCTATGTTACCATGGAGGTATCACACAAGATTTGACTTTATAGGCTAGAACTGAAGTAGCACCAACTGTTTATCTCAAAATACAGTCAAGAAAGTGGCTCTGAAGCCGAGAAACGGGATCGACCGTAAGCACTACCGTGGAATTACGTACAATTTTCAAATTTCTTGTACTTGCTAACTTTGCGACCTCGGGCAGCTATGTTACCATAGAGGGAGGACACAAGATTTGACTTTATAGGCTAGAACTGAATTAGCGCCAACTGTTTAACTCAAAATACAGTCAAGAAAGTAGCTCTGAAGCCCAGAAACGGGATCGAACATAAGCACTACCGTGAAATTACATGCAATTTTCAAATTTCTTGTACTTGCTAACTTTGCGACCTCGGGCAGCTATGTTACCATGGAGGTATCACACAAGATTTGACTTTATAGGCTAGAACTGAAGTCACGCCAACTGTTTAACTCAAAATACAGTCAAGAAAGTGGCTCTGAAGCCGAGAAACGGGATCGACCATAAGCACTAATGTGAAATTACGTACAATTTTCAAATTTCTTGTACTTGCTCATTTTGCGACCTCGGGCAGCTATGTTACCATGGAGGAATCACACAAGATTTGACTTTATAGGCTAGAACTGAAGTCACGCCAACTGCTTAACTCAAAATACAGTCAAGAAAGTAGCTCTGAAGCCGAGAAACGGGATCGACCATAAGCAAAATACAGTCAAGAAAGTAGCTCTGAAGCCGAGAAACGGGATCGATCATAAGCACTACCGTGGAATTACGTACAATTTTCAAATTTCTTGTACTTGCTAACTTTGCGACCTCGGGCAGCTATGTTACCATGGAGAAATCACACAAGATTTTACTTTTTGGGCTAGAACTGAAATAGCACCAACTGTTTAACTCAAAATACAGTCAAGAAAGTAGCTCCAAAGCCGAGAAACGGGATCGACCATAAGCAGTACCGTGGAATTACGTACAATTTTCAAATTTCTTGTACTTGCTAATTTTGCGACCTCGAGCAGCTATGTTAGCATGGAGGAATCACACAAGATTTAACTTTTTAGGCTAGAACTGAAGTAGCACCAACTGTTTAACTCAAAATACAGTCAAGAAAGTGGCTCTGAAGCCGAGAAACGGGATCGACCATAAGCACTAATGTGAAATTACGTACAATTTTCAAATTTCTTGTACTTGCTAATTTTGCGACCTCGGGCAGCTATGTTACCATGGAGGAATCACACAAGATTTGACTTTATAGGCTAGAACTGAAGTAGCACCAACTGTTTATCTCAAAATACAGTCAAGAAAGTGGCTCTGAAGCCGAGAAACGGGATCGACCGTAAGCACTACCGTGGAATTACGTACAATTTTCAAATTTCTTGTACTTGCTAACTTTGCGACCTCGGGCAGCTATGTTACCATAGAGGGAGGACACAAGATTTGACTTTATAGGCTAGAACTGAATTAGCGCCAACTGTTTAACTCAAAATATAGTCAAGAAAGTAGCTCTGAAGCCCAGAAACGGGATCGAACATAAGCACTACCGTGAAATTACATGCAATTTTCAAATTTCTTGTACTTGCTAACTTTGTGACCTCGGGCAGCTATGTTACCATGGAGGTATCACACAAGTTTAACTCAAAATACAGTCAAGAAAGTGGCTCTGAAGCCGAGAAACGGGATCGACCATAAGCACTAATGTGAAATTACGTACAATTTTCAAATTTCTTGTACTTACTAACTTTGCGACCTCGGGCAGCTATGTTACCATGGAGGAATCACACAAGATTTGACTTTATAGGCTAGAACTGAAGCAGCACCAACTGTTTAACTCAAAATACAGTCAAGAAAGTGGCTCTGAAGCCGAGAAACGGGATCGACCATAAGCACTAATGTGAAATTACGTACAATTTTCAAATTTCTTGTACTTGCTAACTTTGCGACCTCGGGCAGCTATGTTACCGTGGAGGAACCACACAAGATTTGACTTTATAGGCTAGAACTGAAGTCACGCCAACTGTTTAACTCAAAATACAGTCAAGAAAGTAGCTCTGAAGCCGAGAAACGGGATCGAACATAAGCACTACCGTGAAATTACATGCAATTTTCAAATTTCTTGTACTTGCTAACTTTGCGACCTCGGGCAGGTATGTTACCATGGAAGAATCACACAAGATTTTACTTTTTGGGCTAGAACTGAAGTAGCACCAACTGTGTAACTCAAAATACAGTCAAGAAAGTGGCTCTGAAGCCGAGAAACGGGATCGACCATAAGCACTAATGTGAAATTACGTACAATTTTCAAATTTCTTGTACTTGCTAACTTTGCGACCTCGTTCAGCTATGTTACCATGGAGGAATCACACAAGATTTGACTTTTTAGGCTAGAACTGAAGTCGTGCCAACTGTTTAACTCAAAATACAGTCAAGAAAGTGGCTCTGAAGCCGAGAAACGGGATCGACCATAAACACTAATGTGAAATTACGTACAATTTTCAAATTTCTTGTACTTGCTAACTTTGCGACCTCGGGCAGCTATGTTACCATGGAGGTATCACACAAGATTTGACTTTATAGGCTAGAACTGAAGTAGCGCCAACTGTTTAACTCAAAATACAGTCAAGAAAGTAGCTCTGAAGCCGAGAAACGGGATCGAACATAAGCACTACCGTGAAATTACATGCAATTTTCAAATTTCTTGTACTTGCTAACTTTGCGACCTCGGGCAGCTATGTTACCATGGAGAAATCACACAAGATTTTACTTTTTGGGCTAGAACTGAAGTAGCACCAACTGTTTAACTCAAAATACAGTCAAGAAAGTAGCTCCAAAGCCGAGAAACGGGATCGACCATAAGCAGTACCGTGGAATTACGTACAATTTTCAAATTTCTTGTACTTGCTAACTTTGCGACCTCGAGCAGCTATGTTAGCATGGAGGAATCACACAAGATTTAACTTTTTAGGCTAGAACTGAAGTAGCACCAACTGTTTAACTCAAAATACAGTCAAGAAAGTGGCTCTGAAGCCGAGAAACGGGATCGACCATAAGCACTAATGTGAAATTACGTACAATTTTCAAATTTCTTGTACTTGCTAACTTTGCGACCTCGGGCAGCTATGTTACCATGGAGAAATCACACAAGATTTTACTTTTTGGGCTAGAACTGAAGTAGCACCAACTGTTTAACTCAAAATACAGTCAAGAAAGTAGCTCCAAAGCCGAGAAACGGGATCGACCATAAGCAGTACCGTGGAATTACGTACAATTTTCAAATTTCTTGTACTTGCTAACTTTGCGACCTCGAGCAGCTATGTTAGCATGGAGGAATCACACAAGATTTAACTTTTTAGGCTAGAACTGAAGTAGCACCAACTGTTTAACTCAAAATACAGTCAAGAAAGTGGCTCTGAAGCCGAGGAACGGGATCGACCATATGCACTAATGTGAAATTACGTACAATTTTCAAATTTCTTGTACTTGCTAATTTTGCTACTTCAGGCAGCTATGTTACCATGGAGCAACCACACAAGATTTGACTTTATAGGCTAGAACTGAAGTCGCGCCAACTGTTTAACTCAAAATACAGTCAAGAAAGTGGCTCTGAAGCCGAGAAACGGGATCGACCATAAGCACTAATGTGAAATTACGTACAATTTTCAAATTTCTTGTACTTGCTAACTTTGCGACCTCGGGCAGCTATGTTACCACGGAGGAATCACACAAGATTTGACTTTTTAGGCTAGAACTGAGGTAGCGCCAACTGTTTAACTCAAAATACAGTCAAGAAGGTGGCTCTGAAGCCGAGAAACGGGATCGACCATAAGCACTAATGTGAAATTACATACAATTTTCAAATTTCTTGTACTTGCTAATTTTGCGACCTCGGGCAGCTATGTTACCATGGAGGTATCACACAAGATTTGACTTTATAGGCTAGAACTGAAGTAGCACCAACTGTTTATCTCAAAATACAGTCAAGAAAGTGGCTCTGAAGCCGAGAAACGGGATCGACCGTAAGCACTACCGTGGAATTACGTACAATTTTCAAATTTCTTGTACTTGCTAACTTTGCGACCTCGGGCAGCTATGTTACCATAGAGGGAGGACACAAGATTTGACTTTATAGGCTAGAACTGAATTAGCGCCAACTGTTTAACTCAAAATACAGTCAAGAAAGTAGCTCTGAAGCCCAGAAACGGGATCGAACATAAGCACTACCGTGAAATTACATGCAATTTTCAAATTTCTTGTACTTGCTAACTTTGCGACCTCGGGCAGCTATGTTACCATGGAGGTATCACACAAGATTTGACTTTATAGGCTAGAACTGAAGTCACGCCAACTGTTTAACTCAAAATACAGTCAAGAAAGTGGCTCTGAAGCCGAGAAACGGGATCGACCATAAGCACTAATGTGAAATTACGTACAATTTTCAAATTTCTTGTACTTGCTCATTTTGCGACCTCGGGCAGCTATGTTACCATGGAGGAATCACACAAGATTTGACTTTATAGGCTAGAACTGAAGTCACGCCAACTGCTTAACTCAAAATACAGTCAAGAAAGTAGCTCTGAAGCCGAGAAACGGGATCGACCATAAGCAAAATACAGTCAAGAAAGTAGCTCTGAAGCCGAGAAACGGGATCGATCATAAGCACTACCGTGGAATTACGTACAATTTTCAAATTTCTTGTACTTGCTAACTTTGCGACCTCGGGCAGCTATGTTACCATGGAGAAATCACACAAGATTTTACTTTTTGGGCTAGAACTGAAGTAGCACCAACTGTTTAACTCAAAATACAGTCAAGAAAGTAGCTCCAAAGCCGAGAAACGGGATCGACCATAAGCAGTACCGTGGAATTACGTACAATTTTCAAATTTCTTGTACTTGCTAACTTTGCGACCTCGAGCAGCTATGTTAGCATGGAGGAATCACACAAGATTTAACTTTTTAGGCTAGAACTGAAGTAGCACCAACTGTTTAACTCAAAATACAGTCAAGAAAGTGGCTCTGAAGCCGAGAAACGGGATCGACCATAAGCACTAATGTGAAATTACGTACAATTTTCAAATTTCTTGTACTTGCTAATTTTGCGACCTCGGGCAGCTATGTTACCATGGAGGAATCACACAAGATTTGACTTTATAGGCTAGAACTGAAGTAGCACCAACTGTTTATCTCAAAATACAGTCAAGAAAGTGGCTCTGAAGCCGAGAAACGGGATCGACCGTAAGCACTACCGTGGAATTACGTACAATTTTCAAATTTCTTGTACTTGCTAACTTTGCGACCTCGGGCAGCTATGTTACCATAGAGGGAGGACACAAGATTTGACTTTATAGGCTAGAACTGAATTAGCGCCAACTGTTTAACTCAAAATATAGTCAAGAAAGTAGCTCTGAAGCCCAGAAACGGGATCGAACATAAGCACTACCGTGAAATTACATGCAATTTTCAAATTTCTTGTACTTGCTAACTTTGCGACCTCGGCCAGCTATGTTACCATGGAGGTATCACACAAGATTTGACTTTATAGGCTAGAACTGAAGTCACGCCAACTGTTTAACTCAAAATACAGTCAAGAAAGTGGCTCTGAAGCCGAGAAACGGGATCGACCATAAGCAGTACCGTGGAATTACGTACAATTTTCAAATTTCTTGTACTTGCTAACTTTGTGACCTCGGGCAGCTATGTTACCATGGAGGTATCACACAAGTTTAACTCAAAATACAGTCAAGAAAGTGGCTCTGAAGCCGAGAAACGGGATCGACCATAAGCACTAATGTGAAATTACGTACAATTTTCAAATTTCTTGTACTTACTAACTTTGCGACCTCGGGACCTTTGGAGGAATCACACAAGATTTGACTTTATAGGCTAGAACTGAAGCAGCACCAACTGTTTAACTCAAAATACAGTCAAGAAAGTGGCTCTGAAGCCGAGAAACGGGATCGACCATAAGCACTAATGTGAAATTACGTACAATTTTCAAATTTCTTGTACTTGCTAACTTTGCGACCTCGGGCAGCTATGTTACCGTGGAGGAACCACACAAGATTTGACTTTATAGGCTAGAACTGAAGTCACGCCAACTGTTTAACTCAAAATACAGTCAAGAAAGTAGCTCTGAAGCCGAGAAACGGGATCGAACATAAGCACTACCGTGAAATTACATGCAATTTTCAAATTTCTTGTACTTGCTAACTTTGCGACCTCGGGCAGGTATGTTACCATGGAAGAATCACACAAGATTTTACTTTTTGGGCTAGAACTGAAGTAGCACCAACTGTGTAACTCAAAATACAGTCAAGAAAGTGGCTCTGAAGCCGAGAAACGGGATCGACCATAAGCACTAATGTGAAATTACGTACAATTTTCAAATTTCTTGTACTTGCTAACTTTGCGACCTCGTTCAGCTATGTTACCATGGAGGAATCACACAAGATTTGACTTTTTAGGCTAGAACTGAAGTCGTGCCAACTGTTTAACTCAAAATACAGTCAAGAAAGTGGCTCTGAAGCCGAGAAACGGGATCGACCATAAACACTAATGTGAAATTACGTACAATTTTCAAATTTCTTGTACTTGCTAACTTTGCGACCTCGGGCAGCTATGTTACCATGGAGGTATCACACAAGATTTGACTTTATAGGCTAGAACTGAAGTAGCGCCAACTGTTTAACTCAAAATACAGTCAAGAAAGTAGCTCTGAAGCCGAGAAACGGGATCGAACATAAGCACTACCGTGAAATTACATGCAATTTTCAAATTTCTTGTACTTGCTAACTTTGCGACCTCGGGCAGCTATGTTACCATGGAGAAATCACACAAGATTTTACTTTTTGGGCTAGAACTGAAGTAGCACCAACTGTTTAACTCAAAATACAGTCAAGAAAGTAGCTCCAAAGCCGAGAAACGGGATCGACCATAAGCAGTACCGTGGAATTACGTACAATTTTCAAATTTCTTGTACTTGCTAACTTTGCGACCTCGAGCAGCTATGTTAGCATGGAGGAATCACACAAGATTTAACTTTTTAGGCTAGAACTGAAGTAGCACCAACTGTTTAACTCAAAATACAGTCAAGAAAGTGGCTCTGAAGCCGAGAAACGGGATCGACCATAAGCACTAATGTGAAATTACGTACAATTTTCAAATTTCTTGTACTTGCTAACTTTGCGACCTCGGGCAGCTATGTTACCATGGAGAAATCACACAAGATTTTACTTTTTGGGCTAGAACTGAAGTAGCACCAACTGTTTAACTCAAAATACAGTCAAGAAAGTAGCTCCAAAGCCGAGAAACGGGATCGACCATAAGCAGTACCGTGGAATTACGTACAATTTTCAAATTTCTTGTACTTGCTAACTTTGCGACCTCGAGCAGCTATGTTAGCATGGAGGAATCACACAAGATTTAACTTTTTAGGCTAGAACTGAAGTAGCACCAACTGTTTAACTCAAAATACAGTCAAGAAAGTGGCTCTGAAGCCGAGAAACGGGATCGACCATAAGCACTAATGTGAAATTACGTACAATTTTCAAATTTCTTGTACTTGCTAATTTTGCTACTTCAGGCAGCTATGTTACCATGGAGCAACCACACAAGATTTGACTTTATAGGCTAGAACTGAAGTCGCGCCAACTGTTTAACTCAAAATACAGTCAAGAAAGTGGCTCTGAAGCCGAGAAACGGGATCGACCATAAGCACTAATGTGAAATTACGTACAATTTTCAAATTTCTTGTACTTGCTAACTTTGCGACCTCGGGCAGCTATGTTACCACGGAGGAATCACACAAGATTTGACTTTTTAGGCTAGAACTGAGGTAGCGCCAACTGTTTAACTCAAAATACAGTCAAGAAGGTGGCTCTGAAGCCGAGAAACGGGATCGACCATAAGCACTAATGTGAAATTACATACAATTTTCAAATTTCTTGTACTTGCTAATTTTGCGACCTCGGGCAGCTATGTTACCATGGAGGTATCACACAAGATTTGACTTTATAGGCTAGAACTGAAGTAGCACCAACTGTTTATCTCAAAATACAGTCAAGAAAGTGGCTCTGAAGCCGAGAAACGGGATCGACCGTAAGCACTACCGTGGAATTACGTACAATTTTCAAATTTCTTGTACTTGCTAACTTTGCGACCTCGGGCAGCTATGTTACCATAGAGGGAGGACACAAGATTTGACTTTATAGGCTAGAACTGAATTAGCGCCAACTGTTTAACTCAAAATACAGTCAAGAAAGTAGCTCTGAAGCCCAGAAACGGGATCGAACATAAGCACTACCGTGAAATTACATGCAATTTTCAAATTTCTTGTACTTGCTAACTTTGCGACCTCGGGCAGCTATGTTACCATGGAGGTATCACACAAGATTTGACTTTATAGGCTAGAACTGAAGTCACGCCAACTGTTTAACTCAAAATACAGTCAAGAAAGTGGCTCTGAAGCCGAGAAACGGGATCGACCATAAGCACTAATGTGAAATTACGTACAATTTTCAAATTTCTTGTACTTGCTCATTTTGCGACCTCGGGCAGCTATGTTACCATGGAGGAATCACACAAGATTTGACTTTATAGGCTAGAACTGAAGTCACGCCAACTGCTTAACTCAAAATACAGTCAAGAAAGTAGCTCTGAAGCCGAGAAACGGGATCGACCATAAGCAAAATACAGTCAAGAAAGTAGCTCTGAAGCCGAGAAACGGGATCGATCATAAGCACTACCGTGGAATTACGTACAATTTTCAAATTTCTTGTACTTGCTAACTTTGCGACCTCGGGCAGCTATGTTACCATGGAGGAACCACACAAGATTTGACTTTTTAGGCTAGAACTGAAGTCACGCCAACTGCTTAACTCAAAATACAGTCAAGAAAGTAGCTCTGAAGCCGAGAAACGGGATCGAACATAAGCACTACCGTGAAATTACATGCAATTTTCAAATTTCTTGTACTTGCTAACTTTGCGACCTCGGGCAGCTATGTTACCATGGAGGAACCACACAAGATTTGACTTTATAGGCTAGAACTGAAGTCGTGCCAACTGTTTAACTCAAAATACAGTCAAGAAAGTAGCTCTGAAGCCGAGAAACGGGATCGACCATAAGCACTAATGTGAAATTATGTACAATTTTAAAATTTCTTGTACTTGCTAACTTTGCGACCTCGGGCAGCTATGTTACCATGGGGGAACCACACAAGATTTGACTTTATAGGCTAGAACTGAAGTAGCGCCAACTGTTTAACTCAAAATACAGTCAAGAAAGTAGCTCTGAAGCCGAGAAACGGGATCGACCATAAGCACTACCGTGGAATTACGTACACTTTTCAAATTTCTTGTATTTGCTAACTTTGCGACTTCGGACAACTATGTTACCATGGATTAATCACACAAGATTTGACTTTTTAGGCTAGAACTGAAGTCGCGCCAACTGTTTAACTCAAAATACAGTCAAGAAAGTGGCTCTGAAACCGAGACACGGATCGACCATAAGCACTAATGTGAAATTACGTACAATTTTCAAATTTCTTGTACTTGCTAACTTTGCGACCTCGGGCAGCTATGTTACCATGGAGGAATCACACAAGATTTGACTTTATAGGCTAGAACTGAAGTCACGCCAACTGCTTAACTCAAAATACAGTCAAGAAAGTAGCTCTGAAGCCGAGAAACGGGATCGACCATAAGCACTAATGTGAAATTACGTACAATTTTCAAATTTCTTGTACTTGCTAACTTTGCGACCTCGGCCAGCTATGTTACCATGGAGGTATCACACAAGATTTGACTTTATAGGCTAGAACTGAATTAGCGCCAACTGTTTAACTCAAAATACAGTCAAGAAAGTAGCTCTGAAGCCCAGAAACGGGATCGAACATAAGCACTACCGTGAAATTACATGCAATTTTCAAATTTCTTGTACTTGCTAACTTTGCGACCTCGGGCAGCTATGTTACCATGGAGGTATCACACAAGATTTGACTTTATAGGCTAGAACTGAAGTCACGCCAACTGTTTAACTCAAAATACAGTCAAGAAAGTGGCTCTGAAGCCGAGAAACGGGATCGACCATAAGCACTAATGTGAAATTACGTACAATTTTCAATTTTCTTGTACTTGCTAATTTTGCGACCTCGGGCAGCTATGTTACCATGGAGGAATCACACAAGATTTGACTTTATAGGCTAGAACTGAAGTCACGCCAACTGCTTAACTCAAAATACAGTCAAGAAAGTGGCTCTGAAGCCGAGAAACGGGATCGACCGTAAGCACTACCGTGGAATTACGTACAATTTTCAAATTTCTTGTACTTGCTAACTTTGCGACCTCGGGCAGCTATGTTACCATATAGGGAGGACACAAGATTTGACTTTATAGGCTAGAACTGAATTAGCGCCAACTGTTTAACTCAAAATACAGTCAAGAAAGTAGCTCTGAAGCCGAGAAACGGGATCGACCATAAGCACTAATGTGAAATTACGTACAATTTTCAATTTTCTTGTACTTGCTAATTTTGCGACCTCGGGCAGCTATGTTACCATGGAGGAATCACACAAGATTTGACTTTATAGGCTAGAACTGAAGTCACGCCAACTGCTTAACTCAAAATACAGTCAAGAAAGTGGCTCTGAAGCCGAGAAACGGGATCGACCGTAAGCACTACCGTGGAATTACGTACAATTTTCAAATTTCTTGTACTTGCTAACTTTGCGACCTCGGGCAGCTATGTTACCATATAGGGAGGACACAAGATTTGACTTTATAGGCTAGAACTGAATTAGCGCCAACTGTTTAACTCAAAATACAGTCAAGAAAGTAGCTCTGAAGCCCAGAAACGGGATCGAACATAAGCACTACCGTGAAATTACATGCAATTTTCAAATTTCTTGTACTTGCTAACTTTGCGACCTCGGGCAGCTATGTCACCATGGGGGTATCACACAAGATTTGACTTTATAGGCTAGAACTGAAGTCACGCCAACTGTTTAACTCAAAATACAGTCAAGAAAGTGGCTCTGAAGCCGAGAAACGGGATCGACCATAAGCACTAATGTGAAATTACGTACAATTTTCAAATTTCTTGTACTTGCTAACTTTGCGACCTCGGGCAGCTATGTTACCATGGAGGAACACAAGATTTGACTTCTTAGGCTAGAACTGAAGTCACGCCAACTGCTTAACTCAAAATACAGTCAAGAAAGTAGCTCTGAAGCCGAGAAACGGGATCGACCATAAGCACTACCGTGGAATTACATACACTTTTCAAATTTCTTGTACTTGCTAACTTTGAGACTTCGGACAGCTATGTTACCATGGATTAATCACACAAGATTAGACTTTTTAGGCTAGAACTGAAATCGCGCCAACTGTTTAACTCAAAATACAGTCAAGAATGTGGCTCTAAAGCCGAGAAACGGATCGACCATAAGCACTAATGTGAAATTACGTACAATTTTCAAATTTCTTGTACTTGCTAACTTTGCGACCTCGGGCAGCTATGTTTCCATGGAGGAATCACACAAGATTTGACTGTATAGGCTAGAACTGAAGTAGCGCCAACTGTTTAACTCAAAATACAGTCAAGAAAGTAGCTCTGAAGCCGAGAAACGGGATCGACCATAAGCACTACCGTGGAATTACGTACACTTTTCAAATTTCTTGTACTTGCTAACTTTGAGACTTCGGACAGCTATGTTACCATGGATTAATCACACAAGATTAGACTTTTTAGGCTAGAACTGAAATCGCGCCAACTGTTTAACTCAAAATACAGTCAAGAATGTGGCTCTAAAGCCGAGAAACGGATCGACCATAAGCACTAATGTGAAATTACGTACAATTTTCAAATTTCTTGTACTTGCTAACTTTGCGACCTCGGGCAGCTATGTTTCCATGGAGGAATCACACAAGATTTGACTGTATAGGCTAGAACTGAAGTAGCGCCAACTGTTTAACTCAAAATACAGTCAAGAAAGTAGCTCTGAAGCCGAGAAACGGGATCGACCATAAGCACTACCGTGGAATTACGTACACTTTTCAAATTTCTTGTATTTGCTAACTTTGCGACTTCGGACAGCTATGTTACCATGGAGGAACCACACAAGATTTGACTTTTTAGGCTAGAACTGAAGTCACGCCAACTACTTAACTCAAAATACAGTCAAGAAAGTAGCTCTGAAGCCGAGAAACGGGATCGACCATAAGCACTACCGTGGAATTACGTACAATTTTCAAATTTCTTGTACTTGCTAACTTTGCGACCTCGGGCAGCTATGTTACCATGGAGGAACCACACAAGATTTGACTTTTTAGGCTAGAACTGAAGTCACGCCAACTGCTTAACTCAAAATACAGTCAAGAAAGTAGCTCTGAAGCCGAGAAACGGGATCGAACATAAGCACTACCGTGAAATTACATGCAATTTTCAAATTTCTTGTACTTGCTAACTTTGCGACCTCGGGCAGCTATGTTACCATGGAGGAACCACACAAGATTTGACTTTATAGGCTAGAACTGAAGTCGTGCCAACTGTTTAACTCAAAATACAGTCAAGAAAGTAGCTCTGAAGCCCAGAAACGGGATCGAACATAAGCACTACCGTGAAATTACATGCAATTTTCAAATTTCTTGTACTTGCTAACTTTGCGACCTCGGGCTGCTATGTCACCATGGAGGTATCACACAAGATTTGACTTTATAGGCTAGAACTGAAGTCACGCCAACTGTTTAACTCAAAATACAGTCAAGAAAGTAGCTCTGAAGATGAGAAACGGGATCGACCATAAGCACTAATGTGAAATTACGTACAATTATCAAATTTCTTGTACTTGCTAACTTTGCGACCTCGGGCAGCTATGTTACCATGGAGGAACACAAGATTTGACTTTTTAGGCTAGAACTGAAGTCACGCCAACTGCTTAACTCAAAATACAGTCAAGAAAGTAGCTCTGAAGATGAGAAACGGGATCGACCATAAGCACTAATGTGAAATTACGTACAATTATCAAATTTCTTGTACTTGCTAACTTTGCGACCTCGGGCAGCTATGTTACCATGGAGGAACCACACAAGATTTGACTTTATAGGCTAGAACTGAAGTCGCGCCAACTGTTTAACTCAAAATACAGTCAAGAAAGTAGCTCTGAAGCCGAGAAACGGGATCGACCATAAGCACTACCGTGGAATTACGTACACTTTTCAAATTTCTTGTACTTGCTAACTTTGCGACTTCGGACAGCTATGTTACCATGGATTAATCACACAAGATTAGACTTTTTAGGCTAGAACTGAAATCGCGCCAACTGTTTAACTCAAAATACAGTCAAGAATGTGGCTCTAAAGCCGAGAAACGGATCGACCATAAGCACTAATGTGAAATTACGTACAATTTTCAAATTTCTTGTACTTGCTAACTTTGCGACCTCGGGCAGCTATGTTTCCATGGAGGAATCACACAAGATTTGACTGTATAGGCTAGAACTGTAGTAGCTTCAACTGTTTAACTCAAAATACAGTCAAGAAAGTAGCTCTGAAGCCGAGAAACGGGATCGACCATAAGCACTACCGTGGAATTACGTACACTTTTCAAATTTCTTGCATTTGCTAACTTTGCGACTTCGGACAGCTATGTTACCATGGAGGAACCACACAAGATTTGACTTTTTAGGCTAGAACTGAAGTCACGCCAACTGCTTAACTCAAAATACAGTCAAGAAAGTAGCTCTGAAGCCGAGAAACGGGATCGACCATAAGCACTACCGTGGAATTACGTACAATTTTCAAATTTCTTGTACTTGCTAACTTTGCGACCTCGGGCAGCTATGTTACCATGGAGGAACCACACAAGATTTGACTTTTTAGGCTAGAACTGAAGTCACGCCAACTGCTTAACTCAAAATACAGTCAAGAAAGTAGCTCTGAAGCCGAGAAACGGGATCGAACATAAGCACTACCGTGAAATTACATGCAATTTTCAAATTTCTTGTACTTGCTAACTTTGCGACCTCGGGCAGCTATGTTACCATGGAGGAACCACACAAGATTTGACTTTATAGGCTAGAACTGAAGTCGTGCCAACTGTTTAACTCAAAATACAGACAAGAAAGTAGCTCTGAAGCCGAGAAACGGGATCGACCATAAGCACTAATGTGAAATTACGTACAATTTTAAAATTTCTTGTACTTGCTAACTTTGCGACCTCGGGCAGCTATGTTACCATGGAGGAACCACACAAGATTTGACTTTATAGGCTAGAACTGAAGTAGCGCCAACTGTTTAACTCAAAATACAGTCAAGAAAGTAGCTCTGAAGCCGAGAAACGGGATCGACCATAAGCACTACCGTGGAATTACGTACACTTTTCAAATTTCTTGTATTTGCTAACTTTGCGACTTCGGACAGCTATGTTACCATGGATTAATCACACCAGATTTGACTTTTTAGGCTAGAACTGAAGTCGCGCCAACTGTTTAACTCAAAATACAGTCAAGAAAGTGGCTCTGAAACCGAGAAACGGATCGACCATAAGCACTAATGTGAAATTACGTACAATTTTCAAATTTCTTGTACTTGCTAACTTTGCGACCTCGGGCAGCTATGTTACCATGGAGGAATCACACAAGATTTGACTTTTTAGGCTAGAACTGAAGTCACGCCAACTGCTTAACTCAAAATACAGTCAAGAAAGTAGCTCTGAAGCCGAGAAACGGGATCGACCATAAGCATTACCGTGGAATTACGTACAATTTTCAAATTTCTTGTACTTGCTAACTTTGCGACCTCGGGCAGCTATGTTACCATGGAGGAACCACACAAGATTTGACTTTTTAGGCTAGAACTGAAGTCACGCCAACTGCTTAACTCAAAATACAGTCAAGAAAGTAGCTCTGAAGCCGAGAAACGGGATCGAACATAAGCACTACAGTGAAATTACATGCAATTTTCAAATTTCTTGTACTTGCTAACTTTGCGACCTCGGGCAGCTATGTTACCATGGAGGAATCACACAAGATTTGACTTTATAGGCTAGAACTGAAGTCACGCCAACTGCTTAACTCAAAATACAGTCAAGAAAGTAGCTCTGAAGCCGAGAAACGGGATCGACCATAAGCACTAATGTGAAATTACGTACAATTTTCAAATTTCTTGTACTTGCTAACTTTGCGACCTCGGGCAGCTATGTTACCATGGAGGAACCACACAAGATTTGACTTTATAGGCTAGAACTGAAGTCGTGCCAACTGTTTAACTCAAAATACAGTCAAGAAAGTAGCTCTGAAGCCGAGAAACGGGATCGACCATAAGCACTAATGTGAAATTACGTACAATTTTAAAATTTCTTGTACTTGCTAACTTTGCGACCTCGGGCAGCTATGTTACCATGGAGGAACCACACAAGATTTGACTTTATAGGCTAGAACTGAAGTAGCGCCAACTGTTTAACTCAAAATACAGTCAAGAAAGTAGCTCTGAAGCCGAGAAACGGGATCGACCATAGGCACTACCGTGGAATTACGTACACTTTTCAAATTTCTTGTATTTGCTAACTTTGCGACCTCGGGCAGCTATGTTACCATGGAGGAATCACACAAGATTTGACTTTATAGGCTAGAACTGAAGCCACGCCAACTGCTTAACTCAAAATAGAGTCAAGAAAGTAGCTCTGAAGCCGAGAAACGGGATCGACCATAAGCACTAATGTGAAATTACGTACAATTTTCAAATTTCTTGTACTTGCTAACTTTGCGACCTCGGGCAGCTATGTTACCATGGAGGTATCACACAAGATTTGACTTTATAGGCTAGAACTGAAGTAGCACCAACTGTTTATCTCAAAATACAGTCAAGAGAAACGGGATCGACCGTAAGCACTACCGTGGAATTACGTACAATTTTCAAATTTCTTGTACTTGCTAAATTTGCGACCTCGGGCAGCTATGTTACCATGGAGGGAGGACACAAGATTTGACTTTATAGGCTAGAACTGAATTAGCGCCAACTGTTTAACTCAAAATACAGTCAAGAAAGTAGCTCTGAAGCCCAGAAACGGGATCGAACATAAACACTACCGTGAAATTACATGCAATTTTCAAATTTCTTGTACTTGCTAACTTTGCGACCTCGGGCAGCTATGTTACCATGGAGGTATCACACAAGAATTGACTTTATAGGCTAGAACTGAAGTCACGCCAACTGTTTAACTCAAAATACAGTCAAGAAAGTGGCTCTGAAGCCGAGAAACGGGATCGACCATAAGAACTAATGTGAAATTACGTACAATTTTCAAATTTCTTGTACTTGCTAATTTTGCGACCTCGGGCAGCTATGTTACCATGGAGGAATCACACAAGATTTGACTTTATAGGCTAGAACTGAAGTCACGCCAACTGCTTAACTCAAAATACAGTCAAGAAAGTAGCTCTGAAGCCGAGAAACGGGATCGACCATAAGCACTAATGTGAAATTACGTTCAATTTTCAAATTTCTTGTACTTGCTAACTTTGCGACCTCGGGCAGCTATGTTACCATGGAGGTATCACACAAGATTTGACTTTATAGGCTAGAACTGAAGTAGCACCAACTGTTTATCTCAAAATACAGTCAAGAAAGTGGCTCTGAAGCCGAGAAACGGGATCGACCGTAAGCACTACCGTGGAATTACGTACAATTTTCAAATTTCTTGTACTTGCTAACTTTGCGACCTCGGGCAGCTATGTTACCATGGAGGGAGGACACAAGATTTGACTTTATAGGCTAGAACTGAATTAGCGCCAACTGTTTAACTCAAAATACAGTCAAGAAAGTAGCTCTGAAGCCCAGAAACGGGATCGAACATAAGCACTACCGTGAAATTACATGCAATTTTCATATTTCTTGTACTTGCTAACTTTGCGACCTCGGGCAGCTATGTTACCATGGAGGTATCACACAAGATTTGACTTTATAGGCTAGAACTGAAGTCACGCCAACTGTTTAACTCAAAATACAGTCAAGAAAGTGGCTCTGAAGCCGAGAAACGGGATCGACCATAAGCACTAATGTGAAATTACGTACAATATTCAAATTTCTTGTACTTGCTAACTTTGCGACCTCGGGCAGCTATGTTACCATGGAGGAACCACACAAGATTTGACTTTTTAGGCTAGAACTGAAGTCACGCCAACTGCTTAACTCAAAATACAGTCAAGAAAGTAGCTCTGAAGCCGAGAAACGGGATCGACCATAAGCACTAATGTGAAATTACGTACAATTATCAAATTTCTTGTACTTGCTAACTTTGCGACCTCGGGCAGCTATGTTACCATGGAGGAACCACACAAGATTTGATTTTATAGGCTAGAACTGAAGTCGCGCCAACTGTTTAACTCAAAATACAGTCAAGAAAGTAGCTCTGAAGCCGAGAAACGGGATTGACCATAAGCACTAATGTGAAATTACGTACAATTTTCAAATTTCTTGTACTTGCTAAATTTGCGCCCTCGGGCAGCTATGTTACCATGGAGGAACCACACAACATTTGACTTTATAGGCTAGAACTGAAGTAGCGCCAACTGTTTAACTCAAAATACAGTCAAGAAAGTAGCTCTGAAGCCGATAAACGGGATCGAACGTAAGCACTACCGTGAAATTACATGCAATTTTCAAATTACTTGTACTTGCTAAATTTGCGACCTCGGGCAGCTATGTTACCATGGAGGAACCACACAAGATTTGACTTTATAGGCTAGAACTGAAGTCGTGCCAACTGTTTAACTCAAAATACAGTCAAGAAAGTGGCTCTGAAGCCGAGAAACGGGATCGACCATAAGCACAAATGTGAAATTACGTACAATTT
The DNA here is from genome assembly GCA_958301585.1 of Merodon equestris. NCBI lineage: Eukaryota > Metazoa > Arthropoda > Insecta > Diptera > Syrphidae > Merodon > Merodon equestris. The sequence continues at coordinate 49,881,433 of OY284413.1, forward strand.
TAAAATTTCTTGTACTTGCTAACTTTGCGACCTCGGGCAGCTATGTTACCATGGAGGAACCACACAAGATTTGACTTTATAGGCTAGAACTGAAGTAGCGCCAACTGTTTAACTCAAAATACAGTCAAGAAAGTAGCTCTGAAGCCGAGAAACGGGATCGACCATAAGCACTACCGTGGAATTACGTACACTTTTCAAATTTCTTGTACTTGCTAAGTTTGCGACTTCGGACAGCTATGTTACCATGGATTAATCACACAAGATTTGACTTTTTAGGCTAGAACTGAAGTCGCGCCAACTGTTTAACTCAAAATACAGTCAAGAAAGTGGCTCTGAAACCGAGAAACGGATCGACCATAAGCACTAATGTGAAATTACGTACAATTTTCAAATTTCTTGTACTTGCTAACTTTGCGACCTCGGGCAGCTATGTTACCATGGAGGAATAACACAAGATTAGACTTTTTAGGCTAGAACTGAAGTCGCGCCAACTGTTTAACTCAAAATACAGTCAAGAAAGTAGCTCTGAAGCCCAGAAACGGGATCGAACATAAGCACTACCGTGAAATTACATGCAATTTTCATATTTCTTGTACTTGCTAACTTTGCGACCTCGGGCAGCTATGTTACCATGGAGGTATCACACAAGATTTGACTTTATAGGCTAGAACTGAAGTCACGCCAACTGTTTAACTCAAAATACAGTCAAGAAAGTGGCTCTGAAGCCGAGAAACGGGATCGACCATAAGCACTAATGTGAAATTACCATGGAGGAACCACACAACATTTGACTTTATAGGCTAGAACTGAAGTAGCGCCAACTGTTTAACTCAAAATACAGTCAAGAAAGTAGCTCTGAAGCCGAGAAACGGGATCGACCATAAGCACTACCGTGGAATTACGTACACTTTTCAAATTTCTTGTATTTGCTAAATTTGCGACTTCGGACAGCTATGTTACCATGGATTAATCACACAAGATTTGACTTTTTAGGCTAGAACTGAAGTCGCGCCAACTGTTTAACTCAAAATACAGTCAAGAAAGTGGCTCTGAAACCGAGAAACGGATCGACCATAAGCACTAATGTGAAATTACGTACAATTTTCAAATTTCTTGTACTTGCTAACTTTGCGACCTCGGGCAGCTATGTTACCATGGAGGAATCACACAAGATTTGACTTTTTAGGCTAGAACTGAAGTCACGCCAACTGCTTAACCCAAAATACAGTCAAGAAAGTAGCTCTGAAGCCGAGAAACGGGATCGACCATAAGCACTACCGTGAAATTACATGCAATTTTCAAATTTCTTGTACTTGCTAAATTTGCGCCCTCGGGCAGCTATGTTACCATGGAGGAACCACACAAGATTTGACTTTATAGGCTAGAACTGAAGTCTTGCCAACTGTTTAACTCAAAATACAGTCAAGAAAGTGGCTCTGAAGCCGAGAAACGGGATCGACCATAAGAACTACCGTGGAATTACGTACAATTTTCAAATTTCTTGTACTTGCTAACTTTGCGACCTCGGGCAACTATGTTACCATGGAGGAACCACACAAGATTTGACTTTATAGGCTAGAACTGAAGTAGCGCCAACTCAAAATACAGTCAAGAAAGTAGCTCTGAAGCCGAGAAACGGGATCGAACATAAGCACTACCGTCAAATTACATGCAATTTTCACATTTCTTGTACTTGCTAACTTTGCGACCTCGGGCAGCTATGTTACCATGGAGGTATCACACAAGATTTGACTTTATAGGCTAGAACTGAAGCCGCACCAACTGTTTAACTCAAAATACAGTCAAGAAAGTGGCTCTGAAGCTGAGAAACGGGATCGACCATAAGCACTAATGTGAAATTACGTACAATTTTCAAATTTCTTGTGCTTGCTAGCTTTGCGACCTCGGGCAGCTATGTTACCATGGAGGAATCACACAAGATTTTACTTTTTAGGCTAGAACTGAAGTAGCGCCAACTGTTTGGCTCAAAATACAGTCAAGAGTAGCGCCAACTGTTTAACTCAAAATACAGTCAAGAAAGTGGCTCTGAAGCCGAGAAACGGGATCGACCATAAGCACTACCGTGAAATTACATGCAATTTTCAAATTTCTTGTACTTGCTAACTTTGCGACCTCGGGCAGCTATGTTACCATGGAGGAACCACACAAGATTTGACTTTATAGGCTAGAACTGAAGTCGTGCCAACTGCTTAACTCAAAATACAGTCAAGAAAGTAGCTCTGAAGCCGAGAAACGGGATCGACCATAAGCACTACCGTGAAATTACGTACACTTTTCAAATTTCTTGTACTTGCTAACTTTGCGACCTCGGGCAGCTATGTTACCATGGAGGTATCACACAAGATTTGACTTTATAGGCTAGAACTGAAGTAGCACCAACTGCTTAACTCAAAATACAGTCAAGAAAGTAGCTCTGAAGCCGAGAAACGGGATCGACCATAAGCACTAATGTGAAATTACGTACAATTTTCAAATTTCTTGTACTTGCTAAATTTGCGACCTTGGGCAGCTATGTTACCATGGAGGAATCACACAATATTTGACTTTTTAGGCTAGAACTGAAGTAGCGCCAACTGCTTAACTCAAAATACATTCAAGAAAGTAGCTCTGAAGCCGAGAAACGGGATCGACCATAAGCACTACCGTGGAATTACGTACAATTTTCAAATTTCTTGTACTTGCTAACTTTGCGACCTCGGGCAGCTATGTTACCATGGAGGAACCACACAAGATTTGACATTATAGGCTAGAACTGAAGTCACGACAACTGTTTAACTCAAAATACAGTCAAGAAAGTAGCTCTGAAGCCGCGATACGGGATCGACCATAAGCACTACCGTGGAATTACGTACACTTTTCAAATTTCTTGTACTTGCTAACTTTGCGACTTCGGACAGCTATGTTACCATGGATTAATCACACATGATTAGACTTTTTAGGCTAGAACTGAAGTCACGCCAACTGCTTAACTCAAAATACATTCAAGAAAGTAGCTCTGAAGCCGAGAAACGGGATCGACCATAAGCACTAATGTGAAATTACGTACAATTTTCAAATTTCTTGTACTTGCTAACTTTGCGACCTCGGGCACCTATGTTACCATGGAGGTATCACACAAGATTTGACTTTATAGGCTAGAACTGAAGTCGTGCCAACTGTTTAACTCAAAATACAGTCAAGAAAGTGGCTCTGAAGCCGAGAAACGGGATCGACCATAAGCACTAATGTGAAATTACGTACAATTTTTAAATTTCTTGTACTTGCTAACTTTGCGACCTCGGGCAGCTTTGTTACCATGGAGGAACCACACAAGATTTGACTTTTTAGGCTAGAACTGAAGTCACGCCAACTGCTTAACTCAAAATACAGTCAAGAAAGTAGCTCTGAAGCCGAGAAACGGGATCGACCATAAGCACTACCGTGAAATTACATGCAATTTTCAAATTTCTTGTACTTGCTAACTTTGCGACCTCGGGCAGCTATGTTACCATGGAGGAACCACACAAGATTTGACTTTATAGGCTAGAACTGAAGTCGTGCCAACTGTTTAACTCAAAATACAGTCAAGAAAGTGGCTCTGAAGCCGAGAAACGGGATCGACCATAAGCACTAATGTGAAATTACGTACAATTTTCAAATTTCCTGTACTTGCTACCTTTGCGACCTCGGGCAGCTATGTTACCATGGAGGGAGGACACAAGATTTGACTTTATAGGCTAGAACTGAAGTAGCGCCAACTGTTTAACTCAAAATACAGTCAAGAAAGTAGCTCTGAAGCCCAGAAACGGGATCGAACCTAAGCACTACCGTGAAATTACATGCAATTTTCAAATTTCTTGTACTTGCTACCTTTGCGACCTCGGGCAGCTATGTTACCATGGAGGGAGGACACAAGATTTGACTTTATAGGCTAGAACTGAAGTAGCGCCAACTGTTTAACTCAAAATACAGTCAAGAAAGTAGCTCTGAAGCCCAGAAACGGGATCGAACATAAGCACTACCGTGAAATTACATGCAATTTTCAAATTTCTTGTACTTGCTAACTTTGTGACCTCGGGCAGCTATGTTACCATGGAGGTATCACACAAGATTTGACTTTTTAGGCTAGAACTGAAGTCGCGCCAACTGTTTAACTCAAAATACAGTCAAGAATGTGGCTCTGAAGCCGAGAGACGGATCGACCATAAGCACTAATGTGAAATTACGTACAATTTTCAAATTTCTTGTACTTGCTAACTTTGCGAATTCGGGCAGCTATGTTACCATGGAGGAATCACACAAGATTTGACTTTATAGGCTAGAACTGAAGTAGCGCCAACTGTTTAACTCAAAATACAGTCAAGAAAGTAGCTCTGAAGCCGATAAACGGGATCGAACGTAAGCACTACCGTGAAATTACATGCAATTTTCAAATTACTTGTACTTGCTAAATTTGCGACCTCGGGCAGCTATGTTACCATGGAGGAACCACACAAGATTTGACTTTATAGGCTAGAACTGAAGTCGTGCCAACTGTTTAACTCAAAATACAGTCAAGAAAGTGGCTCTGAAGCCGAGAAACGGGATCGACCATAAGCACAAATGTGAAATTACGTACAATTTTAAAATTTCTTGTACTTGCTAACTTTGCGACCTCGGGCAGCTATGTTACCATGGAGGAACCACACAAGATTTGACTTTATAGGCTAGAACTGAAGTAGCGCCAACTGTTTAACTCAAAATACAGTCAAGAAAGTAGCTCTGAAGCCGAGAAACGGGATCGACCATAAGCACTACCGTGGAATTACGTACACTTTTCAAATTTCTTGTACTTGCTAAGTTTGCGACTTCGGACAGCTATGTTACCATGGATTAATCACACAAGATTTGACTTTCTAGGCTAGAACTGAAGTCGCGCCAACTGTTTAACTCAAAATACAGTCAAGAAAGTGGCTCTGAAACCGAGAAACGGATCGACCATAAGCACTAATGTGAAATTACGTACAATTTTCAAATTTCTTGTACTTGCTCACTTTGCGACCTCGGGCAGCTATGTTACCATGGAGGAACCACACAAGATTTGACTTTATAGGCTAGAACTGAAGTAGCGCCAACTGAAGTAGCGCCAACTCAAAATACAGTCAAGAAAGTAGCTCTGAAACCGAGAAACGGGATCGAACATAAGCACTACCGTGAAATTACATGCAATTTTCACATTTCTTGTACTTGCTAACTTTGCGACCTCGGGCAGCTATGTTACCATGGAGGTATCACACAAGATTTGACTTTATAGGCTAGAACTGAAGTAGCGCCAACTCAAAATACAGTCAAGAAAGTAGCTCTGAAGCCGAGAAACGGGATCGAACATAAGCACTACCGTGGAATTACGTACACTTTTCAAATTTCTTGTACTTGCTAACTTTGCTACCTCGGGCAGCTATGTTACCATGGAGGAACCACACAAGATTTGACTTTATAGGCTAGAACTGAAGTAGCGCCAACTCAAGTAGCGCCAACTCAAAATACAGTCAAGAAAGTAGCTCTGAAACCGAGAAACGGGATCGAACATAAGCACTACCGTGGAATTACGTACACTTTTCAAATTTCTTGTACTTGCTAAGTTTGCGACTTCGGACAGCTATGTTACCATGGATTAATCACACAAGATTTGACTTTTTAGGCTAGAACTGAAGTCGCGCCAACTGTTTAACTCAAAATACAGTCAAGAAAGTGGCTCTGAAACCGAGAAACGGATCGACCATAAGCACTAATGTGAAATTACGTACAATTTTCAAATTTCTTGTACTTGCTAACTTTGCGACCTCGGGCAGCTATGTTACCATGGAGGAATCACACAAGATTTGACTTTTTAGGCTAGAACTGAAGCCGCGCCAACTGTTTAACTCAAAATACAGTCAAGAAAGTGGCTCTGAAGCTGAGAAACGGGATCGACCATAAGCACTACCGTGAAATTACATGCAATTTTCAAATTTCTTGTACTTGCTAACTTTGCGACCTCGGGCAGCTATGTTACCATGGAGGAACCACACAAGATTTGACTTCATAGGCTAGAACTGAAGTCGTGCCAACTGCTTAACTCAAAATACAGTCAAGAAAGTAGCTCTGAAGCCGAGAAACGGGATCGACCATAAGCACTACCGTGGAATTACGTACACTTTTCAAATTTCTTGTACTTGCTAACTTTGCGACCTCGGGCAGCTATGTTACCATGGAGGTATCACACAAGATTTGACTTTATAGGCTAGAACTGAAGTAGCACCAACTGCTTAACTCAAAATACAGTCAAGAAAGTGGCTCTGAAGCCGAGAAACGGGATCGACCATAAGCACTACCGTGGAATTACGTGCACTTTTCAAATTTCTTGTACTTGCTAACTTTGCGACTTCGGACAGCTATGTTACCATGGAGGAAGCACACAAGATTTGACTTTTTAGGCTAGAACTGAAGTCACGCCAACTGCTTAACTCAAAATACAGTCAAGAAAGTAGCTCTGCAGCTGAGAAACGGGATCGACCATAAGCACTACCGTGAAATTACATGCAATTTTCAAATTTCTTGTACTTGCTAACTTTGCGACCTCGGGCAGCTATGTTACCATGGAGGAACCACACAAGATTTGACATTATAGGCTAGAACTGAAGTCACGCCAACTGTTTAACTCAAAATACAGTCAAGAAAGTAGCTCTGAAGCCGCGATACGGGATCGACCATAAGCACTACCGTGGAATTACGTACACTTTTCAAATTTCTTGTACTTGCTAACTTTGCGACTTCGGACAGCTATGTTACCATGGATTAATCACACATGATTAGACTTTTTAGGCTAGAACTGAAGTCACGCCAACTGCTTAACTCAAAATACAGTCAAGAAAGTAGCTCTGAAACCGAGAAACGGGATCGATCATAAGCACTAATGTGAAATTACGTACAATTTTCAAATTTCTTGTACTTGCTAACTTTGCGACCTCGGGCAGCTATGTTACCATGGAGGAATCACACAATATTTGACTTTTTAGGCTAGAACTGAAGTCACGCCAACTGCTTAACTCAAAATACATTCAAGAAAGTAGCTCTGAAGCCGAGAAACGGGATCGACCATAAGCACTAATGTGAAATTACGTACAATTTTCAAATTTCTTGTACTTGCTAACTTTGCGACCTCGGGCACCTATGTTACCATGGAGGTATCACACAAGATTTGACTTTATAGGCTAGAACTGAAGTCGTGCCAACTGTTTAACTCAAAATACAGTCAAGAAAGTGGCTCTGAAGCCGAGAAACGGGATCGACCATAAGCACTAATGTGAAATTACGTACAATTTTTAAATTTCTTGTACTTGCTAACTTTGCGACCTCGGGCAGCTTTGTTACCATGGAGGAACCACACAAGATTTGACTTTTTAGGCTAGAACTGAAGTCACGCCAACTGCTTAACTCAAAATACAGTCAAGAAAGTAGCTCTGAAGCCGAGAAACGGGATCGACCATAAGCACTACCGTGAAATTACATGCAATTTTCAAATTTCTTGTACTTGCTAACTTTGCGACCTCGGGCAGCTATGTTACCATGGAGGAACCACACAAGATTTGACTTTATAGGCTAGAACTGAAGTCGTGCCAACTGTTTAACTCAAAATACAGTCAAGAAAGTGGCTCTGAAGCCGAGAAACGGGATCGACCATAAGCACTAATGTGAAATTACGTACAATTTTCAAATTTCCTGTACTTGCTACCTTTGCGACCTCGGGCAGCTATGTTACCATGGAGGGAGGACACAAGATTTGACTTTATAGGCTAGAACTGAAGTAGCGCCAACTGTTTAACTCAAAATACAGTCAAGAAAGTAGCTCTGAAGCCCAGAAACGGGATCGAACCTAAGCACTACCGTGAAATTACATGCAATTTTCAAATTTCTTGTACTTGCTACCTTTGCGACCTCGGGCAGCTATGTTACCATGGAGGGAGGACACAAGATTTGACTTTATAGGCTAGAACTGAAGTAGCGCCAACTGTTTAACTCAAAATACAGTCAAGAAAGTAGCTCTGAAGCCCAGAAACGGGATCGAACATAAGCACTACCGTGAAATTACATGCAATTTTCAAATTTCTTGTACTTGCTAACTTTGTGACCTCGGGCAGCTATGTTACCATGGAGGTATCACACAAGATTTGACTTTTTAGGCTAGAACTGAAGTCGCGCCAACTGTTTAACTCAAAATACAGTCAAGAATGTGGCTCTGAAGCCGAGAGACGGATCGACCATAAGCACTAATGTGAAATTACGTACAATTTTCAAATTTCTTGTACTTGCTAACTTTGCGAATTCGGGCAGCTATGTTACCATGGAGGAATCACACAAGATTTGACTTTATAGGCTAGAACTGAAGTAGCGCCAACTGTTTAACTCAAAATACAGTCAAGAAAGTAGCTCTGAAGCCGATAAACGGGATCGAACGTAAGCACTACCGTGAAATTACATGCAATTTTCAAATTACTTGTACTTGCTAAATTTGCGACCTCGGGCAGCTATGTTACCATGGAGGAACCACACAAGATTTGACTTTATAGGCTAGAACTGAAGTCGTGCCAACTGTTTAACTCAAAATACAGTCAAGAAAGTGGCTCTGAAGCCGAGAAACGGGATCGACCATAAGCACAAATGTGAAATTACGTACAATTTTAAAATTTCTTGTACTTGCTAACTTTGCGACCTCGGGCAGCTATGTTACCATGGAGGAACCACACAAGATTTGACTTTATAGGCTAGAACTGAAGTAGCGCCAACTGTTTAACTCAAAATACAGTCAAGAAAGTAGCTCTGAAGCCGAGAAACGGGATCGACCATAAGCACTACCGTGGAATTACGTACACTTTTCAAATTTCTTGTACTTGCTAAGTTTGCGACTTCGGACAGCTATGTTACCATGGATTAATCACACAAGATTTGACTTTCTAGGCTAGAACTGAAGTCGCGCCAACTGTTTAACTCAAAATACAGTCAAGAAAGTGGCTCTGAAACCGAGAAACGGATCGACCATAAGCACTAATGTGAAATTACGTACAATTTTCAAATTTCTTGTACTTGCTCACTTTGCGACCTCGGGCAGCTATGTTACCATGGAGGAACCACACAAGATTTGACTTTATAGGCTAGAACTGAAGTAGCGCCAACTGAAGTAGCGCCAACTCAAAATACAGTCAAGAAAGTAGCTCTGAAACCGAGAAACGGGATCGAACATAAGCACTACCGTGAAATTACATGCAATTTTCACATTTCTTGTACTTGCTAACTTTGCGACCTCGGGCAGCTATGTTACCATGGAGGTATCACACAAGATTTGACTTTATAGGCTAGAACTGAAGTAGCGCCAACTCAAAATACAGTCAAGAAAGTAGCTCTGAAGCCGAGAAACGGGATCGAACATAAGCACTACCGTGGAATTACGTACACTTTTCAAATTTCTTGTACTTGCTAACTTTGCTACCTCGGGCAGCTATGTTACCATGGAGGAACCACACAAGATTTGACTTTATAGGCTAGAACTGAAGTAGCGCCAACTCAAGTAGCGCCAACTCAAAATACAGTCAAGAAAGTAGCTCTGAAACCGAGAAACGGGATCGAACATAAGCACTACCGTGGAATTACGTACACTTTTCAAATTTCTTGTACTTGCTAAGTTTGCGACTTCGGACAGCTATGTTACCATGGATTAATCACACAAGATTTGACTTTTTAGGCTAGAACTGAAGTCGCGCCAACTGTTTAACTCAAAATACAGTCAAGAAAGTGGCTCTGAAACCGAGAAACGGATCGACCATAAGCACTAATGTGAAATTACGTACAATTTTCAAATTTCTTGTACTTGCTAACTTTGCGACCTCGGGCAGCTATGTTACCATGGAGGAATCACACAAGATTTGACTTTTTAGGCTAGAACTGAAGCCGCGCCAACTGTTTAACTCAAAATACAGTCAAGAAAGTGGCTCTGAAGCTGAGAAACGGGATCGACCATAAGCACTACCGTGAAATTACATGCAATTTTCAAATTTCTTGTACTTGCTAACTTTGCGACCTCGGGCAGCTATGTTACCATGGAGGAACCACACAAGATTTGACTTCATAGGCTAGAACTGAAGTCGTGCCAACTGCTTAACTCAAAATACAGTCAAGAAAGTAGCTCTGAAGCCGAGAAACGGGATCGACCATAAGCACTACCGTGGAATTACGTACACTTTTCAAATTTCTTGTACTTGCTAACTTTGCGACCTCGGGCAGCTATGTTACCATGGAGGTATCACACAAGATTTGACTTTATAGGCTAGAACTGAAGTAGCACCAACTGCTTAACTCAAAATACAGTCAAGAAAGTGGCTCTGAAGCCGAGAAACGGGATCGACCATAAGCACTACCGTGGAATTACGTGCACTTTTCAAATTTCTTGTACTTGCTAACTTTGCGACTTCGGACAGCTATGTTACCATGGAGGAAGCACACAAGATTTGACTTTTTAGGCTAGAACTGAAGTCACGCCAACTGCTTAACTCAAAATACAGTCAAGAAAGTAGCTCTGCAGCTGAGAAACGGGATCGACCATAAGCACTACCGTGAAATTACATGCAATTTTCAAATTTCTTGTACTTGCTAACTTTGCGACCTCGGGCAGCTATGTTACCATGGAGGAACCACACAAGATTTGACATTATAGGCTAGAACTGAAGTCACGCCAACTGTTTAACTCAAAATACAGTCAAGAAAGTAGCTCTGAAGCCGCGATACGGGATCGACCATAAGCACTACCGTGGAATTACGTACACTTTTCAAATTTCTTGTACTTGCTAACTTTGCGACTTCGGACAGCTATGTTACCATGGATTAATCACACATGATTAGACTTTTTAGGCTAGAACTGAAGTCACGCCAACTGCTTAACTCAAAATACAGTCAAGAAAGTAGCTCTGAAACCGAGAAACGGGATCGATCATAAGCACTAATGTGAAATTACGTACAATTTTCAAATTTCTTGTACTTGCTAACTTTGCGACCTCGGGCAGCTATGTTACCATGGAGGAATCACACAATATTTGACTTTTTAGGCTAGAACTGAAGTAGCGCCAACTGCTTAACTCAAAATACAGTCAAGAAAGTAGCTCTGAAGCCGAGAAACGGGATCGACCATAAGCACTACCGTGGAATTACGTACAATTTTCAAATTTCTTGTACTTGCTAACTTTGCGACCTCGGGCAGCTATGTTACCATGGAGGAACCACACAAGATTTGACTTTTTAGGCTAGAACTGAAGTCGTGCCAACTGCTTATTTCAAAATACAGTCAAGAAAGTGGCTCTGAAGCCGAGAAACGGGATCGACCATAAGCACTAATGTGAAATTACGTACAATTTTCAAATTTCTTGTACTTGCTAACTTTGCGACCTCGGGCAGCTATGTTACCATATAGGTATCACACAAGATTTGACTTTATAGGCTAGAACTGAAGTAGCACCAACTGTTTAACTTAAAATACGGGATCGACCATAAGCACTAATGTGAAATTACGTACAATTTTCAAATCTCTTGTACTTGCTAACTTTGCGACCTCGGGCAGCTATGTTACCATGGAGGTATCACACAAGATTTGACTTTATAGGCTAGAACTGAAGTAGCACCAACTGTTTAACTCAAAATACAGTCAAGAAAGTGGCTCTGAAGCTGAGAAACGGGATCGACCATAAGCACTAATGTGAAATTACGTACAATTTTCAAATTTCTTGTACTTGCTAACTTTGCGACCTCGGGCAGCTATGTTACCATGGAGGAACCACACAAGATTTGACTTTATAGGCTAGAACTGAAGGCGCGCCAACTGTTTATCTCAAAATACAGTCAAGAAAGTGGCTCTGAAGCCGAGAAACGGGATCGACCATAAGCACTAATGTGAAATTACGTACAATTTTCAAATTTCTTGTACTTGCTAACTTTGCGACCTCGGGCAGCTATGTTACCATGGAGGAATCACACAAGATTTGACTTTTTAGGCTAGAACTGAAGTAGCGCCAACTGTTTAACTCAAAATACAGTCAAGAAAGTAGCTCTGAAGCCGAGAAACGGGATCGACCATAAGCACTAATGTGAAATTACGTACAATTTTCAAATTTCTTGTACTTGCTAACTTTGCGACCTCGGGCAGCTATGTTACCATGGAGGAACCACACAAGATTTGACTTTATAGGCTAGAACTGAAGTCACGCCAACTGTTAAACTCAAAATACAGTCAAGAAAGTAGCTCTGAAGCCGAGAAACGGGATCGACCATAAGCACTACCATGAAATTACATGCATTTTTCAAATTTCTTGTACTTGCTAACTTTGCGACCTCGGGCAGCTATGTTACCATGGATTAATCACACAAGATTGGACTTTTTAGGCTAGAACTGAAATAACGCCAACTGTCTAACTCAAAATACAGTCAAGAAAGTTGCTCTGAAGCCGAGAAACGGGATCGACCATAAGCACTACCATGAAATTACATGCATTTTTCAAATTTCTTGTACTTGCTAACTTTGCGACCTCGGGCAGCTATGTTACCATGGATTAATCACACAATATTTGACTTTTTAGGCTAGAACTGAAGTAGCGCCAACTGCTTAACTCAAAATACAGTCAAGAAAGTAGCTCTGAAGCCGAGAAACGGGATCGACCATAAGCACTACCGTGGAATTACGTACAATTTTCAAATTTCTTGTACTTGCTACCTTTGCGACCTCGGGCAGCTATGTTACCATGGAGGAACCACACAAGATTTGACTTTATAGGCTAGAACTGAAGTCGTGCCAACTGTTTAACTCAAAATACAGTCAAGAAAGTAGCTCTGAAGCCGAGAAACGGGATCGACCATAAGCACTAATGTGAAATTACGTACAATTTTAAAATTTCTTGTACTTGCTAACTTTGCGACCTCGGGCAGCTATGTTACCATGGAGGAACCACACAAGATTTGACTTTATAGGCTAGAACTGAAAGAGCGCCAACTGTTTAACTCAAAATACAGTCAAGAAAGTAGCTCTGAAGCCGAGAAACGGGATCGACCATAAGCACTACCATGAAATTACATGCATTTTTCAAATTTCTTGTACTTGCTAACTTTGCGACCTCGGGCAGCTATGTTACCATGGATTAATCACACAATATTTGACTTTTTAGGCTAGAACTGAAGTAGCGCCAACTGCTTAACTCAAAATACAGTCAAGAAAGTAGCTCTGAAGCCGAGAAACGGGATCGAACATAAGCACTACCGTGAAATTACATGCAATTTTCACATTTCTTGTACTTGCTAACTTTGCGACCTCGGGCAGCTATGTTACCATGGAGGTATCACACAAGATTTGACTTTATAGGCTAGAACTGAAGCCGCACCAACTGTTTAACTCAAAATACAGTCAAGAAAGTGGCTCTGAAGCCGAGAAACGGGATCGACCATAAGCACTAATGTGAAATTACGTACAATTTTCAAATTTCTTGTACTTGCTAACTTTGCGACCTCGGGCAGCTATGTTACCATGGAGGTATCACACAAGATTTGACTTTATAGGCTAGAACTGAAGTAGCACCAACTGCTTAACTCAAAATACAGTCAAGAAAGTGGCTCTGAAGCCGAGAAACGGGATCGACCATAAGCACTACCGTGGAATTACGTGCACTTTTCAAATTTCTTGTACTTGCTAACTTTGCGACTTCGGACAGCTATGTTACCATGGAGGAAGCACACAAGATTTGACTTTTTAGGCTAGAACTGAAGTCACGCCAACTGCTTAACTCAAAATACAGTCAAGAAAGTAGCTCTGCAGCTGAGAAACGGGATCGACCATAAGCACTACCGTGAAATTACATGCAATTTTCAAATTTCTTGTACTTGCTAACTTTGCGACCTCGGGCAGCTATGTTACCATGGAGGAACCACACAAGATTTGACATTATAGGCTAGAACTGAAGTCACGCCAACTGTTTAACTCAAAATACAGTCAAGAAAGTAGCTCTGAAGCCGAGAAACGGGATCGACCATAAGCACTACCATGAAATTACATGCATTTTTCAAATTTCTTGTACTTGCTAACTTTGCGACCTCGGGCAGCTATGTTACCATGGATTAATCACACAATATTTGACTTTTTAGGCTAGAACTGAAGTAGCGCCAACTGCTTAACTCAAAATACAGTCAAGAAAGTAGCTCTGAAGCCGAGAAACGGGATCGAACATAAGCACTACCGTGAAATTACATGCAATTTTCACATTTCTTGTACTTGCTAACTTTGCGACCTCGGGCAGCTATGTTACCATGGAGGTATCACACAAGATTTGACTTTATAGGCTAGAACTGAAGCCGCACCAACTGTTTAACTCAAAATACAGTCAAGAAAGTGGCTCTGAAGCCGAGAAACGGGATCGACCATAAGCACTAATGTGAAATTACGTACAATTTTCAAATTTCTTGTACTTGCTAACTTTGCGACCTCGGGCAGCTATGTTACCATGGAGGTAACACACAAGATTTGACTTTATAGGCTAGAACTGAAGTAGCACCAACTGCTTAACTCAAAATACAGTCAAGAAAGTGGCTCTGAAGCCGAGAAACGGGATCGACCATAAGCACTACCGTGGAATTACGTGCACTTTTCAAATTTCTTGTACTTGCTAACTTTGCGACTTCGGACAGCTATGTTACCATGGAGGAAGCACACAAGATTTGACTTTTTAGGCTAGAACTGAAGTCACGCCAACTGCTTAACTCAAAATACAGTCAAGAAAGTAGCTCTGCAGCTGAGAAACGGGATCGACCATAAGCACTACCGTGAAATTACATGCAATTTTCAAATTTCTTGTACTTGCTAACTTTGCGACCTCGGGCAGCTATGTTACCATGGAGGAACCACACAAGATTTGACATTATAGGCTAGAACTGAAGTCACGCCAACTGTTTAACTCAAAATACAGTCAAGAAAGTAGCTCTGAAGCCGCGATACGGGATCGACCATAAGCACTACCGTGGAATTACGTACACTTTTCAAATTTCTTGTACTTGCTAACTTTGCGACTTCGGACAGCTATGTTACCATGGATTAATCACACATGATTAGACTTTTTAGGCTAGAACTGAAGTCACGCCAACTGCTTAACTCAAAATACAGTCAAGAAAGTAGCTCTGAAACCGAGAAACGGGATCGATCATAAGCACTAATGTGAAATTACGTACAATTTTCAAATTTCTTGTACTTGCTAACTTTGCGACCTCGGGCAGCTATGTTACCATGGAGGAATCACACAATATTTGACTTTTTAGGCTAGAACTGAAGTAGCGCCAACTGCTTAACTCAAAATACAGTCAAGAAAGTAGCTCTGAAGCCGAGAAACGGGATCGACCATAAGCACTACCGTGGAATTACGTACAATTTTCAAATTTCTTGTACTTGCTAACTTTGCGACCTCGGGCAGCTATGTTACCATGGAGGAACCACACAAGATTTGACTTTTTAGGCTAGAACTGAAGTCGTGCCAACTGCTTATTTCAAAATACAGTCAAGAAAGTGGCTCTGAAGCCGAGAAACGGGATCGACCATAAGCACTAATGTGAAATTACGTACAATTTTCAAATTTCTTGTACTTGCTAACTTTGCGACCTCGGGCAGCTATGTTACCATATAGGTATCACACAAGATTTGACTTTATAGGCTAGAACTGAAGTAGCACCAACTGTTTAACTTAAAATACGGGATCGACCATAAGCACTAATGTGAAATTACGTACAATTTTCAAATCTCTTGTACTTGCTAACTTTGCGACCTCGGGCAGCTATGTTACCATGGAGGTATCACACAAGATTTGACTTTATAGGCTAGAACTGAAGTAGCACCAACTGTTTAACTCAAAATACAGTCAAGAAAGTGGCTCTGAAGCTGAGAAACGGGATCGACCATAAGCACTAATGTGAAATTACGTACAATTTTCAAATTTCTTGTACTTGCTAACTTTGCGACCTCGGGCAGCTATGTTACCATGGAGGAACCACACAAGATTTGACTTTATAGGCTAGAACTGAAGGCGCGCCAACTGTTTATCTCAAAATACAGTCAAGAAAGTGGCTCTGAAGCCGAGAAACGGGATCGACCATAAGCACTAATGTGAAATTACGTACAATTTTCAAATTTCTTGTACTTGCTAACTTTGCGACCTCGGGCAGCTATGTTACCATGGAGGAATCACACAAGATTTGACTTTTTAGGCTAGAACTGAAGTAGCGCCAACTGTTTAACTCAAAATACAGTCAAGAAAGTAGCTCTGAAGCCGAGAAACGGGATCGACCATAAGCACTAATGTGAAATTACGTACAATTTTCAAATTTCTTGTACTTGCTAACTTTGCGACCTCGGGCAGCTATGTTACCATGGAGGAACCACACAAGATTTGACTTTATAGGCTAGAACTGAAGTCACGCCAACTGTTAAACTCAAAATACAGTCAAGAAAGTAGCTCTGAAGCCGAGAAACGGGATCGACCATAAGCACTACCATGAAATTACATGCATTTTTCAAATTTCTTGTACTTGCTAACTTTGCGACCTCGGGCAGCTATGTTACCATGGATTAATCACACAAGATTGGACTTTTTAGGCTAGAACTGAAATAACGCCAACTGTCTAACTCAAAATACAGTCAAGAAAGTTGCTCTGAAGCCGAGAAACGGGATCGACCATAAGCACTACCATGAAATTACATGCATTTTTCAAATTTCTTGTACTTGCTAACTTTGCGACCTCGGGCAGCTATGTTACCATGGATTAATCACACAATATTTGACTTTTTAGGCTAGAACTGAAGTAGCGCCAACTGCTTAACTCAAAATACAGTCAAGAAAGTAGCTCTGAAGCCGAGAAACGGGATCGACCATAAGCACTACCGTGGAATTACGTACAATTTTAAAATTTCTTGTACTTGCTAACTTTGCGACCTCGGGCAGCTATGTTACCATGGAGGAACCACACAAGATTTGACTTTATAGGCTAGAACTGAAAGAGCGCCAACTGTTTAACTCAAAATACAGTCAAGAAAGTAGCTCTGAAGCCGAGAAACGGGATCGACCATAAGCACTACCATGAAATTACATGCATTTTTCAAATTTCTTGTACTTGCTAACTTTGCGACCTCGGGCAGCTATGTTACCATGGATTAATCACACAATATTTGACTTTTTAGGCTAGAACTGAAGTAGCGCCAACTGCTTAACTCAAAATACAGTCAAGAAAGTAGCTCTGAAGCCGAGAAACGGGATCGAACATAAGCACTACCGTGAAATTACATGCAATTTTCACATTTCTTGTACTTGCTAACTTTGCGACCTCGGGCAGCTATGTTACCATGGAGGTATCACACAAGATTTGACTTTATAGGCTAGAACTGAAGCCGCACCAACTGTTTAACTCAAAATACAGTCAAGAAAGTGGCTCTGAAGCCGAGAAACGGGATCGACCATAAGCACTAATGTGAAATTACGTACAATTTTCAAATTTCTTGTACTTGCTAACTTTGCGACCTCGGGCAGCTATGTTACCATGGAGGAATCACACAAGATTTGACTTTTTAGGCTAGAACTGAAGTAGCGCCAACTGTTTAACTCAAAATACGGTCAAGAAAGTGGCTCTGAAGCCGAGAAACGTGATCGACCATAAGCACTACCGTGAAATTACATGCAATTTTCAAATTTCTTGTACTTGCTAACTTTGCGACCTCGGGCAGCTATGTTACCATGGAGGAACCACACAAGATTTGACTTTATAGGCTAGAACTGAAGTCGTGCCAACTGCTTAACTCAAAATACATTCAAGAAAGTAGCTCTGAAGCCGAGAAACGGGATCGACCATAAGCACTACCGTGGAATTACGTACACTTTTCAAATTTCTTGTACTTGCTAACTTTGCGACCTCGGGCTGCTATGTTACCATGGAGGTATCACACAAGATTTGACTTTATAGGCTAGAACTGAAGTAGCACCAACTGCTTAACTCAAAATACAGTCAAGAAAGTGGCTCTGAAGCCGAGAAACGGGATCGACCATAAGCACTACCGTGGAATTACGTACACTTTTCAAATTTCTTGTACTTGCTAACTTTGCGACTTCGGACAGCTATGTTACCATGGAGGAAGCACACAAGATTTGACTTTTTAGGCTAGAACTGAAGTCACGCCAACTGCTTAACTCAAAATACAGTCAAGAAAGTAGCTCTGCAGCCGAGAAACGGGATCGACCATAAGCACTACCGTGAAATTACATGCAATTTTCAAATTTCTTGTACTTGCTAACTTTGCGACCTCGGGCAGCTATGTTACCATGGAGGAACCACACAAGATTTGACATTATAGGCTAGAACTGAAGTCACGCCAACTGTTTAACTCAAAATACAGTCAAGAAAGTAGCTCTGAAGCCGCGATACGGGATCGACCATAAGCACTACCGTGGAATTACGTACACTTTTCAAAATTCTTGTACTAGCTAACTTTGCGACTTCGGACAGCTATGTTACCATGGATTAATCACACATGATTAGACTTTTTAGGCTAGAACTGAAGTCACGCCAACTGCTTAACTCAAAATACAGTTAAGAAAGTAGCTCTGAAGCCGAGAAACGGGATCGACCATAAGCACTAATGTGAAATAACGTACAATTTTCAAATTTCTTGTACTTGCTAACTTTGCGACCTCGGGCAGCTATGTTACCATGGAGGAATCACACAATATTTGACTTTTTAGGCTAGAACTGAAGTAGCGCCAACTGTTTAACTCAAAATACAGTCAAGAAAGTAGCTCTGAAGCCGCGATACGGGATCGACCATAAGCACTACCGTGGAATTACGTACACTTTTCAAATTTCTTGTACTTGCTAACTTTGCGACCTCGGGCAGCTATGTTACCATGGAGGAACCACACAAGATTTAACTTTTTAGGCTAGAACTGAAGTCGTGCCAACTGCTTATTTCAAAATACAGTCAAGAAAGTGGCTCTGAAGCCGAGAAACGGGATCGACCATAAGCACTAATGTGAAATTACGTACAATATTCAAATTTCTTGTACTTGCTAACTTTGCGACCTCGGGCAGCTATGTTACCAGGGAGGTATCACACAAGATTTGACTTTATAGGCTAGAACTGAAGTAGCACCAACTGTTTAACTCAAAATACGGGATCGACCATAAGCACTAATGTGAAATTACGTACAATTTTCAAATTTCTTGTACTTGCTAACTTTGCGACTCGGGCAGCTATGTTACCATGGAGGTATCACACAAGATTTGACTTTATAGGCTAGAACTGAAGTAGCACCAACTGTTTAACTCAAAATACAGTCAAGAAAGTGGCTCTGAAGCCGAGAAACGGGATCGACCAGAAGCACTAATGTGAAATTACGTACAATTTTCAAATTTCTTGTACTTGCTAACTTTGCGACCTCGGGCACCTATGTTACCATGGAGGTATCACACAAGATTTGACTTTATAGGCTAGAACTGAAGTCGTGCCAACTGTTTCACTCAAAATACAGTCAAGAAAGTGGCTCTGAAGCCGAGAAACGGGATCGACCATAAGCACTAATGTGAAATTACGTACAATTTCTAAATTTCTTGTACTTGCTAACTTTGCGACCTCGGGCAGCTTTGTTACCATGGAGGAACCACACAAGATTTGACTTTTTAGGCTGGAACTGAAGTCACGCCAACTGCTTAACTCAAAATACAGTCAAGAAAGTAGCTCTGAAGCCGAGAAACGGGATCGACCATAAGCACTACCGTGAAATTACATGCAATTTTCAAATTTCTTGTACTTGCTAACTTTGCGACCTCGGGCAGCTATGTTACCATGGAGGAACCACACAAGATTTGACTTTATAGGCTAGAACTGAAGTCGTGCCAACTGTTTAGCTCAAAATACAGTCAAGAAAGTGGCTCTGAAGCCGAGAAACGGGATCGACCATAAGCACTAATGTGAAATTACGTACAATTTTCAAATTTCTTGTACTTGCTAACTTTGCGAACTCGGGCAGCTATGTTACCATGGAGGAACCACACACGATTTGACTTTATAGGCTAACTCAATATACAGTCAAGAAAGTAGCTCTGAAGCCGAGAAACGGGATCGACCATAAGCACTAATGTGAAATTACGTACAATTTTCAAATTTCTTGTACTTGTTACCTTTGCGACCTCGGGCAGCTATGTTACCATGGAGGGAGGACACAAGATTTGACTTTATAGGCTAGAACTGAAGTAGCGCCAACTGTTTAACTCAAAATACAGTCAAGAAAGTAGCTCTGAAGCCCAGAAACGGGATCGAACATAAGCACTACCGTGAAATTACATGCAATTTTCAAATTTCTTGTACTTGCTAACTTTGTGACCTCGGGCAGCTATGTTACCATGGCGGTATCACACAAGATTTGACTTTATAGGCTAGAACTGAAGTCACGCCAACTGTTTAACTCAAAATACAGTCAAGAAAGTGGCTCTGAAGCCGAGAAACGGGATCGAACGTAAGCACTACCGTGAAATTACATGCAATTTTCAAATTACTTGTACTTGCTAAATTTGCGACCTCGGGCAGCTATGTTACCATGGAGGAACCACACAAGATTTGACTTTATAGGCTAGAACTGAATAACGCCAACTGAAGTAGCGCCAACTCAAAATACAGTCAAGAAAGTAGCTCTGAAACCGAGAAACGGGATCGAACATAAGCACTATCGTGAAATTACATGCAATTTTCACATTTCTTGTACTTGCTAACTTTGCGACCTCGGGCAGCTATGTTACCATGGAGGTATCACACAAGATTTGACTTTATAGGCTAGAACTGAAGTAGCACCAACTGTTTAACTCAAAATACGGGATCGACCATAAGCACTAATGTGAAATTACGTACAATTTTCAAATTTCTTGTACTTGCTAACTTTGCGACCTCGGGCAGCTATGTTACCATGGAGGTATCACACAAGATTTGACTTTATAGGCTAGAACTGAAGTAGCACCAACTGTTTAACTCAAAATACAGTCAAGAATGTGGCTCTGAAGCCGAGAGACGGATCGACCATAAGCACTAATGTGAAATTACGTACAATTTTCAAATTTCTTGTACTTGCTAACTTTGCGAATTCGGGCAGCTATGTTACCATGGAGGAATCACACAAGATTTGACTTTATAGGCTAGAACTGAAGTAACGCCAACTGTTTAACTCAAAATACAGTCAAGAAAGTAGCTCTGAAGCCGATAAACGGGATCGAACGTAAGCACTACCGTGAAATTACATGCAATTTTCAAATTACTTGTACTTGCTAAATTTGCGACCTCGGGCAGCTATGTTAGCATGGAGGAACCACACAAGATTTGACTTTATAGGCTAGAACTGAAGTCGTGCCAACTTTTTAACTCAAAATACAGTCAAGAAAGTGGCTCTGAAGCCGAGAAACGGGATCGACCATAAGCACTAATGTGAAATTACGTACAATTTTAAAATTTCTTGTACTTGCTAACTTTGCGACCTCGGGCAGCTATGTTACCATGGAGGAACCACACAAGATTTGACTTTATAGGCTAGAACTGAAGTAGCGCCAACTGTTTAACTCAAAATACAGTCAAGAAAGTAGCTCTGAAACCGAGAAACGGGATCGAACATAAGCACTACCGTGGAATTACGTACACTTTTCAAATTTCTTGTACTTGCTAAGTTTGCGACTTCGGACAGCTATGTTACCATGGATTAATCACACAAGATTTGACTTTTTAGGCTAGAACTGAAGTCGCGCCAACTGTTTAACTCAAAATACAGTCAATAAAGTGGCTCTGAAACCGAGAAACGGATCGACCATAAGCACTAATGTGAAATTACGTACAATTTTCAAATTTCTTGTACTTGCTAACTTTGCGACCTCGGGCAGCTATGTTACCATGGGGGAATCACACAAGATTTGACTTTTTAGGCTAGAACTGAAGCCGCGCCAACTGCTTAACTCAAAATACAGTCAAGAAAGTGGCTCTGAAGCCGAGAAACGGGATCGACCATAAGCACTACCGTGAAATTACATGCAATTTTCAAATTTCTTGTACTTGCTAACTTTGCGACCTCGGGCAGCTATGTTACCATGGAGGAACCACACAAGATTTGACTTCATAGGCTAGAACTGAAGTCGTGCCAACTGCCTAACTCAAAATACAGTCAAGAAAGTAGCTCTGAAGCCGAGAAACGGGATCGACCATAAGCACTACCGTGGAATTACGTACACTTTTCAAATTTCTTGTACTTGATAACTTTGCGACCTCGGGCAGCTATGTTACCATGGAGGTATCACACAAGATTTGACTTTATTGGCTAGAACTGAAGTAGCACCAACTGCTTAACTCAAAATACAGTCAAGAAAGTGGCTCTGAAGCCGAGAAACGGGATCGACCATAAGCACTACCGTGGAATTACGTACACTTTTCAAATTTCTTGTACTTGCTAACTTTGCGACTTCGGACAGCTATGTTACCATGGAGGAAGCACACAAGATTTGACTTTTTAGGCTAGAACTGAAGTCACGCCAACTGCTTAACTCAAAATACAGTCAAGAAAGTAGCTCTGCAGCCGAGAAACGGGATCGACCATAAGCACTACCGTGAAATTACATGCAATTTTCAAATTTCTTGTACTTGCTAACTTTGCGACCTCGGGCAGCTATGTTACCATGGAGGAACCACACAAGATTTGACATTATAGGCTAGAACTGAAGTCACGCCAACTGTTTAACTCAAAATACAGTCAAGAAAGTAGCTCTGAAGCCGCGATACGGGATCGACCATAAGCACTACCGTGGAATTACGTACACTTTTCAAATTTCTTGTACTTGCTAACTTTGCGACTTCGGACAGCTATGTTACCATGGATTAATCACACATGATTAGACTTTTTAGGCTAGAACTGAAGTCACGCCAACTGCTTAACTCAAAATACAGTCAAGAAAGTAGCTCTGAAGCCGAGAAACGGGATCGACCATAAGCACTAATGTGAAATTACGTACAATTTTCAAATTTCTTGTACTTGCTAACTTTGCGAACTCGGGCAGCTATGTTACCATGGAGGAACCACACACGATTTGACTTTATAGGCTAACTCAATATACAGTCAAGAAAGTAGCTCTGAAGCCGAGAAACGGGATCGACCATAAGCACTAATGTGAAATTACGTACAATTTTCAAATTTCTTGTACTTGTTACCTTTGCGACCTCGGGCAGCTATGTTACCATGGAGGGAGGACACAAGATTTGACTTTATAGGCTAGAACTGAAGTAGCGCCAACTGTTTAACTCAAAATACAGTCAAGAAAGTAGCTCTGAAGCCCAGAAACGGGATCGAACATAAGCACTACCGTGAAATTACATGCAATTTTCAAATTTCTTGTACTTGCTAACTTTGTGACCTCGGGCAGCTATGTTATCATGGCGGTATCACACAAGATTTGACTTTATAGGCTAGAACTGAAGTCACGCCAACTGTTTAACTCAAAATACAGTCAAGAAAGTGGCTCTGAAGCCGAGAAACGGGATCGACCATAAGCACTAATGTGAAATTACGTACAATTTTCAAATTTCTTGTACTTGCTAACTTTGCGAACTCGGGCAGCTATGTTACCATGGAGGAACCACACACGATTTGACTTTATAGGCTAACTCAATATACAGTCAAGAAAGTAGCTCTGAAGCCGAGAAACGGGATCGACCATAAGCACTAATGTGAAATTACGTACAATTTTCAAATTTCTTGTACTTGTTACCTTTGCGACCTCGGGCAGCTATGTTACCATGGAGGGAGGACACAAGATTTGACTTTATAGGCTAGAACTGAAGTAGCGCCAACTGTTTAACTCAAAATACAGTCAAGAAAGTAGCTCTGAAGCCCAGAAACGGGATCGAACATAAGCACTACCGTGAAATTACATGCAATTTTCAAATTTCTTGTACTTGCTAACTTTGTGACCTCGGGCAGCTATGTTATCATGGCGGTATCACACAAGATTTGACTTTATAGGCTAGAACTGAAGTCACGCCAACTGTTTAACTCAAAATACAGTCAAGAAAGTGGCTCTGAAGCCGAGAAACGGGATCGAACGTAAGCACTACCGTGAAATTACATGCAATTTTCAAATTACTTGTACTTGCTAAATTTGCGACCTCGGGCAGCTATGTTACCATGGAGGAACCACACAAGATTTGACTTTATAGGCTAGAACTGAAGTAGCGCCAACTGAGGTAGCGCCAACTCAAAATACAGTCAAGAAAGTAGCTCTGAAACCGAGAAACGGGATCGAACATAAGCACTACCGTGAAATTACATGCAATTTTCACATTTCTTGTACTTGCTAATTTTGCGACCTCGGGCAGCTATGTTACCATGGAGGTATCACACAAGATTTGACTTTATAGGCTAGAACTGAAGTAGCACCAACTGTTTAACTCAAAATACGGGATCGACCATAAGCACTAATGTGAAATTACGTACAATTTTCAAATTTCTTGTACTTGCTAACTTTGCGACCTCGGGCAGCTATGTTACCATGGAGGTATCACACAAGATTTGACTTTATAGGCTAGAACTGAAGTAGCACCAACTGTTTAACTCAAAATACAGTCAAGAATGTGGCTCTGAAGCCGAGAGACGGATCGACCATAAGCACTAATGTGAAATTACGTACAATTTTCAAATTTCTTGTACTTGCTAACTTTGCGAATTCGGGCAGCTATGTTACCATGGAGGAATCACACAAGATTTGACTTTATAGGCTAGAACTGAAGTAACGCCAACTGTTTAACTCAAAATACAGTCAAGAAAGTAGCTCTGAAGCCGATAAACGGGATCGAACGTAAGCACTACCGTGAAATTACATGCAATTTTCAAATTACTTGTACTTGCTAAGTTTGCGACCTCGGGCAGCTATGTTACCATGGAGGAACCACACAAGATTTGACTTTATAGGCTAGAACTGAAGTCGTGCCAACTGTTTAACTCAAAATACAGTCAAGAAAGTGGCTCTGAAGCCGAGAAACGGGATCGACCATAAGCACTAATGTGAAATTACGTACAATTTTAAAATTTCTTGTACTTGCTAACTTTGCGACCTCGGGCAGCTATGTTACCATGGAGGAACCACACAAGATTTGACTTTATAGGCTAGAACTGAAGTAGCGCCAACTGTTTAACTCAAAATACAGTCAAGAAAGTAGCTCTGAAGCCGAGAAACGGGATCGACCATAAGCACTACCGTGGAATTACGTACACTTTTCAAATTTCTTGTACTTGCTAAGTTTGCGACTTCGGACAGCTATGTTACCATGGATTAATCACACAAGATTTGACTTTTTAGGCTAGAACTGAAGTCACGCCAACTGCTTAACCCAAAATACAGTCAAGAAAGTAGCTCTGAAGCCGAGAAACGGGATCGACCATAAGCACTACCGTGAAATTACATGCAATTTTCAAATTTCTTGTACTTGCTAACTTTGCGACCTCGGGCAGCTATGTTACCATGGAGGAACCACACAAGATTTGACTTTATAGGCTAGAACTGAAGTAGCGCCAACTGAAGTAGCGCCAACTCAAAATACAGTCAAGAAAGTAGCTCTGAAACCGAGAAACGGGATCGAACATAAGCACTACCGTGAAATTACATGCAATTTTCACATTTCTTGTACTTGCTAACTTTGCGACCTCGGGCAGCTATGTTACCATGGAGGTATCACACAAGATTTGACTTTATAGGCTAGAACTGAAGTAGCGCCAACTCAAAATACAGTCAAGAAAGTAGCTCTGAAGCCGAGAAACGGGATCGAACATAAGCACTACCGTGGAATTACGTACACTTTTCAAATTTCTTGTACTTGCTAACTTTGCGACCTCGGGCAGCTATGTTACCATGGAGGAACCACACAAGATTTGACTTTATAGGCTAGAACTGAAGAAGCGCCAACTGAAGTAGCGCCAACTCAAAATACAGTCAAGAAAGTAGCTCTGAAACCGAGAAACGGGATCGAACATAAGCACTACCGTGGAATTACGTACACTTTTCAAATTTCTTGTACTTGCTAAGTTTGCGACTTCGGACAGCTATGTTACCATGGATTAATCACACAAGATTTGACTTTTTAGGCTAGAACTGAAGTCGCGCCAACTGTTTAACTCAAAATACAGTCAATAAAGTGGCTCTGAAACCGAGAAACGGATCGACCATAAGCACTAATGTGAAATTACGTACAATTTTCAAATTTCTTGTACTTGCTAACTTTGCGACCTCGGGCAGCTATGTTACCATGGGGGAATCACACAAGATTTGACTTTTTAGGCTAGAACTGAAGCCGCGCCAACTGTTTAACTCAAAATACAGTCAAGAAAGTGGCTCTGAAGCCGAGAAACGGGATCGACCATAAGCACTACCGTGAAATTACATGCAATTTTCAAATTTCTTGTACTTGCTAACTTTGCGACCTCGGGCAGCTATGTTACCATGGAGGAACCACACAAGATTTGACTTCATAGGCTAGAACTGAAGTCGTGCCAACTGCTTAACTCAAAATACAGTCAAGAAAGTAGCTCTGAAGCCGAGAAACGGGATCGACCATAAGCACTACCGTGGAATTACGTACACTTTTCAAATTTCTTGTACTTGCTAACTTTGCGACTTCGGACAGCTATGTTACCATGGAGGAAGCACACAAGATTTGACTTTTTAGGCTAGAACTGAAGTCACGCCAACTGCTTAACTCAAAATACAGTCAAGAAAGTAGCTCTGCAGCCGAGAAACGGGATCGACCATAAGCACTACCGTGAAATTACATGCAATTTTCAAATTTCTTGTACTTGCTAACTTTGCGACCTCGGGCAGCTATGTTACCATGGAGGAACCACACAAGATTTGACATTATAGGCTAGAACTGAAGTCACGCCAACTGCTTAACTCAAAATACAGTCAAGAAAGTAGCTCTGAAGCTGCGATACGGGATCGACCATAAGCACTACCGTGGAATTACGTACACTTTTCAAATTTCTTGTACTTGCTAACTTTGCGACTTCGGACAGCTATGTTACCATGGATTAATCACACATGATTAGACTTTTTAGGCTAGAACTGAAGTCACGCCAACTGCTTAACTCAAAATACAGTCAAGAAAGTAGCTCTGAAGCCGAGAAACGGGATCGACCATAAGCACTAATGTGAAATTACGTACAATTTTCAAATTTCTTGTACTTGCTAACTTTGCGACCTCGGGCAGCTATGTTACCATGGAGGAATCACACAATATTTGACTTTTTAGGCTAGAACTGAAGTAGCGCCAACTGCTTAACTCAAAATACAGTCAAGAAAGTAGCTCTGAAGCCGAGAAACGGGATCGACCATAAGCACTACCGTGGAATTACGTACAATTTTCAAATTTCTTGTACTTGCTAACTTTGCGACCTCGGGCAGCTATGTTACCATGGAGGAACCACACAAGATTTGACTTTTTAGGCTAGAACTGAAGTCGTGCCAACTGCTTATTTCAAAATACAGTCAAGAAGGTGGCTCTGAAGCCGAGAAACGGGATCGACCATAAGCACTAATGTGAAATTACGTACAATTTTCAAATTTCTTGTACTTGCTAACTTTGCGACCTCGGGCAGCTATGTTACCATGGAGGTATCACACAAGATTTGACTTTATAGGCTAGAACTGAAGTAGCACCAACTGTTTAACTCAAAATACGGGATCGACCATAAGCACTAATGTGAAATTACGTACAATTTTCAAATTTCTTGTACTTGCTAACTTTGCGACCTCGGGCAGCTATGTTACCATGGAGGTATCACACAAGATTTGACTTTATAGGCTAGAACTGAAGTAGCACCAACTGTTTAACTCAAAATACAGTCAAGAAAGTGGCTCTGAAGCTGAGAAACGGGATCGACCATAAGCACTAATGTGAAATTACGTACAATTTTCAAATTTCTTGTACTTGCTAACTTTGCGACCTCGGGCAGCTATGTTACCATGGAGGAACCACACAAGATTTGACTTTATAGGCTAGAACTGAAGGCGCGCCAACTGTTTATCTCAAAATACAGTCAAGAAAGTGGCTCTGAAGCCGAGAAACGGGATCGACCATAAGCACTAATGTTAAATTACGTACAATTTTCAAATTTCTTGTACTTGCTAACTTTGCGACCTCGGGCAGCTATGTTACCATGGAGGAATCACACAAGATTTGACTTTTTAGGCTAGAACTGAAGTAGCGCCAACTGTTTAACTCAAAATACAGTCAAGAAAGTGGCTCTGAAGCCGAGAAACGGGATCGACCATAAGCACTACCGTGAAATTACATGCAATTTTCAAATTTCTTGTACTTGCTAACTTTGCGACCTCGGGCAGCTATGTTACCATGGAGGAACCACACAAGATTTGACTTCATAGGCTAGAACTGAAGTCGTGCCAACTGTTAAACTCAAAATACAGTCAAGAAAGTAGCTCTGAAGCCGAGAAACGGGATCGACCATAAGCACTACCATGAAATTACATGCATTTTTCAAATTTCTTGTACTTGCTAACTTTGCGACCTCGGGCAGCTATGTTACCATGGATTAATCACACAAGATTGGACTTTTTAGGCTAGAACTGAAATAACGCCAACTGTCTAACTCAAAATACAGTCAAGAAAGTTGCTCTGAAGCCGAGAAACGGGATCGACCATAAGCACTACCATGAAATTACATGCATTTTTCAAATTTCTTGTACTTGCTAACTTTGCGACCTCGGGCAGCTATGTTACCATGGAGGAATCACACAAGATTTGACTTTATAGGCTAGAACTGAAGTCGTGCCAACTGTTTAACTCAAAATACAGTCAAGAAAGTGGCTCTGAAGCCGAGAAACGGGATCGACCATAAGCACTAATGTGAAATTACGTACAATTTTCAAATTTCTTGTACTTGCTAACTTTGCGACCTCGGGCAGCTATGTTACCATGGAGGAACCACACAAGATTTGACTTTATAGGCTAGAACTGAAGTCACGCCAACTGTTAAACTCAAAATACAGTCAAGAAAGTAGCTCTGAAGCCGAGAAACGGGATCGACCATAAGCACTACCATGAAATTACATGCATTTTTCAAATTTCTTGTACTTGCTAACTTTGCGACCTCGGGCAGCTATGTTACCATGGAGGAATCACACAAGATTTGACTTTATAGGCTAGAACTGAAGTCGTGCCAACTGTTTAACTCAAAATACAGTCAAGAAAGTGGCTCTGAAGCCGAGAAACGGGATCGACCATAAGCACTAATGTGAAATTACGTACAATTTTCAAATTTCTTGTACTTGCTAACTTTGCGACCTCGGGCAGCTATGTTACCATGGAGGAACCACACAAGATTTGACTTTATAGGCTAGAACTGAAGGCGCGCCAACTGTTTATCTCAAAATACAGTCAAGAAAGTGGCTCTGAAGCCGAGAAACGGGATCGACCATAAGCACTAATGTGAAATTACGTACAATTTTCAAATTTCTTGTACTTGCTAACTTTGCGACCTCGGGCAGCTATGTTACCATGGAGGAATCACACAAGATTTGACTTTTTAGGCTAGAACTGAAGTGGCGCCAACTGTTTAACTCAAAATACAGTCAAGAAAGTAGCTCTGAAGCCGAGAAACGGGATCGACCATAAGCACTAATGTGAAATTACGTACAATTTTCAAATTTCTTGTACTTGCTAACTTTGCGACCTCGGGCAGCTATGTTACCATGGAGGAACCACACAAGATTTGACTTTATAGGCTAGAACTGAAGTCACGCCAACTGCTTAACTCAAAATACAGTCAAGAAAGTAGCTCTGAAGCCGAGAAACGGGATCGACCATAAGCACTACCATGAAATTACATGCATTTTTCAAATTTCTTGTACTTGCTAACTTTGCGACCTCGGGCAGCTATGTTACCATGGATTAATCACACAAGATTTGACTTTTTAGGCTAGAACTGAAATAACGCCAACTGTCTAACTCAAAATACAGTCAAGAAAGTTGCTCTGAAGCCGAGAAACGGGATCGAACATAAGCACTACCGTGAAATTACATGCAATTTTCAAATTTCTTGTACTTGCTAACTTTGCGACCTCGGGCAGCTATGTTACCATGGAGGAATCACACAAGATTTGACTTTATAGGCTAGAACTGAAGTCGTGCCAACTGTTTAACTCAAAATACAGTCAAGAAAGTGGCTCTGAAGCCGAGAAACGGGATCGACCATAAGCACTAATGTGAAATTACGTACAATTTTCAAATTTCTTGTACTTGCTAACTTTGCGACCTCGGGCAGCTATGTTACCATGGAGGAACCACACAACATTTGACTTTATAGGCTAGAACTGAAGTCACGCCAACTGCTTAACTCAAAATACAGTCAAGAAAGTAGCTCTGAAGCCGAGAAACGGGGTAAGCAACTAAGCACTACCGTGGAATTACGTACACTTTTCAAATTTCTTGTACTTGCTAAGTTTGCGACTTCGGACAGCTATGATACCATGGATTAATCACACAAGATTAGACTTTTTAGGCTAGAACTGAAGTCGCGCCAACTGTTTAACTTAAAATACAGTCAAGAAAGTAGCTCTGAAGCCGAGAAACGGGATCGACCATAAGCACTAATGTGAAAATACGTACAATTTTCAAATTTCTTGTACTTGCTAACTTTGCGACCTCGGGCAGCTATGTTACCATGGAGGTATCACACAAGATTTGACTTTATAGGCTAGAACTGAAGTAGCACCAACTGTTTAACTCAAAATACAGTCAAGAAAGTGGCTCTGAAGCCGAGAAACGGGATCTACCGTAAGCACTACCGTGGAATTACGTACAATTTTCAAATTCCTTGTACTTGCTAACTTTGCGAACTCGGGCAGCTATGTTACCATGGAGGAACCACACAAGATTTGACTTTATAGGCTAGAACTGAAGTCGCGCCAACTGTTTAACTCAAAATACAGTCAAGAAAGTAGCTCTGAAGCCGAGAAACGGGATCGACCATAAGCACTACCGTGGAATTACGTACACTTTTCAAATTTCTTGTACTTGCTAACTTTGCGACTTCGGACAGCTATGTTACCATGGATTAATCACACAAGATTTGACTTTTTAGGCTAGAACTGAAATAACGCCAACTGTTTAACTCAAAATACAGTCAAGAAAGTAGCTCTGAAGCCGAGAAACGGGATCGAACATAAGCACTACCGTGAAATTACATGCAATTTTCAAATTTCTTGTACTTGCTAACTTTGCGACCTCGGGCAGCTATGTTACCATGGAGGAATCACACAAGATTTGACTTTATAGGCTAGAACTGAAGTCGTGCCAACTGTTTAACTTAAAATACAGTCAAGAAAGTGGCTCTGAAGCCGAGAAACGGGGTCGACCATAAGCACTAATGTGAAATTACGTACAATTTTCAAATTTCTTGTACTTGCTAACTTTGCGACCTCGGGCAGCTATGTTACCATGGCGGAAGCACACAAGATTTGACTTTTTAGGCTAGAACTGAAGTCACGCCAACTGCTTAACTCAAAATACAGTCAAGAAAGTAGCTCTGAAGCCGAGAAACGGGATCGACCATAAGCACTACCGTGAAATTACATGCAATTTTCAAATTTCTTGTACTTGCTAATTTTGCGACCTCGGGCAGCTATGTTACCATGGAGGAACCACACAAGATTTGACATTATAGGCTTGAACTGAAGTCGCGCCAACTGTTTAACTCAAAATACAGTCAAGAAAGTAGCTCTGAAGCCGAGAAACGGGATCGACCATAAGCACTACCGTGGAATTACGTACACTTTTCAAATTTCTTGTACTTGCTAACTTTGCGACCTCGGGCAGCTATGTTACCATGGAGGTATCACACAAGATTTGATTTTATAGGCTAGAACTGAAGTAGCACCAACTGTTTAACTCAAAATACAGTCAAGAAAGTGGATCTGAAGCCGAGAAACGGGATCGACCATAAGCACTAATGTGAAATTACGTACAATTTTCAAATTTCTTGTACTTGCTAACTTTGCGACCTCGGGCAGCTATGTTACCATGGAGGAATCACAAAAGATTTGACTTTATAGGCTAGAACTGAAGTCGTGCCAACTGTTTAACTCAAAATACAGTCAAGAAAGTGGCTCTGAAGCCGAGAAACGGGATCGACCATAAGCACTACCGTGAAATTACATGCAATTTTCAAATTTCTTGTACTTGCTAACTTTGCGACCTCGGGCAGCTATGTTACCATGGAGGAATCACAAAAGATTTGACTTTATAGGCTAGAACTGAAGTCGTGCCAACTGTTTAACTCAAAATACAGTCAAGAAAGTGTCTCTGAAGCCGAGAAACGGGATCGACCATAAGCACTACCGTGAAATTACATGCAATTTTCAAATTTCTTGTACTTGCTAACTTTGCGACCTCGGGCAGCTATGTTACCATGGAGGAACCACACAAGATTTGACTTTTTAGGCTAGAACTGAAGTCGCGCCAACTGCTTAACTCAAAATACAGTCAAGAAAGTAGCTCTGAAGCCGAGAAACGGGATCGACCATAACCACTACCGTGAAATTACATGCAATTTTCAAATTTCTTGTACTTGCTAATTCTGCGACCTCGGGCAGCTATGTTACCATGGAGGAACCACACAAGATTTGACATTATAGGCTTGAACTGAAGTCGCGCCAACTGTTTAACTCAAAATACAGTCAAGAAAGTAGCTCTGAAGCCGAGAAACGGGATCGACCATAAGCACTACCGTGGAATTACGTACACTTTTCAAATTTCTTGTACTTGCTAACTTTGCGACCTCGGGCAGCTATGTTACCATGGAGGTATCACACAAGATTTGATTTTATAGGCTAGAACTGAAGTAGCACCAACTGTTTAACTCAAAATACAGTCAAGAAAGTGGCTCTGAAGCCGAGAAACGGGATCGACCATAAGCACTAATGTGAAATTACGTACAATTTTCAAATTTCTTGTACTTGCTAACTTTGCGACCTCGGGCAGCTATGTTACCATGGAGGAATCACAAAAGATTTGACTTTATAGGCTAGAACTGAAGTCGTGCCAACTGTTTAACTCAAAATACAGTCAAGAAAGTGGCTCTGAAGTCGAGAAACGCGATCGACCATAAGCACTACCGTGAAATTACATGCAATTTTCAAATTTCTTGTACTTGCTAACTTTGCGACCTCGGGCAGCTATGTTACCATGGAGGAATCACAAAAGATTTGACTTTATAGGCTAGAACTGAAGTCGTGCCAACTGTTTAACTCAAAATACAGTCAAGAAAGTGGCTCTGAAGCCGAGAAACGGGATCGACCATAAGCACTACCGTGAAATTACATGCAATTTTCAAATTTCTTCTACTTGCTAACTTTGCGACCTCGGGCAGCTATGTTACCATGGAGGAACCACACAAGATTTGACTTTTTAGGCTAGAACTGAAGTCGCGCCAACTGCTTAACTCAAAATACAGTCAAGAAAGTAGCTCTGAAGCCGAGAAACGGGATCGACCATAAGCACTACCGTGAAATTACATGGAATTTTCAAATTTCTTGTACTTGCTAATTTTGCGACCTCGGGCAGCTATGTTACCATGGAGGAACCACACAAGATTTGACATTATAGGCTTGAACTGAAGTCGCGCCAACTGTTTAACTCAAAATACAGTCAAGAAAGTAGCTCTGAAGCCGAGAAACGGGATCGACCATAAGCACTACCGTGGAATTACGTACACTTTTCAAATTTCTTGTACTTGCTAACTTTGCGACTTCGGGCAGCTATGTTACCATGGAGGTATCACACAAGATTTGATTTTATAGGCTAGAACTGAAGTAGCACCAACTGTTTAACTCAAAATACAGTCAAGAAAGTGGCTCATAAAGTGTATCACACAAGATTTGATTTTATAGGCTAGAACTGAAGTAGCACCAACTGTTTAACTCAAAATACAGTCAAGAAAGTGGCTCTGAAGCCGAGAAACGGGATCGACCATAAGCACTAATGTGAAATTACGTACAATTTTCAAATTTCTTGTACTTGCTAACTTTGCGACCTCGGGCAGCTATGTTACCATGGAGGAATCACAAAAGATTTGACTTTATAGGCTAGAACTGAAGTCGTGCCAACTGTTTAACTCAAAATACAGTCAAGAAAGTGGCTCTGAAGCCGAGAAACGGGATCGACCATAAACACTACCGTGAAATTACATGCAATTTTCAAGTTTCTTGTACTTGCTAACTTTGCGACCTCGGGCAGCTATGTTACCATGGAGGAATCACAAAAGATTTGACTTTATAGGCTAGAACTGAAGTCGTGCCAACTGTTTAACTCAAAATACAGTCAAGAAAGTGGCTCTGAAGCCGAGAAACGGGATCGACCATAAGCACTACCGTGAAATTACATGCAATTTTCAAATTTCTTGTACTTGCTAACTTTGCGACCTCGGGCAGCTATGTTACCATGGAGGAACCACACAAGATTTGACTTTTTAGGCTAGAACTGAAGTCGCGCCAACTGCTTAACTCAAAATACAGTCAAGAAAGTAGCTCTGAAGCCGAGAAACGGGATCGACCATAAGCACTACCGTGAAATTACATGCAATTTTCAAATTTCTTGTACTTGCTAATTTTGCGACCTCGGGCAGCTATGTTACCATGGAGGAACCACACAAGATTTGACATTATAGGCTTGAACTGAAGTCGCGCCAACTGTTTAACTCAAAATACAGTCAAGAAAGTAGCTCCGAAGCCGAGAAACGGGATCGACCATAAGCACTACCGTGGAATTACGTACACTTTTCAAATTTCTTGTACTTGCTAACTTTGCGACCTCGGGCAGCTATGTTACCATGGAGGTATCACACAAGATTTGATTTTATAGGCTAGGACTGAAGTAGCACCAACTGTTTAACTCAAAATACAGTCAAGAAAGTGGCTCTGAAGCCGAGAAACGGGATCGACCATAAGCACTAATGTGAAATTACGTACAATTTTCAAATTTCTTGTACTTGCTAACTTTGCGACCTCGGGCAGCTATGTTACCATGGAGGAATCACACAAGATTTGACTTTATAGGCTAGAACTGAAGTCGTGCCAACTGTTTAACTTAAAATACAGTCAAGAAAGTGGCTCTGAAGCCGAGAAACGGGATCGACCATAAGCACTAATGTGAAATTACGTACAATTTTCAAATTTCTTGTACTTGCTAACTTTGCGACCTCGGGCAGCTATGTCACCATGGAGGTATCACACAAGATTTGATTTTATAGGCTAGAACTGAAGTAGCACCAACTGTTTAACTCAAAATACAGTCAAGAAAGTGGCTCTGAAGCCGAGAAACGGGATCGACCATAAGCACTAATGTGAAATTACGTACAATTTTCAAATTTCTTGTACTTGCTAACTTTGCGACCTCGGGCAGCTATGTTACCATGGAGGAATCACAAAAGATTTGACTTTATAGGCTAGAACTGAAGTCGTGCCAACTGTTTAACTCAAAATACAGTCAAGAAATTGGCTCTGAAGCCGAGAAACGGGATCGACCATAAGCACTACCGTGAAATTACATGCAATTTTCAAATTTCTTGTACTTGCTAACTTTGCGACCTCGGGCAGCTATGTTACCATGGAGGAATCACAAAAGATTTTACTTTATAGGCTAGAACTGAAGTCGTGCCAACTGTTTAACTCAAAATACAGTCAAGAAAGTGGCTCTGAAGCCGAGAAACGGGATCGACCATAAGCACTACCGTGAAATTACATGCAATTTTCAAATTTCTTGTACTTGCTAACTTTGCGACCTCGGGCAGCTATGTTACCATGGAGGAACCACACAAGATTTGACTTTTTAGGCTAGAACTGAAGTCGTGCCAACTGCTTAACTCAAAATACAGTCAAGAAAGTAGCTCTGAAGCCGAGAAACGGGATCGACCATAAGCACTACCGTGAAATTACATGCAATTTTCAAATTTCTTGTACTTGCTAATTTTGCGACCTCGGGCAGCTATGTTACCATGGAGGAACCACACAAGATTTGACATTATAGGCTTGAACTGAAGTCGCGCCAACTGTTTAACTCAAAATACAGTCAAGAAAGTAGCTCTGAAGCCGAGAAACGGGATCGACCATAAGCACTACCGTGGAATTACGTACACTTTTCAAATTTCTTGTACTTGCTAACTTTGCGACCTCGGGCAGCTATGTTACCATGGAGGTATCACACAAGATTTGATTTTATAGGCTAGAACTGAAGTAGCACCAACTGTTTAACTCAAAATACAATCAAGAAAGTGGCTCTGAAGCCGAGAAACGGGATCGACCATAAGCACTAATGTGAAATTACGTACAATTTTCAAATTTCTTGTACTTGCTAACTTTGCGACCTCGGGCAGCTATGTTACCATGGAGGAACCACACAAGATTTGACATTATAGGCTTGAACTGAAGTCGCGCCAACTGCTTAACTCAAAATACAGTCAAGAAAGTAGCTCTGAAGCCGAGAAACGGGATCGACCATAAGCACTACCGTGGAATTACGTACACTTTTCAAATTTCTTGTACTTGCTAACTTTGCGACCTCGGGCAGCTATGTTACCATGGAGGAATCACAAAAGATTTGACTTTATAGGCTAGAACTGAAGTCGTGCCAACTGTTTAACTCAAAATACAGTCAAGAAAGTGGCTCTGAAGCCGAGAAACGGGATCGACCATAAGCACTACCGTGAAATTACATGCAATTTTCAAATTTCTTGTACTTGCTAACTTTGCGACCTCGGGCAGCTATGTTACCATGGAGGAATCACACAAGATTTGACTTTATAGGCTAGAACTGAAGTCGTGCCAACTGTTTAACTCAAAATACAGTCAAGAAAGTGGCTCTGAAGCCGAGAAACGGGATCGACCATAAGCACTAATGTGAAATTACGTACAATTTTCAAATTTCTTGTACTTGCTAACTTTGCGACCTCGGGCAGCTATGTTACCATGGAGGAACCACACAAGATTTGACTTTATAGGCTAGAACTGAAGGCGCGCCAACTGTTTAACTCAAAATACAGTCAAGAAAGTAGCTCTGAAGCCGAGAAACGGGATCGACCATAAGCACTAATGTGATTTTACGTACAATTTTCAAATTTCTTGTACTTGATAACTTTGCGACCTCGGGCAGCTATGTTACCATGGAGGAACCACACAAGATTTGACTTTATAGGCTAGAACTGAAGTCACGCCAACTGTTGAACTCAAAATACAGTCAAGAAAGTAGCTCTGAAGCCGAGAAACGGGATCGAACATAAGCACTACCGTGAAATTACATGCAATTTTCAAATTTCTTGTACTTGCTAACTTTGCGACCTCGGGCAGCTATGTTACCATGGAGGAATCACACAAGATTTGACTTTATAGGCTAGAACTGAAGTCGTGCCAACTGTTTAACTCAAAATACAGTCAAGAAAGTGGCTCTGAAGCCGAGAAACGGGATCGACCATAAGCACTAATGTGAAATTACGTACAATTTTCAAATTTCTTGTACTTGCTAATTTTGCGACCTCGGGCAGCTATGTTACCATGGAGGAACCACACAACATTTGACTTTATAGGCTAGAACTGAAGTCACGCCAACTGCTTAACTCAAAATACAGTCAAGAAAGTAGCTCTGAATCCGAGAAACGGGATCGACCATAAGCACTACCGTGGAATTACGTACAATTTTCAAATTTCTTGTACTTGCTAACTTTGCGACCTCGAACAGCTATGTTACCATGGAGGAACCACACAAGATTTGACTTTATAGGTTAGAACTGAACTCGCGCCAACTGCTTAACTCAAAATACAGTCAAGAAAGTAGCTCTGAAGCCGAGAAACGGGATCGACCATAAGCACTACCGTGGAATTACGTACACTTTTCAAATTTCTTGTACTTGCTAATTTTGCGACCTCGGGCAGCTATGTTACCATGGAGGTATCACACAAGATTTGACTTTATAGGCTAGAACTGAAGTAGCACCAACTGTTTAACTCAAAATACAGTCAAGAAAGTGGCTCTGAAGCCGAGAAACGGGATCTACCGTAAGCACTACCGTGGAATTACGTACAATTTTCAAATTTCTTGTACTTGCTAACTTTGCGAACTCGGGCAGCTATGTTACCATGGAGGAACCACACAAGATTTGACTTTATAGGCTAGAACTGAAGTCGCGCCAACTGTTTAACTCAAAATACAGTCAAGAAAGTAGCTCTGAAGCCGAGAAACGGGATCGACCATAAGCACTACCGTGGAATTACGTACACTTTTCAAATTTCTTGTACTTGCTAACTTTGCGACTTCGGACAGCTATGTTACCATGGATTAATCACACAAGATTTGACTTTTTAGGCTAGAACTGAAATAACGCCAACTGTTTAACTCAAAATACAGTCAAGAAAGTAGCTCTGAAGCCGAGAAACGGGATCGAACATAAGCACTACCGTGAAATTACATGCAATTTTCAAATTTCTTGTACTTGCTAACTTTGCGACCTCGGGCAGCTATGTTACCATGGAGGAATCACACAAGATTTGACTTTATAGGCTAGAACTGAAGTCGTGCCAACTGTTTAACTTAAAATACAGTCAAGAAAGTGGCTCTGAAGCCGAGAAACGGGATCGACCATAAGCACTAATGTGAAATTACGTACAATTTTCAAATTTCTTGTACTTGCTAACTTTGCGACCTCGGGCAGCTATGTTACCATGGAGGAAGCACACAAGATTTGACTTTTTAGGCTAGAACTGAAGTCACGCCAACTGCTTAACTCAAAATACAGTCACGAAAGTAGCTCTGAAGCCGAGAAACGGGATCGACCATAAGCACTACCGTGAAATTACATGCAATTTTCAAATTTCTTGTACTTGCTAATTTTGCGACCTCGGACAGCTATGTTACCATGGAGGAACCACACAAGATTTGACATTATAGGCTTGAACTGAAGTTGCGCCAACTGTTTAACTCAAAATACAGACAAGAAAGTAGCTCTGAAGCCGAGAAACGGGATCGACCATAAGCACTACCGTGGAATTACGTACACTTTTCAAATTTCTTGTACTTGCTAACTTTGCGACCTCGGGCAGCTATGTTACCATGGAGGTATCACACAAGATTTGATTTTATAGGCTAGAACTGAAGTAGCACCAACTGTTTAACTCAAAATACAGTCAAGAAAGTGGCTCTGAAGCCGAGAAACGGGATCGACCATAAGCACTAATGTGAAATTACGTACAATTTTCAAATTTCTTGTACTTGCTAACTTTGCGACCTCGGGCAGCTATGTTACCATGGAGGAACCACACAACATTTGACTTTATAGGCTAGAACTGAAGTCACGCCAACTGCTTAACTCAAAATACAGTCAAGAAAGTAGCTCTGAATCCGAGAAACGGGATCGACCATAAGCACTACCGTGGAATTACGTACACTTTTCAAATTTCTTGTACTTGCTAATTTTGCGACCTCGGGCAGCTATGTTACCATGGAGGAACCACACAACATTTGACTTTATAGGCTAAAACTGAAGTCGCGCGAACTGATTAACTTAAAATACAGTCAAGAAAGTAGCTCTGAAGCCGAGAAACGGGATCGACCATAAGCACTAATGTGAAAATACGTACAATTTTCAAATTTCTTGTACTTGCTAACTTTGCGACCTCGGGCAGCTATGTTACCATGGAGGTATCACACAAGATTTGACTTTATAGGCTGGAACTGAAGTAGCACCAACTGTTTAACTCAGAATACAGTCAAGAAAGTGGCTCTGAAGCCGAGAAACGGGATCTACCGTAAGCACTACCGTGGAATTACGTACAATTTTCAAATTTCTTGTACTTGCTAACTTTGCGAACTCGGGCAGCTATGTTACTATGGAGGAACCACACAAGATTTGACTTTATAGGCTAGAACTGAAGTCGCGCCAACTGTGTAACTCAAAATACAGTCAAGAAAGTAGCTCTGAAGCCGAGAAACGGGATCGACCATAAGCACTACCGTGGAATTACGTACACTTTTCAAATTTCTTGTACTTGCTAACTTTGCGACTTCGGACAGCTATGTTACCATGGATTAATCACACAAGATTTGACTTTTTAGGCTAGAACTGAAATAACGCCAACTGTTTAACTCAAAATACAGTCAAGAAAGTAGCTCTGAAGCCGAGAAACGGGATCGAACATAAGCACTACCGTGAAATTACATGCAATTTTCAAATTTCTTGTACTTGCTAACTTTGCGACCTCGGGCAGCTATGTTACCATGGAGGAATCACACAAGATTTGACTTTATAGGCTAGAACTGAAGTCGTGCCAACTGTTTAACTTAAAATACAGTCAAGAAAGTGGCTCTGAAGCCGAGAAACGGGATCGACCATAAGCACTAATGTGAAATTACGTACAATTTTCAAATTTCTTGTACTTGCTAACTTTGCGACCTCGGGCAGCTATGTTACCATGGAGGAAGCACACAAGATTTGACTTTTTAGGCTAGAACTGAAGTCACGCCAACTGCTTAACTCAAAATACAGTCAAGAAAGTAGCTCTGAAGCCGAGAAACGGGATCGACCATAAGCACTACCGTGAAATTACATGCAATTTTCAAATTTCTTGTACTTGCTAATTTTGCGACCTCGGGCAGCTATGTTACCATGGAGGAACCACACAAGATTTGACATTATAGGCTTGAACTGAAGTCGCGCTAACTGTTTAACTCAAAATACAGTCAAGAAAGTAGCTCTGAAGCCGAGAAACGGGATCGACCATAAGCACTACCGTGGAATTACGTACACTTTTCAAATTTCTTGTACTTGCTAACTTTGCGACCTCGGGCAGCTATGTTACCATGGAGGTATCACACAAGATTTGATTTTATAGGCTAGAACTGAAGTAGCACCAACTGTTTAACTCAAAATACAGTCAAGAAAGTGGCTCTGAAGCCGAGAAACGGGATCGACCATAAGCACTAATGTGAAATTACGTACAATTTTCAAATTTCTTGTACTTGCTAACTTTGCGACCTCGGGCAGCTATGTTCCCATGGAGGAATCACAAAAGATTTGACTTTATAGGCTAGAACTGAAGTCGTGCCAAGTGTTTAACTCAAAATACAGTCAAGAAAGTGGCTCTGAAGCCGAGAAACGGGATCGACCATAAGCACTAATGTGAAATTACGTACAATTTTCAAATTTCTTGTACTTGCTAACTTTGCGACCTCGGGCAGCTATGTTACCATGGAGGAACCACACAAGATTTGACTTTATAGGCTAGAACTGAAGTAGCGCCAACTGTTTAACTCAAAATACAGTCAAGAAAGTAGCTCTGAAGCCGAGAAACGGGATCGACCATAAGCACTACCGTGGAATTACGTACACTTTTCAAATTTCTTGTACTTGCTAAGTTTGCGACTTCGGACAGCTATGTTACCATGGATTAATCACACAAGATTTGACTTTTTAGGCTAGAACTGAAGTCGCGCCAACTGTTTAACTCAAAATACAGTCAAGAAAGTGGCTCTGAAACCGAGAAACGGATCGACCATAAGCACTAATGTGAAACTACGTACAATTTTCAAATTTCTTGTACTTGCTAACTTTGCGACCTCGGGCAGCTATGTTACCATGGAGGAAATACACAAGATTTGACTTTTTAGGCTAGAACTGAAGTCACGCCAACTGCTTAACCCAAAATACAGTCAAGAAAATAGCTCTGAAGCCGAGAAACGGGATCGACCATAAGCACTACCGTGAAATTACATGCAATTTTCAAATTTCTTGTACTTGCTAACTTTGCGACCTCGGGCAGCTATGTTACCATGGAGGAACCACACAAGATTTGACTTTATAGGCTAGAACTGAAGTCGTGCCAACTGTTTAACTCAAAATACAGTCAAGAAAGTGGCTCTGAAGCCGAGAAACGGGATCGACCATAAGCACTAATGTGAAATTACGTACAATTTTCAAATTTCTTGTACTTGCCAACTTTGCGACTTCGGGCAGCTATGTTACCATGGAGGAA
Source organism: Merodon equestris (assembly GCA_958301585.1). Lineage (NCBI taxonomy): Eukaryota > Metazoa > Arthropoda > Insecta > Diptera > Syrphidae > Merodon > Merodon equestris. Next base: position 49,923,601 of record OY284413.1, read on the forward strand.
CCACACAAGATTTGACTTTATAGGCTAGAACTGAAGTAGCGCCAACTGAAGTAGCGCCAACTCAAAATACAGTCAAGAAAGTGGCTCTGAAGCCGAGAAACGGGATCGACCATAAGCACTAATGTGAAATTACGTACAATTTTCAAATTTCTTGTACTTGCTAACTTTGCGACCTCGGGCAGCTATGTTACCATGGAGGAATCACACAAGATTTGACTTTATAGGCTAGAACTGAAGTCGTGCCAACTGTTTAACTTAAAATACAGTCAAGAAAGTGGCTCTGAAGCCGAGAAACGGGATCGACCATAAGCACTAATGTGAAATTACGTACAATTTTCAAATTTCTTGTACTTGCTAACTTTGCGACCTCGGGCAGCTATGTCACCATGGAGGTATCACACAAGATTTGATTTTATAGGCTAGAACTGAAGTAGCACCAACTGTTTAACTCAAAATACAGTCAAGAAAGTGGCTCTGAAGCCGAGAAACGGGATCGACCATAAGCACTAATGTGAAATTACGTACAATTTTCAAATTTCTTGTACTTGCTAACTTTGCGACCTCGGGCAGCTATGTTACCATGGAGGAATCACAAAAGATTTGACTTTATAGGCTAGAACTGAAGTCGTGCCAACTGTTTAACTCAAAATACAGTCAAGAAATTGGCTCTGAAGCCGAGAAACGGGATCGACCATAAGCACTACCGTGAAATTACATGCAATTTTCAAATTTCTTGTACTTGCTAACTTTGCGACCTCGGGCAGCTATGTTACCATGGAGGAACCACACAAGATTTGACTTTTTAGGCTAGAACTGAAGTCGTGCCAACTGCTTAACTCAAAATACAGTCAAGAAAGTAGCTCTGAAGCCGAGAAACGGGATCGACCATAAGCACTACCGTGAAATTACATGCAATTTTCAAATTTCTTGTACTTGCTAACTTTGCGACCTCGGGCAGCTATGTTACCATGGAGGAATCACAAAAGATTTTACTTTATAGGCTAGAACTGAAGTCGTGCCAACTGTTTAACTCAAAATACAGTCAAGAAAGTGGCTCTGAAGCCGAGAAACGGGATCGACCATAAGCACTACCGTGAAATTACATGCAATTTTCAAATTTCTTGTACTTGCTAACTTTGCGACCTCGGGCAGCTATGTTACCATGGAGGAACCACACAAGATTTGACTTTATAGGCTAGAACTGAAGTAGCGCCAACTGTTTAACTCAAAATACAGTCAAGAAAGTAGCTCTGAAGCCGAGAAACGGGATCGACCATAAGCACTACCGTGGAATTACGTACACTTTTCAAATTTCTTGTACTTGCTAAGTTTGCGACTTCGGACAGCTATGTTACCATGGATTAATCACACAAGATTTGACTTTTTAGGCTAGAACTGAAGTAGCGCCAACTGTTTAACTCAAAATACAGTCAAGAAAGTGGCTCTGAAGCCGAGAAACGGGATCGACCATAAGCACTACCGTGAAATTACATGCAATTTTCAAATTTCTTGTACTTGCTAACTTTGCGACCTCGGGCAGCTATGTTACCATGGAGGAACCACACAAGATTTGACTTTTTAGGCTAGAACTGAAGTCGCGCCAACTGCTTAACTCAAAATACAGTCAAGAAAGTAGCTCTGAAGCCGAGAAACGGGATCGACCATAAGCACTACCGTGAAATTACATGCAATTTTCAAATTTCTTGTACTTGCTAATTTTGCGACCTCGGGCAGCTATGTTACCATGGAGGAACCACACAAGATTTGACATTATAGGCTTGAACTGAAGTCGCGCCAACTGTTTAACTCAAAATACAGTCAAGAAAGTAGCTCTGAAGCCGAGAAACGGGATCGACCATAAGCACTACCGTGGAATTACGTACACTTTTCAAATTTCTTGTACTTGCTAACTTTGCGACCTCGGGCAGCTATGTTACCATGGAGGTATCACACAAGATTTGATTTTATAGGCTAGGACTGAAGTAGCACCAACTGTTTAACTCAAAATACAGTCAAGAAAGTGGCTCTGAAGCCGAGAAACGGGATCGACCATAAGCACTAATGTGAAATTACGTACAATTTTCAAATTTCTTGTACTTGCTAACTTTGCGACCTCGGGCAGCTATGTTACCATGGAGGAATCACACAAGATTTGACTTTATAGGCTAGAACTGAAGTCGTGCCAACTGTTTAACTTAAAATACAGTCAAGAAAGTGGCTCTGAAGCCGAGAAACGGGATCGACCATAAGCACTAATGTGAAATTACGTACAATTTTCAAATTTCTTGTACTTGCTAACTTTGCGACCTCGGGCAGCTATGTCACCATGGAGGTATCACACAAGATTTGATTTTATAGGCTAGAACTGAAGTAGCACCAACTGTTTAACTCAAAATACAGTCAAGAAAGTGGCTCTGAAGCCGAGAAACGGGATCGACCATAAGCACTAATGTGAAATTACGTACAATTTTCAAATTTCTTGTACTTGCTAACTTTGCGACCTCGGGCAGCTATGTTACCATGGAGGAATCACAAAAGATTTGACTTTATAGGCTAGAACTGAAGTCGTGCCAACTGTTTAACTCAAAATACAGTCAAGAAATTGGCTCTGAAGCCGAGAAACGGGATCGACCATAAGCACTACCGTGAAATTACATGCAATTTTCAAATTTCTTGTACTTGCTAACTTTGCGACCTCGGGCAGCTATGTTACCATGGAGGAATCACAAAAGATTTTACTTTATAGGCTAGAACTGAAGTCGTGCCAACTGTTTAACTCAAAATACAGTCAAGAAAGTGGCTCTGAAGCCGAGAAACGGGATCGACCATAAGCACTACCGTGAAATTACATGCAATTTTCAAATTTCTTGTACTTGCTAACTTTGCGACCTCGGGCAGCTATGTTACCATGGAGGAACCACACAAGATTTGACTTTTTAGGCTAGAACTGAAGTCGTGCCAACTGCTTAACTCAAAATACAGTCAAGAAAGTAGCTCTGAAGCCGAGAAACGGGATCGACCATAAGCACTACCGTGAAATTACATGCAATTTTCAAATTTCTTGTACTTGCTAATTTTGCGACCTCGGGCAGCTATGTTACCATGGAGGAACCACACAAGATTTGACATTATAGGCTTGAACTGAAGTCGCGCCAACTGTTTAACTCAAAATACAGTCAAGAAAGTAGCTCTGAAGCCGAGAAACGGGATCGACCATAAGCACTACCGTGGAATTACGTACACTTTTCAAATTTCTTGTACTTGCTAACTTTGCGACCTCGGGCAGCTATGTTACCATGGAGGTATCACACAAGATTTGATTTTATAGGCTAGAACTGAAGTAGCACCAACTGTTTAACTCAAAATACAGTCAAGAAAGTGGCTCTGAAGCCGAGAAACGGGATCGACCATAAGCACTAATGTGAAATTACGTACAATTTTCAAATTTCTTGTACTTGCTAACTTTGCGACCTCGGGCAGCTATGTTACCATGGAGGAACCACACAAGATTTGACTTTATAGGCTAGAACTGAAGGCGCGCCAACTGTTTAACTCAAAATACAGTCAAGAAAGTAGCTCTGAAGCCGAGAAACGGGATCGACCATAAGCACTAATGTGAAATTACGTACAATTTTCAAATTTCTTGTACTTGCTAACTTTGCGACCTCGGGCAGCTATGTTACCATGGAGGAACCACACAAGATTTGACTTTATAGGCTAGAACTGAAGTCACGCCAACTGTTGAACTCAAAATACAGTCAAGAAAGTAGCTCTGAAGCCGAGAAACGGGATCGAACATAAGCACTACCGTGAAATTACATGCAATTTTCAAATTTCTTGTACTTGCTAACTTTGCGACCTCGGGCAGCTATGTTACCATGGAGGAATCACACAAGATTTGACTTTATAGGCTAGAACTGAAGTCGTGCCAACTGTTTAACTCAAAATACAGTCAAGAAAGTGGCTCTGAAGCCGAGAAACGGGATCGACCATAAGCACTAATGTGAAATTACGTACAATTTTCAAATTTCTTGTACTTGCTAATTTTGCGACCTCGGGCAGCTATGTTACCATGGAGGAACCACACAACATTTGACTTTATAGGCTAGAACTGAAGTCACGCCAACTGCTTAACTCAAAATACAGTCAAGAAAGTAGCTCTGAATCCGAGAAACGGGATCGACCATAAGCACTACCGTGGAATTACGTACAATTTTCAAATTTCTTGTACTTGCTAACTTTGCGACCTCGGGCAGCTATGTTACCATGGAGGAACCACACAAGATTTGACTTTATAGGTTAGAACTGAACTCGCGCCAACTGCTTAACTCAAAATACAGTCAAGAAAGTAGCTCTGAAGCCGAGAAACGGGATCGACCATAAGCACTACCGTGGAATTACGTACACTTTTCAAATTTCTTGTACTTGCTAATTTTGCGACCTCGGGCAGCTATGTTACCATGGAGGTATCACACAAGATTTGACTTTATAGGCTAGAACTGAAGTAGCACCAACTGTTTAACTCAAAATACAGTCAAGAAAGTGGCTCTGAAGCCGAGAAACGGGATCTACCGTAAGCACTACCGTGGAATTACGTACAATTTTCAAATTTCTTGTACTTGCTAACTTTGCGAACTCGGGCAGCTATGTTACCATGGAGGAACCACACAAGATTTGACTTTATAGGCTAGAACTGAAGTCGCGCCAACTGTTTAACTCAAAATACAGTCAAGAAAGTAGCTCTGAAGCCGAGAAACGGGATCGACCATAAGCACTACCGTGGAATTACGTACACTTTTCAAATTTCTTGTACTTGCTAACTTTGCGACTTCGGACAGCTATGTTACCATGGATTAATCACACAAGATTTGACTTTTTAGGCTAGAACTGAAATAACGCCAACTGTTTAACTCAAAATACAGTCAAGAAAGTAGCTCTGAAGCCGAGAAACGGGATCGAACATAAGCACTACCGTGAAATTACATGCAATTTTCAAATTTCTTGTACTTGCTAACTTTGCGACCTCGGGCAGCTATGTTACCATGGAGGAATCACACAAGATTTGACTTTATAGGCTAGAACTGAAGTCGTGCCAACTGTTTAACTTAAAATACAGTCAAGAAAGTGGCTCTGAAGCCGAGAAACGGGATCGACCATAAGCACTAATGTGAAATTACGTACAATTTTCAAATTTCTTGTACTTGCTAACTTTGCGACCTCGGGCAGCTATGTTACCATGGAGGAAGCACACAAGATTTGACTTTTTAGGCTAGAACTGAAGTCACGCCAACTGCTTAACTCAAAATACAGTAACGAAAGTAGCTCTGAAGCCGAGAAACGGGATCGACCATAAGCACTACCGTGAAATTACATGCAATTTTCAAATTTCTTGTACTTGCTAATTTTGCGACCTCGGACAGCTATGTTACCATGGAGGAACCACACAAGATTTGACATTATAGGCTTGAACTGAAGTCGCGCCAACTGTTTAACTCAAAATACAGACAAGAAAGTAGCTCTGAAGCCGAGAAACGGGATCGACCATAAGCACTACCGTGGAATTACGTACACTTTTCAAATTTCTTGTACTTGCTAACTTTGCGACCTCGGGCAGCTATGTTACCATGGAGGTATCACACAAGATTTGATTTTATAGGCTAGAACTGAAGTAGCACCAACTGTTTAACTCAAAATACAGTCAAGAAAGTGGCTCTGAAGCCGAGAAACGGGATCGACCATAAGCACTAATGTGAAATTACGTACAATTTTCAAATTTCTTGTACTTGCTAACTTTGCGACCTCGGGCAGCTATGTTACCATGGAGGAACCACACAACATTTGACTTTATAGGCTAGAACTGAAGTCACGCCAACTGCTTAACTCAAAATACAGTCAAGAAAGTAGCTCTGAATCCGAGAAACGGGATCGACCATAAGCACTACCGTGGAATTACGTACACTTTTCAAATTTCTTGTACTTGCTAATTTTGCGACCTCGGGCAGCTATGTTACCATGGAGGAACCACACAACATTTGACTTTATAGGCTAAAACTGAAGTCGCGCGAACTGATTAACTTAAAATACAGTCAAGAAAGTAGCTCTGAAGCCGAGAAACGGGATCGACCATAAGCACTAATGTGAAAATACGTACAATTTTCAAATTTCTTGTACTTGCTAACTTTGCGACCTCGGGCAGCTATGTTACCATGGAGGTATCACACAAGATTTGACTTTATAGGCTGGAACTGAAGTAGCACCAACTGTTTAACTCAGAATACAGTCAAGAAAGTGGCTCTGAAGCCGAGAAACGGGATCTACCGTAAGCACTACCGTGGAATTACGTACAATTTTCAAATTTCTTGTACTTGCTAACTTTGCGAACTCGGGCAGCTATGTTACTATGGAGGAACCACACAAGATTTGACTTTATAGGCTAGAACTGAAGTCGCGCCAACTGTGTAACTCAAAATACAGTCAAGAAAGTAGCTCTGAAGCCGAGAAACGGGATCGACCATAAGCACTACCGTGGAATTACGTACACTTTTCAAATTTCTTGTACTTGCTAACTTTGCGACTTCGGACAGCTATGTTACCATGGATTAATCACACAAGATTTGACTTTTTAGGCTAGAACTGAAATAACGCCAACTGTTTAACTCAAAATACAGTCAAGAAAGTAGCTCTGAAGCCGAGAAACGGGATCGAACATAAGCACTACCGTGAAATTACATGCAATTTTCAAATTTCTTGTACTTGCTAACTTTGCGACCTCGGGCAGCTATGTTACCATGGAGGAATCACACAAGATTTGACTTTATAGGCTAGAACTGAAGTCGTGCCAACTGTTTAACTTAAAATACAGTCAAGAAAGTGGCTCTGAAGCCGAGAAACGGGATCGACCATAAGCACTAATGTGAAATTACGTACAATTTTCAAATTTCTTGTACTTGCTAACTTTGCGACCTCGGGCAGCTATGTTACCATGGAGGAAGCACACAAGATTTGACTTTTTAGGCTAGAACTGAAGTCACGCCAACTGCTTAACTCAAAATACAGTCAAGAAAGTAGCTCTGAAGCCGAGAAACGGGATCGACCATAAGCACTACCGTGAAATTACATGCAATTTTCAAATTTCTTGTACTTGCTAATTTTGCGACCTCGGGCAGCTATGTTACCATGGAGGAACCACACAAGATTTGACATTATAGGCTTGAACTGAAGTCGCGCTAACTGTTTAACTCAAAATACAGTCAAGAAAGTAGCTCTGAAGCCGAGAAACGGGATCGACCATAAGCACTACCGTGGAATTACGTACACTTTTCAAATTTCTTGTACTTGCTAACTTTGCGACCTCGGGCAGCTATGTTACCATGGAGGTATCACACAAGATTTGATTTTATAGGCTAGAACTGAAGTAGCACCAACTGTTTAACTCAAAATACAGTCAAGAAAGTGGCTCTGAAGCCGAGAAACGGGATCGACCATAAGCACTAATGTGAAATTACGTACAATTTTCAAATTTCTTGTACTTGCTAACTTTGCGACCTCGGGCAGCTATGTTCCCATGGAGGAATCACAAAAGATTTGACTTTATAGGCTAGAACTGAAGTCGTGCCAAGTGTTTAACTCAAAATACAGTCAAGAAAGTGGCTCTGAAGCCGAGAAACGGGATCGACCATAAGCACTAATGTGAAATTACGTACAATTTTCAAATTTCTTGTACTTGCTAACTTTGCGACCTCGGGCAGCTATGTTACCATGGAGGAACCACACAAGATTTGACTTTATAGGCTAGAACTGAAGTAGCGCCAACTGTTTAACTCAAAATACAGTCAAGAAAGTAGCTCTGAAGCCGAGAAACGGGATCGACCATAAGCACTACCGTGGAATTACGTACACTTTTCAAATTTCTTGTACTTGCTAAGTTTGCGACTTCGGACAGCTATGTTACCATGGATTAATCACACAAGATTTGACTTTTTAGGCTAGAACTGAAGTCGCGCCAACTGTTTAACTCAAAATACAGTCAAGAAAGTGGCTCTGAAACCGAGAAACGGATCGACCATAAGCACTAATGTGAAACTACGTACAATTTTCAAATTTCTTGTACTTGCTAACTTTGCGACCTCGGGCAGCTATGTTACCATGGAGGAAATACACAAGATTTGACTTTTTAGGCTAGAACTGAAGTCACGCCAACTGCTTAACCCAAAATACAGTCAAGAAAGTAGCTCTGAAGCCGAGAAACGGGATCGACCATAAGCACTACCGTGAAATTACATGCAATTTTCAAATTTCTTGTACTTGCTAACTTTGCGACCTCGGGCAGCTATGTTACCATGGAGGAACCACACAAGATTTGACTTTATAGGCTAGAACTGAAGTCGTGCCAACTGTTTAACTCAAAATACAGTCAAGAAAGTGGCTCTGAAGCCGAGAAACGGGATCGACCATAAGCACTAATGTGAAATTACGTACAATTTTCAAATTTCTTGTACTTGCCAACTTTGCGACTTCGGGCAGCTATGTTACCATGGAGGAACCACACAAGATTTGACTTTATAGGCTAGAACTGAAGTAGCGCCAACTGAAGTAGCGCCAACTCAAAATACAGTCAAGAAAGTGGCTCTGAAGCCGAGAAACGGGATCGACCATAAGCACTAATGTGAAATTACGTACAATTTTCAAATTTCTTGTACTTGCTAACTTTGCGACCTCGGGCAGCTATGTTACCATGGAGGAACCACACAAGATTTGACTTTATAGGCTAGAACTGAAGTAGCGCCAACTGTTTAACTCAAAATACAGTCAAGAAAGTAGCTCTGAAGCCGAGAAACGGGATCGACCATAAGCACTACCGTGGAATTACGTACACTTTTCAAATTTCTTGTACTTGCTAAGTTTGCGACTTCGGACAGCTATGTTACCATGGATTAATCACACAAGATTTGACTTTTTAGGCTAGAACTGAAGTCACGCCAACTGCTTAACCCAAAATACAGTCAAGAAAGTAGCTCTGAAGCCGAGAAACGGGATCGACCATAAGCACTACCGTGAAATTACATGCAATTTTCAAATTTGTTGTACTTGCTAACTTTGCGACCTCGGGCAGCTATGTTACCATGGAGGAACCACACAAGATTTGACTTTATAGGCTAGAACTGAAGTAGCGCCAACTGAAGTAGCGCCAACTCAAAATACAGTCAAGAAAGTAGCTCTGAAACCGAGAAACGGGATCGAACATAAGCACTACCGTGAAATTACATGCAATTTTCACATTTCTTGTACTTGCTAACTTTGCGACCTCGGGCAGCTATGTTACCATGGAGGTATCACACAAGATTTGACTTTATAGGCTAGAACTGAAGTAGCGCCAACTCAAAATACAGTCAAGAAAGTTGCTCTGAAGCCGAGAAACGGGATCGAACATAAGCACTACCGTGAAATTACATGCAATTTTCAAATTTCTTGTACTTGCTAACTTTGCGACCTCGGGCAGCTATGTTACCATGGAGGTATCACACAAGATTTGATTTTATAGGCTAGAACTGAAGTAGCACCAACTGTTTAACTCAAAATACAGTCAAGAAAGTGGCTCTGAAGCCGAGAAACGGGATCGACCATAAGCACTAATGTGAAATTACGTACAATTTTCAAATTTCTTGTACTTGCTAACTTTGCGACCTCGGGCAGCTATGTTACCATGGAGGAACCACACAAGATTTGACTTTATAGGCTAGAACTGAAGGCGCGCCAACTGTTTATCTCAAAATACAGTCAAGAAAGTGGCTCTGAAGCCGAGAAACGGGATCGACCATAAGCACTAATGTGAAATTACGTACAATTTTCAAATTTCTTGTACTTGCTAACTTTGCGGCCTCGGGCAGCTATGTTACCATGGAGGAATCACACAAGATTTGACTTTTTAGGCTAGAACTGAAGTGGCGCCAACTGTTTAACTCAAAATACAGTCAAGAAAGTAGCTCTGAAGCCGAGAAACGGGATCGACCATAAGCACTAATGTGAAATTACGTACAATTTTCAAATTTCTTGTACTTGCTAACTTTGCGACCTCGGGCAGCTATGTTACCATGGAGGAATCACACAAGATTTGACTTTATAGGCTAGAACTGAAGTCACGCCAACTGCTTAACTCAAAATACAGTCAAGAAAGTAGCTCTGAAGCCGAGAAACGGGATCGACCATAAGCACTACCATGAAATTACATGCATTTTTCAAATTTCTTGTACTTGCTAACTTTGCGACCTCGGGCAGCTATGTTACCATGGATTAATCACACAAGATTTGACTTTTTAGGCTAGAACTGAAATAACGCCAACTGTCTAACTCAAAATACAGTCAAGAAAGTTGCTCTGAAGCCGAGAAACGGGATCGAACATAAGCACTACCGTGAAATTACATGCAATTTTCAAATTTCTTGTACTTGCTAACTTTGCGACCTCGGGCAGCTATGTTACCATGGAGGAATCACACAAGATTTGACTTTATAGGCTAGAACTGAAGTCGTGCCAACTGTTTAACTCAAAATACAGTCAAGAAAGTGGCTCTGAAGCCGAGAAACGGGATCGACCATAAGCACTAATGTGAAATTACGTACAATTTTCAAATTTCTTGTACTTGCTAACTTTGCGACCTCGGGCAGCTATGTTACCATGGAGGAACCACACAACATTTGACTTTATAGGCTAGAACTGAAGTCACGCCAACTGCTTAACTCAAAATACAGTCAAGAAAGTAGCTCTGAATCCGAGAAACGGGATCGACCATAAGCACTACCGTGGAATTACGTACAATTTTCAAATTTCTTGTACTTGCTAACTTTGCGACCTCGGGCAGCTATGTTACCATGGAGGGACCACACAAGATTTGACTTTATAGGTTAGAACTGAACTCGCGCCAACTGCTTAACTCAAAATACAGTCAAGAAAGTAGCTCTGAAGCCGAGAAACGGGATCGACCATAAGCACTACCGTGGAATTACGTACACTTTTCAAATTTCTTGTACTTGCTAATTTTGCGACCTCGGGCAGCTATGTTACCATGGAGGAACCACACAACATTTGACTTTATAGGCTAAAACTGAAGTCGCGCGAACTGATTAACTTAAAATACAGTCAAGAAAGTAGCTCTGAAGCCGAGAAACGGGATCGACCATAAGCACTACCGTGGAATTACGTACAATTTTCAAATTTCTTGTACTTGCTAACTTTGCGAACTCGGGCAGCTATGTTACCATGGAGGAACCACACAAGATTTGACTTTATAGGCTAGAACTGAAGTCGCGCCAACTGTTTAACTCAAAATACAGTCAAGAAAGTAGCTCTGAAGCCGAGAAACGGGATCGACCATAAGCACTACCGTGGAATTACGTACACTTTTCAAATTTCTTGTACTTGCTAACTTTGCGACTTCGGACAGCTATGTTACCATGGATTAATCACACAAGATTTGACTTTTTAGGCTAGAACTGAAATAACGCCAACTGTTTAACTCAAAATACAGTCAAGAAAGTAGCTCTGAAGCCGAGAAACGGGATCGAACATAAGCACTACCGTGAAATTACATGCAATTTTCAAATTTCTTGTACTTGCTAACTTTGCGACCTCGGGCAGCTATGTTACCATGGAGGAATCACACAAGATTTGACTTTATAGGCTAGAACTGAAGTCGTGCCAACTGTTTAACTTAAAATACAGTCAAGAAAGTGGCTCTGAAGCCGAGAAACGGGGTCGACCATAAGCACTAATGTGAAATTACGTACAATTTTCAAATTTCTTGTACTTGCTAACTTTGCGACCTCGGGCAGCTATGTTACCATGGAGGAAGCACACAAGATTTGACTTTTTAGGCTAGAACTGAAGTCACACCAACTGCTTAACTCAAAATACAGTCAAGAAAGTAGCTCTGAAGCCGAGAAACGGGATCGACCATAAGCACTACCGTGAAATTACATGCAATTTTCAAATTTCTTGTACTTGCTAATTTTGCGACCTCGGGCAGCTATGTTACCATGGAGGAACCACACAAGATTTGACATTATAGGCTTGAACTGAAGTCGCGCCAACTGTTTAACTCAAAATACAGTCAAGAAAGTAGCTCTGAAGCCGAGAAACGGGATCGACCATAAGCACTACCGTGGAATTACGTACACTTTTCAAATTTCTTGTACTTGCTAACTTTGCGACCTCGGGCAGCTATGTTACCATGGAGGTATCACACAAGATTTGATTTTATAGGCTAGAACTGAAGTAGCACCAACTGTTTAACTCAAAATACAGTCAAGAAAGTGGCTCTGAAGCCGAGAAACGGGATCGACCATAAGCACTAATGTGAAATTACGTACAATTTTCAAATTTCTTGTACTTGCTAACTTTGCGACCTCGGGCAGCTATGTTACCATGGAGGAATCACAAAAGATTTGACTTTATAGGCTAGAACTGAAGTCGTGCCAACTGTTTAACTCAAAATACAGTCAAGAAAGTGGCTCTGAAGCCGAGAAACGGGATCGACCATAAGCACTACCGTGAAATTACATGCAATTTTCAAATTTCTTGTACTTGCTAACTTTGCGACCTCGGGCAGCTATGTTACCATGGAGGAATCACAAAAGATTTGACTTTATAGGCTAGAACTGAAGTCGTGCCAACTGTTTAACTCAAAATACAGTCAAGAAAGTGTCTCTGAAGCCGAGAAACGGGATCGACCATAAGCACTACCGTGAAATTACATGCAATTTTCAAATTTCTTGTACTTGCTAATTTTGCGACCTCGGGCAGCTATGTTACCATGGAGGAACCACACAAGATTTGACATTATAGGCTTGAACTGAAGTCGCGCCAACTGTTTAACTCAAAATACAGTCAAGAAAGTAGCTCTGAAGCCGAGAAACGGGATCGACCATAAGCACTACCGTGGAATTACGTACACTTTTCAAATTTCTTGTACTTGCTAACTTTGCGACCTCGGGCAGCTATGTTACCATGGAGGTATCACACAAGATTTGATTTTATAGGCTAGAACTGAAGTAGCACCAACTGTTTAACTCAAAATACAGTCAAGAAAGTGGCTCTGAAGCCGAGAAACGGGATCGACCATAAGCACTAATGTGAAATTACGTACAATTTTCAAATTTCTTGTACTTGCTAACTTTGCGACCTCGGGCAGCTATGTTACCATGGAGGAATCACAAAAGATTTGACTTTATAGGCTAGAACTGAAGTCGTGCCAACTGTTTAACTCAAAATACAGTCAAGAAAGTGGCTCTGAAGCCGAGAAACGGGATCGACCATAAGCACTACCGTGAAATTACATGCAATTTTCAAATTTCTTGTACTTGCTAACTTTGCGACCTCGGGCAGCTATGTTACCATGGAGGAACCACACAAGATTTGACTTTTTAGGCTAGAACTGAAGTCGCGCCAACCGCTTAACTCAAAATACAGTCAAGAAAGTAGCTCTGAAGCCGAGAAACGGGATCGACCATAACCACTACCGTGAAATTACATGCAATTTTCAAATTTCTTGTACTTGCTAATTCTGCGACCTCGGGCAGCTATGTTACCATGGAGGAACCACACAAGATTTGACATTATAGGCTTGAACTGAAGTCGCGCCAACTGTTTAACTCAAAATACAGTCAAGAAAGTAGCTCTGAAGCCGAGAAACGGGATCGACCATAAGCACTACCGTGGAATTACGTACACTTTTCAAATTTCTTGTACTTGCTAACTTTGCGACCTCGGGCAGCTATGTTACCATGGAGGTATCACACAAGATTTGATTTTATAGGCTAGAACTGAAGTAGCACCAACTGTTTAACTCAAAATACAGTCAAGAAAGTGGCTCTGAAGCCGAGAAACGGGATCGACCATAAGCACTAATGTGAAATTACGTACAATTTTCAAATTTCTTGTACTTGCTAACTTTGCGACCTCGGGCAGCTATGTTACCATGGAGGAATCACAAAAGATTTGACTTTATAGGCTAGAACTGAAGTCGTGCCAACTGTTTAACTCAAAATACAGTCAAGAAAGTGGCTCTGAAGCCGAGAAACGCGATCGACCATAAGCACTACCGTGAAATTACATGCAATTTTCAAATTTCTTGTACTTGCTAACTTTGCGACCTCGGGCAGCTATGTTACCATGGAGGAATCACAAAAGATTTGACTTTATAGGCTAGAACTGAAGTCGTGCCAACTGTTTAACTCAAAATACAGTCAAGAAAGTGGCTCTGAAGCCGAGAAACGGGATCGACCATAAGCACTACCGTGAAATTACATGGAATTTTCAAATTTCTTGTACTTGCTAATTTTGCGACCTCGGGCAGCTATGTTACCATGGAGGAACCACACAAGATTTGACATTATAGGCTTGAACTGAAGTCGCGCCAACTGTTTAACTCAAAATACAGTCAAGAAAGTAGCTCTGAAGCCGAGAAACGGGATCGACCATAAGCACTACCGTGGAATTACGTACACTTTTCAAATTTCTTGTACTTGCTAACTTTGCGACTTCGGGCAGCTATGTTACCATGGAGGTATCACACAAGATTTGATTTTATAGGCTAGAACTGAAGTAGCACCAACTGTTTAACTCAAAATACAGTCAAGAAAGTGGCTCATAAAGTGTATCACACAAGATTTGATTTTATAGGCTAGAACTGAAGTAGCACCAACTGTTTAACTCAAAATACAGTCAAGAAAGTGGCTCTGAAGCCGAGAAACGGGATCGACCATAAGCACTAATGTGAAATTACGTACAATTTTCAAATTTCTTGTACTTGCTAACTTTGCGACCTCGGGCAGCTATGTTACCATGGAGGAATCACAAAAGATTTGACTTTATAGGCTAGAACTGAAGTCGTGCCAACTGTTTAACTCAAAATACAGTCAAGAAAGTGGCTCTGAAGCCGAGAAACGGGATCGACCATAAGCACTACCGTGAAATTACATGCAATTTTCAAGTTTCTTGTACTTGCTAACTTTGCGACCTCGGGCAGCTATGTTACCATGGAGGAATCACAAAAGATTTGACTTTATAGGCTAGAACTGAAGTCGTGCCAACTGTTTAACTCAAAATACAGTCAAGAAAGTGGCTCTGAAGCCGAGAAATGGGATCGACCATAAGCACTACCGTGAAATTACATGCAATTTTCAAATTTCTTGTACTTGCTAATTTTGCGACCTCGGGCAGCTATGTTACCATGGAGGAACCACACAAGATTTGACATTATAGGCTTGAACTGAAGTCGCGCCAACTGTTTAACTCAAAATACAGTCAAGAAAGTAGCTCTGAAGCCGAGAAACGGGATCGACCATAAGCACTACCGTGGAATTACGTACACTTTTCAAATTTCTTGTACTTGCTAACTTTGCGACCTCGGGCAGCTATGTTACCATGGAGGTATCACACAAGATTTGATTTTATAGGCTAGAACTGAAGTAGCACCAACTGTTTAACTCAAAATACAGTCAAGAAAGTGGCTCTGAAGCCGAGAAACGGGATCGACCATAAGCACTACCGTGAAATTACATGCAATTTTCAAATTTCTTGTACTTGCTAACTTTGCGACCTCGGGCAGCTATGTTACCATGGAGGAATCACAAAAGATTTGACTTTATAGGCTAGAACTGAAGTCGTGCCAACTGTTTAACTCAAAATACAGTCAAGAAAGTGGCTCTGAAGCCGAGAAACGGGATCGACCATAAGCACTACCGTGAAATTACATGCAATTTTCAAATTTCTTGTACTTGCTAACTTTGCGACCTCGGGCAGCTATGTTACCATGGAGGAATCACAAAAGATTTGACTTTATAGGCTAGAACTGAAGTCGTGCCAACTGTTTAACTCAAAATACAGTCAAGAAAGTGTCTCTGAAGCCGAGAAACGGGATCGACCATAAGCACTACCGTGAAATTACATGCAATTTTCAAATTTCTTGTACTTGCTAATTTTGCGACCTCGGGCAGCTATGTTACCATGGAGGAACCACACAAGATTTGACATTATAGGCTTGAACTGAAGTCGCGCCAACTGTTTAACTCAAAATACAGTCAAGAAAGTAGCTCTGAAGCCGAGAAACGGGATCGACCATAAGCACTACCGTGGAATTACGTACACTTTTCAAATTTCTTGTACTTGCTAACTTTGCGACCTCGGGCAGCTATGTTACCATGGAGGTATCACACAAGATTTGATTTTATAGGCTAGAACTGAAGTAGCACCAACTGTTTAACTCAAAATACAGTCAAGAAAGTGGCTCTGAAGCCGAGAAACGGGATCGACCATAAGCACTAATGTGAAATTACGTACAATTTTCAAATTTCTTGTACTTGCTAACTTTGCGACCTCGGGCAGCTATGTTACCATGGAGGAATCACAAAAGATTTGACTTTATAGGCTAGAACTGAAGTCGTGCCAACTGTTTAACTCAAAATACAGTCAAGAAAGTGGCTCTGAAGCCGAGAAACGGGATCGACCATAAGCACTACCGTGAAATTACATGCAATTTTCAAATTTCTTGTACTTGCTAACTTTGCGACCTCGGGCAGCTATGTTACCATGGAGGAACCACACAAGATTTGACTTTTTAGGCTAGAACTGAAGTCGCGCCAACTGCTTAACTCAAAATACAGTCAAGAAAGTAGCTCTGAAGCCGAGAAACGGGATCGACCATAACCACTACCGTGAAATTACATGCAATTTTCAAATTTCTTGTACTTGCTAATTCTGCGACCTCGGGCAGCTATGTTACCATGGAGGAACCACACAAGATTTGACATTATAGGCTTGAACTGAAGTCGCGCCAACTGTTTAACTCAAAATACAGTCAAGAAAGTAGCTCTGAAGCCGAGAAACGGGATCGACCATAAGCACTACCGTGGAATTACGTACACTTTTCAAATTTCTTGTACTTGCTAACTTTGCGACCTCGGGCAGCTATGTTACCATGGAGGTATCACACAAGATTTGATTTTATAGGCTAGAACTGAAGTAGCACCAACTGTTTAACTCAAAATACAGTCAAGAAAGTGGCTCTGAAGCCGAGAAACGGGATCGACCATAAGCACTAATGTGAAATTACGTACAATTTTCAAATTTCTTGTACTTGCTAACTTTGCGACCTCGGGCAGCTATGTTACCATGGAGGAATCACAAAAGATTTGACTTTATAGGCTAGAACTGAAGTCGTGCCAACTGTTTAACTCAAAATACAGTCAAGAAAGTGGCTCTGAAGCCGAGAAACGCGATCGACCATAAGCACTACCGTGAAATTACATGCAATTTTCAAATTTCTTGTACTTGCTAACTTTGCGACCTCGGGCAGCTATGTTACCATGGAGGAATCACAAAAGATTTGACTTTATAGGCTAGAACTGAAGTCGTGCCAACTGTTTAACTCAAAATACAGTCAAGAAAGTGGCTCTGAAGCCGAGAAACGGGATCGACCATAAGCACTACCGTGAAATTACATGGAATTTTCAAATTTCTTGTACTTGCTAATTTTGCGACCTCGGGCAGCTATGTTACCATGGAGGAACCACACAAGATTTGACATTATAGGCTTGAACTGAAGTCGCGCCAACTGTTTAACTCAAAATACAGTCAAGAAAGTAGCTCTGAAGCCGAGAAACGGGATCGACCATAAGCACTACCGTGGAATTACGTACACTTTTCAAATTTCTTGTACTTGCTAACTTTGCGACTTCGGGCAGCTATGTTACCATGGAGGTATCACACAAGATTTGATTTTATAGGCTAGAACTGAAGTAGCACCAACTGTTTAACTCAAAATACAGTCAAGAAAGTGGCTCATAAAGTGTATCACACAAGATTTGATTTTATAGGCTAGAACTGAAGTAGCACCAACTGTTTAACTCAAAATACAGTCAAGAAAGTGGCTCTGAAGCCGAGAAACGGGATCGACCATAAGCACTAATGTGAAATTACGTACAATTTTCAAATTTCTTGTACTTGCTAACTTTGCGACCTCGGGCAGCTATGTTACCATGGAGGAATCACAAAAGATTTGACTTTATAGGCTAGAACTGAAGTCGTGCCAACTGTTTAACTCAAAATACAGTCAAGAAAGTGGCTCTGAAGCCGAGAAACGGGATCGACCATAAGCACTACCGTGAAATTACATGCAATTTTCAAGTTTCTTGTACTTGCTAACTTTGCGACCTCGGGCAGCTATGTTACCATGGAGGAATCACAAAAGATTTGACTTTATAGGCTAGAACTGAAGTCGTGCCAACTGTTTAACTCAAAATACAGTCAAGAAAGTGGCTCTGAAGCCGAGAAACGGGATCGACCATAAGCACTACCGTGAAATTACATGCAATTTTCAAATTTCTTGTACTTGCTAACTTTGCGACCTCGGGCAGCTATGTTACCATGGAGGAACCACACAAGATTTGACTTTTTAGGCTAGAACTGAAGTCGCGCCAACTGCTTAACTCAAAATACAGTCAAGAAAGTAGCTCTGAAGCCGAGAAACGGGATCGACCATAAGCACTACCGTGAAATTACATGCAATTTTCAAATTTCTTGTACTTGCTAACTTTGCGACCTCGGGCAGCTATGTTACCATGGAGGAATCACAAAAGATTTGACTTTATAGGCTAGAACTGAAGTCGTGCCAACTGTTTAACTCAAAATACAGTCAAGAAAGTGTCTCTGAAGCCGAGAAACGGGATCGACCATAAGCACTACCGTGAAATTACATGCAATTTTCAAATTTCTTGTACTTGCTAACTTTGCGACCTCGGGCAGCTATGTTACCATGGAGGAACCACACAAGATTTGACTTTTTAGGCTAGAACTGAAGTCGCGCCAACTGCTTAACTCAAAATACAGTCAAGAAAGTAGCTCTGAAGCCGAGAAACGGGATCGACCATAACCACTACCGTGAAATTACATGCAATTTTCAAATTTCTTGTACTTGCTAATTCTGCGACCTCGGGCAGCTATGTTACCATGGAGGAACCACACAAGATTTGACATTATAGGCTTGAACTGAAGTCGCGCCAACTGTTTAACTCAAAATACAGTCAAGAAAGTAGCTCTGAAGCCGAGAAACGGGATCGACCATAAGCACTACCGTGGAATTACGTACACTTTTCAAATTTCTTGTACTTGCTAACTTTGCGACCTCGGGCAGCTATGTTACCATGGAGGTATCACACAAGATTTGATTTTATAGGCTAGAACTGAAGTAGCACCAACTGTTTAACTCAAAATACAGTCAAGAAAGTGGCTCTGAAGCCGAGAAACGGGATCGACCATAAGCACTAATGTGAAATTACGTACAATTTTCAAATTTCTTGTACTTGCTAACTTTGCGACCTCGGGCAGCTATGTTACCATGGAGGAATCACAAAAGATTTGACTTTATAGGCTAGAACTGAAGTCGTGCCAACTGTTTAACTCAAAATACAGTCAAGAAAGTGGCTCTGAAGCCGAGAAACGCGATCGACCATAAGCACTACCGTGAAATTACATGCAATTTTCAAATTTCTTGTACTTGCTAACTTTGCGACCTCGGGCAGCTATGTTACCATGGAGGAATCACAAAAGATTTGACTTTATAGGCTAGAACTGAAGTCGTGCCAACTGTTTAACTCAAAATACAGTCAAGAAAGTGGCTCTGAAGCCGAGAAACGGGATCGACCATAAGCACTACCGTGAAATTACATGGAATTTTCAAATTTCTTGTACTTGCTAATTTTGCGACCTCGGGCAGCTATGTTACCATGGAGGAACCACACAAGATTTGACATTATAGGCTTGAACTGAAGTCGCGCCAACTGTTTAACTCAAAATACAGTCAAGAAAGTAGCTCTGAAGCCGAGAAACGGGATCGACCATAAGCACTACCGTGGAATTACGTACACTTTTCAAATTTCTTGTACTTGCTAACTTTGCGACTTCGGGCAGCTATGTTACCATGGAGGTATCACACAAGATTTGATTTTATAGGCTAGAACTGAAGTAGCACCAACTGTTTAACTCAAAATACAGTCAAGAAAGTGGCTCATAAAGTGTATCACACAAGATTTGATTTTATAGGCTAGAACTGAAGTAGCACCAACTGTTTAACTCAAAATACAGTCAAGAAAGTGGCTCTGAAGCCGAGAAACGGGATCGACCATAAGCACTACCGTGAAATTACATGCAATTTTCAAGTTTCTTGTACTTGCTAACTTTGCGACCTCGGGCAGCTATGTTACCATGGAGGAATCACAAAAGATTTGACTTTATAGGCTAGAACTGAAGTCGTGCCAACTGTTTAACTCAAAATACAGTCAAGAAAGTGGCTCTGAAGCCGAGAAACGGGATCGACCTTAAGCACTAATGTGAAATTACGTACAATTTTCAAATTTCTTGTACTTGCTAACTTTGCGACCTCGGGCAGCTATGTTACCATGGAGGAATCACAAAAGATTTGACTTTATAGGCTAGAACTGAAGTCGTGCCAACTGTTTAACTCAAAATACAGTCAAGAAAGTGGCTCTGAAGCCGAGAAACGGGATCGACCATAAGCACTACCGTGAAATTACATGCAATTTTCAAGTTTCTTGTACTTGCTAACTTTGCGACCTCGGGCAGCTATGTTACCATGGAGGAATCACAAAAGATTTGACTTTATAGGCTAGAACTGAAGTCGTGCCAACTGTTTAACTCAAAATACAGTCAAGAAAGTGGCTCTGAAGCCGAGAAACGGGATCGACCATAAGCACTACCGTGAAATTACATGCAATTTTCAAATTTCTTGTACTTGCTAACTTTGCGACCTCGGGCAGCTATGTTACCATGGAGGAACCACACAAGATTTGACTTTTTAGGCTAGAACTGAAGTCGCGCCAACTGCTTAACTCAAAATACAGTCAAGAAAGTAGCTCTGAAGCCGAGAAACGGGATCGACCATAAGCACTACCGTGAAATTACATGCAATTTTCAAATTTCTTGTACTTGCTAATTTTGCGACCTCGGGCAGCTATGTTACCATGGAGGAACCACACAAGATTTGACATTATAGGCTTGAACTGAAGTCGCGCCAACTGTTTAACTCAAAATACAGTCAAGAAAGTAGCTCTGAAGCCGAGAAACGGGATCGACCATAAGCACTACCGTGGAATTACGTACACTTTTCAAATTTCTTGTACTTGCTAACTTTGCGACCTCGGGCAGCTATGTTACCATGGAGGTATCACACAAGATTTGATTTTATAGGCTAGAACTGAAGTAGCACCAACTGTTTAACTCAAAATACAGTCAAGAAAGTGGCTCTGAAGCCGAGAAACGGGATCGACCATAAGCACTACCGTGAAATTACATGCAATTTTCAAATTTCTTGTACTTGCTAATTTTGCGACCTCGGGCAGCTATGTTACCATGGAGGAACCACACAAGATTTGACATTATAGGCTTGAACTGAAGTCGCGCCAACTGTTTAACTCAAAATACAGTCAAGAAAGTAGCTCTGAAGCCGAGAAACGGGATCGACCATAAGCACTACCGTGAAATTACATGCAATTTTCAAATTTCTTGTACTTGCTAATTCTGCGACCTCGGGCAGCTATGTTACCATGGAGGAACCACACAAGATTTGACATTATAGGCTTGAACTGAAGTCGCGCCAACTGTTTAACTCAAAATACAGTCAAGAAAGTAGCTCTGAAGCCGAGAAACGGGATCGACCATAAGCACTACCGTGGAATTACGTACACTTTTCAAATTTCTTGTACTTGCTAACTTTGCGACCTCGGGCAGCTATGTTACCATGGAGGTATCACACAAGATTTGATTTTATAGGCTAGAACTGAAGTAGCACCAACTGTTTAACTCAAAATACAGTCAAGAAAGTGGCTCTGAAGCCGAGAAACGGGATCGACCATAAGCACTAATGTGAAATTACGTACAATTTTCAAATTTCTTGTACTTGCTAACTTTGCGACCTCGGGCAGCTATGTTACCATGGAGGAATCACAAAAGATTTGACTTTATAGGCTAGAACTGAAGTCGTGCCAACTGTTTAACTCAAAATACAGTCAAGAAAGTGGCTCTGAAGCCGAGAAACGCGATCGACCATAAGCACTACCGTGAAATTACATGCAATTTTCAAATTTCTTGTACTTGCTAACTTTGCGACCTCGGGCAGCTATGTTACCATGGAGGAATCACAAAAGATTTGACTTTATAGGCTAGAACTGAAGTCGTGCCAACTGTTTAACTCAAAATACAGTCAAGAAAGTGGCTCTGAAGCCGAGAAACGGGATCGACCATAAGCACTACCGTGAAATTACATGGAATTTTCAAATTTCTTGTACTTGCTAATTTTGCGACCTCGGGCAGCTATGTTACCATGGAGGAACCACACAAGATTTGACATTATAGGCTTGAACTGAAGTCGCGCCAACTGTTTAACTCAAAATACAGTCAAGAAAGTAGCTCTGAAGCCGAGAAACGGGATCGACCATAAGCACTACCGTGGAATTACGTACACTTTTCAAATTTCTTGTACTTGCTAACTTTGCGACTTCGGGCAGCTATGTTACCATGGAGGTATCACACAAGATTTGATTTTATAGGCTAGAACTGAAGTAGCACCAACTGTTTAACTCAAAATACAGTCAAGAAAGTGGCTCATAAAGTGTATCACACAAGATTTGATTTTATAGGCTAGAACTGAAGTAGCACCAACTGTTTAACTCAAAATACAGTCAAGAAAGTGGCTCTGAAGCCGAGAAACGGGATCGACCATAAGCACTAATGTGAAATTACGTACAATTTTCAAATTTCTTGTACTTGCTAACTTTGCGACCTCGGGCAGCTATGTTACCATGGAGGAATCACAAAAGATTTGACTTTATAGGCTAGAACTGAAGTCGTGCCAACTGTTTAACTCAAAATACAGTCAAGAAAGTGGCTCTGAAGCCGAGAAACGGGATCGACCATAAGCACTACCGTGAAATTACATGCAATTTTCAAGTTTCTTGTACTTGCTAACTTTGCGACCTCGGGCAGCTATGTTACCATGGAGGAATCACAAAAGATTTGACTTTATAGGCTAGAACTGAAGTCGTGCCAACTGTTTAACTCAAAATACAGTCAAGAAAGTGGCTCTGAAGCCGAGAAACGGGATCGACCATAAGCACTACCGTGAAATTACATGCAATTTTCAAATTTCTTGTACTTGCTAACTTTGCGACCTCGGGCAGCTATGTTACCATGGAGGAACCACACAAGATTTGACTTTTTAGGCTAGAACTGAAGTCGCGCCAACTGCTTAACTCAAAATACAGTCAAGAAAGTAGCTCTGAAGCCGAGAAACGGGATCGACCATAAGCACTACCGTGAAATTACATGCAATTTTCAAATTTCTTGTACTTGCTAACTTTGCGACCTCGGGCAGCTATGTTACCATGGAGGAATCACAAAAGATTTGACTTTATAGGCTAGAACTGAAGTCGTGCCAACTGTTTAACTCAAAATACAGTCAAGAAAGTGTCTCTGAAGCCGAGAAACGGGATCGACCATAAGCACTACCGTGAAATTACATGCAATTTTCAAATTTCTTGTACTTGCTAACTTTGCGACCTCGGGCAGCTATGTTACCATGGAGGAACCACACAAGATTTGACTTTTTAGGCTAGAACTGAAGTCGCGCCAACTGCTTAACTCAAAATACAGTCAAGAAAGTAGCTCTGAAGCCGAGAAACGGGATCGACCATAACCACTACCGTGAAATTACATGCAATTTTCAAATTTCTTGTACTTGCTAATTCTGCGACCTCGGGCAGCTATGTTACCATGGAGGAACCACACAAGATTTGACATTATAGGCTTGAACTGAAGTCGCGCCAACTGTTTAACTCAAAATACAGTCAAGAAAGTAGCTCTGAAGCCGAGAAACGGGATCGACCATAAGCACTACCGTGGAATTACGTACACTTTTCAAATTTCTTGTACTTGCTAACTTTGCGACCTCGGGCAGCTATGTTACCATGGAGGTATCACACAAGATTTGATTTTATAGGCTAGAACTGAAGTAGCACCAACTGTTTAACTCAAAATACAGTCAAGAAAGTGGCTCTGAAGCCGAGAAACGGGATCGACCATAAGCACTAATGTGAAATTACGTACAATTTTCAAATTTCTTGTACTTGCTAACTTTGCGACCTCGGGCAGCTATGTTACCATGGAGGAATCACAAAAGATTTGACTTTATAGGCTAGAACTGAAGTCGTGCCAACTGTTTAACTCAAAATACAGTCAAGAAAGTGGCTCTGAAGCCGAGAAACGCGATCGACCATAAGCACTACCGTGAAATTACATGCAATTTTCAAATTTCTTGTACTTGCTAACTTTGCGACCTCGGGCAGCTATGTTACCATGGAGGAATCACAAAAGATTTGACTTTATAGGCTAGAACTGAAGTCGTGCCAACTGTTTAACTCAAAATACAGTCAAGAAAGTGGCTCTGAAGCCGAGAAACGGGATCGACCATAAGCACTACCGTGAAATTACATGGAATTTTCAAATTTCTTGTACTTGCTAATTTTGCGACCTCGGGCAGCTATGTTACCATGGAGGAACCACACAAGATTTGACATTATAGGCTTGAACTGAAGTCGCGCCAACTGTTTAACTCAAAATACAGTCAAGAAAGTAGCTCTGAAGCCGAGAAACGGGATCGACCATAAGCACTACCGTGGAATTACGTACACTTTTCAAATTTCTTGTACTTGCTAACTTTGCGACTTCGGGCAGCTATGTTACCATGGAGGTATCACACAAGATTTGATTTTATAGGCTAGAACTGAAGTAGCACCAACTGTTTAACTCAAAATACAGTCAAGAAAGTGGCTCATAAAGTGTATCACACAAGATTTGATTTTATAGGCTAGAACTGAAGTAGCACCAACTGTTTAACTCAAAATACAGTCAAGAAAGTGGCTCTGAAGCCGAGAAACGGGATCGACCATAAGCACTAATGTGAAATTACGTACAATTTTCAAATTTCTTGTACTTGCTAACTTTGCGACCTCGGGCAGCTATGTTACCATGGAGGAATCACAAAAGATTTGACTTTATAGGCTAGAACTGAAGTCGTGCCAACTGTTTAACTCAAAATACAGTCAAGAAAGTGGCTCTGAAGCCGAGAAACGGGATCGACCATAAGCACTACCGTGAAATTACATGCAATTTTCAAGTTTCTTGTACTTGCTAACTTTGCGACCTCGGGCAGCTATGTTACCATGGAGGAATCACAAAAGATTTGACTTTATAGGCTAGAACTGAAGTCGTGCCAACTGTTTAACTCAAAATACAGTCAAGAAAGTGGCTCTGAAGCCGAGAAACGGGATCGACCATAAGCACTACCGTGAAATTACATGCAATTTTCAAATTTCTTGTACTTGCTAACTTTGCGACCTCGGGCAGCTATGTTACCATGGAGGAACCACACAAGATTTGACTTTTTAGGCTAGAACTGAAGTCGCGCCAACTGCTTAACTCAAAATACAGTCAAGAAAGTAGCTCTGAAGCCGAGAAACGGGATCGACCATAAGCACTACCGTGAAATTACATGCAATTTTCAAATTTCTTGTACTTGCTAATTTTGCGACCTCGGGCAGCTATGTTACCATGGAGGAACCACACAAGATTTGACATTATAGGCTTGAACTGAAGTCGCGCCAACTGTTTAACTCAAAATACAGTCAAGAAAGTGGCTCTGAAGCCGAGAAACGGGATCGACCATAAGCACTACCGTGAAATTACATGCAATTTTCAAGTTTCTTGTACTTGCTAACTTTGCGACCTCGGGCAGCTATGTTACCATGGAGGAATCACAAAAGATTTGACTTTATAGGCTAGAACTGAAGTCGTGCCAACTGTTTAACTCAAAATACAGTCAAGAAAGTGGCTCTGAAGCCGAGAAACGGGATCGACCATAAGCACTACCGTGGAATTACGTACACTTTTCAAATTTCTTGTACTTGCTAACTTTGCGACTTCGGGCAGCTATGTTACCATGGAGGTATCACACAAGATTTGATTTTATAGGCTAGAACTGAAGTAGCACCAACTGTTTAACTCAAAATACAGTCAAGAAAGTGGCTCATAAAGTGTATCACACAAGATTTGATTTTATAGGCTAGAACTGAAGTAGCACCAACTGTTTAACTCAAAATACAGTCAAGAAAGTGGCTCTGAAGCCGAGAAACGGGATCGACCATAAGCACTAATGTGAAATTACGTACAATTTTCAAATTTCTTGTACTTGCTAACTTTGCGACCTCGGGCAGCTATGTTACCATGGAGGAATCACAAAAGATTTGACTTTATAGGCTAGAACTGAAGTCGTGCCAACTGTTTAACTCAAAATACAGTCAAGAAAGTGGCTCTGAAGCCGAGAAACGGGATCGACCATAAGCACTACCGTGAAATTACATGCAATTTTCAAATTTCTTGTACTTGCTAACTTTGCGACCTCGGGCAGCTATGTTACCATGGAGGAACCACACAAGATTTGACTTTTTAGGCTAGAACTGAAGTCGCGCCAACTGCTTAACTCAAAATACAGTCAAGAAAGTAGCTCTGAAGCCGAGAAACGGGATCGACCATAAGCACTACCGTGAAATTACATGCAATTTTCAAATTTCTTGTACTTGCTAACTTTGCGACCTCGGGCAGCTATGTTACCATGGAGGAATCACAAAAGATTTGACTTTATAGGCTAGAACTGAAGTCGTGCCAACTGTTTAACTCAAAATACAGTCAAGAAAGTGTCTCTGAAGCCGAGAAACGGGATCGACCATAAGCACTACCCTGAAATTACATGCAATTTTCAAATTTCTTGTACTTGCTAACTTTGCGACCTCGGGCAGCTATGTTACCATGGAGGAACCACACAAGATTTGACTTTTTAGGCTAGAACTGAAGTCGCGCCAACTGCTTAACTCAAAATACAGTCAAGAAAGTAGCTCTGAAGCCGAGAAACGGGATCGACCATAACCACTACCGTGAAATTACATGCAATTTTCAAATTTCTTGTACTTGCTAATTCTGCGACCTCGGGCAGCTATGTTACCATGGAGGAACCACACAAGATTTGACATTATAGGCTTGAACTGAAGTCGCGCCAACTGTTTAACTCAAAATACAGTCAAGAAAGTAGCTCTGAAGCCGAGAAACGGGATCGACCATAAGCACTACCGTGGAATTACGTACACTTTTCAAATTTCTTGTACTTGCTAACTTTGCGACCTCGGGCAGCTATGTTACCATGGAGGTATCACACAAGATTTGATTTTATAGGCTAGAACTGAAGTAGCACCAACTGTTTAACTCAAAATACAGTCAAGAAAGTGGCTCTGAAGCCGAGAAACGGGATCGACCATAAGCACTAATGTGAAATTACGTACAATTTTCAAATTTCTTGTACTTGCTAACTTTGCGACCTCGGGCAGCTATGTTACCATGGAGGAATCACAAAAGATTTGACTTTATAGGCTAGAACTGAAGTCGTGCCAACTGTTTAACTCAAAATACAGTCAAGAAAGTGGCTCTGAAGCCGAGAAACGCGATCGACCATAAGCACTACCGTGAAATTACATGCAATTTTCAAATTTCTTGTACTTGCTAACTTTGCGACCTCGGGCAGCTATGTTACCATGGAGGAATCACAAAAGATTTGACTTTATAGGCTAGAACTGAAGTCGTGCCAACTGTTTAACTCAAAATACAGTCAAGAAAGTGGCTCTGAAGCCGAGAAACGGGATCGACCATAAGCACTACCGTGAAATTACATGGAATTTTCAAATTTCTTGTACTTGCTAATTTTGCGACCTCGGGCAGCTATGTTACCATGGAGGAACCACACAAGATTTGACATTATAGGCTTGAACTGAAGTCGCGCCAACTGTTTAACTCAAAATACAGTCAAGAAAGTAGCTCTGAAGCCGAGAAACGGGATCGACCATAAGCACTACCGTGGAATTACGTACACTTTTCAAATTTCTTGTACTTGCTAACTTTGCGACTTCGGGCAGCTATGTTACCATGGAGGTATCACACAAGATTTGATTTTATAGGCTAGAACTGAAGTAGCACCAACTGTTTAACTCAAAATACAGTCAAGAAAGTGGCTCATAAAGTGTATCACACAAGATTTGATTTTATAGGCTAGAACTGAAGTAGCACCAACTGTTTAACTCAAAATACAGTCAAGAAAGTGGCTCTGAAGCCGAGAAACGGGATCGACCATAAGCACTAATGTGAAATTACGTACAATTTTCAAATTTCTTGTACTTGCTAACTTTGCGACCTCGGGCAGCTATGTTACCATGGAGGAATCACAAAAGATTTGACTTTATAGGCTAGAACTGAAGTCGTGCCAACTGTTTAACTCAAAATACAGTCAAGAAAGTGGCTCTGAAGCCGAGAAACGGGATCGACCATAAGCACTACCGTGAAATTACATGCAATTTTCAAGTTTCTTGTACTTGCTAACTTTGCGACCTCGGGCAGCTATGTTACCATGGAGGAATCACAAAAGATTTGACTTTATAGGCTAGAACTGAAGTCGTGCCAACTGTTTAACTCAAAATACAGTCAAGAAAGTGGCTCTGAAGCCGAGAAACGGGATCGACCATAAGCACTACCGTGAAATTACATGCAATTTTCAAATTTCTTGTACTTGCTAACTTTGCGACCTCGGGCAGCTATGTTACCATGGAGGAACCACACAAGATTTGACTTTTTAGGCTAGAACTGAAGTCGCGCCAACTGCTTAACTCAAAATACAGTCAAGAAAGTAGCTCTGAAGCCGAGAAACGGGATCGACCATAAGCACTACCGTGAAATTACATGCAATTTTCAAATTTCTTGTACTTGCTAATTTTGCGACCTCGGGCAGCTATGTTACCATGGAGGAACCACACAAGATTTGACATTATAGGCTTGAACTGAAGTCGCGCCAACTGTTTAACTCAAAATACAGTCAAGAAAGTGGCTCTGAAGCCGAGAAACGGGATCGACCATAAGCACTACCGTGAAATTACATGCAATTTTCAAGTTTCTTGTACTTGCTAACTTTGCGACCTCGGGCAGCTATGTTACCATGGAGGAATCACAAAAGATTTGACTTTATAGGCTAGAACTGAAGTCGTGCCAACTGTTTAACTCAAAATACAGTCAAGAAAGTGGCTCTGAAGCCGAGAAACGGGATCGACCATAAGCACTACCGTGAAATTACATGCAATTTTCAAATTTCTTGTACTTGCTAACTTTGCGACCTCGGGCAGCTATGTTACCATGGAGGAACCACACAAGATTTGACTTTTTAGGCTAGAACTGAAGTCGCGCCAACTGCTTAACTCAAAATACAGTCAAGAAAGTAGCTCTGAAGCCGAGAAACGGGATCGACCATAAGCACTACCGTGAAATTACATGCAATTTTCAAATTTCTTGTACTTGCTAATTTTGCGACCTCGGGCAGCTATGTTACCATGGAGGAACCACACAAGATTTGACATTATAGGCTTGAACTGAAGTCGCGCCAACTGTTTAACTCAAAATACAGTCAAGAAAGTAGCTCTGAAGCCGAGAAACGGGATCGACCATAAGCACTACCGTGGAATTACGTACACTTTTCAAATTTCTTGTACTTGCTAACTTTGCGACCTCGGGCAGCTATGTTACCATGGAGGTATCACACAAGATTTGATTTTATAGGCTAGAACTGAAGTAGCACCAACTGTTTAACTCAAAATACAGTCAAGAAAGTGGCTCTGAAGCCGAGAAACGGGATCGACCATAAGCACTACCGTGAAATTACATGCAATTTTCAAATTTCTTGTACTTGCTAATTTTGCGACCTCGGGCAGCTATGTTACCATGGAGGAACCACACAAGATTTGACATTATAGGCTTGAACTGAAGTCGCGCCAACTGTTTAACTCAAAATACAGTCAAGAAAGTAGCTCTGAAGCCGAGAAACGGGATCGACCATAAGCACTACCGTGAAATTACATGCAATTTTCAAATTTCTTGTACTTGCTAATTCTGCGACCTCGGGCAGCTATGTTACCATGGAGGAACCACACAAGATTTGACATTATAGGCTTGAACTGAAGTCGCGCCAACTGTTTAACTCAAAATACAGTCAAGAAAGTAGCTCTGAAGCCGAGAAACGGGATCGACCATAAGCACTACCGTGGAATTACGTACACTTTTCAAATTTCTTGTACTTGCTAACTTTGCGACCTCGGGCAGCTATGTTACCATGGAGGTATCACACAAGATTTGATTTTATAGGCTAGAACTGAAGTAGCACCAACTGTTTAACTCAAAATACAGTCAAGAAAGTGGCTCTGAAGCCGAGAAACGGGATCGACCATAAGCACTAATGTGAAATTACGTACAATTTTCAAATTTCTTGTACTTGCTAACTTTGCGACCTCGGGCAGCTATGTTACCATGGAGGAATCACAAAAGATTTGACTTTATAGGCTAGAACTGAAGTCGTGCCAACTGTTTAACTCAAAATACAGTCAAGAAAGTGGCTCTGAAGCCGAGAAACGCGATCGACCATAAGCACTACCGTGAAATTACATGCAATTTTCAAATTTCTTGTACTTGCTAACTTTGCGACCTCGGGCAGCTATGTTACCATGGAGGAATCACAAAAGATTTGACTTTATAGGCTAGAACTGAAGTCGTGCCAACTGTTTAACTCAAAATACAGTCAAGAAAGTGGCTCTGAAGCCGAGAAACGGGATCGACCATAAGCACTACCGTGAAATTACATGGAATTTTCAAATTTCTTGTACTTGCTAATTTTGCGACCTCGGGCAGCTATGTTACCATGGAGGAACCACACAAGATTTGACATTATAGGCTTGAACTGAAGTCGCGCCAACTGTTTAACTCAAAATACAGTCAAGAAAGTAGCTCTGAAGCCGAGAAACGGGATCGACCATAAGCACTACCGTGGAATTACGTACACTTTTCAAATTTCTTGTACTTGCTAACTTTGCGACTTCGGGCAGCTATGTTACCATGGAGGTATCACACAAGATTTGATTTTATAGGCTAGAACTGAAGTAGCACCAACTGTTTAACTCAAAATACAGTCAAGAAAGTGGCTCATAAAGTGTATCACACAAGATTTGATTTTATAGGCTAGAACTGAAGTAGCACCAACTGTTTAACTCAAAATACAGTCAAGAAAGTGGCTCTGAAGCCGAGAAACGGGATCGACCATAAGCACTAATGTGAAATTACGTACAATTTTCAAATTTCTTGTACTTGCTAACTTTGCGACCTCGGGCAGCTATGTTACCATGGAGGAATCACAAAAGATTTGACTTTATAGGCTAGAACTGAAGTCGTGCCAACTGTTTAACTCAAAATACAGTCAAGAAAGTGGCTCTGAAGCCGAGAAACGGGATCGACCATAAGCACTACCGTGAAATTACATGCAATTTTCAAGTTTCTTGTACTTGCTAACTTTGCGACCTCGGGCAGCTATGTTACCATGGAGGAATCACAAAAGATTTGACTTTATAGGCTAGAACTGAAGTCGTGCCAACTGTTTAACTCAAAATACAGTCAAGAAAGTGGCTCTGAAGCCGAGAAACGGGATCGACCATAAGCACTACCGTGAAATTACATGCAATTTTCAAATTTCTTGTACTTGCTAACTTTGCGACCTCGGGCAGCTATGTTACCATGGAGGAACCACACAAGATTTGACTTTTTAGGCTAGAACTGAAGTCGCGCCAACTGCTTAACTCAAAATACAGTCAAGAAAGTAGCTCTGAAGCCGAGAAACGGGATCGACCATAAGCACTACCGTGAAATTACATGCAATTTTCAAATTTCTTGTACTTGCTAACTTTGCGACCTCGGGCAGCTATGTTACCATGGAGGAATCACAAAAGATTTGACTTTATAGGCTAGAACTGAAGTCGTGCCAACTGTTTAACTCAAAATACAGTCAAGAAAGTGTCTCTGAAGCCGAGAAACGGGATCGACCATAAGCACTACCGTGAAATTACATGCAATTTTCAAATTTCTTGTACTTGCTAACTTTGCGACCTCGGGCAGCTATGTTACCATGGAGGAACCACACAAGATTTGACTTTTTAGGCTAGAACTGAAGTCGCGCCAACTGCTTAACTCAAAATACAGTCAAGAAAGTAGCTCTGAAGCCGAGAAACGGGATCGACCATAACCACTACCGTGAAATTACATGCAATTTTCAAATTTCTTGTACTTGCTAATTCTGCGACCTCGGGCAGCTATGTTACCATGGAGGAACCACACAAGATTTGACATTATAGGCTTGAACTGAAGTCGCGCCAACTGTTTAACTCAAAATACAGTCAAGAAAGTAGCTCTGAAGCCGAGAAACGGGATCGACCATAAGCACTACCGTGGAATTACGTACACTTTTCAAATTTCTTGTACTTGCTAACTTTGCGACCTCGGGCAGCTATGTTACCATGGAGGTATCACACAAGATTTGATTTTATAGGCTAGAACTGAAGTAGCACCAACTGTTTAACTCAAAATACAGTCAAGAAAGTGGCTCTGAAGCCGAGAAACGGGATCGACCATAAGCACTAATGTGAAATTACGTACAATTTTCAAATTTCTTGTACTTGCTAACTTTGCGACCTCGGGCAGCTATGTTACCATGGAGGAATCACAAAAGATTTGACTTTATAGGCTAGAACTGAAGTCGTGCCAACTGTTTAACTCAAAATACAGTCAAGAAAGTGGCTCTGAAGCCGAGAAACGCGATCGACCATAAGCACTACCGTGAAATTACATGCAATTTTCAAATTTCTTGTACTTGCTAACTTTGCGACCTCGGGCAGCTATGTTACCATGGAGGAATCACAAAAGATTTGACTTTATAGGCTAGAACTGAAGTCGTGCCAACTGTTTAACTCAAAATACAGTCAAGAAAGTGGCTCTGAAGCCGAGAAACGGGATCGACCATAAGCACTACCGTGAAATTACATGGAATTTTCAAATTTCTTGTACTTGCTAATTTTGCGACCTCGGGCAGCTATGTTACCATGGAGGAACCACACAAGATTTGACATTATAGGCTTGAACTGAAGTCGCGCCAACTGTTTAACTCAAAATACAGTCAAGAAAGTAGCTCTGAAGCCGAGAAACGGGATCGACCATAAGCACTACCGTGGAATTACGTACACTTTTCAAATTTCTTGTACTTGCTAACTTTGCGACTTCGGGCAGCTATGTTACCATGGAGGTATCACACAAGATTTGATTTTATAGGCTAGAACTGAAGTAGCACCAACTGTTTAACTCAAAATACAGTCAAGAAAGTGGCTCATAAAGTGTATCACACAAGATTTGATTTTATAGGCTAGAACTGAAGTAGCACCAACTGTTTAACTCAAAATACAGTCAAGAAAGTGGCTCTGAAGCCGAGAAACGGGATCGACCATAAGCACTAATGTGAAATTACGTACAATTTTCAAATTTCTTGTACTTGCTAACTTTGCGACCTCGGGCAGCTATGTTACCATGGAGGAATCACAAAAGATTTGACTTTATAGGCTAGAACTGAAGTCGTGCCAACTGTTTAACTCAAAATACAGTCAAGAAAGTGGCTCTGAAGCCGAGAAACGGGATCGACCATAAGCACTACCGTGAAATTACATGCAATTTTCAAGTTTCTTGTACTTGCTAACTTTGCGACCTCGGGCAGCTATGTTACCATGGAGGAATCACAAAAGATTTGACTTTATAGGCTAGAACTGAAGTCGTGCCAACTGTTTAACTCAAAATACAGTCAAGAAAGTGGCTCTGAAGCCGAGAAACGGGATCGACCATAAGCACTACCGTGAAATTACATGCAATTTTCAAATTTCTTGTACTTGCTAACTTTGCGACCTCGGGCAGCTATGTTACCATGGAGGAACCACACAAGATTTGACTTTTTAGGCTAGAACTGAAGTCGCGCCAACTGCTTAACTCAAAATACAGTCAAGAAAGTAGCTCTGAAGCCGAGAAACGGGATCGACCATAAGCACTACCGTGAAATTACATGCAATTTTCAAATTTCTTGTACTTGCTAACTTTGCGACCTCGGGCAGCTATGTTACCATGGAGGAATCACAAAAGATTTGACTTTATAGGCTAGAACTGAAGTCGTGCCAACTGTTTAACTCAAAATACAGTCAAGAAAGTGTCTCTGAAGCCGAGAAACGGGATCGACCATAAGCACTACCGTGAAATTACATGCAATTTTCAAATTTCTTGTACTTGCTAACTTTGCGACCTCGGGCAGCTATGTTACCATGGAGGAACCACACAAGATTTGACTTTTTAGGCTAGAACTGAAGTCGCGCCAACTGCTTAACTCAAAATACAGTCAAGAAAGTAGCTCTGAAGCCGAGAAACGGGATCGACCATAACCACTACCGTGAAATTACATGCAATTTTCAAATTTCTTGTACTTGCTAATTCTGCGACCTCGGGCAGCTATGTTACCATGGAGGAACCACACAAGATTTGACATTATAGGCTTGAACTGAAGTCGCGCCAACTGTTTAACTCAAAATACAGTCAAGAAAGTAGCTCTGAAGCCGAGAAACGGGATCGACCATAAGCACTACCGTGGAATTACGTACACTTTTCAAATTTCTTGTACTTGCTAACTTTGCGACCTCGGGCAGCTATGTTACCATGGAGGTATCACACAAGATTTGATTTTATAGGCTAGAACTGAAGTAGCACCAACTGTTTAACTCAAAATACAGTCAAGAAAGTGGCTCTGAAGCCGAGAAACGGGATCGACCATAAGCACTAATGTGAAATTACGTACAATTTTCAAATTTCTTGTACTTGCTAACTTTGCGACCTCGGGCAGCTATGTTACCATGGAGGAATCACAAAAGATTTGACTTTATAGGCTAGAACTGAAGTCGTGCCAACTGTTTAACTCAAAATACAGTCAAGAAAGTGGCTCTGAAGCCGAGAAACGCGATCGACCATAAGCACTACCGTGAAATTACATGCAATTTTCAAATTTCTTGTACTTGCTAACTTTGCGACCTCGGGCAGCTATGTTACCATGGAGGAATCACAAAAGATTTGACTTTATAGGCTAGAACTGAAGTCGTGCCAACTGTTTAACTCAAAATACAGTCAAGAAAGTGGCTCTGAAGCCGAGAAACGGGATCGACCATAAGCACTACCGTGAAATTACATGGAATTTTCAAATTTCTTGTACTTGCTAATTTTGCGACCTCGGGCAGCTATGTTACCATGGAGGAACCACACAAGATTTGACATTATAGGCTTGAACTGAAGTCGCGCCAACTGTTTAACTCAAAATACAGTCAAGAAAGTGGCTCTGAAGCCGAGAAACGGGATCGACCATAAGCACTACCGTGAAATTACATGCAATTTTCAAGTTTCTTGTACTTGCTAACTTTGCGACCTCGGGCAGCTATGTTACCATGGAGGAATCACAAAAGATTTGACTTTATAGGCTAGAACTGAAGTCGTGCCAACCGTTTAACTCAAAATACAGTCAAGAAAGTGGCTCTGAAGCCGAGAAACGGGATCGACCATAAGCACTACCGTGAAATTACATGCAATTTTCAAATTTCTTGTACTTGCTAACTTTGCGACCTCGGGCAGCTATGTTACCATGGAGGAACCACACAAGATTTGACTTTTTAGGCTAGAACTGAAGTCGCGCCAACTGCTTAACTCAAAATACAGTCAAGAAAGTAGCTCTGAAGCCGAGAAACGGGATCGACCATAAGCACTACCGTGAAATTACATGCAATTTTCAAATTTCTTGTACTTGCTAATTTTGCGACCTCGGGCAGCTATGTTACCATGGAGGAACCACACAAGATTTGACATTATAGGCTTGAACTGAAGTCGCGCCAACTGTTTAACTCAAAATACAGTCAAGAAAGTAGCTCTGAAGCCGAGAAACGGGATCGACCATAAGCACTACCGTGGAATTACGTACACTTTTCAAATTTCTTGTACTTGCTAACTTTGCGACCTCGGGCAGCTATGTTACCATGGAGGTATCACACAAGATTTGATTTTATAGGCTAGGACTGAAGTAGCACCAACTGTTTAACTCAAAATACAGTCAAGAAAGTGGCTCTGAAGCCGAGAAACGGGATCGACCATAAGCACTAATGTGAAATTACGTACAATTTTCAAATTTCTTGTACTTGCTAACTTTGCGACCTCGGGCAGCTATGTTACCATGGAGGAATCACACAAGATTTGACTTTATAGGCTAGAACTGAAGTCGTGCCAACTGTTTAACTTAAAATACAGTCAAGAAAGTGGCTCTGAAGCCGAGAAACGGGATCGACCATAAGCACTAATGTGAAATTACGTACAATTTTCAAATTTCTTGTACTTGCTAACTTTGCGACCTCGGGCAGCTATGTTACCATGGAGGAATCACAAAAGATTTGACTTTATAGGCTAGAACTGAAGTCGTGCCAACTGTATGAGCCACTTTCTTGACTGTATTTTGAGTTAAACAGTTGGTGCTACTTCAGTTCTAGCCTATAAAATCAAATCTTGTGTGATACCTCCATGGTAACATAGCTGCCCGAAGTCGCAAAGTTAGCAAGTACAAGAAATTTGAAAAGTGTACGTAATTCCACGGTAGTGCTTATGGTCGATCCCGTTTCTCGGCTTCAGAGCTACTTTCTTGACTGTATTTTGAGTTAAACAGTTGGCGCGACTTCAGTTCAAGCCTATAATGTCAAATCTTGTGTGGTTCCTCCATGGTAACATAGCTGCCCGAGGTCGCAAAATTAGCAAGTACAAGAAATTTGAAAATTCCATGTAATTTCACGGTAGTGCTTATGGTCGATCCCGTTTCTCGGCTTCAGAGCCACTTTCTTGACTGTATTTTGAGTTAAACAGTTGGCACGACTTCAGTTCTAGCCTATAAAGTCAAATCTTTTGTGATTCCTCCATGGTAACATAGCTGCCCGAGGTCGCAAAGTTAGCAAGTACAAGAAATTTGAAAATTGCATGTAATTTCACGGTAGTGCTTATGGTCGATCGCGTTTCTCGGCTTCAGAGCCACTTTCTTGACTGTATTTTGAGTTAAACAGTTGGCACGACTTCAGTTCTAGCCTATAAAGTCAAATCTTTTGTGATTCCTCCATGGTAACATAGCTGCCCGAGGTCGCAAAGTTAGCAAGTACAAGAAATTTGAAAATTGTACGTAATTTCACATTAGTGCTTATGGTCGATCCCGTTTCTCGGCTTCAGAGCCACTTTCTTGACTGTATTTTGAGTTAAACAGTTGGTGCTACTTCAGTTCTAGCCTATAAAATCAAATCTTGTGTGATACCTCCATGGTAACATAGCTGCCCGAGGTCGCAAAGTTAGCAAGTACAAGAAATTTGAAAAGTGTACGTAATTCCACGGTAGTGCTTATGGTCGATCCCGTTTCTCGGCTTCAGAGCTACTTTCTTGACTGTATTTTGAGTTAAACAGTTGGCGCGACTTCAGTTCAAGCCTATAATGTCAAATCTTGTGTGGTTCCTCCATGGTAACATAGCTGCCCGAGGTCGCAGAATTAGCAAGTACAAGAAATTTGAAAATTGCATGTAATTTCACGGTAGTGCTTATGGTCGATCCCGTTTCTCGGCTTCAGAGCTACTTTCTTGACTGTATTTTGAGTTAAACAGTTGGCGCGACTTCAGTTCAAGCCTATAATGTCAAATCTTGTGTGGTTCCTCCATGGTAACATAGCTGCCCGAGGTCGCAAAATTAGCAAGTACAAGAAATTTGAAAATTGCGGAATCACAAAAGATTTGACTTTATAGGCTAGAACTGAAGTCGTGCCAACTGTTTAACTCAAAATACAGTCAAGAAAGTGGCTCTGAAGCCGAGAAACGGGATCGACCATAAGCACTACCGTGAAATTACATGCAATTTTCAAATTTCTTGTACTTGCTAACTTTGCGACCTCGGGCAGCTATGTTACCATGGAGGAACCACACAAGATTTGACTTTTTAGGCTAGAACTGAAGTCGCGCCAACTGCTTAACTCAAAATACAGTCAAGAAAGTAGCTCTGAAGCCGAGAAACGGGATCGACCATAAGCACTACCGTGAAATTACATGCAATTTTCAAATTTCTTGTACTTGCTAACTTTGCGACCTCGGGCAGCTATGTTACCATGGAGGAATCACAAAAGATTTGACTTTATAGGCTAGAACTGAAGTCGTGCCAACTGTTTAACTCAAAATACAGTCAAGAAAGTGTCTCTGAAGCCGAGAAACGGGATCGACCATAAGCACTACCGTGAAATTACATGCAATTTTCAAATTTCTTGTACTTGCTAACTTTGCGACCTCGGGCAGCTATGTTACCATGGAGGAACCACACAAGATTTGACTTTTTAGGCTAGAACTGAAGTCGCGCCAACTGCTTAACTCAAAATACAGTCAAGAAAGTAGCTCTGAAGCCGAGAAACGGGATCGACCATAACCACTACCGTGAAATTACATGCAATTTTCAAATTTCTTGTACTTGCTAATTCTGCGACCTCGGGCAGCTATGTTACCATGGAGGAACCACACAAGATTTGACATTATAGGCTTGAACTGAAGTCGCGCCAACTGTTTAACTCAAAATACAGTCAAGAAAGTAGCTCTGAAGCCGAGAAACGGGATCGACCATAAGCACTACCGTGGAATTACGTACACTTTTCAAATTTCTTGTACTTGCTAACTTTGCGACCTCGGGCAGCTATGTCACCATGGAGGTATCACACAAGATTTGATTTTATAGGCTAGAACTGAAGTAGCACCAACTGTTTAACTCAAAATACAGTCAAGAAAGTGGCTCTGAAGCCGAGAAACGGGATCGACCATAAGCACTAATGTGAAATTACGTACAATTTTCAAATTTCTTGTACTTGCTAACTTTGCGACCTCGGGCAGCTATGTTACCATGGAGGAATCACAAAAGATTTGACTTTATAGGCTAGAACTGAAGTCGTGCCAACTGTTTAACTCAAAATACAGTCAAGAAATTGGCTCTGAAGCCGAGAAACGGGATCGACCATAAGCACTACCGTGAAATTACATGCAATTTTCAAATTTCTTGTACTTGCTAACTTTGCGACCTCGGGCAGCTATGTTACCATGGAGGAATCACAAAAGATTTTACTTTATAGGCTAGAACTGAAGTCGTGCCAACTGTTTAACTCAAAATACAGTCAAGAAAGTGGCTCTGAAGCCGAGAAACGGGATCGACCATAAGCACTACCGTGAAATTACATGCAATTTTCAAATTTCTTGTACTTGCTAACTTTGCGACCTCGGGCAGCTATGTTACCATGGAGGAACCACACAAGATTTGACTTTTTAGGCTAGAACTGAAGTCGTGCCAACTGCTTAACTCAAAATACAGTCAAGAAAGTAGCTCTGAAGCCGAGAAACGGGATCGACCATAAGCACTACCGTGAAATTACATGCAATTTTCAAATTTCTTGTACTTGCTAATTTTGCGACCTCGGGCAGCTATGTTACCATGGAGGAACCACACAAGATTTGACATTATAGGCTTGAACTGAAGTCGCGCCAACTGTTTAACTCAAAATACAGTCAAGAAAGTAGCTCTGAAGCCGAGAAACGGGATCGACCATAAGCACTACCGTGGAATTACGTACACTTTTCAAATTTCTTGTACTTGCTAACTTTGCGACCTCGGGCAGCTATGTTACCATGGAGGTATCACACAAGATTTGATTTTATAGGCTAGAACTGAAGTAGCACCAACTGTTTAACTCAAAATACAATCAAGAAAGTGGCTCTGAAGCCGAGAAACGGGATCGACCATAAGCACTACCGTGAAATTACATGGAATTTTCAAATTTCTTGTACTTGCTAATTTTGCGACCTCGGGCAGCTATGTTACCATGGAGGAACCACACAAGATTTGACATTATAGGCTTGAACTGAAGTCGCGCCAACTGTTTAACTCAAAATACAGTCAAGAAAGTAGCTCTGAAGCCGAGAAACGGGATCGACCATAAGCACTACCGTGGAATTACGTACACTTTTCAAATTTCTTGTACTTGCTAACTTTGCGACTTCGGGCAGCTATGTTACCATGGAGGTATCACACAAGATTTGATTTTATAGGCTAGAACTGAAGTAGCACCAACTGTTTAACTCAAAATACAGTCAAGAAAGTGGCTCATAAAGTGTATCACACAAGATTTGATTTTATAGGCTAGAACTGAAGTAGCACCAACTGTTTAACTCAAAATACAGTCAAGAAAGTGGCTCTGAAGCCGAGAAACGGGATCGACCATAAGCACTAATGTGAAATTACGTACAATTTTCAAATTTCTTGTACTTGCTAACTTTGCGACCTCGGGCAGCTATGTTACCATGGAGGAATCACAAAAGATTTGACTTTATAGGCTAGAACTGAAGTCGTGCCAACTGTTTAACTCAAAATACAGTCAAGAAAGTGGCTCTGAAGCCGAGAAACGGGATCGACCATAAGCACTACCGTGAAATTACATGCAATTTTCAAATTTCTTGTACTTGCTAACT
Organism: Merodon equestris; assembly: GCA_958301585.1. Taxonomy (NCBI): domain Eukaryota; kingdom Metazoa; phylum Arthropoda; class Insecta; order Diptera; family Syrphidae; genus Merodon; species Merodon equestris. Next base: position 49,964,255 of record OY284413.1, read on the forward strand.
TTGCGACCTCGGGCAGCTATGTTACCATGGAGGAACCACACAAGATTTGACTTTTTAGGCTAGAACTGAAGTCGCGCCAACTGCTTAACTCAAAATACAGTCAAGAAAGTAGCTCTGAAGCCGAGAAACGGGATCGACCATAAGCACTACCGTGAAATTACATGCAATTTTCAAATTTCTTGTACTTGCTAACTTTGCGACCTCGGGCAGCTATGTTACCATGGAGGAATCACAAAAGATTTGACTTTATAGGCTAGAACTGAAGTCGTGCCAACTGTTTAACTCAAAATACAGTCAAGAAAGTGTCTCTGAAGCCGAGAAACGGGATCGACCATAAGCACTACCGTGAAATTACATGCAATTTTCAAATTTCTTGTACTTGCTAACTTTGCGACCTCGGGCAGCTATGTTACCATGGAGGAACCACACAAGATTTGACTTTTTAGGCTAGAACTGAAGTCGCGCCAACTGCTTAACTCAAAATACAGTCAAGAAAGTAGCTCTGAAGCCGAGAAACGGGATCGACCATAACCACTACCGTGAAATTACATGCAATTTTCAAATTTCTTGTACTTGCTAATTCTGCGACCTCGGGCAGCTATGTTACCATGGAGGAACCACACAAGATTTGACATTATAGGCTTGAACTGAAGTCGCGCCAACTGTTTAACTCAAAATACAGTCAAGAAAGTAGCTCTGAAGCCGAGAAACGGGATCGACCATAAGCACTACCGTGGAATTACGTACACTTTTCAAATTTCTTGTACTTGCTAACTTTGCGACCTCGGGCAGCTATGTTACCATGGAGGTATCACACAAGATTTGATTTTATAGGCTAGAACTGAAGTAGCACCAACTGTTTAACTCAAAATACAGTCAAGAAAGTGGCTCTGAAGCCGAGAAACGGGATCGACCATAAGCACTAATGTGAAATTACGTACAATTTTCAAATTTCTTGTACTTGCTAACTTTGCGACCTCGGGCAGCTATGTTACCATGGAGGAATCACAAAAGATTTGACTTTATAGGCTAGAACTGAAGTCGTGCCAACTGTTTAACTCAAAATACAGTCAAGAAAGTGGCTCTGAAGCCGAGAAACGCGATCGACCATAAGCACTACCGTGAAATTACATGCAATTTTCAAATTTCTTGTACTTGCTAACTTTGCGACCTCGGGCAGCTATGTTACCATGGAGGAATCACAAAAGATTTGACTTTATAGGCTAGAACTGAAGTCGTGCCAACTGTTTAACTCAAAATACAGTCAAGAAAGTGGCTCTGAAGCCGAGAAACGGGATCGACCATAAGCACTACCGTGAAATTACATGGAATTTTCAAATTTCTTGTACTTGCTAATTTTGCGACCTCGGGCAGCTATGTTACCATGGAGGAACCACACAAGATTTGACATTATAGGCTTGAACTGAAGTCGCGCCAACTGTTTAACTCAAAATACAGTCAAGAAAGTGGCTCTGAAGCCGAGAAACGGGATCGACCATAAGCACTACCGTGAAATTACATGCAATTTTCAAGTTTCTTGTACTTGCTAACTTTGCGACCTCGGGCAGCTATGTTACCATGGAGGAACCACACAAGATTTGACTTTTTAGGCTAGAACTGAAGTCGCGCCAACTGCTTAACTCAAAATACAGTCAAGAAAGTAGCTCTGAAGCCGAGAAACGGGATCGACCATAAGCACTACCGTGAAATTACATGCAATTTTCAAATTTCTTGTACTTGCTAATTTTGCGACCTCGGGCAGCTATGTTACCATGGAGGAACCACACAAGATTTGACATTATAGGCTTGAACTGAAGTCGCGCCAACTGTTTAACTCAAAATACAGTCAAGAAAGTAGCTCTGAAGCCGAGAAACGGGATCGACCATAAGCACTACCGTGGAATTACGTACACTTTTCAAATTTCTTGTACTTGCTAACTTTGCGACCTCGGGCAGCTATGTTACCATGGAGGTATCACACAAGATTTGATTTTATAGGCTAGGACTGAAGTAGCACCAACTGTTTAACTCAAAATACAGTCAAGAAAGTGGCTCTGAAGCCGAGAAACGGGATCGACCATAAGCACTAATGTGAAATTACGTACAATTTTCAAATTTCTTGTACTTGCTAACTTTGCGACCTCGGGCAGCTATGTTACCATGGAGGAATCACACAAGATTTGACTTTATAGGCTAGAACTGAAGTCGTGCCAACTGTTTAACTTAAAATACAGTCAAGAAAGTGGCTCTGAAGCCGAGAAACGGGATCGACCATAAGCACTAATGTGAAATTACGTACAATTTTCAAATTTCTTGTACTTGCTAACTTTGCGACCTCGGGCAGCTATGTCACCATGGAGGTATCACACAAGATTTGATTTTATAGGCTAGAACTGAAGTAGCACCAACTGTTTAACTCAAAATACAGTCAAGAAAGTGGCTCTGAAGCCGAGAAACGGGATCGACCATAAGCACTAATGTGAAATTACGTACAATTTTCAAATTTCTTGTACTTGCTAACTTTGCGACCTCGGGCAGCTATGTTACCATGGAGGAATCACAAAAGATTTGACTTTATAGGCTAGAACTGAAGTCGTGCCAACTGTTTAACTCAAAATACAGTCAAGAAATTGGCTCTGAAGCCGAGAAACGGGATCGACCATAAGCACTACCGTGAAATTACATGCAATTTTCAAATTTCTTGTACTTGCTAACTTTGCGACCTCGGGCAGCTATGTTACCATGGAGGAATCACAAAAGATTTTACTTTATAGGCTAGAACTGAAGTCGTGCCAACTGTTTAACTCAAAATACAGTCAAGAAAGTGGCTCTGAAGCCGAGAAACGGGATCGACCATAAGCACTACCGTGAAATTACATGCAATTTTCAAATTTCTTGTACTTGCTAACTTTGCGACCTCGGGCAGCTATGTTACCATGGAGGAACCACACAAGATTTGACTTTTTAGGCTAGAACTGAAGTCGTGCCAACTGCTTAACTCAAAATACAGTCAAGAAAGTAGCTCTGAAGCCGAGAAACGGGATCGACCATAAGCACTACCGTGAAATTACATGCAATTTTCAAATTTCTTGTACTTGCTAATTTTGCGACCTCGGGCAGCTATGTTACCATGGAGGAACCACACAAGATTTGACATTATAGGCTTGAACTGAAGTCGCGCCAACTGTTTAACTCAAAATACAGTCAAGAAAGTAGCTCTGAAGCCGAGAAACGGGATCGACCATAAGCACTACCGTGGAATTACGTACACTTTTCAAATTTCTTGTACTTGCTAACTTTGCGACCTCGGGCAGCTATGTTACCATGGAGGTATCACACAAGATTTGATTTTATAGGCTAGAACTGAAGTAGCACCAACTGTTTAACTCAAAATACAATCAAGAAAGTGGCTCTGAAGCCGAGAAACGGGATCGACCATAAGCACTACCGTGAAATTACATGGAATTTTCAAATTTCTTGTACTTGCTAATTTTGCGACCTCGGGCAGCTATGTTACCATGGAGGAACCACACAAGATTTGACATTATAGGCTTGAACTGAAGTCGCGCCAACTGTTTAACTCAAAATACAGTCAAGAAAGTAGCTCTGAAGCCGAGAAACGGGATCGACCATAAGCACTACCGTGGAATTACGTACACTTTTCAAATTTCTTGTACTTGCTAACTTTGCGACTTCGGGCAGCTATGTTACCATGGAGGTATCACACAAGATTTGATTTTATAGGCTAGAACTGAAGTAGCACCAACTGTTTAACTCAAAATACAGTCAAGAAAGTGGCTCATAAAGTGTATCACACAAGATTTGATTTTATAGGCTAGAACTGAAGTAGCACCAACTGTTTAACTCAAAATACAGTCAAGAAAGTGGCTCTGAAGCCGAGAAACGGGATCGACCATAAGCACTAATGTGAAATTACGTACAATTTTCAAATTTCTTGTACTTGCTAACTTTGCGACCTCGGGCAGCTATGTTACCATGGAGGAATCACAAAAGATTTGACTTTATAGGCTAAAACTGAAGTCGTGCCAACTGTTTAACTCAAAATACAGTCAAGAAAGTGGCTCTGAAGCCGAGAAACGGGATCGACCATAAGCACTACCGTGAAATTACATGCAATTTTCAAGTTTCTTGTACTTGCTAACTTTGCGACCTCGGGCAGCTATGTTACCATGGAGGAATCACAAAAGATTTGACTTTATAGGCTAGAACTGAAGTCGTGCCAACTGTTTAACTCAAAATACAGTCAAGAAAGTGGCTCTGAAGCCGAGAAACGGGATCGACCATAAGCACTACCGTGAAATTACATGCAATTTTCAAATTTCTTGTACTTGCTAACTTTGCGACCTCGGGCAGCTATGTTACCATGGAGGAACCACACAAGATTTGACTTTTTAGGCTAGAACTGAAGTCGCGCCAACTGCTTAACTCAAAATACAGTCAAGAAAGTAGCTCTGAAGCCGAGAAACGGGATCGACCATAAGCACTACCGTGAAATTACATGCAATTTTCAAATTTCTTGTACTTGCTAACTTTGCGACCTCGGGCAGCTATGTTACCATGGAGGAATCACAAAAGATTTGACTTTATAGGCTAGAACTGAAGTCGTGCCAACTGTTTAACTCAAAATACAGTCAAGAAAGTGTCTCTGAAGCCGAGAAACGGGATCGACCATAAGCACTACCGTGAAATTACATGCAATTTTCAAATTTCTTGTACTTGCTAACTTTGCGACCTCGGGCAGCTATGTTACCATGGAGGAACCACACAAGATTTGACTTTTTAGGCTAGAACTGAAGTCGCGCCAACTGCTTAACTCAAAATACAGTCAAGAAAGTAGCTCTGAAGCCGAGAAACGGGATCGACCATAACCACTACCGTGAAATTACATGCAATTTTCAAATTTCTTGTACTTGCTAATTCTGCGACCTCGGGCAGCTATGTTACCATGGAGGAACCACACAAGATTTGACATTATAGGCTTGAACTGAAGTCGCGCCAACTGTTTAACTCAAAATACAGTCAAGAAAGTAGCTCTGAAGCCGAGAAACGGGATCGACCATAAGCACTACCGTGGAATTACGTACACTTTTCAAATTTCTTGTACTTGCTAACTTTGCGACCTCGGGCAGCTATGTTACCATGGAGGTATCACACAAGATTTGATTTTATAGGCTAGAACTGAAGTAGCACCAACTGTTTAACTCAAAATACAGTCAAGAAAGTGGCTCTGAAGCCGAGAAACGGGATCGACCATAAGCACTAATGTGAAATTACGTACAATTTTCAAATTTCTTGTACTTGCTAACTTTGCGACCTCGGGCAGCTATGTTACCATGGAGGAATCACAAAAGATTTGACTTTATAGGCTAGAACTGAAGTCGTGCCAACTGTTTAACTCAAAATACAGTCAAGAAAGTGGCTCTGAAGCCGAGAAACGCGATCGACCATAAGCACTACCGTGAAATTACATGCAATTTTCAAATTTCTTGTACTTGCTAACTTTGCGACCTCGGGCAGCTATGTTACCATGGAGGAATCACAAAAGATTTGACTTTATAGGCTAGAACTGAAGTCGTGCCAACTGTTTAACTCAAAATACAGTCAAGAAAGTGGCTCTGAAGCCGAGAAACGGGATCGACCATAAGCACTACCGTGAAATTACATGGAATTTTCAAATTTCTTGTACTTGCTAATTTTGCGACCTCGGGCAGCTATGTTACCATGGAGGAACCACACAAGATTTGACATTATAGGCTTGAACTGAAGTCGCGCCAACTGTTTAACTCAAAATACAGTCAAGAAAGTGGCTCTGAAGCCGAGAAACGGGATCGACCATAAGCACTACCGTGAAATTACATGCAATTTTCAAGTTTCTTGTACTTGCTAACTTTGCGACCTCGGGCAGCTATGTTACCATGGAGGAATCACAAAAGATTTGACTTTATAGGCTAGAACTGAAGTCGTGCCAACTGTTTAACTCAAAATACAGTCAAGAAAGTGGCTCTGAAGCCGAGAAACGGGATCGACCATAAGCACTACCGTGAAATTACATGCAATTTTCAAATTTCTTGTACTTGCTAACTTTGCGACCTCGGGCAGCTATGTTACCATGGAGGAACCACACAAGATTTGACTTTTTAGGCTAGAACTGAAGTCGCGCCAACTGCTTAACTCAAAATACAGTCAAGAAAGTAGCTCTGAAGCCGAGAAACGGGATCGACCATAAGCACTACCGTGAAATTACATGCAATTTTCAAATTTCTTGTACTTGCTAATTTTGCGACCTCGGGCAGCTATGTTACCATGGAGGAACCACACAAGATTTGACATTATAGGCTTGAACTGAAGTCGCGCCAACTGTTTAACTCAAAATACAGTCAAGAAAGTAGCTCTGAAGCCGAGAAACGGGATCGACCATAAGCACTACCGTGGAATTACGTACACTTTTCAAATTTCTTGTACTTGCTAACTTTGCGACCTCGGGCAGCTATGTTACCATGGAGGTATCACACAAGATTTGATTTTATAGGCTAGGACTGAAGTAGCACCAACTGTTTAACTCAAAATACAGTCAAGAAAGTGGCTCTGAAGCCGAGAAACGGGATCGACCATAAGCACTAATGTGAAATTACGTACAATTTTAAAATTTCTTGTACTTGCTAACTTTGCGACCTCGGGCAGCTATGTTACCATGAAGGAATCACACAAGATTTGACTTTATAGGCTAGAACTGAAGTCGTGCCAACTGTTTAACTTAAAATACAGTCAAGAAAGTGGCTCTGAAGCCGAGAAACGGGATCGACCATAAGCACTAATGTGAAATTACGTACAATTTTCAAATTTCTTGTACTTGCTAACTTTGCGACCTCGGGCAGCTATGTCACCATGGAGGTATCACACAAGATTTGATTTTATAGGCTAGAACTGAAGTAGCACCAACTGTTTAACTCAAAATACAGTCAAGAAAGTGGCTCTGAAGCCGAGAAACGGGATCGACCATAAGCACTAATGTGAAATTACGTACAATTTTCAAATTTCTTGTACTTGCTAACTTTGCGACCTCGGGCAGCTATGTTACCATGGAGGAATCACAAAAGATTTGACTTTATAGGCTAGAACTGAAGTCGTGCCAACTGTTTAACTCAAAATACAGTCAAGAAATTGGCTCTGAAGCCGAGAAACGGGATCGACCATAAGCACTACCGTGAAATTACATGCAATTTTCAAATTTCTTGTACTTGCTAACTTTGCGACCTCGGGCAGCTATGTTACCATGGAGGAATCACAAAAGATTTTACTTTATAGGCTAGAACTGAAGTCGTGCCAACTGTTTAACTCAAAATACAGTCAAGAAAGTGGCTCTGAAGCCGAGAAACGGGATCGACCATAAGCACTACCGTGAAATTACATGCAATTTTCAAATTTCTTGTACTTGCTAACTTTGCGACCTCGGGCAGCTATGTTACCATGGAGGAACCACACAAGATTTGACTTTTTAGGCTAGAACTGAAGTCGTGCCAACTGCTTAACTCAAAATACAGTCAAGAAAGTAGCTCTGAAGCCGAGAAACGGGATCGACCATAAGCACTACCGTGAAATTACATGCAATTTTCAAATTTCTTGTACTTGCTAATTTTGCGACCTCGGGCAGCTATGTTACCATGGAGGAACCACACAAGATTTGACATTATAGGCTTGAACTGAAGTCGCGCCAACTGTTTAACTCAAAATACAGTCAAGAAAGTAGCTCTGAAGCCGAGAAACGGGATCGACCATAAGCACTACCGTGGAATTACGTACACTTTTCAAATTTCTTGTACTTGCTAACTTTGCGACCTCGGGCAGCTATGTTACCATGGAGGTATCACACAAGATTTGATTTTATAGGCTAGAACTGAAGTAGCACCAACTGTTTAACTCAAAATACAATCAAGAAAGTGGCTCTGAAGCCGAGAAACGGGATCGACCATAAGCACTAATGTGAAATTACGTACAATTTTCAAATTTCTTGTACTTGCTAACTTTGCGACCTCGGGCAGCTATGTTACCATGGAGGAACCACACAAGATTTGACATTATAGGCTTGAACTGAAGTCGCGCCAACTGCTTAACTCAAAATACAGTCAAGAAAGTAGCTCTGAAGCCGAGAAACGGGATCGACCATAAGCACTACCGTGGAATTACGTACACTTTTCAAATTTCTTGTACTTGCTAACTTTGCGACCTCGGGCAGCTATGTTACCATGGAGGAATCACAAAAGATTTGACTTTATAGGCTAGAACTGAAGTCGTGCCAACTGTTTAACTCAAAATACAGTCAAGAAAGTGGCTCTGAAGCCGAGAAACGGGATCGACCATAAGCACTACCGTGAAATTACATGCAATTTTCAAATTTCTTGTACTTGCTAACTTTGCGACCTCGGGCAGCTATGTTACCATGGAGGAATCACACAAGATTTGACTTTATAGGCTAGAACTGAAGTCGTGCCAACTGTTTAACTCAAAATACAGTCAAGAAAGTGGCTCTGAAGCCGAGAAACGGGATCGACCATAAGCACTAATGTGAAATTACGTACAATTTTCAAATTTCTTGTACTTGCTAACTTTGCGACCTCGGGCAGCTATGTTACCATGGAGGAACCACACAAGATTTGACTTTATAGGCTAGAACTGAAGGCGCGCCAACTGTTTAACTCAAAATACAGTCAAGAAAGTAGCTCTGAAGCCGAGAAACGGGATCGACCATAAGCACTAATGTGAAATTACGTACAATTTTCAAATTTCTTGTACTTGCTAACTTTGCGACCTCGGGCAGCTATGTTACCATGGAGGAACCACACAAGATTTGACTTTATAGGCTAGAACTGAAGTCACGCCAACTGTTGAACTCAAAATACAGTCAAGAAAGTAGCTCTGAAGCCGAGAAACGGGATCGAACATAAGCACTACCGTGAAATTACATGCAATTTTCAAATTTCTTGTACTTGCTAACTTTGCGACCTCGGGCAGCTATGTTACCATGGAGGAATCACACAAGATTTGACTTTATAGGCTAGAACTGAAGTCGTGCCAACTGTTTAACTCAAAATACAGTCAAGAAAGTGGCTCTGAAGCCGAGAAACGGGATCGACCATAAGCACTAATGTGAAATTACGTACAATTTTCAAATTTCTTGTACTTGCTAATTTTGCGACCTCGGGCAGCTATGTTACCATGGAGGAACCACACAACATTTGACTTTATAGGCTAGAACTGAAGTCACGCCAACTGCTTAACTCAAAATACAGTCAAGAAAGTAGCTCTGAATCCGAGAAACGGGATCGACCATAAGCACTACCGTGGAATTACGTACAATTTTCAAATTTCTTGTACTTGCTAACTTTGCGACCTCGGGCAGCTATGTTACCATGGAGGAACCACACAAGATTTGACTTTATAGGTTAGAACTGAACTCGCGCCAACTGCTTAACTCAAAATACAGTCAAGAAAGTAGCTCTGAAGCCGAGAAACGGGATCGACCATAAGCACTACCGTGGAATTACGTACACTTTTCAAATTTCTTGTACTTGCTAATTTTGTGACCTCGGGCAGCTATGTTACCATGGAGGTATCACACAAGATTTGACTTTATAGGCTAGAACTGAAGTAGCACCAACTGTTTAACTCAAAATACAGTCAAGAAAGTGGCTCTGAAGCCGAGAAACGGGATCTACCGTAAGCACTACCGTGGAATTACGTACAATTTTCAAATTTCTTGTACTTGCTAACTTTGCGAACTCGGGCAGCTATGTTACCATGGAGGAACCACACAAGATTTGACTTTATAGGCTAGAACTGAAGTCGCGCCAACTGTTTAACTCAAAATACAGTCAAGAAAGTAGCTCTGAAGCCGAGAAACGGGATCGACCATAAGCACTACCGTGGAATTACGTACACTTTTCAAATTTCTTGTACTTGCTAACTTTGCGACTTCGGACAGCTATGTTACCATGGATTAATCACACAAGATTTGACTTTTTAGGCTAGAACTGAAATAACGCCAACTGTTTAACTCAAAATACAGTCAAGAAAGTAGCTCTGAAGCCGAGAAACGGGATCGAACATAAGCACTACCGTGAAATTACATGCAATTTTCAAATTTCTTGTACTTGCTAACTTTGCGACCTCGGGCAGCTATGTTACCATGGAGGAATCACACAAGATTTGACTTTATAGGCTAGAACTGAAGTCGTGCCAACTGTTTAACTCAAAATACAGTCAAGAAAGTGGCTCTGAAGCCGAGAAACGGGATCGACCATAAGCACTACCGTGAAATTACATGGAATTTTCAAATTTCTTGTACTTGCTAATTTTGCGACCTCGGGCAGCTATGTTACCATGGAGGAACCACACAAGATTTGACATTATAGGCTTGAACTGAAGTCGCGCCAACTGTTTAACTCAAAATACAGTCAAGAAAGTAGCTCTGAAGCCGAGAAACGGGATCGACCATAAGCACTACCGTGGAATTACGTACACTTTTCAAATTTCTTGTACTTGCTAACTTTGCGACTTCGGGCAGCTATGTTACCATGGAGGTATCACACAAGATTTGATTTTATAGGCCAGAACTGAAGTAGCACCAACTGTTTAGCTCAAAATACAGTCAAGAAAGTGGCTCATAAAGTGTATCACACAAGATTTGATTTTATAGGCTAGAACTGAAGTAGCACCAACTGTTTAACTCAAAATACAGTCAAGAAAGTGGCTCTGAAGCCGAGAAACGGGATCGACCATAAGCACTAATGTGAAATTACGTACAATTTTCAAATTTCTTGTACTTGCTAACTTTGCGACCTCGGGCAGCTATGTTACCATGGAGGAATCACAAAAGATTTGACTTTATAGGCTAGAACTGAAGTCGTGCCAACTGTTTAACTCAAAATACAGTCAAGAAAGTGGCTCTGAAGCCGAGAAACGGGATCGACCATAAGCACTACCGTGAAATTACATGCAATTTTCAAGTTTCTTGTACTTGCTAACTTTGCGACCTCGGGCAGCTATGTTACCATGGAGGAATCACAAAAGATTTGACTTTATAGGCTAGAACTGAAGTCGTGCCAACTGTTTAACTCAAAATACAGTCAAGAAAGTGGCTCTGAAGCCGAGAAACGGGATCGACCATAAGCACTACCGTGAAATTACATGCAATTTTCAAATTTCTTGTACTTGCTAACTTTGCGACCTCGGGCAGCTATGTTACCATGGAGGAACCACACAAGGTTTGACTTTTTAGGCTAGAACTGAAGTCGCGCCAACTGCTTAACTCAAAATACAGTCAAGAAAGTAGCTCTGAAGCCGAGAAACGGGATCGACCATAAGCACTACCGTGAAATTACATGCAATTTTCAAATTTCTTGTACTTGCTAATTTTGCGACCTCGGGCAGCTATGTTACCATGGAGGAACCACACAAGATTTGACATTATAGGCTTGAACTGAAGTCGCGCCAACTGTTTAACTCAAAATACAGTCAAGAAAGTAGCTCTGAAGCCGAGAAACGGGATCGACCATAAGCACTACCGTGGAATTACGTACACTTTTCAAATTTCTTGTACTTGCTAACTTTGCGACCTCGGGCAGCTATGTTACCATGGAGGTATCACACAAGATTTGATTTTATAGGCTAGGACTGAAGTAGCACCAACTGTTTAACTCAAAATACAGTCAAGAAAGTGGCTCTGAAGCCGAGAAACGGGATCGACCATAAGCACTAATGTGAAATTACGTACAATTTTCAAATTTCTTGTACTTGCTAACTTTGCGACCTCGGGCAGCTATGTTACCATGGAGGAATCACACAAGATTTGACTTTATAGGCTAGAACTGAAGTCGTGCCAACTGTTTAACTTAAAATACAGTCAAGAAAGTGGCTCTGAAGCCGAGAAACGGGATCGACCATAAGCACTAATGTGAAATTACGTACAATTTTCAAATTTCTTGTACTTGCTAACTTTGCGACCTCGGGCAGCTATGTCACCATGGAGGTATCACACAAGATTTGATTTTATAGGCTAGAACTGAAGTAGCACCAACTGTTTAACTCAAAATACAGTCAAGAAAGTGGCTCTGAAGCCGAGAAACGGGATCGACCATAAGCACTAATGTGAAATTACGTACAATTTTCAAATTTCTTGTACTTGCTAACTTTGCGACCTCGGGCAGCTATGTTACCATGGAGGAATCACAAAAGATTTGACTTTATAGGCTAGAACTGAAGTCGTGCCAACTGTTTAACTCAAAATACAGTCAAGAAATTGGCTCTGAAGCCGAGAAACGGGATCGACCATAAGCACTACCGTGAAATTACATGCAATTTTCAAATTTCTTGTACTTGCTAACTTTGCGACCTCGGGCAGCTATGTTACCATGGAGGAATCACAAAAGATTTTACTTTATAGGCTAGAACTGAAGTCGTGCCAACTGTTTAACTCAAAATACAGTCAAGAAAGTGGCTCTGAAGCCGAGAAACGGGATCGACCATAAGCACTACCGTGAAATTACATGCAATTTTCAAATTTCTTGTACTTGCTAACTTTGCGACCTCGGGCAGCTATGTTACCATGGAGGAACCACACAAGATTTGACTTTTTAGGCTAGAACTGAAGTCGTGCCAACTGCTTAACTCAAAATACAGTCAAGAAAGTAGCTCTGAAGCCGAGAAACGGGATCGACCATAAGCACTACCGTGAAATTACATGCAATTTTCAAATTTCTTGTACTTGCTAATTTTGCGACCTCGGGCAGCTATGTTACCATGGAGGAACCACACAAGATTTGACATTATAGGCTTGAACTGAAGTCGCGCCAACTGTTTAACTCAAAATACAGTCAAGAAAGTAGCTCTGAAGCCGAGAAACGGGATCGACCATAAGCACTACCGTGGAATTACGTACACTTTTCAAATTTCTTGTACTTGCTAACTTTGCGACCTCGGGCAGCTATGTTACCATGGAGGTATCACACAAGATTTGATTTTATAGGCTAGAACTGAAGTAGCACCAACTGTTTAACTCAAAATACAATCAAGAAAGTGGCTCTGAAGCCGAGAAACGGGATCGACCATAAGCACTAATGTGAAATTACGTACAATTTTCAAATTTCTTGTACTTGCTAACTTTGCGACCTCGGGCAGCTATGTTACCATGGAGGAACCACACAAGATTTGACATTATAGGCTTGAACTGAAGTCGCGCCAACTGCTTAACTCAAAATACAGTCAAGAAAGTAGCTCTGAAGCCGAGAAACGGGATCGACCATAAGCACTACCGTGGAATTACGTACACTTTTCAAATTTCTTGTACTTGCTAACTTTGCGACCTCGGGCAGCTATGTTACCATGGAGGAATCACAAAAGATTTGACTTTATAGGCTAGAACTGAAGTCGTGCCAACTGTTTAACTCAAAATACAGTCAAGAAAGTGGCTCTGAAGCCGAGAAACGGGATCGACCATAAGCACTACCGTGAAATTACATGCAATTTTCAAATTTCTTGTACTTGCTAACTTTGCGACCTCGGGCAGCTATGTTACCATGGAGGGATCACACAAGATTTGACTTTATAGGCTAGAACTGAAGTCGTGCCAACTGTTTAACTCAAAATACAGTCAAGAAAGTGGCTCTGAAGCCGAGAAACGGGATCGACCATAAGCACTAATGTGAAATTACGTACAATTTTCAAATTTCTTGTACTTGCTAACTTTGCGACCTCGGGCAGCTATGTTACCATGGAGGAACCACACAAGATTTGACTTTATAGGCTAGAACTGAAGGCGCGCCAACTGTTTAACTCAAAATACAGTCAAGAAAGTAGCTCTGAAGCCGAGAAACGGGATCGACCATAAGCACTAATGTGAAATTACGTACAATTTTCAAATTTCTTGTACTTGCTAACTTTGCGACCTCGGGCAGCTATGTTACCATGGAGGAACCACACAAGATTTGACTTTATAGGCTAGAACTGAAGTCACGCCAACTGTTGAACTCAAAATACAGTCAAGAAAGTAGCTCTGAAGCCGAGAAACGGGATCGAACATAAGCACTACCGTGAAATTACATGCAATTTTCAAATTTCTTGTACTTGCTAACTTTGCGACCTCGGGCAGCTATGTTACCATGGAGGAATCACACAAGATTTGACTTTATAGGCTAGAACTGAAGTCGTGCCAACTGTTTAACTCAAAATACAGTCAAGAAAGTGGCTCTGAAGCCGAGAAACGGGATCGACCATAAGCACTAATGTGAAATTACGTACAATTTTCAAATTTCTTGTACTTGCTAATTTTGCGACCTCGGGCAGCTATGTTACCATGGAGGAACCACACAACATTTGACTTTATAGGCTAGAACTGAAGTCACGCCAACTGCTTAACTCAAAATACAGTCAAGAAAGTAGCTCTGAATCCGAGAAACGGGATCGACCATAAGCACTACCGTGGAATTACGTACAATTTTCAAATTTCTTGTACTTGCTAACTTTGCGACCTCGGGCAGCTATGTTACCATGGAGGAACCACACAAGATTTGACTTTATAGGTTAGAACTGAACTCGCGCCAACTGCTTAACTCAAAATACAGTCAAGAAAGTAGCTCTGAAGCCGAGAAACGGGATCGACCATAAGCACTACCGTGGAATTACGTACACTTTTCAAATTTCTTGTACTTGCTAATTTTGCGACCTCGGGCAGCTATGTTACCATGGAGGTATCACACAAGATTTGACTTTATAGGCTAGAACTGAAGTAGCACCAACTGTTTAACTCAAAATACAGTCAAGAAAGTGGCTCTGAAGCCGAGAAACGGGATCTACCGTAAGCACTACCGTGGAATTACGTACAATTTTCAAATTTCTTGTACTTGCTAACTTTGCGAACTCGGGCAGCTATGTTACCATGGAGGAACCACACAAGATTTGACTTTATAGGCTAGAACTGAAGTCGCGCCAACTGTTTAACTCAAAATACAGTCAAGAAAGTAGCTCTGAAGCCGAGAAACGGGATCGACCATAAGCACTACCGTGGAATTACGTACACTTTTCAAATTTCTTGTACTTGCTAACTTTGCGACTTCGGACAGCTATGTTACCATGGATTAATCACACAAGATTTGACTTTTTAGGCTAGAACTGAAATAACGCCAACTGTTTAACTCAAAATACAGTCAAGAAAGTAGCTCTGAAGCCGAGAAACGGGATCGAACATAAGCACTACCGTGAAATTACATGCAATTTTCAAATTTCTTGTACTTGCTAACTTTGCGACCTCGGGCAGCTATGTTACCATGGAGGAATCACACAAGATTTGACTTTATAGGCTAGAACTGAAGTCGTGCCAACTGTTTAACTTAAAATACAGTCAAGAAAGTGGCTCTGAAGCCGAGAAACGGGATCGACCATAAGCACTAATGTGAAATTACGTACAATTTTCAAATTTCTTGTACTTGCTAACTTTGCGACCTCGGGCAGCTATGTTACCATGGAGGAAGCACACAAGATTTGACTTTTTAGGCTAGAACTGAAGTCACGCCAACTGCTTAACTCAAAATACAGTCACGAAAGTAGCTCTGAAGCCGAGAAACGGGATCGACCATAAGCACTACCGTGAAATTACATGCAATTTTCAAATTTCTTGTACTTGCTAATTTTGCGACCTCGGACAGCTATGTTACCATGGAGGAACCACACAAGATTTGACATTATAGGCTTGAACTGAAGTCGCGCCAACTGTTTAACTCAAAATACAGACAAGAAAGTAGCTCTGAAGCCGAGAAACGGGATCGACCATAAGCACTACCGTGGAATTACGTACACTTTTCAAATTTCTTGTACTTGCTAACTTTGCGACCTCGGGCAGCTATGTTACCATGGAGGTATCACACAAGATTTGATTTTATAGGCTAGAACTGAAGTAGCACCAACTGTTTAACTCAAAATACAGTCAAGAAAGTGGCTCTGAAGCCGAGAAACGGGATCGACCATAAGCACTAATGTGAAATTACGTACAATTTTCAAATTTCTTGTACTTGCTAACTTTGCGACCTCGGGCAGCTATGTTACCATGGAGGAACCACACAACATTTGACTTTATAGGCTAGAACTGAAGTCACGCCAACTGCTTAACTCAAAATACAGTCAAGAAAGTAGCTCTGAATCCCAGAAACGGGATCGACCATAAGCACTACCGTGGAATTACGTACACTTTTCAAATTTCTTGTACTTGCTAATTTTGCGACCTCGGGCAGCTATGTTACCATGGAGGAACCACACAACATTTGACTTTATAGGCTAAAACTGAAGTCGCGCGAACTGATTAACTTAAAATACAGTCAAGAAAGTAGCTCTGAAGCCGAGAAACGGGATCGACCATAAGCACTAATGTGAAAATACGTACAATTTTCAAATTTCTTGTACTTGCTAACTTTGCGACCTCGGGCAGCTATGTTACCATGGAGGTATCACACAAGATTTGACTTTATAGGCTGGAACTGAAGTAGCACCAACTGTTTAACTCAGAATACAGTCAAGAAAGTGGCTCTGAAGCCGAGAAACGGGATCTACCGTAAGCACTACCGTGGAATTACGTACAATTTTCAAATTTCTTGTACTTGCTAACTTTGCGAACTCGGGCAGCTATGTTACTATGGAGGAACCACACAAGATTTGACTTTATAGGCTAGAACTGAAGTCGCGCCAACTGTGTAACTCAAAATACAGTCAAGAAAGTAGCTCTGAAGCCGAGAAACGGGATCGACCATAAGCACTACCGTGGAATTACGTACACTTTTCAAATTTCTTGTACTTGCTAACTTTGCGACTTCGGACAGCTATGTTACCATGGATTAATCACACAAGATTTGACTTTTTAGGCTAGAACTGAAATAACGCCAACTGTTTAACTCAAAATACAGTCAAGAAAGTAGCTCTGAAGCCGAGAAACGGGATCGAACATAAGCACTACCGTGAAATTACATGCAATTTTCAAATTTCTTGTACTTGCTAACTTTGCGACCTCGGGCAGCTATGTTACCATGGAGGAATCACACAAGATTTGACTTTATAGGCTAGAACTGAAGTCGTGCCAACTGTTTAACTTAAAATACAGTCAAGAAAGTGGCTCTGAAGCCGAGAAACGGGATCGACCATAAGCACTAATGTGAAATTACGTACAATTTTCAAATTTCTTGTACTTGCTAACTTTGCGACCTCGGGCAGCTATGTTACCATGGAGGAAGCACACAAGATTTGACTTTTTAGGCTAGAACTGAAGTCACGCCAACTGCTTAACTCAAAATACAGTCAAGAAAGTAGCTCTGAAGCCGAGAAACGGGATCGACCATAAGCACTACCGTGAAATTACATGCAATTTTCAAATTTCTTGTACTTGCTAATTTTGCGACCTCGGGCAGCTATGTTACCATGGAGGAACCACACAAGATTTGACATTATAGGCTTGAACTGAAGTCGCGCTAACTGTTTAACTCAAAATACAGTCAAGAAAGTAGCTCTGAAGCCGAGAAACGGGATCGACCATAAGCACTACCGTGGAATTACGTACACTTTTCAAATTTCTTGTACTTGCTAACTTTGCGACCTCGGGCAGCTATGTTACCATGGAGGTATCACACAAGATTTGATTTTATAGGCTAGAACTGAAGTAGCACCAACTGTTTAACTCAAAATACAGTCAAGAAAGTGGCTCTGAAGCCGAGAAACGGGATCGACCATAAGCACTAATGTGAAATTACGTACAATTTTCAAATTTCTTGTACTTGCTAACTTTGCGACCTCGGGCAGCTATGTTCCCATGGAGGAATCACAAAAGATTTGACTTTATAGGCTAGAACTGAAGTCGTGCCAAGTGTTTAACTCAAAATACAGTCAAGAAAGTGGCTCTGAAGCCGAGAAACGGGATCGACCATAAGCACTAATGTGAAATTACGTACAATTTTCAAATTTCTTGTACTTGCTAACTTTGCGACCTCGGGCAGCTATGTTACCATGGAGGAATCACACAAGATTTGACTTTATAGGCTAGAACTGAAGTCGTGCCAACTGTTTAACTTAAAATACAGTCAAGAAAGTGGCTCTGAAGCCGAGAAACGGGATCGACCATAAGCACTAATGTGAAATTACGTACAATTTTCAAATTTCTTGTACTTGCTAACTTTGCGACCTCGGGCAGCTATGTTACCATGGAGGAAGCACACAAGATTTGACTTTTTAGGCTAGAACTGAAGTCACGCCAACTGTTTAACTCAAAATACAGTCAAGAAATTGGCTCTGAAGCCGAGAAACGGGATCGACCATAAGCACTACCGTGAAATTACATGCAATTTTCAAATTTCTTGTACTTGCTAACTTTGCGACCTCGGGCAGCTATGTTACCATGGAGGAATCACAAAAGATTTTACTTTATAGGCTAGAACTGAAGTCGTGCCAACTGTTTAACTCAAAATACAGTCAAGAAAGTGGCTCTGAAGCCGAGAAACGGGATCGACCATAAGCACTACCGTGAAATTACATGCAATTTTCAAATTTCTTGTACTTGCTAACTTTGCGACCTCGGGCAGCTATGTTACCATGGAGGAACCACACAAGATTTGACTTTTTAGGCTAGAACTGAAGTCGTGCCAACTGCTTAACTCAAAATACAGTCAAGAAAGTAGCTCTGAAGCCGAGAAACGGGATCGACCATAAGCACTACCGTGAAATTACATGCAATTTTCAAATTTCTTGTACTTGCTAATTTTGCGACCTCGGGCAGCTATGTTACCATGGAGGAACCACACAAGATTTGACATTATAGGCTTGAACTGAAGTCGCGCCAACTGTTTAACTCAAAATACAGTCAAGAAAGTAGCTCTGAAGCCGAGAAACGGGATCGACCATAAGCACTACCGTGGAATTACGTACACTTTTCAAATTTCTTGTACTTGCTAACTTTGCGACCTCGGGCAGCTATGTTACCATGGAGGTATCACACAAGATTTGATTTTATAGGCTAGAACTGAAGTAGCACCAACTGTTTAACTCAAAATACAATCAAGAAAGTGGCTCTGAAGCCGAGAAACGGGATCGACCATAAGCACTAATGTGAAATTACGTACAATTTTCAAATTTCTTGTACTTGCTAACTTTGCGACCTCGGGCAGCTATGTTACCATGGAGGAACCACACAAGATTTGACATTATAGGCTTGAACTGAAGTCGCGCCAACTGCTTAACTCAAAATACAGTCAAGAAAGTAGCTCTGAAGCCGAGAAACGGGATCGACCATAAGCACTACCGTGGAATTACGTACACTTTTCAAATTTCTTGTACTTGCTAACTTTGCGACCTCGGGCAGCTATGTTACCATGGAGGAATCACAAAAGATTTGACTTTATAGGCTAGAACTGAAGTCGTGCCAACTGTTTAACTCAAAATACAGTCAAGAAAGTGGCTCTGAAGCCGAGAAACGGGATCGACCATAAGCACTACCGTGAAATTACATGCAATTTTCAAATTTCTTGTACTTGCTAACTTTGCGACCTCGGGCAGCTATGTTACCATGGAGGAATCACACAAGATTTGACTTTATAGGCTAGAACTGAAGTCGTGCCAACTGTTTAACTCAAAATACAGTCAAGAAAGTGGCTCTGAAGCCGAGAAACGGGATCGACCATAAGCACTAATGTGAAATTACGTACAATTTTCAAATTTCTTGTACTTGCTAACTTTGCGACCTCGGGCAGCTATGTTACCATGGAGGAACCACACAAGATTTGACTTTATAGGCTAGAACTGAAGGCGCGCCAACTGTTTAACTCAAAATACAGTCAAGAAAGTAGCTCTGAAGCCGAGAAACGGGATCGACCATAAGCACTAATGTGAAATTACGTACAATTTTCAAATTTCTTGTACTTGCTAACTTTGCGACCTCGGGCAGCTATGTTACCATGGAGGAACCACACAAGATTTGACTTTATAGGCTAGAACTGAAGTCACGCCAACTGTTGAACTCAAAATACAGTCAAGAAAGTAGCTCTGAAGCCGAGAAACGGGATCGAACATAAGCACTACCGTGAAATTACATGCAATTTTCAAATTTCTTGTACTTGCTAACTTTGCGACCTCGGGCAGCTATGTTACCATGGAGGAATCACACAAGATTTGACTTTATAGGCTAGAACTGAAGTCGTGCCAACTGTTTAACTCAAAATACAGTCAAGAAAGTGGCTCTGAAGCCGAGAAACGGGATCGACCATAAGCACTAATGTGAAATTACGTACAATTTTCAAATTTCTTGTACTTGCTAATTTTGCGACCTCGGGCAGCTATGTTACCATGGAGGAACCACACAACATTTGACTTTATAGGCTAGAACTGAAGTCACGCCAACTGCTTAACTCAAAATACAGTCAAGAAAGTAGCTCTGAATCCGAGAAACGGGATCGACCATAAGCACTACCGTGGAATTACGTACAATTTTCAAATTTCTTGTACTTGCTAACTTTGCGACCTCGGGCAGCTATGTTACCATGGAGGAACCACACAAGATTTGACTTTATAGGTTAGAACTGAACTCGCGCCAACTGCTTAACTCAAAATACAGTCAAGAAAGTAGCTCTGAAGCCGAGAAACGGGATCGACCATAAGCACTACCGTGGAATTACGTACACTTTTCAAATTTCTTGTACTTGCTAATTTTGCGACCTCGGGCAGCTATGTTACCATGGAGGTATCACACAAGATTTGACTTTATAGGCTAGAACTGAAGTAGCACCAACTGTTTAACTCAAAATACAGTCAAGAAAGTGGCTCTGAAGCCGAGAAACGGGATCTACCGTAAGCACTACCGTGGAATTACGTACAATTTTCAAATTTCTTGTACTTGCTAACTTTGCGAACTCGGGCAGCTATGTTACCATGGAGGAACCACACAAGATTTGACTTTATAGGCTAGAACTGAAGTCGCGCCAACTGTTTAACTCAAAATACAGTCAAGAAAGTAGCTCTGAAGCCGAGAAACGGGATCGACCATAAGCACTACCGTGGAATTACGTACACTTTTCAAATTTCTTGTACTTGCTAACTTTGCGACTTCGGACAGCTATGTTACCATGGATTAATCACACAAGATTTGACTTTTTAGGCTAGAACTGAAATAACGCCAACTGTTTAACTCAAAATACAGTCAAGAAAGTAGCTCTGAAGCCGAGAAACGGGATCGAACATAAGCACTACCGTGAAATTACATGCAATTTTCAAATTTCTTGTACTTGCTAACTTTGCGACCTCGGGCAGCTATGTTACCATGGAGGAATCACACAAGATTTGACTTTATAGGCTAGAACTGAAGTCGTGCCAACTGTTTAACTTAAAATACAGTCAAGAAAGTGGCTCTGAAGCCGAGAAACGGGATCGACCATAAGCACTAATGTGAAATTACGTACAATTTTCAAATTTCTTGTACTTGCTAACTTTGCGACCTCGGGCAGCTATGTTACCATGGAGGAAGCACACAAGATTTGACTTTTTAGGCTAGAACTGAAGTCACGCCAACTGCTTAACTCAAAATACAGTCACGAAAGTAGCTCTGAAGCCGAGAAACGGGATCGACCATAAGCACTACCGTGAAATTACATGCAATTTTCAAATTTCTTGTACTTGCTAATTTTGCGACCTCGGACAGCTATGTTACCATGGAGGAACCACACAAGATTTGACATTATAGGCTTGAACTGAAGTCGCGCCAACTGTTTAACTCAAAATACAGACAAGAAAGTAGCTCTGAAGCCGAGAAACGGGATCGACCATAAGCACTACCGTGGAATTACGTACACTTTTCAAATTTCTTGTACTTGCTAACTTTGCGACCTCGGGCAGCTATGTTACCATGGAGGTATCACACAAGATTTGATTTTATAGGCTAGAACTGAAGTAGCACCAACTGTTTAACTCAAAATACAGTCAAGAAAGTGGCTCTGAAGCCGAGAAACGGGATCGACCATAAGCACTAATGTGAAATTACGTACAATTTTCAAATTTCTTGTACTTGCTAACTTTGCGACCTCGGGCAGCTATGTTACCATGGAGGAACCACACAACATTTGACTTTATAGGCTAGAACTGAAGTCACGCCAACTGCTTAACTCAAAATACAGTCAAGAAAGTAGCTCTGAATCCCAGAAACGGGATCGACCATAAGCACTACCGTGGAATTACGTACACTTTTCAAATTTCTTGTACTTGCTAATTTTGCGACCTCGGGCAGCTATGTTACCATGGAGGAACCACACAACATTTGACTTTATAGGCTAAAACTGAAGTCGCGCGAACTGATTAACTTAAAATACAGTCAAGAAAGTAGCTCTGAAGCCGAGAAACGGGATCGACCATAAGCACTAATGTGAAAATACGTACAATTTTCAAATTTCTTGTACTTGCTAACTTTGCGACCTCGGGCAGCTATGTTACCATGGAGGTATCACACAAGATTTGACTTTATAGGCTGGAACTGAAGTAGCACCAACTGTTTAACTCAGAATACAGTCAAGAAAGTGGCTCTGAAGCCGAGAAACGGGATCTACCGTAAGCACTACCGTGGAATTACGTACAATTTTCAAATTTCTTGTACTTGCTAACTTTGCGAACTCGGGCAGCTATGTTACTATGGAGGAACCACACAAGATTTGACTTTATAGGCTAGAACTGAAGTCGCGCCAACTGTGTAACTCAAAATACAGTCAAGAAAGTAGCTCTGAAGCCGAGAAACGGGATCGACCATAAGCACTACCGTGGAATTACGTACACTTTTCAAATTTCTTGTACTTGCTAACTTTGCGACTTCGGACAGCTATGTTACCATGGATTAATCACACAAGATTTGACTTTTTAGGCTAGAACTGAAATAACGCCAACTGTTTAACTCAAAATACAGTCAAGAAAGTAGCTCTGAAGCCGAGAAACGGG
Source organism: Merodon equestris (assembly GCA_958301585.1). Lineage (NCBI taxonomy): Eukaryota > Metazoa > Arthropoda > Insecta > Diptera > Syrphidae > Merodon > Merodon equestris. The sequence continues at coordinate 49,987,265 of OY284413.1, forward strand.
ATCGAACATAAGCACTACCGTGAAATTACATGCAATTTTCAAATTTCTTGTACTTGCTAACTTTGCGACCTCGGGCAGCTATGTTACCATGGAGGAATCACACAAGATTTGACTTTATAGGCTAGAACTGAAGTCGTGCCAACTGTTTAACTTAAAATACAGTCAAGAAAGTGGCTCTGAAGCCGAGAAACGGGATCGACCATAAGCACTAATGTGAAATTACGTACAATTTTCAAATTTCTTGTACTTGCTAACTTTGCGACCTCGGGCAGCTATGTTACCATGGAGGAAGCACACAAGATTTGACTTTTTAGGCTAGAACTGAAGTCACGCCAACTGCTTAACTCAAAATACAGTCAAGAAAGTAGCTCTGAAGCCGAGAAACGGGATCGACCATAAGCACTACCGTGAAATTACATGCAATTTTCAAATTTCTTGTACTTGCTAATTTTGCGACCTCGGGCAGCTATGTTACCATGGAGGAACCACACAAGATTTGACATTATAGGCTTGAACTGAAGTCGCGCTAACTGTTTAACTCAAAATACAGTCAAGAAAGTAGCTCTGAAGCCGAGAAACGGGATCGACCATAAGCACTACCGTGGAATTACGTACACTTTTCAAATTTCTTGTACTTGCTAACTTTGCGACCTCGGGCAGCTATGTTACCATGGAGGTATCACACAAGATTTGATTTTATAGGCTAGAACTGAAGTAGCACCAACTGTTTAACTCAAAATACAGTCAAGAAAGTGGCTCTGAAGCCGAGAAACGGGATCGACCATAAGCACTAATGTGAAATTACGTACAATTTTCAAATTTCTTGTACTTGCTAACTTTGCGACCTCGGGCAGCTATGTTCCCATGGAGGAATCACAAAAGATTTGACTTTATAGGCTAGAACTGAAGTCGTGCCAAGTGTTTAACTCAAAATACAGTCAAGAAAGTGGCTCTGAAGCCGAGAAACGGGATCGACCATAAGCACTAATGTGAAATTACGTACAATTTTCAAATTTCTTGTACTTGCTAACTTTGCGACCTCGGGCAGCTATGTTACCATGGAGGAACCACACAAGATTTGACTTTATAGGCTAGAACTGAAGTAGCGCCAACTGTTTAACTCAAAATACAGTCAAGAAAGTAGCTCTGAAGCCGAGAAACGGGATCGACCATAAGCACTACCGTGGAATTACGTACACTTTTCAAATTTCTTGTACTTGCTAAGTTTGCGACTTCGGACAGCTATGTTACCATGGATTAATCACACAAGATTTGACTTTTTAGGCTAGAACTGAAGTCGCGCCAACTGTTTAACTCAAAATACAGTCAAGAAAGTGGCTCTGAAACCGAGAAACGGATCGACCATAAGCACTAATGTGAAACTACGTACAATTTTCAAATTTCTTGTACTTGCTAACTTTGCGACCTCGGGCAGCTATGTTACCATGGAGGAAATACACAAGATTTGACTTTTTAGGCTAGAACTGAAGTCACGCCAACTGCTTAACCCAAAATACAGTCAAGAAAGTAGCTCTGAAGCCGAGAAACGGGATCGACCATAAGCACTACCGTGAAATTACATGCAATTTTCAAATTTCTTGTACTTGCTAACTTTGCGACCTCGGGCAGCTATGTTACCATGGAGGAACCACACAAGATTTGACTTTATAGGCTAGAACTGAAGTCGTGCCAACTGTTTAACTCAAAATACAGTCAAGAAAGTGGCTCTGAAGCCGAGAAACGGGATCGACCATAAGCACTAATGTGAAATTACGTACAATTTTCAAATTTCTTGTACTTGCCAACTTTGCGACTTCGGGCAGCTATGTTACCATGGAGGAACCACACAAGATTTGACTTTATAGGCTAGAACTGAAGTAGCGCCAACTCAAAATACAGTCAAGAAAGTGGCTCTGAAGCCGAGAAACGGGATCGACCATAAGCACTAATGTGAAATTACGTACAATTTTCAAATTTCTTGTACTTGCTAACTTTGCGACCTCGGGCAGCTATGTTACCATGGAGGAAACACACAAGATTTGACTTTTTAGGCTAGAACTGAAGTCACGCCAACTGCTTAACCCAAAATACAGTCAAGAAAGTAGCTCTGAAGCCGAGAAACGGGATCGACCATAAGCACTACCGTGAAATTACATGCAATTTTCAAATTTCTTGTACTTGCTAACTTTGCGACCTCGGGCAGCTATGTTACCATGCAGGAACCACACAAGATTTGACTTTATAGGCTAGAACTGAAGTCGTGCCAACTGTTTGACTCAAAATACAGTCAAGAAAGTGGCTCTGAAGCCGAGAAACGGGATCGACCATAAGCACTAATGTGAAATTACGTACAATTTTCAAATTTCTTGTACTTCCTAACTTTGCGACCTCGGGCAGCTATGTTACCATGGAGGAATCACACAAGATTTTACTTTTTAGGCTAGAACTGAAGTAGCGCCAACTGTTTAACTCAAAATACAGTCAAGAAAGTAGCTCTGAAGCCGAGAAACGGGATCGACCATAAGCACTACCGTGGAATTACGTACACTTTTCAAATTTCTTGTACTTGCTAACTTTGCGACCTCGGGCAGCTATGTTACCATGGAGGAATCACACAAGATTTGACTTTATAGGCTAGAACTGAAGTCGTGCCAACTGTTTAACTCAAAATACAGTCAAGAAAGTGGCTCTGAAGCCGAGAAACGGGATCGACCATAAGCACTAATGTGAAATTACGTACAATTTTCAAATGTCTTGTACTTGCTAACTTTGCGACTTCGGACAGCTATGTTACCATGGAGGAAGCACACAAGATTTGATCTTTTAGGCTAGAACTGAAGTCACGCCAACTGCTTAACTCAAAATACAGTCAAGAAAGTAGCTCTGAAGCCGAGAAACGGGATCGACCATAAGCACTACCGTGAAATTACATGCAATTTTCAAATTTCTTGTACTTGCTAATTTTGCGACCTCGGGCAGCTATGTTACCATGGAGGAACCACACAAGATTTGACATTATAGGCTAGAACTGAAGTCGCGCCAACTGGTTAACTCAAAATACAGTCAAGAAAGTAGCTCTGAAGCCGAGAAACGGGATCGACCATAAGCACTAATGTGAAATTACGTACAATTTTCAAATTTCTTGTACTTGCTAACTTTGCGACCTCGGGCAGCTATGTTACCATGGAGGAATCACAAAAGATTTGACTTTATAGGCTAGAACTGAAGTCGTGCCAACTGTTTAACTCAAAATACAGTCAAGAAAGTAGCTCTGAAGCCCAGAAACGGGATCGAACATAAGCACTACCGTGAAATTTCATGCAATTTTCAAATTTCTTGTACTTGCTAAATTTGCGACCTCGGGCAGCTATGTTACCATGGAGGTATCACACAAGATTTGACTTTTTAGGCTAGAACTGAAGTCGCGCCAACTGTTTAACTCAAAATACAGTCAAGAATGTGGCTCTGAAGCCGAGAAACGGATCGACCATAAGCACTAATGTGAAATTACGTACAATTTTCAAATTTCTTGTACTTGCTAACTTTGCGACCTCGGGCAGCTATGTTACCATGGAGGGAGGACACAAGATTTGACTATATAGGCTAGAACTGAAGTCGTGCCAACTGTTTAACTCAAAATACAGTCAAGAATGTGGCTCTGAAGCCGAGAAACGGATCGACCATAAGCACTAATGTGAAATTACGTACAATTTTCAAATTTCTTGTACTTGCTAACTTTGCGACCTCGGGCAGCTATGTTACCATGGAGGAATCACAAAAGATTTGACTTTATAGGCTAGAACTGAAGTCGTGCCAACTGTTTAACTCAAAATACAGTCAAGAAAGTAGCTCTGAAGCCCAGAAACGGGATCGAACATAAGCACTACCGTGAAATTTCATGCAATTTTCAAATTTCTTGTACTTGCTAAATTTGCGACCTCGGGCAGCTATGTTACCATGGAGGTATCACACAAGATTTGACTTTTTAGGCTAGAACTGAAGTCGCGCCAACTGTTTAACTCAAAATACAGTCAAGAATGTGGCTCTGAAGCCGAGAAACGGATCGACCATAAGCACTTATGTGAAATTACGTACAATTTTCAAATTTCTTGTACTTGCTAACTTTGCGACCTCGGGCAGCTATGTTACCATGGAGGAATCACAAAAGATTTGACTTTATAGGCTAGAACTGAAGTCGTGCCAACTGTTTAACTCAAAATACAGTCAAGAAAGTAGCTCTGAAGCCCAGAAACGGGATCGAACATAAGCACTACCGTGAAATTTCATGCAATTTTCAAATTTCTTGTACTTGCTAAATTCGCGACCTCGGGCAGCTATGTTACCATGGAGGTATCACACAAGATTTGACTTTATAGGCTAGAACTGAAGCCGCGCCAACTGTTTAACTCAAAATACAGTCAAGAAAGTGGTTCTGAAGCCGAGAAACGGGATCGACCATAAGCACTAATGTGAAATTACGTACAATTTTCAAATTTCTTGTACTTGCTAACTTTGCGACCTCGGGCAGCTATGTTACCATGGAGGAATCACACCAGATTTTACTTTTTAGGCTAGAACTGAAGTAGCGCCAACTGTTTAACTCAAAATACAGTCAAGAAAGTAGCTCTGAAGCCGAGAAACGGGATCGACCATAAGCACTACCATGAAATTACATGCATTTTTCAAATTTCTTGTACTTGCTAACTTTGCGACCTCGGGCAGCTATGTTACCATGGATTAATCACACATGATTTGACTTTTTAGGCTAGAACTGAAATAACGCCAACTGTTTAACTCAAAATACAGTCAAGAAAGTAGCTCTGAAGCCGAGAAACGGGATCGAACATAAGCACTACCGTGAAATTACATGCAATTTTCAAATTTCTTGTACTTGCTAACTTTGCGACCTCGGGCAGCTATGTTACCATGGAGGAATCACACAAGATTTGACTTTATAGGCTAGAACTGAAGCCGTGCCAACTGTTTAACTCAAAATACAGTCAAGAAAGTGGCTCTGAAGCCGAGAAACGGGATCGACCATAAGCACTAATGTGAAATTACGTACAATTTTCAAATTTCTTGTACTTGCTAACTTTGCGACCTCGGGCAGCTATGTTACCATGGAGGAAGCACACAAGATTTGACTTTTTAGGCTAGAACTGAAGTCACGCCAACTGCTTAACTCAAAATACAGTCAAGAAAGTAGCTCTGAAGCCGAGAAACGGGATCGACCATAAGCACTACCGTGGAATTACGTACAATTTTCAAATTTCTTGTACTTGCTAACTTTGCGACCTCGGGCAGCTATGTTACCATGAAGGAACCACACAAGATTTGACTTTATAGGTTAGAACTGAAGTCGCGCCAACTGCTTAACTCAAAATACAGTCAAGAAAGTAGCTCTGAAGCCGAGAAACGGGATCGACCATAAGCACTACCGTGGAATTACGTACACTTTTCAAATTTCTTGTACTTGCTAATTTTGCGACCTCGGGCAGCTATGTTACCATGGAGGAACCACACAACATTTGACTTTATAGGCTAAAACTGAAGTCGCGCGAACTGATTAACTTAAAATACAGTCAAGAAAGTAGCTCTGAAGCCGAGAAACGGGATCGACCATAAGCACTAATGTGAAAATACGTACAATTTTCAAATTTCTTGTACTTGCTAACTTTGCGACCTCGGGCAGCTATGTTACCATGGAGGTATCACACAAGATTTGACTTTATAGGCTAGAACTGAAGTAGCACCAACTGTTTAACTCAAAATACAGTCAAGAAAGTGGCTCTGAAGCCGAGAAACGGGATCGACCGTAAGCACTACCGTGGAATTACGTACAATTTTCAAATTTCTTGTACTTGCTAACTTTGCGAACTCGGGCAGCTATGTTACCATGGAGGAACCACACAAGATTTGACTTTATAGGCTAGAACTGAAGTCGCGCCAACTGTTTAACTCAAAATACAGTCAAGAAAGTAGCTCTGAAGCCGAGAAACGGGATCGACCATAAGCACTACCGTGGAATTACGTACACTTTTCAAATTTCTTGTACTTGCTAACTTTGCGACTTCGGACAGCTATGTTACCATGGATTAATCACACAAGATTTGACTTTTTAGGCTAGAACTGAAATAACGCCATCTGTTTAACTCAAAATACAGTCAAGAAAGTAGCTCTGAAGCCGAGAAACGGGATCGAACATAAGCACTACCGTGAAATTACATGCAATTTTCATATTTCTTGTACTTGCTAACTTTGCGACCTCGGGCAGCTATGTTACCATGGAGGAATCACACAAGATTTGACTTTATAGGCTAGAACTGAAGTCGTGCCAACTGTTTAACTTAAAATACAGTCAAGGAAGTGGCTCTGAAGCCGAGAAACGGGATCGACCATAAGCAATAATGTGAAATTACGTACAATTTTCAAATTTCTTGTACTTGCTAACTTTGCGACCTCGGGCAGCTATGTTACCATGGAGGAACCACACAACATTTGACTTTATAGGCTAGAACTGAAGTCGTGCCAACTGTTTAACTCAAAATACAGTCAAGAAAGTGGCTCTGAAGCCGAGAAACGGGATCGACAATAAGCACTAATGTGAAATTACGTACAATTTTCAAATTTCTTGTACTTGCTAACTTTGCGACTTCGGACAGCTATGTTACCATGGAGGAAGCACACAAGATTTGACTTTTTAGGCTAGAACTGAAGTCACGCCAACTGCTTAACTCAAAATACAGTCAAGAAAGTATCTCTGAAGCCGAGAATCGGGATCGACCATAAGCACTACCGTGAAATTACATGCAATTTTCAAATTTCTTGTACTTGCTAATTTTGCGACCTCGTGCAGCTATGTTACCATGGAGGAACCACACAAGATTTGACATTATAGGCTTGAACTGAAGTCGCGCCAACTGTTTAACTCAAAATAAAGTCAAGAAAGTAGCTCTGAAGCCGAGAAACGGGATCGACCATAAGCACAACCGTGGAATTACGTACACTTTTCAAATTTCTTGTACTTGCTAACTTTGCGACCTCGGGCAGCTATGTTACCATGGAGGTATCACACAAGATTTGATTTTATAGGCTAGAACTGAAGTAGCACCAACTGTTTAACTCAAAATACAGTCAAGAAAGTGGCTCTGAAGCCGAGCAAAAGGGTCGACCATAAGCACTAATGTGAAATTACGTACAATTTTCAAATTTCTTGTACTTGCTAACTTTGCGACCTCGGGCAGCTATGTTACCAGGGAGGAATCACAAAAGATTTGACTTTATAGGCTAGAACTGAAGTCGTGCCAACTGCTTAACTCAAAATACAGTCAAGAAAGTAGCTCTGAAGCCCAGAAACGGGATCGACCATAAGCACTAATGTGAAATTACGTACAATTTTCAAATTTCTTGTACTTGCTAACTTTGCGACCTCGGGCACCTATGTTACCATGGAGGGAGGACACAAGATTTGACTATATAGGCTAGAACTGAAGTCGTGCCAACTGTTTAACTCAAAATACAGTCAAGAAGGTGGCTCTGAAGCCGAGAAACGGGATCGACCATAAGCACTAATGTGAAATTACGTACAATTTTAAAATTTCTTGTACTTGCTAACTTTGCGACCTCGGGCAGCTATGTTACCATGGAGGAATCACAAAAGATTTGACTTTATAGGCTAGAACTGTAGTCGTGCCAACTGTTTAACTCAAAATACAGTCAAGAAAGTAGCTCTGAAGCCCAGAAACGGGATCGAACTTAAGCACTACCGTGAAATTACATGCAATTTTCAAATTTCTTGTACTTGCTAAATTTGCGACCTCGGGCAGCTATGTTACCATGGAGGTATCAGACAAGATTTGACTTTTTAGGCTAGAACTGAAGTCGCGCCAACTGTTTAACTCAAAATACAGTCAAGAATGTGGCTCTGAAGCCGAGAAACGGGATCGACCATAAGCACTACCGTGAAATTACATGCAATTTTCAAATTTCTTCTACTTGCTAACTTTGCTACCTCGGGCAGCTATGTTACCATGGAGGAACCACACAAGATTTGATTTTTTAGGCTAGAACTGAAGTCGCGCCAACTGCTTAACTCAAAATACAGTCAAGAAAGTATCTCTGAAGCCGAGAAACGGGATCGACCATAAGCACAACCGTGGAATTACGTACACTTTTCAAATTTCTTGTACTTGCTAACTTTGCGACCTCGGGCAGCTATGTTACCATGGAGGTATCACACAAGATTTGATTTTATAGGCTAGAACTGAAGTAGCACCAACTGTTTAACTCAAAATACAGTCAAGAAAGTGGCTCTGAAGCCGAGCAAAAGGGTCGACCATAAGCACTAATGTGAAATTACGTACAATTTTCAAATTTCTTGTACTTGCTAACTTTGCGACCTCGGGCAGCTATGTTACCAGGGAGGAATCACAAAAGATTTGACTTTATAGGCTAGAACTGAAGTCGTGCCAACTGCTTAACTCAAAATACAGTCAAGAAAGTAGCTCTGAAGCCCAGAAACGGGATCGACCATAAGCACTAATGTGAAATTACGTACAATTTTCAAATTTCTTGTACTTGCTAACTTTGCGACCTCGGGCACCTATGTTACCATGGAGGGAGGACACAAGATTTGACTATATAGGCTAGAACTGAAGTCGTGCCAACTGTTTAACTCAAAATACAGTCAAGAAGGTGGCTCTGAAGCCGAGAAACGGGATCGACCATAAGCACTAATGTGAAATTACGTACAATTTTAAAATTTCTTGTACTTGCTAACTTTGCGACCTCGGGCAGCTATGTTACCATGGAGGAATCACAAAAGATTTGACTTTATAGGCTAGAACTGTAGTCGTGCCAACTGTTTAACTCAAAATACAGTCAAGAAAGTAGCTCTGAAGCCCAGAAACGGGATCGAACTTAAGCACTACCGTGAAATTACATGCAATTTTCAAATTTCTTGTACTTGCTAAATTTGCGACCTCGGGCAGCTATGTTACCATGGAGGTATCAGACAAGATTTGACTTTTTAGGCTAGAACTGAAGTCGCGCCAACTGTTTAACTCAAAATACAGTCAAGAATGTGGCTCTGAAGCCGAGAAACGGGATCGACCATAAGCACTACCGTGAAATTACATGCAATTTTCAAATTTCTTGTACTTGCTAATTTTGCGACCTCGGGCAGCTATGTTACCATGGAGGAACCACACAAGATTTGACATTATAGGCTTGAACTGAAGTCGCGCCAACTGTTTAACTCAAAATACAGTCAAGAAAGTAGCTCTGCAGCCGAGAAACGGGATCGACCATAAGCACTACCGTGGAATTACGTACACTTTTCAAATTTCTTGTACTTGCTAACTTTGCGACCTCGGGCAGCTATGTTACCATGGAGGAACCACACAAGATTTGACTTTTTAGGCTAGAACTGAAGTCGCGCCAGCTGCTTAACTCAAAATACAGTCAAGAAAGTAGCTCTGAAGCCGAGAAACGGGATCGACCATAACCACTACCGTGAAATTACATGCAATTTTCAAATTTCTTGTACTTGCTAATTCTGCGACCTCGGGCAGCTATGTTACCATGGAGGAACCACACAAGATTTGACATTATAGGCTTGAACTGAAGTCGCGCCAACTGTTTAACTCAAAATACAGTCAAGAAAGTAGCTCTGAAGCCGAGAAACGGGATCGACCATAAGCACTAATGTGAAATTACGTACAATTTTCAAATTTCTTGTACTTGCTAAATTTGCGACTTCGGACAGCTATGTCACCATGGATTAATCACACAAGATTTGACTTTTTAGGCTAGAACTGAAATAACGCCAACTGTTTAACTCAAAATACAGTCAAGAAAGTAGCTCTGAAGCCGAGAAACGGGATCGAACATAAGCACTACCGTGAAATTACATGCAATTTTCAAATTTCTTGTACTTGCTAACTTTGCGACCTCGGGCAGCTATGTTACCATGGAGGAATCACACAAGATTTGACTTTATAGGCTAGAACTGAAGTCGTGCCAACTGTTTAACTTAAAATACAGTCAAGAAAGTGGCTCTGAAGCCGAGAAACGGGGTCGACCATAAGCACTAATGTGAAATTACGTACAATTTTCAAATTTCTTGTACTTGCTAACTTTGCGACCTCGGGCAGCTATGTTACCATGGAGGAAGCACACAAGATTTGACTTTTTAGGCTAGAACTGAAGTCACGCCAACTGCTTAACTCAAAATACAGTCAAGAAAGTAGCTCTGAAGCCGAGAAACGGGATCGACCATAAGCACTACCGTGAAATTACATGCAATTTTCAAATTTCTTGTACTTGCTAATTTTGCGACCTCGGGCAGCTATGTTACCATGGAGGAACCACACAAGATTTGACATTATAGGCTTGAACTGAAGTCGCGCCAACTGTTTAACTCAAAATACAGTCAAGAAAGTAGCTCTGAAGTTGACTTTATAGGCTAGAACTGAAGTCGTGCCAACTGTTTAACTCAAAATACAGTCAAGAAAGTGGCTCTGAAGCCGAGAAACGGGATCGACCATAAGCACTACCGTGAAATTACATGCAATTTTCAAATTTCTTGTACTTGCTAACTTTGCGACCTCGGGCAGCTATGTTACCATGGAGGAACCACACAAGATTTGACTTTTTAGGCTAGAACTGAAGTCGCGCCAACTGCTTAACTCAAAATACAGTCAAGAAAGTAGCTCTGAAGCCGAGAAACGGGATCGACCATAAGCACTACCGTGAAATTACATGCAATTTTCAAATTTCTTGTACTTGCTAATTTTGCGACCTCGGGCAGCTATGTTACCATGGAGGAACCACACAAGATTTGACATTATAGGCTTGAACTGAAGTCGCGCCAACTGTTTAACTCAAAATACAGTCAAGAAAGTAGCTCTGAAGCCGAGAAACGGGATCGACCATAAGCACTACCGTGGAATTACGTACACTTTTCAAATTTCTTGTACTTGCTAACTTTGCGACCTCGGGCAGCTATGTTACCATGGAGGTATCACACAAGATTTGATTTTATAGGCTAGAACTGAAGTAGCACCAACTGTTTAACTCAAAATACAGTCAAGAAAGTGGCTCTGAAGCCGAGAAACGGGATCGACCATAAGCACTAATGTGAAATTACGTACAATTTTCAAATTTCTTGTACTTGCTAACTTTGCGACCTCGGGCAGCTATGTTACCATGGAGGAATCACACAAGATTTGACTTTATAGGCTAGAACTGAAGTCGTGCCAACTGTTTAACTTAAAATACAGTCAAGAAAGTGGCTCTGAAGCCGAGAAACGGGATCGACCATAAGCACTAATGTGAAATTACGTACAATTTTCAAATTTCTTGTACTTGCTAACTTTGCGACCTCGGGCAGCTATGTCACCATGGAGGTATCACACAAGATTTGATTTTATAGGCTAGAACTGAAGTAGCACCAACTGTTTAACTCAAAATACAGTCAAGAAAGTGGCTCTGAAGCCGAGAAACAGGATCGACCATAAGCACTAATGTGAAATTACGTACAATTTTCAAATTTCTTGTACTTGCTAACTTTGCGACCTCGGGCAGCTATGTTACCATGGAGGAACCACACAAGATTTGACATTGTAGGCTTGAACTGAAGTCGCGCCAACTGTTTAACTCAAAATACAGTCAAGAAAGTAGCTCTGAAGCCGAGAAACGGGATCGACCATAAGCACTACCGTGGAATTACGTACACTTTTCAAATTTCTTGTACTTGCTAACTTTGAAACCTCGGGCAGCTATGTTACCATGGAGGTATCACACAAGATTTGATTTTATAGGCTAGAACTGAAGTAGCACCAACTGTTTAACTCAAAATACAGTCAAGAAAGTGGCTCTGAAGCCGAGAAACGGGATCGACCATAAGCACTAATGTGAAATTACGTACAATTTTCAAATTTCTTGTACTTGCTAACTTTGCGACCTCGGGCAGCTATGTTACCATGGAGGAATCACAAAAGATTTGACTTTATAGGCTAGAACTGAAGTCGTGCCAACTGTTTAACTCAAAATACAGTCAAGAAATTGGCTCTGAAGCCGAGAAACGGGATCGACCATAAGCACTACCGTGAAATTACATGCAATTTTCAAATTTCTTGTACTTGCTAACTTTGCGACCTCGGGCAGCTATGTTACCATGGAGGAATCACAAAAGATTTTACTTTATAGGCTAGAACTGAAGTCGTGCCAACTGTTTAACTCAAAATACAGTCAAGAAAGTGGCTCTGAAGCCGAGAAACGGGATCGACCATAAGCACTACCGTGAAATTACATGCAATTTTCAAATTTCTTGTACTTGCTAACTTTGCGACCTCGGGCAGCTATGTTACCATGGAGGAACCACACAAGATTTGACTTTTTAGGCTAGAACTGAAGTCGTGCCAACTGCTTAACTCAAAATACAGTCAAGAAAGTAGCTCTGAAGCCGATAAACGGGATCGACCATAAGCACTACCGTGAAATTACATGCAATTTTCAAATTTCTTGTACTTGCTAATTTTGCGACCTCGGGCAGCTATGTTACCATGGAGGAACCACACAAGATTTGACATTATAGGCTTGAACTGAAGTCGCGCCAACTGTTTAACTCAAAATACAGTCAAGAAAGTAGCTCTGAAGCCGAGAAACGGGATCGACCATAAGCACTACCGTGGAATTACGTACACTTTTCAAATTTCTTGTACTTGCTAACTTTGCGACCTCGGGCAGCTATGTTACCATGGAGGTATCACACAAGATTTGATTTTATAGGCTAGAACTGAAGTAGCACCAACTGTTTAACTCAAAATACAATCAAGAAAGTGGCTCTGAAGCCGAGAAACGGGATCGACCATAAGCACTAATGTGAAATTACGTACAATTTTCAAATTTCTTGTACTTGCTAACTTTGCGACCTCGGGCAGCTATGTTACCATGGAGGAACCACACAAGATTTGACATTATAGGCTTGAACTGAAGTCGCGCCAACTGTTTAACTCAAAATACAGTCAAGAAAGTAGCTCTGAAGCCGAGAAACGGGATCGACCATAAGCACTACCGTGGAATTACGTACACTTTTCAAATTTCTTGTACTTGCTAACTTTGCGACCTCGGGCAGCTATGTTACCATGGAGGAATCACAAAAGATTTGACTTTATAGGCTAGAACTGAAGTCGTGCCAACTGTTTAACTCAAAATACAGTCAAGAAAGTGGCTCTGAAGCCGAGAAACGGGATCGACCATAAGCACTACCGTGAAATTACATGCAATTTTCAAATTTCTTGTACTCGCTAACTTTGCGACCTCGGGCAGCTATGTTACCATGGAGGAATCACACAAGATTTGACTTTATAGGCTAGAACTGAAGTCGTGCCAACTGTTTAACTCAAAATACAGTCAAGAAAGTGGCTCTGAAGCCGAGAAACGGGATCGACCATAAGCACTAATGTGAAATTACGTACAATTTTCAAATTTCTTGTACTTGCTAACTTTGCGACCTCGGGCAGCTATGTTACCATGGAGGAACCACACAAGATTTGACTTTATAGGCTAGAACTGAAGGCGCGCCAACTGTTTATCTCAAAATACAGTCAAGAAAGTGGCTCTGAAGCCGAGAAACGGGATCGACCATAAGCACTAATGTGAAATTACGTACAATTTTCAAATTTCTTGTACTTGCTAACTTTGCGACCTCGGGCAGCTATGTTACCATGGAGGAATCACACAAGATTTGACTTTTTAGGCTAGAACTGAAGTAGCGCCAACTGTTTAACTCAAAATACAGTCAAGAAAGAAGCTCTGAAGCCGAGAAACGGGATCGACCATAAGCACTAATGTGAAATTACGTACAATTTTCAAATTTCTTGTACTTGCTAACTTTGCGACCTCGGGCAGCTATGTTACCATGGAGGAACCACACAAGATTTGACTTTATAGGCTAGAACTGAAGTCACGCCAACTGTTGAACTCAAAATACAGTCAAGAAAGTAGCTCTGAAGCCGAGAAACGGGATCGAACATAAGCACTACCGTGAAATTACATGCAATTTTCAAATTTCTTGTACTTGCTAACTTTGCGACCTCGGGCAGCTATGTTACCATGGAGGAATCACACAAGATTTGACTTTATAGGCTAGAACTGAAGTCGTGCCAACTGTTTAACTCAAAATACAGTCAAGAAAGTGGCTCTGAAGCCGAGAAACGGGATCGACCATAAGCACTAATGTGAAATTACGTACAATTTTCAAATTTCTTGTACTTGCTAATTTTGCGACCTCGGGCAGCTATGTTACCATGGAGGAACCACACAACATTTGACTTTATAGGCTAGAACTGAAGTCACGCCAACTGCTTAACTCAAAATACAGTCAAGAAAGTAGCTCTGAATCCGAGAAACGGGATCGACCATAAGCACTACCGTGGAATTACGTACAATTTTCAAATTTCTTGTACTTGCTAACTTTGCGACCTCGGGCAGCTATGTTACCATGGAGGAACCACAGAAGATTTGACTTTATAGGTTAGAACTGAACTCGCGCCAACTGCTTAACTCAAAATACAGTCAAGAAAGTAGCTCTGAAGCCGAGAAACGGGATCGACCATAAGCACTACCGTGGAATTACGTACACTTTTCAAATTTCTTGTACTTGCTAATTTTGCGACCTCGGGCAGCTATGTTACCATGGAGGTATCACACAAGATTTGACTTTATAGGCTAGAACTGAAGTAGCACCAACTGTTTAACTCAAAATACAGTCAAGAAAGTGGCTCTGAAGCCGAGAAACGGGATCTACCGTAAGCACTACCGTGGAATTACGTACAATTTTCAAATTTCTTGTACTTGCTAACTTTGCGAACTCGGGCAGCTATGTTACCATGGAGGAACCACACAAGATTTGACTTTATAGGCTAGAACTGAAGTCGCGCCAACTGTTTAACTCAAAATACAGTCAAGAAAGTAGCTCTGAAGCCGAGAAACGGGATCGACCATAAGCACTACCGTGGAATTACGTACACTTTTCAAATTTCTTGTACTTGCTAACTTTGCGACTTCGGACAGCTATGTTACCATGGATTAATCACACAAGATTTGACTTTTTAGGCTAGAACTGAAATAACGCCAACTGTTTAACTCAAAATACAGTCAAGAAAGTAGCTCTGAAGCCGAGAAACGGGATCGAACATAAGCACTACCGTGAAATTACATGCAATTTTCAAATTTCTTGTACTTGCTAACTTTGCGACCTCGGGCAGCTATGTTACCATGGAGGAATCACACAAGATTTGACTTTATAGGCTAGAACTGAAGTCGTGCCAACTGTGTAACTTAAAATACAGTCAAGAAAGTGGCTCTGAAGCCGAGAAACGGGATCGACCATAAGCACTAATGTGAAATTACGTACAATTTTCAAATTTCTTGTACTTGCTAACTTTGCGACCTCGGGCAGCTATGTTACCATGGAGGAAGCACACAAGATTTGACTTTTTAGGCTAGAACTGAAGTCACGCCAACTGCTTAACTCAAAATACAGTCAAGAAAGTAGCTCTGAAGCCGAGAAACGGGATCGACCATAAGCACTACCGTGAAATTACATGCAATTTTCAAATTTCTTGTACTTGCTAATTTTGCGACCTCGGACAGCTATGTTACCATGGAGGAACCACACAAGATTTGACATTATAGGCTTGAACTGAAGTCGCGCCAACTGTTTAACTCAAAATACAGACAAGAAAGTAGCTCTGAAGCCGAGAAACGGGATCGACCATAAGCACTACCGTGGAATTACGTACACTTTTCAAATTTCTTGTACTTGCTAACTTTGCGACCTCGGGCAGCTATGTTACCATGGAGGTATCACACAAGATTTGATTTTATAGGCTAGAACTGAAGTAGCACCAACTGTTTAACTCAAAATACAGTCAAGAAAGTGGCTCTGAAGCCGAGAAACGGGATCGACCATAAGCACTAATGTGAAATTACGTACAATTTTCAAATTTCTTGTACTTGCTAACTTTGCGACCTCGGGCAGCTATGTTACCATGGAGGAACCACACAACATTTGACTTTATAGGCTAGAACTGAAGTCACGCCAACTGCTTAACTCAAAATACAGTCAAGAAAGTAGCTCTGAATCCGAGAAACGGGATCGACCATAAGCACTACCGTGGAATTACGTACACTTTTCAAATTTCTTGTACTTGCTAATTTTGCGACCTCGGGCAGCTATGTTACCATGGAGGAACCACACAACATTTGACTTTATAGGCTAAAACTGAAGTCGCGCGAACTGATTAACTTAAAATACAGTCAAGAAAGTAGCTCTGAAGCCGAGAAACGGGATCGACCATAAGCACTAATGTGAAAATACGTACAATTTTCAAATTTCTTGTACTTGCTAACTTTGCGACCTCGGGCAGCTATGTTACCATGGAGGTATCACACAAGATTTGACTTTATAGGCTGGAACTGAAGTAGCACCAACTGTTTAACTCAGAATACAGTCAAGAAAGTGGCTCTGAAGCCGAGAAACGGGATCTACCGTAAGCACTACCGTGGAATTACGTACAATTTTCAAATTTCTTGTACTTGCTAACTTTGCGAACTCGGGCAGCTATGTCACTATGGAGGAACCACACAAGATTTGACTTTATAGGCTAGAACTGAAGTCGCGCCAACTGTGTAACTCAAAATACAGTCAAGAAAGTAGCTCTGAAGCCGAGAAACGGGATCGACCATAAGCACTACCGTGGAATTACGTACACTTTTCAAATTTCTTGTACTTGCTAACTTTGCGACTTCGGACAGCTATGTTACCATGGATTAATCACACAAGATTTGACTTTTTAGGCTAGAACTGAAATAACGCCAACTGTTTAACTCAAAATACAGTCAAGAAAGTAGCTCTGAAGCCGAGAAACGGGATCGAACATAAGCACTACCGTGAAATTACATGCAATTTTCAAATTTCTTGTACTTGCTAACTTTGCGACCTCGGGCAGCTATGTTACCATGGAGGAATCACACAAGATTTGACTTTATAGGCTAGAACTGAAGTCGTGCCAACTGTTTAACTTAAAATACAGTCAAGAAAGTGGCTCTGAAGCCGAGAAACGGGATCGACCATAAGCACTAATGTGAAATTACGTACAATTTTCAAATTTCTTGTACTTGCTAACTTTGCGACCTCGGGCAGCTATGTTACCATGGAGGAAGCACACAAGATTTGACTTTTTAGGCTAGAACTGAAGTCACGCCAACTGCTTAACTCAAAATACAGTCAAGAAAGTAGCTCTGAAGCCGAGAAACGGGATCGACCATAAGCACTACCGTGAAATTACATGCAATTTTCAAATTTCTTGTACTTGCTAATTTTGCGACCTCGGGCAGCTATGTTACCATGGAGGAACCACACAAGATTTGACATTATAGGCTTGAACTGAAGTCGCGCCAACTGTTTAACTCAAAATACAGTCAAGAAAGTAGCTCTGAAGCCGAGAAACGGGATCGACCATAAGCACTACCGTGGAATTACGTACACTTTTCAAATTTCTGGTACTTGCTAACTTTGCGACCTCGGGCAGCTATGTTACCATGGAGGTATCACACAAGATTTGATTTTATAGGCTAGAACTGAAGTAGCACCAACTGTTTAACTCAAAATACAGTCAAGAAAGTGGCTCTGAAGCCGAGAAACGGGATCGACCATAAGCACTAATGTGAAATTACGTACAATTTTCAAATTTCTTGTACTTGCTAACTTTGCGACCTCGGGCAGCTATGTTCCCATGGAGGAATCACAAAAGATTTGACTTTATAGGCTAGAACTGAAGTCGTGCCAACTGTTTAACTCAAAATACAGTCAAGAAAGTGGCTCTGAAGCCGAGAAACGGGATCGGCCATAAGCACTAATGTGAAATTACGTACAATTTTCAAATTTCTTGTACTTGCTAACTTTGCGACCTCGGGCAGCTATGTTACCATGGAGGAACCACACAAGATTTGACTTTATAGGCTAGAACTGAAGTAGCGCCAACTGTTTAACTCAAAATACAGTCAAGAAAGTAGCTCTGAAGCAGAGAAACGGGATCGACCATAAGCACTACCGTGGAATTACGTACACTTTTCAAATTTCTTGTACTTGCTAAGTTTGCGACTTCGGACAGCTATGTTACCATGGATTAATCTCACAAGATTTGACTTTTTAGGCTAGAACTGAAGTCGCGCCAACTGTTTAACTCAAAATACAGTCAAGAAAGTGGCTCTGAAACCGAGAAACGGATCGACCATAAGCACTAATGTGAAATTACGTACAATTTTCAAATTTCTTGTACTTGCTAACTTTGCGACCTCGGGCAGCTATGTTACCATGGAGGAAATACACAAGATTTGACTTTTTAGGCTAGAACTGAAGTCACGCCAACTGCTTAACCCAAAATACAGTCAAGAAAGTAGCTCTGAAGCCGAGAAACGGGATCGACCATAAGCACTACCGTGAAATTACATGCAATTTTCAAATTTCTTGTACTTGCTAACTTTGCGACCTCGGGCAGCTATGTTACCATGGAGGAACCACACAAGATTTGACTTTATAGGCTAGAACTGAAGTCGTGCCAACTGTTTAACTCAAAATACAGTCAAGAAAGTGGCTCTGAAGCCGAGAAACGGGATCGACCATAAGCACTAATGTGAAATTACGTACAATTTTCAAATTTCTTGTACTTGCCAACTTTGCGACTTCGGGCAGCTATGTTACCATGGAGGAACCACACAAGATTTGACTTTATAGGCTAGAACTGAAGTAGCGCCAACTGAAGTAGCGCCAACTCAAAATACAGTCAAGAAAGTAGCTCTGAAACCGAGAAACGGGATCGAACATAAGCACTACCGTGAAATTACATGCAATTTTCAAATTTCTTGTACTTGCTAACTTTGCGACCTCGGGCAGCTATGTTACCATGGAGGAACCACACAAGATTTGACTTTATAGGCTAGAACTGAAGTCGTGCCAACTGTTTAACTCAAAATACAGTCAAGAAAGTGGCTCTGAAGCCGAGAAACGGGATCGACCATAAGCACTAATGTGAAATTACGTACAATTTTCAAATTTCTTGTACTTGCTAACTTTGCGACCTCGGGCAGCTATGTTACCATGGAGGAAACACACAAGATTTGACTTTTTAGGCTAGAACTGAAGTCACGCCAACTGCTTAACCCAAAATACAGTCAAGAAAGTAGCTCTGAAGCCGAGAAACGGGATCGACCATAAGCACTACCGTGAAATTACATGCAATTTTCAAATTTCTTGTACTTGCTAACTTTGCGACCTCGGGCAGCTATGTTACCATGCAGGAACCACACAAGATTTGACTTTATAGGCTAGAACTGAAGTCGTGCCAACTGTTTGACTCAAAATACAGTCAAGAAAGTGGCTCTGAAGCCGAGAAACGGGATCGACCATAAGCACTAATGTGAAATTACGTACAATTTTCAAATTTCTTGTACTTGCTAACTTTGCGACCTCGGGCAGCTATGTTACCATGGAGGAATCACACAAGATTTTACTTTTTAGGCTAGAACTGAAGTAGCGCCAACTGTTTAACTCAAAATACAGTCAAGAAAGTAGCTCTGAAGCCGAGAAACGGGATCGACCATAAGCACTACCGTGAAATTACATGCAATTTTCAAATTTCTTGTACTTGCTAACTTTGCGACCTCGGGCAGCTATGTTACCATGGAGGAATCACACAAGATTTGACTTTATAGGCTAGAACTGAAGTCGTGCCAACTGCTTAACTCAAAATACAGTCAAGAAAGTAGCTCTGAAGCCGAGAAACGGGATCGACCATAAGCACTACCGTGGAATTACGTACACTTTTCAAATTTCTTGTACTTGCTAACTTTGCGACCTCGGGCTGCTATGTTACCATGGAGGTATCACACAAGATTTGACTTGATAGGCTAGAACTGAAGTAGCACCAACTGCTTAACTCAAAATACAGTCAAGAAAGTGGCTCTGAAGCCGAGAAACGGGATCGAACATAAGCACTACCGTGAAATTACATGCAATTTTCAAATTTCTTGTACTTGCTAACTTTGCGACCTCGGGCAGCTATGTTACCATGGAGGAATCACACAAGATTTGACTTTATAGGCTAGAACTGAAGTCGTGCCAACTGTTTAACTCAAAATACAGTCAAGAAAGTGGCTCTGAAGCCGAGAAACGGGATCGACCATAAGCACTAATGTGAAATTACGTACAATTTTCAAATGTCTTGTACTTGCTAACTTTGCGACTTCGGACAGCTATGTTACCATGGAGGAAGCACACAAGATTTGATCTTTTAGGCTAGAACTGAAGTCACGCCAACTGCTTAACTCAAAATACAGTCAAGAAAGTAGCTCTGAAGCCGAGAAACGGGATCGACCATAAGCACTACCGTGAAATTACATGCAATTTTCAAATTTCTTGTACTTGCTAACTTTGTGACCTCGGGCAGCTATGTTACCATGGAGGAACCACACAAGATTTGACATTATAGGCTAGAACTGAAGTCGCGCCAACTGTTTAACTCAAAATACAGTCAAGAAAGTAGCTCTGAAGCCGAGAAACGGGATCGACCATAAGCACTAATGTGAAATTACGTACAATTTTCAAATTTCTTGTACTTGCTAACTTTGCGACCTCGGGCAGCTATGTTACCATTAAGGAATCACAAAAGATTTGACTTTATAGGCTAGAACTGAAGTCGTGCCAACTGCTTAACTCAAAATACAGTCAAGAAAGTGGCTCTGAAGCCGAGAAACGGGATCGACCATAAGCACTAATGTGAAATTACGTACAATTTTCAAATTTCTTGTACTTGCTAACTTTGCGACCTCGGGCAGCTATGTTACCATGGAGGAACCACACAAGATTTGACATTATAGGCTAGAACTGAAGTCGCGCCAACTGTTTAACTCAAAATACAGTCAAGAAAGTAGCTCTGAAGCCGAGAAACGGGATCGACCATAAGCACTAATGTGAAATTACGTACAATTTTCAAATTTCTTGTACTTGCTAACTTTGCGACCTCGGGCAGCTATGTTACCATGGAGGAATCACAAAAGATTTGACTTTATAGGCTAGAACTGAAGTCGCGCCAACTGTTTAACTCAAAATACAGTCAAGAAAGTAGCTCTGAAGCCCAGAAACGGGATCGAACATAAGCACTACCGTGAAATTTCATGCAATTTTCAAATTTCTTGTACTTGCTAAATTCGCGACCTCGGGCAGCTATGTTACCATGGAGGTATCACACAAGATTTGACTTTATAGGCTAGAACTGAAGCCGCGCCAACTGTTTAACTCAAAATACAGTCAAGAAAGTGGCTCTGAAGCCGAGAAACGGGATCGACCATAAGCACTAATGTGAAATTACGTACAATTTTCAAATTTCTTGTACTTGCTAACTTTGCGACCTCGGGCAGCTATGTTACCATGGAGGAATCACACCAGATTTTACTTTTTAGGCTAGAACTGAAGTAGCGCCAACTGTTTAACTCAAAATACAGTCAAGAAAGTAGCTCTGAAGCCGAGAAACGGGATCGACCATAAGCACTACCATGAAATTACATGCATTTTTCAAATTTCTTGTACTTGCTAACTTTGCGACCTCGGGCAGCTATGTTACCATGGATTAATCACACATGATTTGACTTTTTAGGCTAGAACTGAAATAACGCCAACTGTTTAACTCAAAATACAGTCAAGAAAGTAGCTCTGAAGCCGAGAAACGGGATCGAACATAAGCACTACCGTGAAATTACATGCAATTTTCAAATTTCTTGTACTTGCTAACTTTGCGACCTCGGGCAGCTATGTTACCATGGAGGAATCACACAAGATTTGACTTTATAGGCTAGAACTGAAGCCGTGCCAACTGTTTAACTCAAAATACAGTCAAGAAAGTGGCTCTGAAGCCGAGAAACGGGATCGACCATAAGCACTAATGTGAAATTACGTACAATTTTCAAATTTCTTGTACTTGCTAAGTTTGCGACCTCGGGCAGCTATGTTACCATGGAGGAAGCACACAAGATTTGACTTTTTAGGCTAGAACTGAAGTCACGCCAACTGCTTAACTCAAAATACAGTCAAGAAAGTAGCTCTGAAGCCGAGAAACGGGATCGACCATAAGCACTACCGTGGAATTACGTACAATTTTCAAATTTCTTGTACTTGCTAACTTTGCGACCTCAGGCAGCTATGTTACCATGGAGGAACCACACAACATTTGACTTTATAGGCTAAAACTGAAGTCGCGCGAACTGATTAACTTAAAATACAGTCAAGAAAGTAGCTCTGAAGCCGAGAAACGGGATCGACCATAAGCACTAATGTGAAATTACGTACAATTTTCAAATTTCTTGTACTTGCTAACTTTGCGACCTCGGGCAGCTATGTTACCATGGAGGAACCACACAACATTTGACTTTATAGGCTAGAACTGAAGTCGTGCCAACTGTTTAACTCAAAATACAGTCAAGAAAGTGGCTCTGAAGCCGAGAAACGGGATCAACAATAAGCACTAATGTGAAATTACGTACAATTTTCAAATTTCTTGTACTTGCTAACTTTGCGACTTCGGACAGCTATGTTACCATGGAGGAAGCACACAAGATTTGACTTTTTAGGCTAGAACTGAAGTCACGCCAACTGCTTAACTCAAAATACAGTCAAGAAAGTAGCTCTGAAGCCGAGAAACGGGATCGACCATAAGCACTACCGTGAAATTACATGCAATTTTCAAATTTCTTGTACTTGCTAATTTTGCGACCTCGTGCAGCTATGTTACCATGGAGGAAGCACACAAGATTTGACTTTTTAGGCTAGAACTGAAGTCACGCCAACTGCTTAACTCAAAATACAGTCAAGAAAGTAGCTCTGAATCCGAGAAACCGGATCGACCATAAGCACTACCGTGGAATTACGTACACTTTTCAAATTTCTTGTACTTGCTAATTTTGCGACCTCGGGCAGCTATGTTACCATGGAGGAACCACACAACATTTGACTTTATAGGCTAAAACTGAAGTCGCGCGAACTGATTAACTTAAAATACAGTCAAGAAAGTAGCTCTGAAGCCGAGAAACGGGATCGACCATAAGCACTAATGTGAAAATACGTACAATTTTCAAATTTCTTGTACTTGCTAACTTTGCGACCTCGGGCAGCTATGTTACCATGGAGGTATCACACAAGATTTGACTTTATAGGCTGGAACTGAAGTAGCACCAACTGTTTAACTCAGAATACAGTCAAGAAAGTGGCTCTGAAGCCGAGAAACGGGATCTACCGTAAGCACTACCGTGGAATTACGTACAATTTTCAAATTTCTTGTACTTGCTAACTTTGCGAACTCGGGCAGCTATGTTACTATGGAGGAACCACACAAGATTTGACTTTATAGGCTAGAACTGAAGTCGCGCCAACTGTGTAACTCAAAATACAGTCAAGAAAGTAGCTCTGAAGCCGAGAAACGGGATCGACCATAAGCACTACCGTGGAATTACGTACACTTTTCAAATTTCTTGTACTTGCTAACTTTGCGACTTCGGACAGCTATGTTACCATGGATTAATCACACAAGATTTGACTTTTTAGGCTAGAACTGAAATAACGCCAACTGTTTAACTCAAAATACAGTCAAGAAAGTAGCTCTGAAGCCGAGAAACGGGATCGAACATAAGCACTACCGTGAAATTACATGCAATTTTCAAATTTCTTGTACTTGCTAACTTTGCGACCTCGGGCAGCTATGTTACCATGGAGGAATCACACAAGATTTGACTTTATAGGCTAGAACTGAAGTCGTGCCAACTGTTTAACTTAAAATACAGTCAAGAAAGTGGCTCTGAAGCCGAGAAACGGGATCGACCATAAGCACTAATGTGAAATTACGTACAATTTTCAAATTTCTTGTACTTGCTAACTTTGCGACCTCGGGCAGCTATGTTACCATGGAGGAACCACACAAGATTTGACATTATAGGCTTGAACTGAAGTCGCGCCAACTGTTTAACTCAAAATACAGTCAAGAAAGTAGCTCTGAAGCCGAGAAACGGGATCGACCATAAGCACTACCGTGGAATTACGTACACTTTTCAAATTTCTTGTACTTGCTAACTTTGCGACCTCGGGCAGCTATGTTACCATGGAGGTATCACACAAGATTTGATTTTATAGGCTAGAACTGAAGTAGCACCAACTGTTTAACTCAAAATACAGTCAAGAAAGTGGCTCTGAAGCCGAGAAACGGGATCGACCATAAGCACTAATGTGAAATTACGTACAATTTTCAAATTTCTTGTACTTGCTAACTTTGCGACCTCGGGCAGCTATGTTCCCATGGAGGAATCACAAAAGATTTGACTTTATAGGCTAGAACTGAAGTCGTGCCAACTGTTTAACTCAAAATACAGTGAAGAAAGTGGCTCTGAAGCCGAGAAACGGGATCGACCATAAGCACTAATGTGAAATTACGTACAATTTTCAAATTTCTTGTACTTGCTAACTTTGCGACCTCGGGCAGCTATGTTACCATGGAGGAACCACACAAGATTTGACTTTATAGGCTAGAACTGAAGTAGCGCCAACTGTTTAACTCAAAATACAGTCAAGAAAGTAGCTCTGAAGCCGAGAAACGGGATCGACCATAAGCACTACCGTGGAATTACGTACACTTTTCAAATTTCTTGTACTTGCTAAGTTTGCGACTTCGGACAGCTATGTTACCATGGATTAATCACACAAGATTTGACTTTTTAGGCTAGAACTGAAGTCGCGCCAACTGTTTAACTCAAAATACAGTCAAGAAAGTGGCTCTGAAACCGAGAAACGGATCGACCATAAGCACTAATGTGAAATTACGTACAATTTTCAAATTTCTTGTACTTGCTAACTTTGCGACCTCGGGCAGCTATGTTACCATGGAGGAAATACACAAGATTTGACTTTTTAGGCTAGAACTGAAGTCACGCCAACTGCTTAACCCAAAATACAGTCAAGAAAGTAGCTCTGAAGCCGAGAAACGGGATCGACCATAAGCACTACCGTGAAATTACATGCAATTTTCAAATTTCTTGTACTTGCTAACTTTGCGACCTCGGGCAGCTATGTTACCATGGAGGAACCACACAAGATTTGACTTTATAGGCTAGAACTGAAGTCGTGCCAACTGTTTAACTCAAAATACAGTCAAGAAAGTGGCTCTGAAGCCGAGAAACGGGATCGACCATAAGCACTAATGTGAAATTACGTACAATTTTCAAATTTCTTGTACTTGCCAACTTTGCGACTTCGGGCAGCTATGTTACCATGGAGGAACCACACAAGATTTGACTTTATAGGCTAGAACTGAAGTAGCGCCAACTGAAGTAGCGCCAACTGAAGTAGCGCCAACTCAAAATACAGTCAAGAAAGTAGCTCTGAAACCGAGAAACGGGATCGAACATAAGCACTACCGTGAAATTACATGCAATTTTCAAATTTCTTGTACTTGCTAACTTTGCGACCTCGGGCAGCTATGTTACCATGGAGGAACCACACAAGATTTGACTTTATAGGCTAGAACTGAAGTCGTGCCAACTGTTTAACTCAAAATACAGTCAAGAAAGTGGCTCTGAAGCCGAGAAACGGGATCGACCATAAGCACTAATGTGAAATTACGTACAATTTTCAAATTTCTTGTACTTGCTAACTTTGCGACCTCGGGCAGCTATGTTACCATGGAGGAAACACACAAGATTTGACTTTTTAGGCTAGAACTGAAGTCACGCCAACTGCTTAACCCAAAATACAGTCAAGAAAGTAGCTCTGAAGCCGAGAAACGGGATCGACCATAAGCACTACCGTGAAATTACATGCAATTTTCAAATTTCTTGTACTTGCTAACTTTGCGACCTCGGGCAGCTATGTTACCATGCAGGAACCACACAAGATTTGACTTTATAGGCTAGAACTGAAGTCGTGCCAACTGTTTGACTCAAAATACAGTCAAGAAAGTGGCTCTGAAGCCGAGAAACGGGATCGACCATAAGCACTAATGTGAAATTACGTACAATTTTCAAATTTCTTGTACTTGCTAACTTTGCGACCTCGGGCAGCTATGTTACCATGGAGGAATCACACAAGATTTTACTTTTTAGGCTAGAACTGAAGTAGCGCCAACTGTTTAACTCAAAATACAGTCAAGAAAGTAGCTCTGAAGCCGAGAAACGGGATCGACCATAAGCACTACCGTGAAATTACATGCAATTTTCAAATTTCTTGTACTTGCTAACTTTGCGACCTCGGGCAGCTATGTTACCATGGAGGAATCACACAAGATTTGACTTTATAGGCTAGAACTGAAGTCGTGCCAACTGCTTAACTCAAAATACAGTCAAGAAAGTAGCTCTGAAGCCGAGAAACGGGATCGACCATAAGCACTACCGTGGAATTACGTACACTTTTCAAATTTCTTGTACTTGCTAACTTTGCGACCTCGGGCTGCTATGTTACCATGGAGGTATCACACAAGATTTGACTTGATAGGCTAGAACTGAAGTAGCACCAACTGCTTAACTCAAAATACAGTCAAGAAAGTGGCTCTGAAGCCGAGAAACGGGATCGAACATAAGCACTACCGTGAAATTACATGCAATTTTCAAATTTCTTGTACTTGCTAACTTTGCGACCTCGGGCAGCTATGTTACCATGGAGGAATCACACAAGATTTGACTTTATAGGCTAGAACTGAAGTCGTGCCAACTGTTTAACTCAAAATACAGTCAAGAAAGTGGCTCTGAAGCCGAGAAACGGGATCGACCATAAGCACTAATGTGAAATTACGTACAATTTTCAAATGTCTTGTACTTGCTAACTTTGCGACTTCGGACAGCTATGTTACCATGGAGGAAGCACACAAGATTTGATCTTTTAGGCTAGAACTGAAGTCACGCCAACTGCTTAACTCAAAATACAGTCAAGAAAGTAGCTCTGAAGCCGAGAAACGGGATCGACCATAAGCACTACCGTGAAATTACATGCAATTTTCAAATTTCTTGTACTTGCTAACTTTGCGACCTCGGGCAGCTATGTTACCATGGAGGAATCACACAAGATTTGACTTTATAGGCTAGAACTGAAGTCGTGCCAACTGTTTAACTCAAAATACAGTCAAGAAAGTGGCTCTGAAGCCGAGAAACGGGATCGACCATAAGCACTAATGTGAAATTACGTACAATTTTCAAATGTCTTGTACTTGCTAACTTTGCGACTTCGGACAGCTATGTTACCATGGAGGAAGCACACAAGATTTGATCTTTTAGGCTAGAACTGAAGTCACGCCAACTGCTTAACTCAAAATACAGTCAAGAAAGTAGCTCTGAAGCCGAGAAACGGGATCGACCATAAGCACTACCGTGAAATTACATGCAATTTTCAAATTTCTTGTACTTGCTAACTTTGCGACCTCGGGCAGCTATGTTACCATGGAGGAACCACACAAGATTTGACTTTATAGGCTAGAACTGAAGTCGTGCCAACTGTTTAACTCAAAATACAGTCAAGAAAGTAGCTCTGAAGCCCAGAAACGGGATCGACCATAAGCACTAATGTGAAATTACGTACAATTTTCAAATTTCTTGTACTTGCTAAATTTGCGACCTCGGGCAGCTACGTTACCATGGAGGGAGGACACAAGATTTGACTATATAGGCTAGAACTGAAGTCGTGCCAACTGTTTAACTCAAAATACAGTCAAGAAGGTGGCTCTGAAGCCGAGAAACGGGATCGACCATAAGCACTAATGTGAAATTACGTACAATTTTCAAATTTCTTGTACTTGCTAACTTTCCGACCTCGGGCAGCTATGTTACCATGGAGGAATCACAAAAGATTTGACTTTATAGGCTAGAACTGAAGTCGTGCCAACTGTTTAACTCAAAATACAGTCAAGAAAGTAGCTCTGAAGCCCAGAAACGGGATCGAACATAAGCACTACCGTGAAATTTCATGCAATTTTCAAATTTCTTGTACTTGCTAACTTTGCGACCTCGGGCAGCTATGTTACCATGGAGGAACCACACAAGATTTGACTTTATAGGCTAGAACTGAAGTCGTGCCAACTGTTTAACTCAAAATACAGTCAAGAAAGTGGCTCTGAAGCCGAGAAACGGGATCGACCATAAGCACTAATGTGAAATTACGTACAATTTTCAAATTTCTTGTACTTGCCAACTTTGCGACTTCGGGCAGCTATGTTACCATGGAGGAACCACACAAGATTTGACTTTATAGGCTAGAACTGAAGTAGCGCCAACTGAAGTAGCGCCAACTGAAGTAGCGCCAACTCAAAATACAGTCAAGAAAGTAGCTCTGAAACCGAGAAACGGGATCGAACATAAGCACTACCGTGAAATTACATGCAATTTTCAAATTTCTTGTACTTGCTAACTTTGCGACCTCGGGCAGCTATGTTACCATGGAGGAACCACACAAGATTTGACTTTATAGGCTAGAACTGAAGTCGTGCCAACTGTTTAACTCAAAATACAGTCAAGAAAGTGGCTCTGAAGCCGAGAAACGGGATCGACCATAAGCACTAATGTGAAATTACGTACAATTTTCAAATTTCTTGTACTTGCTAACTTTGCGACCTCGGGCAGCTATGTTACCATGGAGGAAACACACAAGATTTGACTTTTTAGGCTAGAACTGAAGTCACGCCAACTGCTTAACCCAAAATACAGTCAAGAAAGTAGCTCTGAAGCCGAGAAACGGGATCGACCATAAGCACTACCGTGAAATTACATGCAATTTTCAAATTTCTTGTACTTGCTAACTTTGCGACCTCGGGCAGCTATGTTACCATGCAGGAACCACACAAGATTTGACTTTATAGGCTAGAACTGAAGTCGTGCCAACTGTTTGACTCAAAATACAGTCAAGAAAGTGGCTCTGAAGCCGAGAAACGGGATCGACCATAAGCACTAATGTGAAATTACGTACAATTTTCAAATTTCTTGTACTTGCTAACTTTGCGACCTCGGGCAGCTATGTTACCATGGAGGAATCACACAAGATTTTACTTTTTAGGCTAGAACTGAAGTAGCGCCAACTGTTTAACTCAAAATACAGTCAAGAAAGTAGCTCTGAAGCCGAGAAACGGGATCGACCATAAGCACTACCGTGAAATTACATGCAATTTTCAAATTTCTTGTACTTGCTAACTTTGCGACCTCGGGCAGCTATGTTACCATGGAGGAATCACACAAGATTTGACTTTATAGGCTAGAACTGAAGTCGTGCCAACTGCTTAACTCAAAATACAGTCAAGAAAGTAGCTCTGAAGCCGAGAAACGGGATCGACCATAAGCACTACCGTGGAATTACGTACACTTTTCAAATTTCTTGTACTTGCTAACTTTGCGACCTCGGGCTGCTATGTTACCATGGAGGTATCACACAAGATTTGACTTGATAGGCTAGAACTGAAGTAGCACCAACTGCTTAACTCAAAATACAGTCAAGAAAGTGGCTCTGAAGCCGAGAAACGGGATCGAACATAAGCACTACCGTGAAATTACATGCAATTTTCAAATTTCTTGTACTTGCTAACTTTGCGACCTCGGGCAGCTATGTTACCATGGAGGAATCACACAAGATTTGACTTTATAGGCTAGAACTGAAGTCGTGCCAACTGTTTAACTCAAAATACAGTCAAGAAAGTGGCTCTGAAGCCGAGAAACGGGATCGACCATAAGCACTAATGTGAAATTACGTACAATTTTCAAATGTCTTGTACTTGCTAACTTTGCGACTTCGGACAGCTATGTTACCATGGAGGAAGCACACAAGATTTGATCTTTTAGGCTAGAACTGAAGTCACGCCAACTGCTTAACTCAAAATACAGTCAAGAAAGTAGCTCTGAAGCCGAGAAACGGGATCGACCATAAGCACTACCGTGAAATTACATGCAATTTTCAAATTTCTTGTACTTGCTAACTTTGCGACCTCGGGCAGCTATGTTACCATGGAGGAACCACACAAGATTTGACATTATAGGCTAGAACTGAAGTCGCGCCAACTGTTTAACTCAAAATACAGTCAAGAAAGTAGCTCTGAAGCCGAGAAACGGGATCGACCATAAGCACTAATGTGAAATTACGTACAATTTTCAAATTTCTTGTACTTGCTAACTTTGCGACCTCGGGCAGCTATGTTACCATGGAGGAACCACACAAGATTTGACTTTATAGGCTAGAACTGAAGTCGTGCCAACTGTTTAACTCAAAATACAGTCAAGAAAGTAGCTCTGAAGCCCAGAAACGGGATCGACCATAAGCACTAATGTGAAATTACGTACAATTTTCAAATTTCTTGTACTTGCTAAATTTGCGACCTCGGGCAGCTACGTTACCATGGAGGGAGGACACAAGATTTGACTATATAGGCTAGAACTGAAGTCGTGCCAACTGTTTAACTCAAAATACAGTCAAGAAGGTGGCTCTGAAGCCGAGAAACGGGATCGACCATAAGCACTAATGTGAAATTACGTACAATTTTCAAATTTCTTGTACTTGCTAACTTTCCGACCTCGGGCAGCTATGTTACCATGGAGGAATCACAAAAGATTTGACTTTATAGGCTAGAACTGAAGTCGTGCCAACTGTTTAACTCAAAATACAGTCAAGAAAGTAGCTCTGAAGCCCAGAAACGGGATCGAACATAAGCACTACCGTGAAATTTCATGCAATTTTCAAATTTCTTGTACTTGCTAAATTTGCGACCTCGGGCAGCTATGTTACCATGGAGGTATCACACAAGATTTGACTTTTTAGGCTAGAACTAAAGTCGCGCCAACTATTTAACTCAAAATACAGTCAAGAATGTGGCTCTGAAGCCGAGAAACGGATCGACCATAAGCACTAATGTGAAATTACGTACAATTTTCAAATTTCTTGTACTTGCTAACTTTGCGACCTCGGGCAGCTATGTTACCATGGAGGAATCACAAAAGATTTGACTTTATAGGCTAGAACTGAAGTCGTGCCAACTGTTTAACTCAAAATACAGTCAAGAAAGTAGCTCTGAAGCCCAGAAACGGGATCGAACATAAGCACTACCGTGAAATTTCATGCAATTTTCAAATTTCTTGTACTTGCTAAATTCGCGACCTCGGGCAGCTATGTTACCATGGAGGTATCACACAAGATTTGACTTTATAGGCTAGAACTGAAGCCGCGCCAACTGTTTAACTCAAAATACAGTCAAGAAAGTGGCTCTGAAGCCGAGAAACGGGATCGACCATAAGCACTAATGTGAAATTACGTACAATTTTCAAATTTCTTGTACTTGCTAACTTTGCGACCTCGGGCAGCTATGTTACCATGGAGGAATCACACCAGATTTTACTTTTTAGGCTAGAACTGAAGTAGCGCCAACTGTTTAACTCAAAATACAGTCAAGAAAGTAGCTCTGAAGCCGAGAAACGGGATCGACCATAAGCACTACCATGAAATTACATGCATTTTTCAAATTTCTTGTACTTGCTAACTTTGCGACCTCGGGCAGCTATGTTACCATGGATTAATCACACATGATTTGACTTTTTAGGCTAGAACTGAAATAACGCCAACTGTTTAACTCAAAATACAGTCAAGAAAGTAGCTCTGAAGCCGAGAAACGGGATCGAACATAAGCACTACCGTGAAATTACATGCAATTTTCAAATTTCTTGTACTTGCTAACTTTGCGACCTCGGGCAGCTATGTTACCATGGAGGAATCACACAAGATTTGACTTTATAGGCTAGAACTGAAGCCGTGCCAACTGTTTAACTCAAAATACAGTCAAGAAAGTGGCTCTGAAGCCGAGAAACGGGATCGACCATAAGCACTAATGTGAAATTACGTACAATTTTCAAATTTCTTGTACTTGCTAACTTTGCGACCTCGGGCAGCTATGTTACCATGGAGGAAGCACACAAGATTTGACTTTTTAGGCTAGAACTGAAGTCACGCCAACTGCTTAACTCAAAATACAGTCAAGAAAGTAGCTCTGAAGCCGAGAAACGGGATCGACCATAAGCACTACCGTGGAATTACGTACAATTTTCAAATTTCTTGTACTTGCTAACTTTGCGACCTCGGGCAGCTATGTTACCATGGAGGAACCACACAAGATTTGACTTTATAGGTTAGAACTGAAGTCGCGCCAACTGCTTAACTCAAAATACAGTCAAGAAAGTAGCTCTGAAGCCGAGAAACGGGATCGACCATAAGCACTACCGTGGAATTACGTACACTTTTCAAATTTCTTGTACTTGCTAATTTTGCGACCTCGGGCAGCTATGTTACCATGGAGGAACCACACAACATTTGACTTTATAGGCTAAAACTGAAGTCGCGCGAACTGATTAACTTAAAATACAGTCAAGAAAGAAGCTCTGAAGCCGAGAAACGGGATCGACCATAAGCACTAATGTGAAAATACGTATAATTTTCAAATTTCTTGTACTTGCTAACTTTGCGACCTCGGGCAGCTATGTTACCATGGAGGTATCACACAAGATTTGACTTTATAGGCTAGAACTGAAGTAGCACCAACTGTTTAACTCAAAATACAGTCAAGAAAGTGGCTCTGAAGCCGAGAAACGGGATCGACCGTAAGCACTACCGTGGAATTACGTACAATTTTCAAATTTCTTGTACTTGCTAACTTTGCGAACTCGGGCAGCTATGTTACCATGGAGGAACCACACAAGATTTGACTTTATAGGCTAGAACTGAAGTCGCGCCAACTGTTTAACTCAAAATACAGTCAAGAAAGTAGCTCTGAAGCCGAGAAACGGGATCGACCATAAGCACTACCGTGGAATTACGTACACTTTTCAAATTTCTTGTACTTGCTAACTTTGCGACTTCGGACAGCTATGTTACCATGGATTAATCACACAAGATTTGACTTTTTAGGCTAGAACTGAAATAACGCCATCTGTTTAACTCAAAATACAGTCAAGAAAGTAGCTCTGAAGCCGAGAAACGGGATCGAACATAAGCACTACCGTGAAATTACATGCAATTTTCAAATTTCTTGTACTTGCTAACTTTGCGACCTCGGGCAGCTATGTTACCATGGAGGAATCACACCAGATTTTACTTTTTAGGCTAGAACTGAAGTAGCGCCAACTGTTTAACTCAAAATACAGTCAAGAAAGTAGCTCTGAAGCCGAGAAACGGGATCGACCATAAGCACTAATGTGAAAATACGTACAATTTTCAAATTTCTTGTACTTGCTAACTTTGCGACCTCGGGCAGCTATGTTACCATGGAGGTATCACACAAGATTTGACTTTATAGGCTAGAACTGAAGTAGCACCAACTGTTTAACTCAAAATACAGTCAAGAAAGTGGCTCTGAAGCCGAGAAACGGGATCGACCGTAAGCACTACCGTGGAATTACGTACAATTTTCAAATTTCTTGTACTTGCTAACTTTGCGAACTCGGGCAGCTATGTTACCATGGAGGAATCACACAAGATTTGACTTTATAGGCTAGAACTGAAGTCGTGCCAACTGTTTAACTTAAAATACAGTCAAGGAAGTGGCTCTGAAGCCGAGAAACGGGATCGACCATAAGCACTAATGTGAAATTACGTACAATTTTCAAATTTCTTGTACTTGCTAACTTTGCGACCTCGGGCAGCTATGTTACCATGGAGGAACCACACAACATTTGACTTTATAGGCTAGAACTGAAGTCGTGCCAACTGTTTAACTCAAAATACAGTCAAGAAAGTGGCTCTGAAGCCGAGAAACGGGATCGACAATAAGCACTAATGTGAAATTACGTACAATTTTGAAATTTCTTGTACTTGCTAACTTTGCGACTTCGGACAGCTATGTTACCATGGAGGAAGCACACAAGATTTGACTTTTTAGGCTAGAACTGAAGTCACGCCAACTGCTTAACTCAAAATACAGTCAAGAAAGTAGCTCTGAAGCCGAGAAACGGGATCGACCATAAGCACTACCGTGAAATTACATGCAATTTTCAAATTTCTTGTACTTGCTAATTTTGCGACCTCGTGCAGCTATGTTACCATGGAGGAACCACACAAGATTTGACATTATAGGCTTGAACTGAAGTCGCGCCAACTGTTTAACTCAAAATAAAGTCAAGAAAGTAGCTCTGAAGCCGAGAAACGGGATCGACCATAAGCACAACCGTGGAATTACGTACACTTTTCAAATTTCTTGTACTTGCTAACTTTGCGACCTCGGGCAGCTATGTTACCATGGAGGTATCACACAAGATTTGATTTTATAGGCTAGAACTGAAGTAGCACCAACTGTTTAACTCAAAATACAGTCAAGAAAGTGGCTCTGAAGCCGAGCAAAGGGGTCGACCATAAGCACTAATGTGAAATCACGTACAATTTTCAAATTTCTTGTACTTGCTTACTTTGCGACCTCGGGCAGCTATGTTACCCTGGAGGAATCACAAAAGATTTGACTTTATAGGCTAGAACTGAAGTCGTGCCAACTGTTTAACTCAAAATACAGTCAAGAAAGTGGCTCTGAAGCCGAGAAACGGGATCGACCATAAGCACTAATGTGAAATTACGTACAATTTTCAAATTTCTTGTACTTGCTAACTTTGCGACCTCGGGCAGCTATGTTACCAGGGAGGAATCACAAAAGATTTGACTTTATAGGCTAGAACTGAAGTCGTGCCAACTGCTTAACTCAAAATACAGTCAAGAAAGTAGCTCTGAAGCCCAGAAACGGGATCGACCATAAGCACTAATGTGAAATTACGTACAATTTTCAAATTTCTTGTACTTGCTAACTTTGCGACCTCGGGCAGCTATGTTACCATGGAGGGAGGACACAAGATTTGACTATATAGGCTAGAACTGAAGTCGTGCCAACTGTTTAACTCAAAATACAGTCAAGAAGGTGGCTCTGAAGCCGAGAAACGGGATCGACCATAAGCACTAATGTGAAATTACGTACAATTTTAAAATTTCTTGTACTTGCTAACTTTGCGACCTCGGGCAGCTATGTTACCATGGAGGAATCACAAAAGATTTGACTTTATAGGCTAGAACTGTAGTCGTGCCAACTGTTTAACTCAAAATACAGTCAAGAAAGTAGCTCTGAAGCCCAGAAACGGGATCGAACTTAAGCACTACCGTGAAATTACATGCAATTTTCAAATTTCTTGTACTTGCTAAATTTGCGACCTCGGGCAGCTATGTTACCATGGAGGTATCACACAAGATTTGACTTTTTAGGCTAGAACTGAAGTCGGGCCAACTGTTTAACTCAAAATACAGTCAAGAATGTGGCTCTGAAGCCAAGAAACGGATCGACCATAAGCACTAATGTGAAATTACGTACAATTTTCAAATTTCTTGTACTTGCTAACTTTGCGACCTCGGGCAGCTATGTTACCATGGAGGAACCACACAAGATTTGACTTTATAGGCTAGAACTGAAGTCGCGCCAACTGTCTAACTCAAAATACAGTCAAGAAAGTAGCTCTGAAGCCGAGAAACGGGATCGACCATAAGCACTACCGTGAAATTACATGCAATTTTCAAATTTCTTGTACTTGCTAACTTTGCGACCTCGGGCAGCTATGTTACCATGGAGGAACCACACAAGATTTGACTTTATAGGCTAGAACTGAAGTCGTGCCAACTGTTTAGCTCAAAATACAGTCAAGAAAGTGGCTCTGAAGCCGAGAAACGGGATCGACCATAAGCACTAATGTGAAGTTACGTACAATTTTCAAATTTCTTGTACTTGCTAACTTTGCGACCTCGGGCAGCTATGTTACCATCGAGGAATCACAAAAGATTTGACTTTATAGGCTAGAACTGAAGTCGTGCCAACTGTTTAACTCAAAATACAGTCAAGAAAGGGGCTCTGAAGCCGAGAAACGGGATCGACCATAAGCACTAATGTGAAATTACGTACAATTTTCAAATTTCTTGTACTTGCTAACTTTGCGACCTCGGGCAGCTATGTTACCATGGAGGAACCACACAAGATTTGACTTTTTAGGCTAGAACTGAAGTCACGCCAACTGCTTAACTCAAAATACAGTCAAGAAAGTAGCTCTGAAGCCGAGAAACGGGATCGACCATAAGCACTACCGTGAAATTACATGCAATTTTCAAATTTCTTGTACTTGCTAACTTTGCGACCTCGGGCAGCTATGTTACCATGGAGGAACCACACAAGATTTGACTTTATAGGCTAGAACTGAAGTCGTGCCAACTGTTTAACTCAAAATACAGTCAAGAAAGTGGCTCTGAAGCCGAGAAACGGGATCGACCATAAGCACTAATGTGAAATTACGTACAATTTTCAAATTTCTTGTACTTGCTAATTTGCGACGTCGAGCAGCTATGTTACCATGGAGGAACCACACAAGATTTGACTTTATAGGCTAGAACTGAAGTCGCGCCAACTGTTTAACTCAAAATACAGTCAAGAAAGTAGCTCTGAAGCCGAGAAACGGGATCGACCATAAGCACTACCGTGGAATTACGTACACTTTTCAAATTTCTTGTACTTGCTAACTTTGCGACTTCGGACAGCTATGTTACCATGGATTAATCACACAAGATTAGACTTTTTAGGCTAG
The DNA here is from genome assembly GCA_958301585.1 of Merodon equestris. NCBI lineage: Eukaryota > Metazoa > Arthropoda > Insecta > Diptera > Syrphidae > Merodon > Merodon equestris. The sequence goes on from OY284413.1 coordinate 50,023,970, forward strand.
AACTGAAGTCGCGCCAACTGTTTAACTCAAAATACAGTCAAGAATGTGGCTCTGAAGCTGAGAAACGGATCGACCATAAACACTAATGTGAAATTACGTACAATTTTCAAATTTCTTGTACTTGCTAACTTTGCGACCTCGGGCAGCTATGTTACCATAGAGGAACCACACAAGATTTGACTTTATAGGCTAGAACTGAAGTCGTGCCAACTGTTTAACTCAAAATACAGTCAAGAAAGTGGCTCTGAAGCCGAGAAACGGGATCGACCATAAGCACTAATGTGAAATTACGTACAATTTTCAAATTTCTTGTACTTGCTAAATTTGCGACGTCGGGCAGCTATGTTACCATGGAGGAACCACACAAGATTTGACTTTATAGGCTAGAACTGAAGTCGCGCCAACTGTTTAACTCAAAATACAGTCAAGAAAGTAGCTCTGAAGCCGAGAAACGGGATCGACCATAAGCACTACCGTGGAATTACGTACACTTTTCAAATTTCTTGTACTTGCTAATTTTGCGACCTCGGGCAGCTATGTTACCATGGAGGAATCACACAAGATTTGACTTTATAGGCTAGAACTGAAGTAGCGCCAACTGTTTAACTCAAAATACAGTCAAGAATGTGGCTCTGAAGCCGAGAAACGGATCGACCATAAGCACTAATGTGAAATTACGTACAATTTTCAAATTTCTTGTACTTGCTAATTTTGCGACCTCGGGCAGCTATGTTACCATGGAGGAATCACACAAGATTTGACTTTATAGGCTAGAACTGAAGTCGTGCCAACTGTTTAACTCAAAATACAGTCAAGAAAGTACCTCTGAAGCCGAGAAACGGGATCGACCATAAGCACTACCGTGGAATTACGTACACTTTTCAAATTTCTTGTACTTGCTAATTTTGCGACCTCGGGCAGCTATGTTACCATGGAGGAATCACACAAGATTTGACTTTATAGGCTAGAACTGAAGTAGCGCCAACTGTTTAACTCAAAATACAGTCAAGAAAGTAGCTCTGAAGCCGAGAAACGGGATCGACCATAAGCACTACCGTGAAATTACATGCAATTTTCAAATTTCTTGTACTTGCTAACTTTGCGACCTCGGGCAGCTATGTTACCATGGAGGAACCACACAAGATTTGACTTTATAGGCTAGAACTGAAGTCGTGCCAACTGTTTAACTCAAAATACAGTCAAGAAAGTGGCTCTGAAGCCGAGAAACGGGATCGACCATAAGCACTAATGTAAAGTTACGTACAATTTTCAAATTTCTTCTACTTGCTAACTTTGCGACCTCGGGCAGCTATGTTACCATCGAGGAATCACAAAAGATTTGACTTTATAGGCTAGAACTGAAGTCGCGCCAACTGTTTAACTCAAAATACAGTCAAGAAAGTAGCTCTGAAGCCGAGAAACGGGATCGACCATAAGCACTACCGTGGAATTACGTACACTTTTCAAATTTCTTGTACTTGCTAATTTTGCGACCTCGGGCAGCTATGTTACCATGGAGGAACCACACAAGATTTGACTTTATAGGCTAGAACTGAAGTCGTGCCAACTGTTTAACTCAAAATACAGTCAAGAAAGTAGCTCTGAAGCCGAGAAACGGGATCGACCATAAGCACTACCATGAAATTACATGCATTTTTCAATTTCTCGTACTTGCTAACTTTGCGACCTCGGGCAGCTATGTTACCATGGATTAATCACACATGATTTGACTTTTTAGGCTAGAACTGAAATAACGCCAACTGTTTAACTCAAAATACAGTCAAGAAAGTACCTCTGAAGCCGAGAAACGGGATCGACCATAAGCACTACCGTGGAATTACGTACACTTTTCAAATTTCTTGTACTTGCTAATTTTGCGACCTCGGGCAGCTATGTTACCATGGAGGAATCACACAAGATTTGACTTTATAGGCTAGAACTGAAGTAGCGCCAACTGTTTAACTCAAAATACAGTCAAGAAAGTAGCTCTGAAGCCGAGAAACGGGATCGACCATAAGCACTACCGTGAAATTACATGCAATTTTCAAATTTCTTGTACTTGCTAACTTTGCGACCTCGAGCAGCTATGTTACCCTGGAGGAATAACACAAGATTTGACTTTATAGGCTAGAACTGAAGTCGCGCCAACTGTTTAACTCAAAATACAGTCAAGAAAGTAGCTCTGAAGCCGAGAAACGGGATCGACCATAAGCACTACCGTGGAATTACGTATACTTTTCAAATTTCTTGTACTTGCTAACTTTGCGACTTCGGACAGCTATGTTACCATGGATTAATCACACAAGATTAGACTTTTTAGGCTAGAACTGAAGTCGCGCCAACTGTTTAACTCAAAATACAGTCAAGAATGTGGCTCTGAAGCCGAGAAACGGATCGACCATAAGCACTAATGTGAAATTACGTACAATTTTCAAATTTCTTGTACTTGCTAACTTTGCGACCTCGGGCAGCTATGTTACCATGGAGGAATCACACAAGATTTGACTTTATAGGCTAGAACTGAGGTAGCGCCAACTGTTTAACTCAAAATACAGTCAAGAAAGTAGCTCTGAAGCCGAGAAATGGGATCGAACGTAAGCACTACCGTGAAATTACATGCAATTTTCAAATTTCTTGTACTTGCTAACTTTGCGACCTCGGGCAGCTATGTTACCATGGAGGAACCACACAAGATTTGACTTTATAGGCTAGAACTGAAGTCGTGCCAACTGTTTAACTCAGAATACAGTCAAGAATGTGGCTCTGAAGCCGAGAAACGGATCGACCATAAGCACTAATGTGAAATTACGTACAATTTTAAAATTTCTTGTACTTGCTAACTTTGCGACCTCGGGCAGCTATGTTACCATGGAGGAACCACACAAGATTTGACTTTATAGGCTAGAACTGAAGTAGCGCCAACTGCTTAACTCAAAATACAGTCAAGAAAGTAGCTCTGAAGCCGAGAAACGGGCTAAGCAACTAAGCACTACCGTGGAATTACGTACACTTTTCAAATTTCTTGTACTTGCTAAGTTTGCGACTTCGGACAGCTATGTTACCATGGATTAATCACACAAGATTTGACTTTTTAGGCTAGAACTGAAGTCGCGCCAACTGTTTAACTCAAAGTACAGTCAAGAAAGTGGCTCTGAAACCGAGAAACGGATCGACCATAAGCACTAATGTGAAATTACGTACAATTTTCAAATTTCTTGTACTTGCTAACTTTGCGACTTCGGACAGCTATGTTACCATGGAGGAAGCACACAAGATTTGACTTTTTAGGCTAGAACTGAAGTCACGCCAACTGCTTAACTCAAAATACAGTCAAGAAAGTAGCTCTGAAGCCGAGAAACGGGATCGACCATAAGCACTACCGTGAAATTACATGCAATTTTCCTTGTACTTGCTAACTTTGCGACCTCGGGCAGCTATGTTACCATGGAGGAACCACACAAGATTTGACATTATAGGCTAGAACTGAAGTCGCGCCAACTGTTTAACTCAAAATACAGTCAAGAAAGTGGCTCTGAAACCGAGAAACGGATCGACCATAAGCACTAATGTGAAATTACGTACAATTTTCAAATTTCTTGTACTTGCTAACTTTGCGACTTCGGACAGCTATGTTACCATGGATTAATCACACAAGATTAGACTTTTTAGGCTAGAACTGAAGTCGCGCCAACTGTTTAACTCAAAATACAGTCAAGAATGTGGCTCTGAAGCCGAGAAACGGATCGACCATAAGCACTAATGTGAAATTACGTACAATTTTCAAATTTCTTGTACTTGCTAACTTTGCGACCTCGGGCAGCTATGTTACCATGGAGGAATCACACAAGATTTGACTTTATAGGCTAGAACTGAAGTCGTGCCAACTGTTTAATTCAAAATACAGTCAAGAAAGTGGCTCTGAAGCCGAGAAACGGGATCGACCATAAGCACTAATGTGAAATTACGTACAATTTTAAAATTTCTTGTACTTGCTAACTTTGCGACCTCGGGCAGCTATGTTACCATGGAGGAACCACACAAGATTTGACTTTATAGGCTAGAACTGAAGTAGCGCCAACTGCTTAACTCAAAATGCAGTCAAGAAAGTAGCTCTGAAGCCGAGAAACGGGCTAAGCAACTAAGCACTACCGTGGAATTACGTACACTTTTCAAATTTCTTGTACTTGCTAAGTTTGCGACTTCGGACAGCTATGATACCATGGATTAATCACACAAGATTTGACTTTTTAGGCTAGAACTGAAGTCGCGCCAACTGTTTAACTCAAAGTACAGTCAAGAAAGTGGCTCTGAAACCGAGAAACGGATCGACCATAAGCACTAATGTGAAATTACGTACAATTTTCAAATTTCTTGTACTTGCTAACTTTGCGACCTCGGGCAGCTATGTTACCATGGAGGAATCACACAAGATTTGACTTTTTAGGCTAGAACTGAAGTCACGCCAAGAGCTTAACCCAAAATACAGTCAAGAAAGTAGCTCTGAAGCCGAGAAACGGGATCGACCATAAGCACTACCGTGAAATTACATGCAATTTTCAAATTTCTTGTACTTGCTAACTTTGCGACCTCGGGCAGCTATGTTACCATGGAGGAATCACACAAGATTTGACTTTATAGGCTAGAACTGAAGTCGTGCCAACTGTTTAACTCAAAATACAGTCAAGAAAGTGGCTCTGAAGCCGAGAAACGGGATCGACCATAAGCACTAATGTGAAATTACGTACAATTTTCAAATTTCTTGTACTTGACAACTTTGCGACTTCGGGCAGCTATGTTACCATGGAGGAACCACACAAGATTTGACTTTATAGGCTACAACTGAAGTAGCGCCAACTGAAGTAGCGCCAACTCAAAATACAGTCAAGAAAGTAGCTCTGAAGCCGAGAAACGGGATCGACCATAAGCACTACCGTGGAATTACGTATACTTTTCAAATTTCTTGTACTTGCTAACTTTGCGACTTCGGACAGCTATGTTACCATGGATTAATCACACAAGATTAGACTTTTTAGGCTAGAACTGAAGTCGCGCCAACTGTTTAACTCAAAATACAGTCAAGAATGTGGCTCTGAAGCCGAGAAACGGATCGACCATAAGCACTAATGTGAAATTACGTACAATTTTCAAATTTCTTGTACTTGCTAACTTTGCGACCTCGGGCAGCTATGTTACCATGGAGGAATCACACAAGATTTGACTTTATAGGCTAGAACTGAGGTAGCGCCAACTGTTTAACTTAAAATACAGTCAAGAAAGTAGCTCTGAAGCCGAGAAACGGGATCAAACGTAAGCACTACCGTGAAATTACATGCAATTTTCAAATTTCTTGTACTTGCTAACTTTGCGACCTCGGGCAGCTATGTTACCATGGAGGAACCACACAAGATTTGACTTTATAGGCTAGAACTGAAGTCGTGCCAACTGTTTAACTCAAAATACAGTCAAGAAAGTGGCTCTGAAGCCGAGAAACGGGATCGACCATAAGCACTAATGTGAAATTACGTACAATTTTAAAATTTCTTGTACTTGCTAACTTTGCGACCTCGGGCAGCTATGTTACCATGGAGGAACCACACAAGATTTGACTTTATAGGCTAGAACTGAAGTAGCGCCAACTGCTTAACTCAAAATACAGTCAAGAAAGTAGCTCTGAAGCCGAGAAACGGGCTAAGCAACTAAGCACTACCGTGGAATTACGTACACTTTTCAAATTTCTTGTACTTGCTAAGTTTGCGACTTCGGACAGCTATGTTACCATGGATTAATCACACAAGATTTGACTTTTTAGGCTAGAACTGAAGTCGCGCCAACTGTTTAACTCAAAGTACAGTCAAGAAAGTGGCTCTGAAACCGAGAAACGGATCGACCATAAGCACTAATGTGAAATTACGTACAATTTTCAAATTTCTTGTACTTGCTAACTTTGCGACTTCGGACAGCTATGTTACCATGGAGGAAGCACACAAGATTTGACTTTTTAGGCTAGAACTGAAGTCACGCCAACTGCTTAACTCAAAATACAGTCAAGAAAGTAGCTCTGAAGCCGAGAAACGGGATCGACCATAAGCACTACCGTGAAATTACATGCAATTTTCCTTGTACTTGCTAACTTTGCGACCTCGGGCAGCTATGTTACCATGGAGGAACCACACAAGATTTGACATTATAGGCTAGAACTGAAGTCGCGCCAACTGTTTAACTCAAAATACAGTCAAGAAAGTGGCTCTGAAACCGAGAAACGGATCGACCATAAGCACTAATGTGAAATTACGTACAATTTTCAAATTTCTTGTACTTGCTAACTTTGCGACTTCGGACAGCTATGTTACCATGGATTAATCACACAAGATTAGACTTTTTAGGCTAGAACTGAAGTCGCGCCAACTGTTTAACTCAAAATACAGTCAAGAATGTGGCTCTGAAGCCGAGAAACGGATCGACCATAAGCACTAATGTGAAATTACGTACAATTTTCAAATTTCTTGTACTTGCTAACTTTGCGACCTCGGGCAGCTATGTTACCATGGAGGAATCACACAAGATTTGACTTTATAGGCTAGAACTGAAGTCGTGCCAACTGTTTAATTCAAAATACAGTCAAGAAAGTGGCTCTGAAGCCGAGAAACGGGATCGACCATAAGCACTAATGTGAAATTACGTACAATTTTAAAATTTCTTGTACTTGCTAACTTTGCGACCTCGGGCAGCTATGTTACCATGGAGGAACCACACAAGATTTGACTTTATAGGCTAGAACTGAAGTAGCGCCAACTGCTTAACTCAAAATGCAGTCAAGAAAGTAGCTCTGAAGCCGAGAAACGGGCTAAGCAACTAAGCACTACCGTGGAATTACGTACACTTTTCAAATTTCTTGTACTTGCTAAGTTTGCGACTTCGGACAGCTATGATACCATGGATTAATCACACAAGATTTGACTTTTTAGGCTAGAACTGAAGTCGCGCCAACTGTTTAACTCAAAGTACAGTCAAGAAAGTGGCTCTGAAACCGAGAAACGGATCGACCATAAGCACTAATGTGAAATTACGTACAATTTTCAAATTTCTTGTACTTGCTAACTTTGCGACCTCGGGCAGCTATGTTACCATGGAGGAATCACACAAGATTTGACTTTTTAGGCTAGAACTGAAGTCACGCCAAGAGCTTAACCCAAAATACAGTCAAGAAAGTAGCTCTGAAGCCGAGAAACGGGATCGACCATAAGCACTACCGTGAAATTACATGCAATTTTCAAATTTCTTGTACTTGCTAACTTTGCGACCTCGGGCAGCTATGTTACCATGGAGGAATCACACAAGATTTGACTTTATAGGCTAGAACTGAAGTCGTGCCAACTGTTTAACTCAAAATACAGTCAAGAAAGTGGCTCTGAAGCCGAGAAACGGGATCGACCATAAGCACTAATGTGAAATTACGTACAATTTTCAAATTTCTTGTACTTGACAACTTTGCGACTTCGGGCAGCTATGTTACCATGGAGGAACCACACAAGATTTGACTTTATAGGCTACAACTGAAGTAGCGCCAACTGAAGTAGCGCCAACTCAAAATACAGTCAAGAAAGTAGCTCTGAAGCCGAGAAACGGGATCGACCATAAGCACTACCGTGGAATTACGTATACTTTTCAAATTTCTTGTACTTGCTAACTTTGCGACTTCGGACAGCTATGTTACCATGGATTAATCACACAAGATTAGACTTTTTAGGCTAGAACTGAAGTCGCGCCAACTGTTTAACTCAAAATACAGTCAAGAATGTGGCTCTGAAGCCGAGAAACGGATCGACCATAAGCACTAATGTGAAATTACGTACAATTTTCAAATTTCTTGTACTTGCTAACTTTGCGACCTCGGGCAGCTATGTTACCATGGAGGAATCACACAAGATTTGACTTTATAGGCTAGAACTGAGGTAGCGCCAACTGTTTAACTTAAAATACAGTCAAGAAAGTAGCTCTGAAGCCGAGAAACGGGATCAAACGTAAGCACTACCGTGAAATTACATGCAATTTTCAAATTTCTTGTACTTGCTAACTTTGCGACCTCGGGCAGCTATGTTACCATGGAGGAACCACACAAGATTTGACTTTATAGGCTAGAACTGAAGTCGTGCCAACTGTTTAACTCAAAATACAGTCAAGAAAGTGGCTCTGAAGCCGAGAAACGGGATCGACCATAAGCACTAATGTGAAATTACGTACAATTTTAAAATTTCTTGTACTTGCTAACTTTGCGACCTCGGGCAGCTATGTTACCATGGAGGAACCACACAAGATTTGACTTTATAGGCTAGAACTGAAGTAGCGCCAACTGCTTAACTCAAAATACAGTCAAGAAAGTAGCTCTGAAGCCGAGAAACGGGCTAAGCAACTAAGCACTACCGTGGAATTACGTACACTTTTCAAATTTCTTGTACTTGCTAAGTTTGCGACTTCGGACAGCTATGTTACCATGGATTAATCACACAAGATTTGACTTTTTAGGCTAGAACTGAAGTCGCGCCAACTGTTTAACTCAAAGTACAGTCAAGAAAGTGGCTCTGAAACCGAGAAACGGATCGACCATAAGCACTAATGTGAAATTACGTACAATTTTCAAATTTCTTGTACTTGCTAACTTTGAGACTTCGGACAGCTATGTTACCATGGAGGAAGCACACAAGATTTGACTTTTTAGGCTAGAACTGAAGTCACGCCAACTGCTTAACTCAAAATACAGTCAAGAAAGTAGCTCTGAAACCGAGAAACGGATCGACCATAAGCACTAATGTGAAATTACGTACAATTTTCAAATTTCTTGTACTTGCTAACTTTGCGACTTCGGACAGCTATGTTACCATGGATTAATCACACAAGATTAGACTTTTTAGGCTAGAACTGAAGTCGCGCCAACTGTTTAACTCAAAATACAGTCAAGAATGTGGCTCTGAAGCCGAGAAACGGATCGACCATAAGCACTAATGTGAAATTACGTACAATTTTCAAATTTCTTGTACTTGCTAACTTTGCGACCTCGGGCAGCTATGTTACCATGGAGGAATCACACAAGATTTGACTTTATAGGCTAGAACTGAAGTCGTGCCAACTGTTTAATTCAAAATACAGTCAAGAAAGTGGCTCTGAAGCCGAGAAACGGGATCGACCATAAGCACTACCGTGAAATTACATGCAATTTTCAAATTTCTTGTACTTGCTAACTTTGCGACCTCGGGCAGCTATGTTACCATGGAGGAACCACACAAGATTTGACATTATAGGCTAGAACTGAAGTCGCGCCAACTGTTTAACTCAAAATACAGTCAAGAAAGTAGCTCTGAAGCCGAGAAACGGGATCGACCATAAGCACTAATGTGAAATTACGTACAATTTTCAAATTTCTTGTACTTGCTAACTTTGCGACCTCGGGCAGCTATGTTACCATGGAGGAACCACACAAGATTTGACTTTATAGGCTAGAACTGAAGTCGTGCCAACTGTTTAACTCAAAATACAGTCAAGAAAGTAGCTCTGAAGCCCAGAAACGGGATCGACCATAAGCACTAATGTGAAATTACGTACAATTTTCAAATTTCTTGTACTTGCTAAATTTGCGACCTCGGGCAGCTACGTTACCATGGAGGGAGGACACAAGATTTGACTATATAGGCTAGAACTGAAGTCGTGCCAACTGTTTAACTCAAAATACAGTCAAGAAGGTGGCTCTGAAGCCGAGAAACGGGATCGACCATAAGCACTAATGTGAAATTACGTACAATTTTCAAATTTCTTGTACTTGCTAACTTTCCGACCTCGGGCAGCTATGTTACCATGGAGGAATCACAAAAGATTTGACTTTATAGGCTAGAACTGAAGTCGTGCCAACTGTTTAACTCAAAATACAGTCAAGAAAGTAGCTCTGAAGCCCAGAAACGGGATCGAACATAAGCACTACCGTGAAATTTCATGCAATTTTCAAATTTCTTGTACTTGCTAAATTTGCGACCTCGGGCAGCTATGTTACCATGGAGGTATCACACAAGATTTGACTTTTTAGGCTAGAACTAAAGTCGCGCCAACTATTTAACTCAAAATACAGTCAAGAATGTGGCTCTGAAGCCGAGAAACGGATCGACCATAAGCACTACCGTGGAATTACGTACACTTTTCAAATTTCTTGTACTTGCTAACTTTGCGACCTCGGGCTGCTATGTTACCATGGAGGTATCACACAAGATTTGACTTGATAGGCTAGAACTGAAGTAGCACCAACTGCTTAACTCAAAATACAGTCAAGAAAGTGGCTCTGAAGCCGAGAAACGGGATCGAACATAAGCACTACCGTGAAATTACATGCAATTTTCAAATTTCTTGTACTTGCTAACTTTGCGACCTCGGGCAGCTATGTTACCATGGAGGAATCACACAAGATTTGACTTTATAGGCTAGAACTGAAGTCGTGCCAACTGCTTAACTCAAAATACAGTCAAGAAAGTAGCTCTGAAGCCGAGAAACGGGATCGACCATAAGCACTACCGTGGAATTACGTACACTTTTCAAATTTCTTGTACTTGCTAACTTTGCGACCTCGGGCTGCTATGTTACCATGGAGGTATCACACAAGATTTGACTTGATAGGCTAGAACTGAAGTAGCACCAACTGCTTAACTCAAAATACAGTCAAGAAAGTGGCTCTGAAGCCGAGAAACGGGATCGAACATAAGCACTACCGTGAAATTACATGCAATTTTCAAATTTCTTGTACTTGCTAACTTTGCGACCTCGGGCAGCTATGTTACCATGGAGGAATCACACAAGATTTGACTTTATAGGCTAGAACTGAAGTCGTGCCAACTGTTTAACTCAAAATACAGTCAAGAAAGTGGCTCTGAAGCCGAGAAACGGGATCGACCATAAGCACTAATGTGAAATTACGTACAATTTTCAAATGTCTTGTACTTGCTAACTTTGCGACTTCGGACAGCTATGTTACCATGGAGGAAGCACACAAGATTTGATCTTTTAGGCTAGAACTGAAGTCACGCCAACTGCTTAACTCAAAATACAGTCAAGAAAGTAGCTCTGAAGCCGAGAAACGGGATCGACCATAAGCACTACCGTGAAATTACATGCAATTTTCAAATTTCTTGTACTTGCTAACTTTGCGACCTCGGGCAGCTATGTTACCATGGAGGAACCACACAAGATTTGACATTATAGGCTAGAACTGAAGTCGCGCCAACTGTTTAACTCAAAATACAGTCAAGAAAGTAGCTCTGAAGCCGAGAAACGGGATCGACCATAAGCACTAATGTGAAATTACGTACAATTTTCAAATTTCTTGTACTTGCTAACTTTGCGACCTCGGGCAGCTATGTTACCATGGAGGAACCACACAAGATTTGACTTTATAGGCTAGAACTGAAGTCGTGCCAACTGTTTAACTCAAAATACAGTCAAGAAAGTAGCTCTGAAGCCCAGAAACGGGATCGACCATAAGCACTAATGTGAAATTACGTACAATTTTCAAATTTCTTGTACTTGCTAAATTTGCGACCTCGGGCAGCTACGTTACCATGGAGGGAGGACACAAGATTTGACTATATAGGCTAGAACTGAAGTCGTGCCAACTGTTTAACTCAAAATACAGTCAAGAAGGTGGCTCTGAAGCCGAGAAACGGGATCGACCATAAGCACTAATGTGAAATTACGTACAATTTTCAAATTTCTTGTACTTGCTAACTTTCCGACCTCGGGCAGCTATGTTACCATGGAGGAATCACAAAAGATTTGACTTTATAGGCTAGAACTGAAGTCGTGCCAACTGTTTAACTCAAAATACAGTCAAGAAAGTAGCTCTGAAGCCCAGAAACGGGATCGAACATAAGCACTACCGTGAAATTTCATGCAATTTTCAAATTTCTTGTACTTGCTAAATTTGCGACCTCGGGCAGCTATGTTACCATGGAGGTATCACACAAGATTTGACTTTTTAGGCTAGAACTAAAGTCGCGCCAACTATTTAACTCAAAATACAGTCAAGAATGTGGCTCTGAAGCCGAGAAACGGATCGACCATAAGCACTAATGTGAAATTACGTACAATTTTCAAATTTCTTGTACTTGCTAACTTTGCGACCTCGGGCAGCTATGTTACCATGGAGGAATCACAAAAGATTTGACTTTATAGGCTAGAACTGAAGTCGTGCCAACTGTTTAACTCAAAATACAGTCAAGAAAGTAGCTCTGAAGCCCAGAAACGGGATCGAACATAAGCACTACCGTGAAATTTCATGCAATTTTCAAATTTCTTGTACTTGCTAAATTCGCGACCTCGGGCAGCTATGTTACCATGGAGGTATCACACAAGATTTGACTTTATAGGCTAGAACTGAAGCCGCGCCAACTGTTTAACTCAAAATACAGTCAAGAAAGTGGCTCTGAAGCCGAGAAACGGGATCGACCATAAGCACTAATGTGAAATTACGTACAATTTTCAAATTTCTTGTACTTGCTAACTTTGCGACCTCGGGCAGCTATGTTACCATGGAGGAATCACACCAGATTTTACTTTTTAGGCTAGAACTGAAGTAGCGCCAACTGTTTAACTCAAAATACAGTCAAGAAAGTAGCTCTGAAGCCGAGAAACGGGATCGAGCACTACCATGAAATTACATGCATTTTTCAAATTTCTTGTACTTGCTAACTTTGCGACCTCGGGCAGCTATGTTACCATGGATTAATCACACATGATTTGACTTTTTAGGCTAGAACTGAAATAACGCCAACTGTTTAACTCAAAATACAGTCAAGAAAGTAGCTCTGAAGCCGAGAAACGGGATCGAACATAAGCACTACCGTGAAATTACATGCAATTTTCAAATTTCTTGTACTTGCTAACTTTGCGACCTCGGGCAGCTATGTTACCATGGAGGAATCACACAAGATTTGACTTTATAGGCTAGAACTGAAGCCGTGCCAACTGTTTAACTCAAAATACAGTCAAGAAAGTGGCTCTGAAGCCGAGAAACGGGATCGACCATAAGCACTAATGTGAAATTACGTACAATTTTCAAATTTCTTGTACTTGCTAACTTTGCGACCTCGGGCAGCTATGTTACCATGGAGGAAGCACACAAGATTTGACTTTTTAGGCTAGAACTGAAGTCACGCCAACTGCTTAACTCAAAATACAGTCAAGAAAGTAGCTCTGAAGCCGAGAAACGGGATCGACCATAAGCACTACCGTGGAATTACGTACAATTTTCAAATTTCTTGTACTTGCTAACTTTGCGACCTCGGGCAGCTATGTTACCATGGAGGAACCACACAAGATTTGACTTTATAGGTTAGAACTGAAGTCGCGCCAACTGCTTAACTCAAAATACAGTCAAGAAAGTAGCTCTGAAGCCGAGAAACGGGATCGACCATAAGCACTACCGTGGAATTACGTACACTTTTCAAATTTCTTGTACTTGCTAATTTTGCGACCTCGGGCAGCTATGTTACCATGGAGGAACCACACAACATTTGACTTTATAGGCTAAAACTGAAGTCGCGCGAACTGATTAACTTAAAATACAGTCAAGAAAGAAGCTCTGAAGCCGAGAAACGGGATCGACCATAAGCACTAATGTGAAAATACGTACAATTTTCAAATTTCTTGTACTTGCTAACTTTGCGACCTCGGGCAGCTATGTTACCATGGAGGTATCACACAAGATTTGACTTTATAGGCTAGAACTGAAGTAGCACCAACTGTTTAACTCAAAATACAGTCAAGAAAGTGGCTCTGAAGCCGAGAAACGGGATCGACCGTAAGCACTACCGTGGAATTACGTACAATTTTCAAATTTCTTGTACTTGCTAACTTTGCGAACTCGGGCAGCTATGTTACCATGGAGGAACCACACAAGATTTGACTTTATAGGCTAGAACTGAAGTCGCGCCAACTGTTTAACTCAAAATACAGTCAAGAAAGTAGCTCTGAAGCCGAGAAACGGGATCGACCATAAGCACTACCGTGGAATTACGTACACTTTTCAAATTTCTTGTACTTGCTAACTTTGCGACTTCGGACAGCTATGTTACCATGGATTAATCACACAAGATTTGACTTTTTAGGCTAGAACTGAAATAACGCCATCTGTTTAACTCAAAATACAGTCAAGAAAGTAGCTCTGAAGCCGAGAAACGGGATCGAACATAAGCACTACCGTGAAATTACATGCAATTTTCAAATTTCTTGTACTTGCTAACTTTGCGACCTCGGGCAGCTATGTTACCATGGAGGAATCACACCAGATTTTACTTTTTAGGCTAGAACTGAAGTAGCGCCAACTGTTTAACTCAAAATACAGTCAAGAAAGTAGCTCTGAAGCCGAGAAACGGGATCGACCATAAGCACTAATGTGAAAATACGTACAATTTTCAAATTTCTTGTACTTGCTAACTTTGCGACCTCGGGCAGCTATGTTACCATGGAGGTATCACACAAGATTTGACTTTATAGGCTAGAACTGAAGTAGCACCAACTGTTTAACTCAAAATACAGTCAAGAAAGTGGCTCTGAAGCCGAGAAACGGGATCGACCGTAAGCACTACCGTGGAATTACGTACAATTTTCAAATTTCTTGTACTTGCTAACTTTGCGAACTCGGGCAGCTATGTTACCATGGAGGAATCACACAAGATTTGACTTTATAGGCTAGAACTGAAGTCGTGCCAACTGTTTAACTTAAAATACAGTCAAGGAAGTGGCTCTGAAGCCGAGAAACGGGATCGACCATAAGCACTAATGTGAAATTACGTACAATTTTCAAATTTCTTGTACTTGCTAACTTTGCGACCTCGGGCAGCTATGTTACCATGGAGGAACCACACAACATTTGACTTTATAGGCTAGAACTGAAGTCGTGCCAACTGTTTAACTCAAAATACAGTCAAGAAAGTGGCTCTGAAGCCGAGAAACGGGATCGACAATAAGCACTAATGTGAAATTACGTACAATTTTGAAATTTCTTGTACTTGCTAACTTTGCGACTTCGGACAGCTATGTTACCATGGAGGAAGCACACAAGATTTGACTTTTTAGGCTAGAACTGAAGTCACGCCAACTGCTTAACTCAAAATACAGTCAAGAAAGTAGCTCTGAAGCCGAGAAACGGGATCGACCATAAGCACTACCGTGAAATTACATGCAATTTTCAAATTTCTTGTACTTGCTAATTTTGCGACCTCGTGCAGCTATGTTACCATGGAGGAACCACACAAGATTTGACATTATAGGCTTGAACTGAAGTCGCGCCAACTGTTTAACTCAAAATAAAGTCAAGAAAGTAGCTCTGAAGCCGAGAAACGGGATCGACCATAAGCACAACCGTGGAATTACGTACACTTTTCAAATTTCTTGTACTTGCTAACTTTGCGACCTCGGGCAGCTATGTTACCATGGAGGTATCACACAAGATTTGATTTTATAGGCTAGAACTGAAGTAGCACCAACTGTTTAACTCAAAATACAGTCAAGAAAGTGGCTCTGAAGCCGAGCAAAGGGGTCGACCATAAGCACTAATGTGAAATCACGTACAATTTTCAAATTTCTTGTACTTGCTTACTTTGCGACCTCGGGCAGCTATGTTACCCTGGAGGAATCACAAAAGATTTGACTTTATAGGCTAGAACTGAAGTCGTGCCAACTGTTTAACTCAAAATACAGTCAAGAAAGTGGCTCTGAAGCCGAGAAACGGGATCGACCATAAGCACTAATGTGAAATTACGTACAATTTTCAAATTTCTTGTACTTGCTAACTTTGCGACCTCGGGCAGCTATGTTACCAGGGAGGAATCACAAAAGATTTGACTTTATAGGCTAGAACTGAAGTCGTGCCAACTGCTTAACTCAAAATACAGTCAAGAAAGTAGCTCTGAAGCCCAGAAACGGGATCGACCATAAGCACTAATGTGAAATTACGTACAATTTTCAAATTTCTTGTACTTGCTAACTTTGCGACCTCGGGCAGCTATGTTACCATGGAGGGAGGACACAAGATTTGACTATATAGGCTAGAACTGAAGTCGTGCCAACTGTTTAACTCAAAATACAGTCAAGAAGGTGGCTCTGAAGCCGAGAAACGGGATCGACCATAAGCACTAATGTGAAATTACGTACAATTTTAAAATTTCTTGTACTTGCTAACTTTGCGACCTCGGGCAGCTATGTTACCATGGAGGAATCACAAAAGATTTGACTTTATAGGCTAGAACTGTAGTCGTGCCAACTGTTTAACTCAAAATACAGTCAAGAAAGTAGCTCTGAAGCCCAGAAACGGGATCGAACTTAAGCACTACCGTGAAATTACATGCAATTTTCAAATTTCTTGTACTTGCTAAATTTGCGACCTCGGGCAGCTATGTTACCATGGAGGTATCACACAAGATTTGACTTTTTAGGCTAGAACTGAAGTCGGGCCAACTGTTTAACTCAAAATACAGTCAAGAATGTGGCTCTGAAGCCAAGAAACGGATCGACCATAAGCACTAATGTGAAATTACGTACAATTTTCAAATTTCTTGTACTTGCTAACTTTGCGACCTCGGGCAGCTATGTTACCATGGAGGAACCACACAAGATTTGACTTTATAGGCTAGAACTGAAGTCGCGCCAACTGTCTAACTCAAAATACAGTCAAGAAAGTAGCTCTGAAGCCGAGAAACGGGATCGACCATAAGCACTACCGTGAAATTACATGCAATTTTCAAATTTCTTGTACTTGCTAACTTTGCGACCTCGGGCAGCTATGTTACCATGGAGGAACCACACAAGATTTGACTTTATAGGCTAGAACTGAAGTCGTGCCAACTGTTTAGCTCAAAATACAGTCAAGAAAGTGGCTCTGAAGCCGAGAAACGGGATCGACCATAAGCACTAATGTGAAGTTACGTACAATTTTCAAATTTCTTGTACTTGCTAACTTTGCGACCTCGGGCAGCTATGTTACCATCGAGGAATCACAAAAGATTTGACTTTATAGGCTAGAACTGAAGTCGTGCCAACTGTTTAACTCAAAATACAGTCAAGAAAGGGGCTCTGAAACCGAGAAACGGGATCGACCATAAGCACTAATGTGAAATTACGTACAATTTTCAAATTTCTTGTACTTGCTAACTTTGCGACCTCGGGCAGCTATGTTACCATGGAGGAACCACACAAGATTTGACTTTTTAGGCTAGAACTGAAGTCACGCCAACTGCTTAACTCAAAATACAGTCAAGAAAGTAGCTCTGAAGCCGAGAAACGGGATCGACCATAAGCACTACCGTGAAATTACATGCAATTTTCAAATTTCTTGTACTTGCTAACTTTGCGACCTCGGGCAGCTATGTTACCATGGAGGAACCACACAAGATTTGACTTTATAGGCTAGAACTGAAGTCGTGCCAACTGTTTAACTCAAAATACAGTCAAGAAAGTGGCTCTGAAGCCGAGAAACGGGATCGACCATAAGCACTAATGTGAAATTACGTACAATTTTCAAATTTCTTGTACTTGCTAATTTGCGACGTCGAGCAGCTATGTTACCATGGAGGAACCACACAAGATTTGACTTTATAGGCTAGAACTGAAGTCGCGCCAACTGTTTAACTCAAAATACAGTCAAGAAAGTAGCTCTGAAGCCGAGAAACGGGATCGACCATAAGCACTACCGTGGAATTACGTACACTTTTCAAATTTCTTGTACTTGCTAACTTTGCGACTTCGGACAGCTATGTTACCATGGATTAATCACACAAGATTAGACTTTTTAGGCTAGAACTGAAGTCGCGCCAACTGTTTAACTCAAAATACAGTCAAGAATGTGGCTCTGAAGCTGAGAAACGGATCGACCATAAACACTAATGTGAAATTACGTACAATTTTCAAATTTCTTGTACTTGCTAACTTTGCGACCTCGGGCAGCTATGTTACCATAGAGGAACCACACAAGATTTGACTTTATAGGCTAGAACTGAAGTCGTGCCAACTGTTTAACTCAAAATACAGTCAAGAAAGTGGCTCTGAAGCCGAGAAACGGGATCGACCATAAGCACTAATGTGAAATTACGTACAATTTTCAAATTTCTTGTACTTGCTAAATTTGCGACGTCGGGCAGCTATGTTACCATGGAGGAACCACACAAGATTTGACTTTATAGGCTAGAACTGAAGTCGCGCCAACTGTTTAACTCAAAATACAGTCAAGAAAGTAGCTCTGAAGCCGAGAAACGGGATCGACCATAAGCACTACCGTGGAATTACGTACACTTTTCAAATTTCTTGTACTTGCTAATTTTGCGACCTCGGGCAGCTATGTTACCATGGAGGAATCACACAAGATTTGACTTTATAGGCTAGAACTGAAGTAGCGCCAACTGTTTAACTCAAAATACAGTCAAGAATGTGGCTCTGAAGCCGAGAAACGGATCGACCATAAGCACTAATGTGAAATTACGTACAATTTTCAAATTTCTTGTACTTGCTAATTTTGCGACCTCGGGCAGCTATGTTACCATGGAGGAATCACACAAGATTTGACTTTATAGGGTAGAACTGAAGTCGTGCCAACTGTTTAACTCAAAATACAGTCAAGAAAGTACCTCTGAAGCCGAGAAACGGGATCGACCATAAGCACTACCGTGGAATTACGTACACTTTTCAAATTTCTTGTACTTGCTAATTTTGCGACCTCGGGCAGCTATGTTACCATGGAGGAATCACACAAGATTTGACTTTATAGGCTAGAACTGAAGTAGCGCCAACTGTTTAACTCAAAATACAGTCAAGAAAGTAGCTCTGAAGCCGAGAAACGGGATCGACCATAAGCACTACCGTGAAATTACATGCAATTTTCAAATTTCTTGTACTTGCTAACTTTGCGACCTCGGGCAGCTATGTTACCATGGAGGAACCACACAAGATTTGACTTTATAGGCTAGAACTGAAGTCGTGCCAACTGTTTAACTCAAAATACAGTCAAGAAAGTGGCTCTGAAGCCGAGAAACGGGATCGACCATAAGCACTAATGTAAAGTTACGTACAATTTTCAAATTTCTTCTACTTGCTAACTTTGCGACCTCGGGCAGCTATGTTACCATCGAGGAATCACAAAAGATTTGACTTTATAGGCTAGAACTGAAGTCGCGCCAACTGTTTAACTCAAAATACAGTCAAGAAAGTAGCTCTGAAGCCGAGAAACGGGATCGACCATAAGCACTACCGTGGAATTACGTACACTTTTCAAATTTCTTGTACTTGCTAATTTTGCGACCTCGGGCAGCTATGTTACCATGGAGGAACCACACAAGATTTGACTTTATAGGCTAGAACTGAAGTCGTGCCAACTGTTTAACTCAAAATACAGTCAAGAAAGTAGCTCTGAAGCCGAGAAACGGGATCGACCATAAGCACTACCATGAAATTACATGCATTTTTCAATTTCTCGTACTTGCTAACTTTGCGACCTCGGGCAGCTATGTTACCATGGATTAATCACACATGATTTGACTTTTTAGGCTAGAACTGAAATAACGCCAACTGTTTAACTCAAAATACAGTCAAGAAAGTACCTCTGAAGCCGAGAAACGGGATCGACCATAAGCACTACCGTGGAATTACGTACACTTTTCAAATTTCTTGTACTTGCTAATTTTGCGACCTCGGGCAGCTATGTTACCATGGAGGAATCACACAAGATTTGACTTTATAGGCTAGAACTGAAGTAGCGCCAACTGTTTAACTCAAAATACAGTCAAGAAAGTAGCTCTGAAGCCGAGAAACGGGATCGACCATAAGCACTACCGTGAAATTACATGCAATTTTCAAATTTCTTGTACTTGCTAACTTTGCGACCTCGAGCAGCTATGTTACCCTGGAGGAATAACACAAGATTTGACTTTATAGGCTAGAACTGAAGTCGCGCCAACTGTTTAACTCAAAATACAGTCAAGAAAGTAGCTCTGAAGCCGAGAAACGGGATCGACCATAAGCACTACCGTGGAATTACGTATACTTTTCAAATTTCTTGTACTTGCTAACTTTGCGACTTCGGACAGCTATGTTACCATGGATTAATCACACAAGATTAGACTTTTTAGGCTAGAACTGAAGTCGCGCCAACTGTTTAACTCAAAATACAGTCAAGAATGTGGCTCTGAAGCCGAGAAACGGATCGACCATAAGCACTAATGTGAAATTACGTACAATTTTCAAATTTCTTGTACTTGCTAACTTTGCGACCTCGGGCAGCTATGTTACCATGGAGGAATCACACAAGATTTGACTTTATAGGCTAGAACTGAGGTAGCGCCAACTGTTTAACTCAAAATACAGTCAAGAAAGTAGCTCTGAAGCCGAGAAATGGGATCGAACGTAAGCACTACCGTGAAATTACATGCAATTTTCAAATTTCTTGTACTTGCTAACTTTGCGACCTCGGGCAGCTATGTTACCATGGAGGAACCACACAAGATTTGACTTTATAGGCTAGAACTGAAGTCGTGCCAACTGTTTAACTCAGAATACAGTCAAGAATGTGGCTCTGAAGCCGAGAAACGGATCGACCATAAGCACTAATGTGAAATTACGTACAATTTTAAAATTTCTTGTACTTGCTAACTTTGCGACCTCGGGCAGCTATGTTACCATGGAGGAACCACACAAGATTTGACTTTATAGGCTAGAACTGAAGTAGCGCCAACTGCTTAACTCAAAATACAGTCAAGAAAGTAGCTCTGAAGCCGAGAAACGGGCTAAGCAACTAAGCACTACCGTGGAATTACGTACACTTTTCAAATTTCTTGTACTTGCTAAGTTTGCGACTTCGGACAGCTATGTTACCATGGATTAATCACACAAGATTTGACTTTTTAGGCTAGAACTGAAGTCGCGCCAACTGTTTAACTCAAAGTACAGTCAAGAAAGTGGCTCTGAAACCGAGAAACGGATCGACCATAAGCACTAATGTGAAATTACGTACAATTTTCAAATTTCTTGTACTTGCTAACTTTGCGACTTCGGACAGCTATGTTACCATGGAGGAAGCACACAAGATTTGACTTTTTAGGCTAGAACTGAAGTCACGCCAACTGCTTAACTCAAAATACAGTCCAGAAAGTAGCTCTGAAGCCGAGAAACGGGATCGACCATAAGCACTACCGTGAAATTACATGCAATTTTCCTTGTACTTGCTAACTTTGCGACCTCGGGCAGCTATGTTACCATGGAGGAACCACACAAGATTTGACATTATAGGCTAGAACTGAAGTCGCGCCAACTGTTTAACTCAAAATACAGTCAAGAAAGTGGCTCTGAAACCGAGAAACGGATCGACCATAAGCACTAATGTGAAATTACGTACAATTTTCAAATTTCTTGTACTTGCTAACTTTGCGACTTCGGACAGCTATGTTACCATGGATTAATCACACAAGATTAGACTTTTTAGGCTAGAACTGAAGTCGCGCCAACTGTTTAACTCAAAATACAGTCAAGAATGTGGCTCTGAAGCCGAGAAACGGATCGACCATAAGCACTAATGTGAAATTACGTACAATTTTCAAATTTCTTGTACTTGCTAACTTTGCGACCTCGGGCAGCTATGTTACCATGGAGGAATCACACAAGATTTGACTTTATAGGCTAGAACTGAAGTCGTGCCAACTGTTTAATTCAAAATACAGTCAAGAAAGTGGCTCTGAAGCCGAGAAACGGGATCGACCATAAGCACTAATGTGAAATTACGTACAATTTTAAAATTTCTTGTACTTGCTAACTTTGCGACCTCGGGCAGCTATGTTACCATGGAGGAACCACACAAGATTTGACTTTATAGGCTAGAACTGAAGTAGCGCCAACTGCTTAACTCAAAATGCAGTCAAGAAAGTAGCTCTGAAGCCGAGAAACGGGCTAAGCAACTAAGCACTACCGTGGAATTACGTACACTTTTCAAATTTCTTGTACTTGCTAAGTTTGCGACTTCGGACAGCTATGATACCATGGATTAATCACACAAGATTTGACTTTTTAGGCTAGAACTGAAGTCGCGCCAACTGTTTAACTCAAAGTACAGTCAAGAAAGTGGCTCTGAAACCGAGAAACGGATCGACCATAAGCACTAATGTGAAATTACGTACAATTTTCAAATTTCTTGTACTTGCTAACTTTGCGACCTCGGGCAGCTATGTTACCATGGAGGAATCACACAAGATTTGACTTTTTAGGCTAGAACTGAAGTCACGCCAAGAGCTTAACCCAAAATACAGTCAAGAAAGTAGCTCTGAAGCCGAGAAACGGGATCGACCATAAGCACTACCGTGAAATTACATGCAATTTTCAAATTTCTTGTACTTGCTAACTTTGCGACCTCGGGCAGCTATGTTACCATGGAGGAATCACACAAGATTTGACTTTATAGGCTAGAACTGAAGTCGTGCCAACTGTTTAACTCAAAATACAGTCAAGAAAGTGGCTCTGAAGCCGAGAAACGGGATCGACCATAAGCACTAATGTGAAATTACGTACAATTTTCAAATTTCTTGTACTTGACAACTTTGCGACTTCGGGCAGCTATGTTACCATGGAGGAACCACACAAGATTTGACTTTATAGGCTACAACTGAAGTAGCGCCAACTGAAGTAGCGCCAACTCAAAATACAGTCAAGAAAGTAGCTCTGAAGCCGAGAAACGGGATCGACCATAAGCACTACCGTGGAATTACGTATACTTTTCAAATTTCTTGTACTTGCTAACTTTGCGACTTCGGACAGCTATGTTACCATGGATTAATCACACAAGATTAGACTTTTTAGGCTAGAACTGAAGTCGCGCCAACTGTTTAACTCAAAATACAGTCAAGAATGTGGCTCTGAAGCCGAGAAACGGATCGACCATAAGCACTAATGTGAAATTACGTACAATTTTCAAATTTCTTGTACTTGCTAACTTTGCGACCTCGGGCAGCTATGTTACCATGGAGGAATCACACAAGATTTGACTTTATAGGCTAGAACTGAGGTAGCGCCAACTGTTTAACTTAAAATACAGTCAAGAAAGTAGCTCTGAAGCCGAGAAACGGGATCAAACGTAAGCACTACCGTGAAATTACATGCAATTTTCAAATTTCTTGTACTTGCTAACTTTGCGACCTCGGGCAGCTATGTTACCATGGAGGAACCACACAAGATTTGACTTTATAGGCTAGAACTGAAGTCGTGCCAACTGTTTAACTCAAAATACAGTCAAGAAAGTGGCTCTGAAGCCGAGAAACGGGATCGACCATAAGCACTAATGTGAAATTACGTACAATTTTAAAATTTCTTGTACTTGCTAACTTTGCGACCTCGGGCAGCTATGTTACCATGGAGGAACCACACAAGATTTGACTTTATAGGCTAGAACTGAAGTAGCGCCAACTGCTTAACTCAAAATACAGTCAAGAAAGTAGCTCTGAAGCCGAGAAACGGGCTAAGCAACTAAGCACTACCGTGGAATTACGTACACTTTTCAAATTTCTTGTACTTGCTAAGTTTGCGACTTCGGACAGCTATGTTACCATGGATTAATCACACAAGATTTGACTTTTTAGGCTAGAACTGAAGTCGCGCCAACTGTTTAACTCAAAGTACAGTCAAGAAAGTGGCTCTGAAACCGAGAAACGGATCGACCATAAGCACTAATGTGAAATTACGTACAATTTTCAAATTTCTTGTACTTGCTAACTTTGCGACTTCGGACAGCTATGTTACCATGGAGGAAGCACACAAGATTTGACTTTTTAGGCTAGAACTGAAGTCACGCCAACTGCTTAACTCAAAATACAGTCAAGAAAGTAGCTCTGAAGCCGAGAAACGGGATCGACCATAAGCACTACCGTGAAATTACATGCAATTTTCCTTGTACTTGCTAACTTTGCGACCTCGGGCAGCTATGTTACCATGGAGGAACCACACAAGATTTGACATTATAGGCTAGAACTGAAGTCGCGCCAACTGTTTAACTCAAAATACAGTCAAGAAAGTGGCTCTGAAACCGAGAAACGGATCGACCATAAGCACTAATGTGAAATTACGTACAATTTTCAAATTTCTTGTACTTGCTAACTTTGCGACTTCGGACAGCTATGTTACCATGGATTAATCACACAAGATTAGACTTTTTAGGCTAGAACTGAAGTCGCGCCAACTGTTTAACTCAAAATACAGTCAAGAATGTGGCTCTGAAGCCGAGAAACGGATCGACCATAAGCACTAATGTGAAATTACGTACAATTTTCAAATTTCTTGTACTTGCTAACTTTGCGACCTCGGGCAGCTATGTTACCATGGAGGAATCACACAAGATTTGACTTTATAGGCTAGAACTGAAGTCGTGCCAACTGTTTAATTCAAAATACAGTCAAGAAAGTGGCTCTGAAGCCGAGAAACGGGATCGACCATAAGCACTAATGTGAAATTACGTACAATTTTAAAATTTCTTGTACTTGCTAACTTTGCGACCTCGGGCAGCTATGTTACCATGGAGGAACCACACAAGATTTGACTTTATAGGCTAGAACTGAAGTAGCGCCAACTGCTTAACTCAAAATGCAGTCAAGAAAGTAGCTCTGAAGCCGAGAAACGGGCTAAGCAACTAAGCACTACCGTGGAATTACGTACACTTTTCAAATTTCTTGTACTTGCTAAGTTTGCGACTTCGGACAGCTATGATACCATGGATTAATCACACAAGATTTGACTTTTTAGGCTAGAACTGAAGTCGCGCCAACTGTTTAACTCAAAGTACAGTCAAGAAAGTGGCTCTGAAACCGAGAAACGGATCGACCATAAGCACTAATGTGAAATTACGTACAATTTTCAAATTTCTTGTACTTGCTAACTTTGCGACCTCGGGCAGCTATGTTACCATGGAGGAATCACACAAGATTTGACTTTTTAGGCTAGAACTGAAGTCACGCCAAGAGCTTAACCCAAAATACAGTCAAGAAAGTAGCTCTGAAGCCGAGAAACGGGATCGACCATAAGCACTACCGTGAAATTACATGCAATTTTCAAATTTCTTGTACTTGCTAACTTTGCGACCTCGGGCAGCTATGTTACCATGGAGGAATCACACAAGATTTGACTTTATAGGCTAGAACTGAAGTCGTGCCAACTGTTTAACTCAAAATACAGTCAAGAAAGTGGCTCTGAAGCCGAGAAACGGGATCGACCATAAGCACTAATGTGAAATTACGTACAATTTTCAAATTTCTTGTACTTGACAACTTTGCGACTTCGGGCAGCTATGTTACCATGGAGGAACCACACAAGATTTGACTTTATAGGCTACAACTGAAGTAGCGCCAACTGAAGTAGCGCCAACTCAAAATACAGTCAAGAAAGTAGCTCTGAAGCCGAGAAACGGGATCGACCATAAGCACTACCGTGGAATTACGTATACTTTTCAAATTTCTTGTACTTGCTAACTTTGCGACTTCGGACAGCTATGTTACCATGGATTAATCACACAAGATTAGACTTTTTAGGCTAGAACTGAAGTCGCGCCAACTGTTTAACTCAAAATACAGTCAAGAATGTGGCTCTGAAGCCGAGAAACGGATCGACCATAAGCACTAATGTGAAATTACGTACAATTTTCAAATTTCTTGTACTTGCTAACTTTGCGACCTCGGGCAGCTATGTTACCATGGAGGAATCACACAAGATTTGACTTTATAGGCTAGAACTGAGGTAGCGCCAACTGTTTAACTTAAAATACAGTCAAGAAAGTAGCTCTGAAGCCGAGAAACGGGATCAAACGTAAGCACTACCGTGAAATTACATGCAATTTTCAAATTTCTTGTACTTGCTAACTTTGCGACCTCGGGCAGCTATGTTACCATGGAGGAACCACACAAGATTTGACTTTATAGGCTAGAACTGAAGTCGTGCCAACTGTTTAACTCAAAATACAGTCAAGAAAGTGGCTCTGAAGCCGAGAAACGGGATCGACCATAAGCACTAATGTGAAATTACGTACAATTTTAAAATTTCTTGTACTTGCTAACTTTGCGACCTCGGGCAGCTATGTTACCATGGAGGAACCACACAAGATTTGACTTTATAGGCTAGAACTGAAGTAGCGCCAACTGCTTAACTCAAAATACAGTCAAGAAAGTAGCTCTGAAGCCGAGAAACGGGCTAAGCAACTAAGCACTACCGTGGAATTACGTACACTTTTCAAATTTCTTGTACTTGCTAAGTTTGCGACTTCGGACAGCTATGTTACCATGGATTAATCACACAAGATTTGACTTTTTAGGCTAGAACTGAAGTCGCGCCAACTGTTTAACTCAAAGTACAGTCAAGAAAGTGGCTCTGAAACCGAGAAACGGATCGACCATAAGCACTAATGTGAAATTACGTACAATTTTCAAATTTCTTGTACTTGCTAACTTTGAGACTTCGGACAGCTATGTTACCATGGAGGAAGCACACAAGATTTGACTTTTTAGGCTAGAACTGAAGTCACGCCAACTGCTTAACTCAAAATACAGTCAAGAAAGTAGCTCTGAAACCGAGAAACGGATCGACCATAAGCACTAATGTGAAATTACGTACAATTTTCAAATTTCTTGTACTTGCTAACTTTGCGACTTCGGACAGCTATGTTACCATGGATTAATCACACAAGATTAGACTTTTTAGGCTAGAACTGAAGTCGCGCCAACTGTTTAACTCAAAATACAGTCAAGAATGTGGCTCTGAAGCCGAGAAACGGATCGACCATAAGCACTAATGTGAAATTACGTACAATTTTCAAATTTCTTGTACTTGCTAACTTTGCGACCTCGGGCAGCTATGTTACCATGGAGGAATCACACAAGATTTGACTTTATAGGCTAGAACTGAAGTCGTGCCAACTGTTTAATTCAAAATACAGTCAAGAAAGTGGCTCTGAAGCCGAGAAACGGGATCGACCATAAGCACTACCGTGAAATTACATGCAATTTTCAAATTTCTTGTACTTGCTAACTTTGCGACCTCGGGCAGCTATGTAACCATGGAGGAACCACACAAGATTTGACTTTATAGGCTAGAACTGAAGTAGCGCCAACTCAAAATACAGTCAAGAAAGTGGCTCTGAAGCCGAGAAACGGGATCGACCATAAGCACTACCGTGAAATTACATGCAATTTTCAAATTTCTTGTACTTGCTAACTTTGCGACCTCGGGCAGCTATGTTACCATGGAGGAATCACACAAGATTTGACTTTATAGGCTAGAACTGAAGTCGTGCCAACTGCTTAACTCAAAATACAGTCAAGAAAAGAGCTCTGAAGCCGAGAAACGGGATCGACCATAAGCACTACCGTGGAATTACGTACACTTTTCAAATTTCTTGTACTTGCTAACTTTGCGACCTCGGGCAGCTATGTTACCATGGAGGAATCACACAAGATTTGACTTTTTAGGCTAGAACTGAAGTCACGCCAACTGCTTAACCCAAAATACAGTCAAGAAAGTAGCTCTGAAGCCGAGAAACGGGATCGACCATAAGCACTACCGTGAAATTACATGCAATTTTCAAATTTCTTGTACTTGCTAACTTTGCGACCTCGGGCAGCTATGTTACCATGGAGGAACCACACAAGATTTGACTTTATAGGCTAGAACTGAAGTCGTGCCAATTGTTTAACTCAAAATACAGTCAAGAAAGTGGCTCTGAAACCGAGAAACGGGATCGACCATAAGCACTAATGTGAAATTACGTACAATTTTCAAATTTCTTGTACTTGCCAACTTTACGACTTCGGGCAGCTATGTTACCATGGAGGAACCACACAAGATTTGACTTTATAGGCTAGAACTGAAGTAGCGCCAACTGAAGTAGCGCCAACTGAAGTAGCGCCAACTGAAGTAGCGCCAACTCAAAATACAGTCAAGAAAGTAGCTCTGAAGCCGAGAAACGGGATCGACCATAAGCACTAATGTGAAATTACGTACAATTTTCAAATTTCTTGTACTTGCTAACTTTGCGACCTCGGGCAGCTGAAGTACCGCCAACTCAAAATACAGTCAAGAAAGTAGCTCTGAAGCCGAGAAACGGGATCGACCATAAGCACTAATGTGAAATTACGTACAATTTTCAAATTTCTTGTACTTGACAACTTTGCGACTTCGGGCAGCTATGTTACCATGGAGGTTGAAGATTTGACTTTATAGGCTAGAACTGAGGTAGCGCCAACTGTTTAACTCAAAATACAGTCAAGAAAGTAGCTCTGAAGCCGAGAAACGGGATCGAACATAAGCACTACCGTGAAATTACGTACAATTTTCAAATTTCTTGTACTTGCTAACTTTGCGACCTCGGGCAGCTATGTTACCATGGAGGGAGGACACAAGATTTGACTATATAGGCTAGAACTGAAGTCGTGCCAACCGTTTAACTTAAAATACAGTCAAGAAAGTAGCTCTGAAGCCGAGAAACGGGATCGACCATAAGCACTACCGTGAAATTACATGCAATTTTCAAATTTCTTGTACTTGCTAACTTTGCGACCTCGGGCAGCTATGTTACCATGGAGGAACCACACAAGATTTGACTTTATAGGCTAGAACTGAAGTAGCGCCAACTGAAGTAGCGCCAACTCAAAATACAGTCAAGAAAGTAGCTCTGAAACCGAGAAACGGGATCGAACATAAGCACTACCGTGAAATTACGTACAATTTTCAAATTTCTTGTACTTGCTAACTTTGCGACCTCGGGCAGCTATGTTACCATGGAGGGAGGACACAAGATTTGACTATATAGGCTAGAACTGAAGTCGTGCCAACTGTTTAACTTAAAATACAGTCAAGAAAGTAGCTCTGAAGCCGAGAAACGGGATCGACCATAAGCACTACCGTGAAATTACATGCAATTTTCAAATTTCTTGTACTTGCTAACTTTGCGACCTCGGGCAGCTATGTTACCATGGAGGAACCACACAAGATTTGACTTTATAGGCTAGAACTGAAGTCGTGCCAACTGTTTAACTCAAAATACAGTCAAGAAAGTGGCTCTGAAGCCGAGAAACGGGATCGACCATAAGCACTAATGTGAAAGTACGTACAATTTTCAAATTTCTTGTACTTGCTAGCTTTGCGACGTCGGGCAGCTATGTTACCATGGAGGAACCACACAAGATTTGACTTTATAGGCTAGAACTGAAGTCGCGCCAACTGTTTAACTCAAAATACAGTCAAGAAAGTAGCTCTGAAGCCGAGAAACGGGATCGACCATAAGCACTACCGTGGAATTACGTATACTTTTCAAATTTCTTTTACTTGCTAACTTTGCGACTTCGGACAGCTATGTTACCATGGATTAATCACACAAGATTTGACTTTATAGGCTAGAACTGAAGTAGCGCCAACTGCTTAACTCAAAATACAGTCAAGAAAGTAGCTCTGAAGCCGAGAAACGGGGTAAGCAACTAAGCACTACCGTGGAATTACGTACACTTTTCAAATTTCTTGTACTTGCTAAGTTTGCGACTTCGGACAGCTATGATACCATGGATTAATCACACAAGATTTGACTTTTTAGGCTAGAACTGAAGTCGCGCCAACTGTTTAACTCAAAGTACAGTCAAGAAAGTGGCTCTGAAACCGAGAAACGGATCGACCATAAGCACTAATGTGAAATTACGTACAATTTTCAAATTTCTTGTACTTGCTAACTTTGCGACCTCGGGCAGCTATGTTACCATGGAGGAATCACACAAGATTTGACTTTTTAGGCTAGAACTGAAGTCACGCCAACAGCTTAACCCAAAATACAGTCAAGAAAGTAGCTCTGAAGCCGAGAAACGGGATCGACCATAAGCACTACCGTGAAATTACATGCAATTTTCAAATTTCTTGTACTTGCTAACTTTGCGACCTCGGGCAGCTATGTTACCATGGAGGAATCACACAAGATTTGACTTTATAGGCTAGAACTGAAGTCGTGCCAACTGTTTAACTCAAAATACAGTCAAGAAAGTGGCTCTGAAGCCGAGAAACGGGATCGACCATAAGCACTAATGTGAAATTACGTACAATTTTCAAATTTCTTGTACTTGACAACTTTGCGACTTCGGGCAGCTATGTTACCATGGAGGAACCACACAAGATTTGACTTTATAGGCTAGAACTGAAGTAGCGCCAACTGAAGTAGCGCCAACTCAAAATACAGTCAAGAAAGTAGCTCTGAAACCGAGAAACGGGATCGAACATAAGCACTACCGTGAAATTACGTACAATTTTCAAATTTCTTGTACTTGCTAACTTTGCGACCTCGGGCAGTTATGTTACCATGGAGGGAGGACACAAGATTTGACTATATAGGCTAGAACTGAAGTCGTGCCAACTGTTTAACTTAAAATACAGTCAAGAAAGTAGCTCTGAAGCCGAGAAACGGGATCGACCATAAGCACTACCGTGAAATTACATGCAATTTTCAAATTTCTTGTACTTGCTAACTTTGCGACCTCGGGCAGCTATGTTACCGTGGAGGAACCACACAAGATTTGACTTTATAGGCTAGAACTGAAGTCGTGCCAACTGTTTAACTCAAAATACAGTCAAGAAAGTGGCTCTGAAGCCGAGAAACGGGATCGACCATAAGCACTACCGTGGAATTACGTGCAATTTTCAAATTTCTTGTACTTGCTAACTTTGCGACCTCGGGCAGTTATGTTACCATGGAGGGAGGACACAAGATTTGACTATATAGGCTAGAACTGAAGTCGTGCCAACTGCTTAACTCAAAATACAGTCAAGAAAGTAGCTCTGAAGCCGAGAAACGGGCTAAGCAACTAAGCACTACCGTGGAATTACGTACACTTTTCAAATTTCTTGTACTTGCTAAGTTTGCGACTTCGGACAGCTATGTTACCATGGATTAATCACACAAGATTTGACTTTTTAGGCTAGAACTGAAGTCGCGCCAACTGTTTAACTCAAAGTACAGTCAAGAAAGTGGCTCTGAAACCGAGAAACGGATCGACCATAAGCACTAATGTGAAATTACGTACAATTTTCAAATTTCTTGTACTTGCTAACTTCGCGACTTCGGACAGCTATGTTACCATGGAGGAAGCACACAAGATTTCACTTTTTAGGCTAGAACTGAAGTCACGCCAACTGCTTAACTCAAAATACAGTCAAGAAAGTAGCTCTGAAGCCGAGAAACGGGATCGACCATAAGCACTACCGTGAAATTACATGCAATTTTCCTTGTACTTGCTAACTTTGCGACCTCGGGCAGCTATGTTACCATGGAGGAACCACGCAAGATTTGACATTATAGGCTAGAACTGAAGTCGCGCCAACTGTTTAACTCAAAATACAGTCAAGAAAGTGGCTCTGAAACCGAGAAACGGATCGACCATAAGCACTAATGTGAAATTACGTACAATTTTCAAATTTCTTGTACTTGCTAACTTTGCGACTTCGGACAGCTATGTTACCATGGATTAATCACACAAGATTAGACTTTTTAGGCTAGAACTGAAGTCGCGCCAACTGTTTAACTCAAAATACAGTCAAGAATGTGGCTCTGAAGCCGAGAAACGGATCGACCATAAGCACTAATGTGAAATTACGTACAATTTTAAAATTTCTTGTACTTGCTAACTTTGCGACCTCGGGCAGCTATGTTACCATGGAGGAATCACACAAGATTTGACTTTATAGGCTAGAACTGAGGTAGCGCCAACTGTTTAACTCAAAATACAGTCAAGAAAGTGGCTCTGAAGCCGAGAAACGGGATCGACCATAAGCACTAATGTGAAATTACGTACAATTTTAAAATTTCTTGTACTTGCTAACTTTGCGACCTCGGGCAGCTATGTTACCATGGAGGAACCACAGAAGATTTGACTTTATAGGCTAGAACTGAAGTAGCGCCAACTGCTTAACTCAAAATACAGTCAAGAAAGTAGCTCTGAAGCCGAGAAACGGGGTAAGCAACTAAGCACTACGTACACTTTTCAAATTTCTTGTACTTGCTAAGTTTGCGACTTCGGACAGCTATGATACCATGGATTAACCACACAAGATTAGACTTTTTAGGCTAGGACTGAAGTCGCGCCAACTGTTTAACTCAAAATACAGTCAAGAAAGTGGCTCTGAAGCCGAGAAACGGGATCGACCATAAGCACTAATGTGAAATTACGTACAATTTTCAAATTTCTTGTACTTGCTAACTTTGCGACCTCGGGCAGCTATGTTACCATGGAGGAATCACACAAGATTTGACTTTATAGGCTAGAACTGAGGTAGCGCCAACTGTTTAACTCAAAATACAGTCAAGAAAGTAGCTCTGAAGCCGAGAAACGGGATCGAACGTAAGCACTACCGTGAAATTACATGCAATTTTCAAATTTCTTGTACTTGCTAACTTTGCGACCTCGGGCAGCTATGTTACCATGGAGGAATCACACAAGATTTGACTTTATAGGCTAGAACTGAGGTAGCGCCAACTGTTTAACTCAAAATACAGTCAAGAAAGTAGCTCTGAAGCCGAGAAACGGGATCGAACGTAAGCACTACCGTGAAATTACATGCAATTTTCAAATTTCTTGTACTTGCTAACTTTGCGACCTCGGGCAGCTATGTTACCATGGAGGAACCACACAAGATTTGACTTTATAGGCTAGAACTGAAGTAGCGCCAACTGCTTAACTCAAAATACAGTCAAGAAAGTAGCTCTGAAGCCGAGAAACGGGGTAAGCAACTAAGCACTACCGTGGAATTACGTACACTTTTCAAATTTCTTGTACTTGCTAAGTTTGCGACTTCGGACAGCTATGATACCATGGATTAATCACACAAGATTAGACTTTTTAGGCTAGAACTGAAGTCGCGCCAACTGTTTAACTCAAAATACAGTCAAGAATGTGGCTCTGAAGCCGAGAAACGGATCGACCATAAGCACTAATGTGAAATTACGTACAATTTTCAAATTTCTTGTACTTGCTAACTTTGCGACCTCGGGCAGCTATGTTACCATGGAGGAATCACACAAGATTTGACTTTATAGGCTAGAACTGAGGTAGCGCCAACTGTTTAACTCAAAATACAGTCAAGAAAGTGGCTCTGAAGCCGAGAAACGGGATCGACCATAAGCACTAATGTGAAATTACGTACAATTTTAAAATTTCTTGTACTTGCTAACTTTGCGACCTCGGGCAGCTATGTTACCATGGAGGAACCACACAAGATTTGACTTTATAGGCTAGAACTGAAGTAGCGCCAACTGCTTAACTCAAAATACAGTCAAGAAAGTAGCTCTGAAGCCGAGAAACGGGGTAAGCAACTAAGCACTACCGTGGAATTACGTACACTTTTCAAATTTCTTGTACTTGCTAAGTTTGCGACTTCGGACAGCTATGATACCATGGATTAATCACACAAGATTTGACTTTTTAGGCTAGAACTGAAGTCGCGCCAACTGTTTAACTCAAAGTACAGTCAAGAAAGTGGCTCTGAAACCGAGAAACGGATCGACCATAAGCACTAATGTGAAATTACGTACAATTTTCAAATTTCTTGTACTTGCTAACTTTGCGACCTCGGGCAGCTATGTTACCATGGAGGAATCACACAAGATTTGACTTTTTAGGCTAGAACTGAAGTCACGCCAACAGCTTAACCCAAAATACAGTCAAGAAAGTAGCTCTGAAGCCGAGAAACGGGATCGACCATAAGCACTACCGTGAAATTACATGCAATTTTCAAATTTCTTGTACTTGCTAACTTTGCGACCTCGGGCAGCTATGTTACCATGGAGGAATCACACAAGATTTGACTTTATAGGCTAGAACTGAAGTCGTGCCAACTGTTTAACTCAAAATACAGTCAAGAAAGTGGCTCTGAAGCCGAGAAACGGGATCGACCATAAGCACTAATGTGAAATTACGTACAATTTTCAAATTTCTTGTACTTGACAACTTTGCGACTTCGGGCAGCTATGTTACCATGGAGGAACCACACAAGATTTGACTTTATAGGCTAGAACTGAAGTAGCGCCAACTGAAGTAGCGCCAACTCAAAATACAGTCAAGAAAGTAGCTCTGAAACCGAGAAACGGGATCGAACATAAGCACTACCGTGAAATTACGTACAATTTTCAAATTTCTTGTACTTGCTAACTTTGCGACCTCGGGCAGTTATGTTACCATGGAGGGAGGACACAAGATTTGACTATATAGGCTAGAACTGAAGTCGTGCCAACTGTTTAACTTAAAATACAGTCAAGAAAGTAGCTCTGAAGCCGAGAAACGGGATCGACCATAAGCACTACCGTGAAATTACATGCAATTTTCAAATTTCTTGTACTTGCTAACTTTGCGACCTCGGGCAGCTATGTTACCATGGAGGAACCACACAAGATTTGACTTTATAGGCTAGAACTGAAGTCGTGCCAACTGTTTAACTCAAAATACAGTCAAGAAAGTGGCTCTGAAGCCGAGAAACGGGATCGACCATAAGCACTACCGTGGAATTACGTATACTTTTCAAATTTCTTGTACTTGCTAACTTTGCGACTTCGGACAGCTATGTTACCACGGATTAATCACACAAGATTAGACTTTTTAGGCTAGAACTGAAGTCGCGCCAACTGTTTAACTCAAAATACAGTCAAGAAAGTAGCTCTGAAGCCGAGAAACGGGATCGAACGTAAGCACTACCGTGAAATTACATGCAATTTTCAAATTTCTTGTACTTGCTAACTTTGCGACCTCGGGCAGCTATGTTACCATGGAGGAACCACACAAGATTTGACTTTATAGGCTAGAACTGAAGTCGTGCCAACTGTTTAACTCAAAATACAGTCAAGAAAGTGGCTCTGAAGCCGAGAAACGGGATCGACCATAAGCACTAATGTGAAATTACGTACAATTTTCAAATTTCTTGTACTTGCTAACTTTGCCACCTCGGGCAGCTATGTTACCATGGAGGAATCACACAAGATTTGACTTTTTAGGCTAGAACTGACGTCACGCCAACTGCTTAACCCAAAATACAGTCAAGAAAGTAGCTCTGAAGCCGAGAAACGGGATCGACCATAAGCACTACCGTGAAATTACATGCAATTTTCAAATTTCTTGTACTTGCTAACTTTGCGACCTCGGGCAGCTATGTTACCATGGAGGAACCACACAAGATTTAACTTTATAGGCTAGAACTGAAGTCGTGCCAACTGTTTAACTCAAAATACAGTCAAGAAAGTGGCTCTGAAGCCGAGAAACGGGATCGACCATAAGCACTAATGTGAAATTACGTACAATTTTCAAATTTCTTGTACTTGCTAACTTTGCGACCTCGGGCAGCTATGTTACCATGGAGGAATCACACAAGATTTTACTTTTTAGGCTAGAACTGAAGTAGCGCCAACTGTTTAGCTCAAAATACAGTCAAGAAAGTGGCTCTGAAGCCGAGAAACGGGATCGACCATAAGCACTACCGTGAAATTACATGCAATTTTCAAAGTTCTTGTACTTGCTAACTTTGCGACCTCGGGCAGCTATGTTACCATGGAGGAACCACACAAGATTTGACTTTATAGGCTAGAACTGAAGTCGTGCCAACTGCTTAACTCAAAATACAGTCAAGAAAGTAGCTCTGAAGCCGAGAAACGGGATCGACCATAAGCACTACCGTGGAATTACGTACACTTTTCAAATTTCTTGTACTTGCTAACTGTGCGACCTCGGGCAGCTATGTTACCATGGAGGTATCACACAAGATTTGACTTGATAGGCTAGAACTGAATTAGCACCAACTGCTTAACTCAAAATACAGTCAAGAAAGTAGCTCTGAAGCCGAGAAACGGGATCGACCATAAGCACTACCGTGGAATTACGTACACTTTTCAAATTTCTTGTACTTGCTAAGGAAGTACCACACAAGATTTGACTTTATAGGCTAGAACTGAATTAGCGCCAACTGTTTAACTCAAAATACAGTCAAGAAAGTAGCTCTGAAGCCGAGAAACGGGATCGAACGTAAGCACTACCGTGAAATTACATGCAATTTTCAAATTTCTTGTATTTGCTAACTTTGCGACCTCGGGCAGCTATGTTACCATGGAGGAACCACACAAGATTTGACTTTATAGGCTAGAACTGAAGTCGTGCCAACTGTTTAATTCAAAATACAGTCAAGAAAGTGGCTCCGAAGCCGAGAAACGGGATCGACCATAAGCACTAATGTGAAATTACGTGCAATTTTCAAATTTCTTGTACTTGCTCACTTTGCGACCTCGGGCAGCTATGTTACCATGGAGGAACCACACAACATTTGACTTTATAGGCTAGAACTCAAGTCACGCCAACTGCTTAACTCAAAATACAGTCAAGAAAGTAGCTCTGAAGCCGAGAAACGGGATCGAACGTAAGCACTACCGTGAAATTACATGCAATTTTCAAATTTCTTGTACTTGCTAACTTTGCGACCTCGGGCAGCTATGTTACCATGGAGGAACCACACAAGATTTGACTTTATAGGCTAGAACTGAAGTAGCGCCAACTGCTTAACTCAAAATACAGTCAAGAAAGTAGCTCTGAAGCCGAGAAACGGGCTAAGCAACTAAGCACTACCGTGGAATTACGTACACTTTTCAAATTTCTTGTACTTGCTAAGTTTGCGACTTCGGACAGCTATGATACCATGGATTAATCACACAAGATTTGACTTTTTAGGCTAGAACTGAAGTCGCGCCAACTGTTTAACTCAAAGTACAGTCAAGAAAGTGGCTCTGAAACCGAGAAACGGATCGACCATAAGCACTAATGTGAAATTACGTACAATTTTCAAATTTCTTGTACTTGCTAACTTTGCGACCTCGGGCAGCTATGTTACCATGGAGGAATCACACAAGATTTGACTTTTTAGGCTAGAACTGAAGTCACGCCAACAGCTTAACCCAAAATACAGTCAAGAAAGTAGCTCTGAACCCGAGAAACGGGATCGACCATAAGCACTACCGTGAAATTACATGCAATTTTCAAATTTCTTGTACTTGACAACCTTGCGACTTCGGGCAGCTATGTTACCATGGAGGAACCACACAAGATTTGACTTTATAGGCTAGAACTGAAGTAGCGCCAACTGAAGTAGCGCCAACTCAAAATACAGTCAAGAAAGTAGCTCTGAAACCGAGAAACGGGATCGAACATAAGCACTACCGTGAAATTACGTACAATTTTCAAATTTCTTGTACTTGCTAACTTTGCGACCTCGGGCAGCTATGTTACCATGGAGGGAGGACACAAGATTTGACTATATAGGCTAGAACTGAAGTCGTGCCAACTGTTTAACTTAAAATACAGTCAAGAAAGTGGCTCTGAAACCGAGAAACGGATCGACCATAAGCACTAATGTGAAATTACGTACAATTTTCAAATTTCTTGTACTTGCTAACTTTGCGACCTCGGGCAGCTATGTTACCATGGAGGAATCACACAAGATTTGACTTTTTAGGCTAGAACTGAAGTCACGCCAACTGCTTAACCCAAAATACAGTCAAGAAAGTAGCTCTGAAGCCGAGAAACGGGATCGACCATAAGCACTACCGTGAAATTACATGCAATTTTCAAATTTCTTGTACTTGCTAACTTTGCGACCTCGGGCAGCTATGTTACCATGGAGGAACCACACAAGATTTAACTTTATAGGCTAGAACTGAAGTCGTGCCAACTGTTTAACTCAAAATACAGTCAAGAAAGTGGCTCTGAAGCCGAGAAACGGGATCGACCATAAGCACTAATGTGAAATTACGTACAATTTTCAAATTTCTTGTACTTGCTAACTTTGCGACCTCGGGCAGCTATGTTACCATGGAGGAATCACACAAGATTTTACTTTTTAGGCTAGAACTGAAGTAGCGCCAACTGTTTAGCTCAAAATACAGTCAAGAAAGTGGCTCTGAAGCCGAGAAACGGGATCGACCATAAGCACTACCGTGAAATTACATGCAATTTTCAAAGTTCTTGTACTTGCTAACTTTGCGACCTCGGGCAGCTATGTTACCATGGAGGAACCACACAAGATTTGACTTTATAGGCTAGAACTGAAGTCGTGCCAACTGCTTAACTCAAAATACAGTCAAGAAAGTAGCTCTGAAGCCGAGAAACGGGATCGACCATAAGCACTACCGTGGAATTACGTACACTTTTCAAATTTCTTGTACTTGCTAACTTTGCGACCTCGGGCAGCTATGTTACCATGGAGGTATCACACAAGATTTGACTTGATAGGCTAGAACTGAAGTAGCACCAACTGCTTAACTCAAAATACAGTCAAGAAAGTGGCTCTGAAGCCGAGAAACGGGATCGACCATAAGCACTACCGTGGAATTACGTACACTTTTCAAATTTCTTGTACTTGCTAAGTTTGCGACTTCGGACAGCTATGTTACCATGGATTAATCACACAAGATTTGACTTTTTAGGCTAGAACTGAAGTCGCGCCAGCTATTTAACTCAAAATACAGTCAAGAAAGTGGCTCTGAAACCGAGAAACGGATCGACCATAAGCACTAATGTGAAATTAGGTACAATTTTCAAATTTCTTGTACTTGCCAACTTTGCGACTTCGGGCAGCTATGTTACCATGGAGGAACCACACAAGATTTGACTTTATAGGCTAGAACTGAAGTAGCGCCAACTGAAGTAGCGCCAACTCAAAATACAGTCAAGAAAGTAGCTCTGAAACCGAGAAACGGGATCGAACATAAGCACTACCGTGAAATTACATGCAATTTTCAAATTTCTTATACTTGCTAACTTTGCGACCTCGGGCAGCTATGTTACCATGGAGGAACCACACAAGATTTGACTTTATAGGCTAGAACTGAAGTCACGCCAACTGCTTAACTCAAAATACAGTCAAGAAAGTAGCTCTGAAGCCGAGAAACGGGATCGACCATAAGCACTACCGTGGAATTACGTACAATTTTCAAATTTCTTGTACTTGCTAACTTTGCGACCTCGGGCAGCTATGTTACCATGGAGGAACCACACAAGATTTGACTTTTTAGGCTAGAACTGAAGTCGTGCCAACTGCTTAACTCAAAATACAGTCAAGAAAGTGGCTCTGAAGCCGAGAAACGGGATCGGACATAAGCACTACCGTGAAATTACGTACAATTTTCAAATTTCTTGTACTTGCTCACTTTGCGACCTCGGGCAGCTATGTTACCATGGAGGAACCACACAAGATTTGACTTTATAGGCTAGAACTGAAGTCACGCCAACTGCTTAACTCAAAATACAGTCAAGAAAGTAGCTCTGAAGCCGAGAAACGGGATCGACCATAAGCACTAATGTGAAATTACGTACAATTTTCTACGATCCGTTTCTACGGTTTCATTGTACGTAATTTCACATTAGTGCTAGTGGTCGATCCCGTTTCTCGGCTTCAGAGCCACTTTCTTGACTGTATTTTGAGTTAAGCAGTTGGTGCTACTTCAGTTCTAGCCTATCAAGTCAAATCTTGTGTGATACCTCCATGGTAACATAGCTGCCCGAGGTCGCAAAGTTAGCAAGTACAAGAAATTTGAAAAGTGTACGTAATTCCACGGTAGTGCTTATGGTCGATCCCGTTTCTCTGCTTCAGAGCTACTTTCTTGACTGTATTTTGAGTTAAGCAGTTGGCACGACTTCAGTTCTAGCCTATAAAGTCAAATCTTGTGTGGTTCCTCCATGGTAACATAGCTGCCCGAGGTCGCAAAGTTAGCAAGTACAAGAACTTTGAAAATTGCATGTAATTTCACGGTAGTGCTTATGGTCGATCCCGTTTCTCGGCTTCAGAGCCACTTTCTTGACTGTATTTTGAGTTAAGCAGTTGGTGCTACTTCAGTTCTAGCCTATCAAGTCAAATCTTGTGTGATACCTCCATGGTAACATAGCTGCCCGAGGTCGCAAAGTTAGCAAGTACAAGAAATTTGAAAATTGCATGTAATTTCACGGTAGTGCTTATGTTCGATCCCGATTCTCGGCTTCAGAGCTATTTTCTTGACTGTATTTTGAGTTTAACAGTTGGCGTGACTTCAGTTCTAGCCTATAAAGTCAAATCTTGTGTGGTTCCTCCATGGTAACATAGCTGCCCGAGGTCGCAAATTTAGCAAGTATAAGAAATTTGAAAATTGTACGTAATTTCACATTAGTGCTTATGGTCGATCCCGTTTCTCGGCTTCAGAGCCACTTTCTTGACTGTATTTTGAGTTAAGCAGTTGGTGCTACTTCAGTTCTAGCCTATCAAGTCAAATCTTGTGTGATACCTCCATGGTAACATAGCTGCCCGAGGTCGCAAAGTTAGCAAGTACAAGAACT
Organism: Merodon equestris; assembly: GCA_958301585.1. Lineage (NCBI taxonomy): Eukaryota > Metazoa > Arthropoda > Insecta > Diptera > Syrphidae > Merodon > Merodon equestris. The sequence continues at coordinate 50,064,367 of OY284413.1, forward strand.
TTGAAAATTGCATGTAATTTCACGGTAGTGCTTATGGTCGATCCCGTTTCTCGGCTTCAGAGCCACTTTCTTGACTGTATTTTGAGTTAAACAGTTGGCACGACTTCAGTTCTAGCCTATAAAGTCAAATCTTGTGTGGTTCCTCCATGGTAACATAGCTGCCCGAGGTCGCAAAGTTAGCAAGTACAAGAAATTTGAAAATTGCATGTAATTTCACGGTAGTGCTTATGGTCGATCCCGTTTCTCGGCTTCAGAGCTACTTTCTTGACTGTATTTTGGGTTAAGCAGTTGGCGTGACTTCAGTTCTAGCCTAAAAAGTCAAATCTTGTGTGATTCCTCCATGGTAACATAGCTGCCCGAGGTCGCAAAGTTAGCAAGTACAAAATACAGTCAAGAAAGTAGCTCTGAAGCCGAGAAACGGGATCGACCATAAGCACTACCGTGGAATTACGTACACTTTTCAAATTTCTTGTACTTGCTAACTTTGCGACCTCGGGCAGCTATGTTACCATGGAGGAATCACACAAGAATTGACTTTTTAGGCTAGAACTGAAGTAGCGCCAACTGTTTAACTCAAAATACAGTCAAGAAAGTGGCTCTGAAGCCGAGAAACGGGATCGACCATAAGCACTACCGTGAAATTACATGCAATTTTCAAAGTTCTTGTACTTGCTAACTTTGCGACCTCGGGCAGCTATGTTACCATGGAGGAACCACACAAGATTTGACTTTATAGGCTAGAACTGAAGTCGTGCCAACTGCTTAACTCAAAATACAGTCAAGAAAGTAGCTCTGAAGCAGAGAAACGGGATCGACCATAAGCACTACCGTGGAATTACGTACACTTTTCAAATTTATTGTACTTGCTAACTTTGCGACCTCGGGCAGCTATGTTACCATGGAGGTATCACACAAGATTTGGCTTGATAGGCTAGAACTGAAGTAGCACCAACTGCTTAACTCAAAATACAGTCAAGAAAGTGGCTCTGAAGCCGAGAAACGGGATCGACCATAAGCACTAATGTGAAATTACGTACAATTTTCAAATTTCTTATACTTGCTAAATTTGCGACCTCGGGCAGCTATGTTACCATGGAGGAACCACACAAGATTTGACTTTATAGGCTAGAACTGAAGTCACGCCAACTGTTACACTCAAAATACAGTCAAGAAAATAGCTCTGAAGCCGAGAATCGGGATCGAACATAAGCACTACCGTGAAATTACATGCAATTTTCAAATTTCTTGTACTTGCTAACTTTGCGACCTCGGGCAGCTATGTTACCATGGAGGAACCACACAACATTTGACTTTATAGGCTAGAACTGAAGTCACGCCAACTGCTTAACTCAAAATACAGTCAAGAAAGTGGCTCTGAAGCCGAGAAACGGGATCGACCATAAGCACTACCGTGGAATTACGTACACTTTTCAAATTTCTTGTACTTGCTAACTTTGCGACCTCGGGCAGCTATGTTACCATGGAGGAATCACACAAGATTTGACTTTTTAGGCTAGAACTGAAGTCGCGCCAACTGCTTAACTCAAAGTACAGTCAAGAAAGTAGCTCTGAAGCCGAGAAACGGGATCGACCATAAGCACTACCGTGAAATTACATGCAATTTTCAAATTTCTTGTACTTGCTAACCTTGCGACCTCGGGCAGCTATGTTACCATGGAGGAACCACACAAGATTTGACTTTATAGGCTAGAACTGAAGTCGTGCCAACTGTTTAACTCAAAATACAGTCAAGAAAGTGGCTCTGAAGCCGAGAAACGGTATCGACCATAAGCACTACCGTGGAATTACGTATACTTTTCAAATTTCTTGTACTTGCTAATTTTGCGACTTCGGACAGCTATGTTACCATGGATTAATCACACAAGATTAGACTTTTTAGGCTAGAACTGAAGTCGCGCCAACTGTTTAACTCAAAATACAGTCAAGAAAGTAGCTCTGAAGCCGAGAAACGGGATCGACCATAAGCACTACCGTGAAATTACATGCAATTTTCAAATTTCTTGTACTTGCTAACTTTGCGACCTCGGGCAGCTATGTTACCATGGAGGAACCACACAAGATTTGACTTTATAGGCTAGAACTGAAGTCGTGCCAACTGTTTAACTCAAAATACAGTCAAGAAAGTGGCTCTGAAGCCGAGAAACGGGATCGACCATAAGCACTAATGTGAAATTACGTACAATTTTAAAATTTCTTGTACTTGCTAACTTTGCGACCTCGGGCAGCTATGTTACCATGGAGGAACCACACAAGATTTGACTTTATAGGCTAGAACTGAAGTAGCGCCAACTGTTTAACTCAAAATACAGTCAAGAAAGTAGCTCTGAAGCCGAGAAACGGGATCGACCATAAGCACTACCGTGGAATTACGTACACTTTTCAAATTTCTTGTACTTGCTAAGTTTGCGACTTCGGACAGCTATGTTACCATGGATTAATCACACAAGATTTGACTTTTTAGGCTAGAACTGAAGTCGCGCCAACTGTTTAACTCAAAATACAGTCAAGAAAGTGGCTCTGAAACCGAGAAACGGATCGACCATAAGCACTAATGTGAAATTACGTACAATTTTCAAATTTCTTGTACTTGCTAACTTTGCGACCTGGGGCAGCTATGTTACCATGGAGGAATCACACAAGATTTGACTTTTTAGGCTAGAACTGAAGTCACGCCAACTGCTTAACCCAAAATACAGTCAAGAAAGTAGCTCTGAAGCCGAGAAACGAGATCGACCATAAGCACTACCGTGAAATTACATGCAATTTTCAAATTTCTTGTACTTGCTAAATTTGCGACCTCGGGCAGCTATGTTACCATGGAGGAACCACACAAGATTTAACTTTATAGGCTAGAACTGAAGTCGTGCCAACTGTTTAACTCAAAATACAGTCAAGAAAGTGGCTCTGAAGCCGAGAAACGGGATCGACCATAAGCACTAATGTGAAATTACGTACAATTCTCAAATTTCTTGTACTTGCTAACTTTGCGACCTCGGGCAGCTATGTTACCATGGAGGAATCACACAAGATTTTACTTTTTAGGCTAGAACTGAAGTAGCGCCAACTGTTTAGCTCAAAATACAGTCAAGAAAGTGGCTCTGAAGCCGAGAAACGGGATCGACCATAAGCACTACCGTGAAATTACATGCAATTTTCAAAGTTCTTGTACTTGCTAACTTTGCGACCTCGGGCAGCTATGTTACCATGGAGGAACCACACAAGATTTGACTTTATAGGCTAGAACTGAAGTCGTGCCAACTGCTTAACTCAAAATACAGTCAAGAAAGTAGCTCTGAAGCCGAGAAACGGGATCGACCATAAGCACTACCGTGGAATTACGTACACTTTTCAAATTTCTTGTACTTGCTAACTTTGCGACCTCGGGCAGCTATGTTACCATGGAGGTATCACACAAGATTTGACTTTATAGGCTAGAACTGAAGTAGCACTTTGCGACCTCGGGCAGCTATGTTACCATGGAGGAATCACACAAGATTTGACTTTTTAGGCTAGAACTGAAGTAGCGCCAACTGTTTAACTCAAAATACAGTCAAGAAAGTGGCTCTGAAGCCGAGAAACGGGATCGACCATAAGCACTACCGTGAAATTACATGCAATTTTCAAAGTTCTTGTACTTGCTAACTTTGCGACCTCGGGCAGCTATGTTACCATGGAGGAACCACACAAGATTTGACTTTATAGGCTAGAACTGAAGTCGTGCCAACTGCTTAACTCAAAATACAGTCAAGAAAGTAGCTCTGAAGCAGAGAAACGGGATCGACCATAAGCACTACCGTGGAATTACGTACACTTTTCAAATTTCTTGTACTTGCTAACTTTGCGACCTCGGGCAGCTATGTTACCATGGAGGTATCACACAAGATTTGACTTGATAGGCTAGAACTGAAGTAGCACCAACTGCTTAACTCAAAATACAGTCAAGAAAGTGGCTCTGAAGCCGAGAAACGGGATCGACCATAAGCACTAATGTGAAATTACGTACAATTTTCAAATTTCTTATACTTGCTAAATTTGCGACCTCGGGCAGCTATGTTACCATGGAGGAACCACACAAGATTTGACTTTATAGGCTAGAACTGAAGTCACGCCAACTGTTAAACTCAAAATACAGTCAAGAAAAGCTCTGAAGCCGAGAATCGGGATCGAACATAAGCACTACCGTGAAATTACATGCAATTTTCAAATTTCTTGTACTTGCTAACTTTGCGACCTCGGGCAGCTATGTTACCATGGAGGAACCACACAACATTTGACTTTATAGGCTAGAACTGAAGTCACGCCAACTGCTTAACTCAAAATACAGTCAAGAAAGTGGCTCTGAAGCCGAGAAACGGGATCGACCATAAGCAATACCGTGGAATTACGTACAATTTTCAAATTTCTTGTACTTACTAACTTTGCGACTTCGGGCAGCTATGTTACCATGGAGGAACCACACAAGATTTGACTTTTTAGGCTAGAACTGAAGTCGTGACAACTGCTTAGCTCAAAATACAGTCAAGAAAGTGGCTCTGAAGCCGAGAAACGGGATCGACCATAAGCACTAATGTGAAATTACGTACAATTTTCAAATTTCTTGTACTTGCTCACTTTGCGACCTCGGGCAGCTATGTTACCATGGAGGAACCACACAAGATTTGACTTTATAGGCTAGAACTGAAGTCACGCCAACTGCTTAACTCAAAATACAGTCAAGAAAGTAGCTCTGAAGCCGAGAAACGGGATCGACCATAAGCACTAATGTGAAATTACGTACAATTTTCAAATTTCTTGTACTTGCTAATTTTGCGACCTCGGGCAGCTATGTTACCATGGAGGTATCACACAAGATTTGACTTTATAGTCTAGAACTGAAGTAGCACCAACTGTTTAACTCAAAATACAGTCAAGAAAGTAGCTCTGAAGCCGAGAAACGGGATCGAATATAAGCACTACCGTGAAATTACATGCAATTTTCAAATTTCTTGTACTTGCTAACTTTACGACCTCGGGCAGCTATGTTACCATGGAGGAATCACACAAGATTTGACTTTTTAAGCTAGAACTGAAGTCGTGCCAACTGTTTAACTCAAAATACAGTCAAGAAAGTAGCTCTGAAGCCCAGAAACGGGATCGAACATAAGCACTACCGTGAAATTACATGCAATTTTCAAATTTCTTGTACTTGCTAAATTTGCGACCTCGGGCAGCTATGTTACCATGGAGGAATCACACAAGATTAGACTTTTTAGGCTAGAACTGAAGTCACGCCAACTGTTTAACTCAAAATATAGTCAAGAAAGTGGCTCTGAAGCCAAGAAACGGGATCGACCATAAGCACTAATGTGAAATTACGTACAATTTTCAAATTTCTTGTACTTGCTAACTTTGCGACCTCGGGCAGCTATGTTACCATGGAGGAATCACACAAGATTTTACTTTTTAGGCTAGAACTGAAGTAGCGCCAACTGTTTAACTCAAAATACAGTCAAGAAAGTAGCTCTGAAGCCGAGAAACGGGATCGAATATAAGCACTACCGTGAAATTACATGCAATTTTCAAATTTCTTGTACTTGCTAACTTTGCGACCTCGGGCAGCTATGTTACCATGGAGGAATCACACAAGATTTGACTTTTTAGGCTAGAACTGAAGTAGCACCAACTGTTTAACTCAAAATACAGTCAAGAAAGTGGCTCTGAAGCCGAGAAACGGGATCGACCATAAGCACTAATGTGAAATTACGTACAATTTTCAAATTTCTTGTACTTGCTAACTTTGCGACCTCGGGCAGCTATGTTACCATGGAGGAATCACACAAGATTTGACTTTTTAGGCTAGAACTGAAGTAGCGCCAACTGCTTAACTCAAAATACAGTCAAGAAAGTAGCTCTGAAGCCGAGAAACGGGATCGAACATAAGCACTACCGTGAAATTACATGCAATTTTCAAATTTCTTGTACTTGCTAACTTTGCGACCTCGGGCAGCTATGTTACCATGGAGGTATCACACAAGATTTGACTTTATAGGCTAGAACTGAAGTAGCGCCAACTGTTTAACTCAAAATACAGTCAAGAAAGTAGCTCTGAAGCCGAGAAACGGGATCGAATATAAGCACTACCGTGAAATTACATGCAATTTTCAAATTTCTTGTACTTGCTAACTTTGGGACCTCGGGCAGCTATGTTACCATGGATTAATCACACAAGATTTGACTTTTTAGGCTAGAACTGAAATAGCGCCAACTGTTGAACTCAAAATACAGTCAAGAAAGTAGCTCTGAAGCCGAGAAACGGGATCGAACATAAGCAATACCGTGAAATTACATGCAATTTTCAAATTTCTTATACTTGCTAACTTTGCGACCTCGGGCAGCTATGTTACCATGGAGGAACCACACAAGATTTGACTTTTTAGGCTAGAACTGATGTCGCGCCAACTGTTTAACTCAAAATACAGTCAAGAAAGTGGCTCTGAAACCGAGAAACGGATCGACCATAAGCACTACCGTGGAATTTCGTACACTTTTCAAATTTCTTGTACTTGCTAACTTTGCGACTTCGGACAGCTATGTTACCATGGATTAATCACACAAGATTTGACTTTTTAGGCTAGAACTGAAGTCGCGCCAACTGCTTAACTCAAAATACAGTCAAGAAAGTGGCTCTGAAGCCGAGAAACGGATCGCCCATAAGCACTAATGTGAAATTACGTACAATTTTCAAATTTCTTGTACTTGCTAACTTTGCGACCTCGGGCAGCTAGGTTACCATATAGGAAGCACACAAGATTTGACTTTTTAGGCTAGAACTGAAGTCACGCCAACTGCTTAACTCAAAATACAGTCAAGAAAGTAGCTCTGAAGCCGAGAAACGGGATCGACCATAAGCACTACCGTGAAATTACATGCAATTTTCAAATTTCTTGTACTTGCTAACTTTGCGACCTCGGCAAGCTATGTTACCATGGAGGAACCACACAAGATTTGACATTATAGGCTAGAACTGAAGTCGCGCCAACTGTTTAACTCAAAATACAGTCAAGAAAGTAGCTCTGAAGGCGAGAAACGGGATCGACCATAAGCACTACCGTGGAATTACGTACACTTTTCAAATTTCTTGTACTTGCTAATTTTGCGACCTCGGGCAGCTATGTTACCATGGAGGTATCACACAAGATTTGACTTTATAGGCTAGAACTGAAGTCACGCCAACTGCTTAACTCAAAATACAGTCAAGAAAGTAGCTCTGAAGCCGAGAAACGGGATCGACCATAAGCACTACCGTGAAATTACATGCAATTTTCAAATTTCTTGTACTTGCTAACTTTGCGACCTCGGGCAGCTATGTTACCATGGAGGAATCACACAAGATTTGACTTTTTAAGCTAGAACTGAAGTCGTGCCAACTGTTTAAATCAAAATACAGTCAAGAAAGTGGCTCTGAAGCCGAGAAACGGGATCGACCATAAGCACTAATGTGAAATTACGTACAATTTTCAAATTTCTTGTACTTGCTAACTTTGCGACCTCGGGCAGCTATGTTACCATGGAGGAACCACACAAGATTTGACTTTATAGGCTAGAACTGAAGTCGCGCCAACTGTTTAACTCAAAATACAGTCAAGAAAGTAACTCTGAAGCCGAGAAACGGGATCGACCATAAGCACTACCGTGGAATTACGTACACTTTTCAAATTTCTTGTACTTGCTAACTTTGCGACTTCGGACAGCTATGTTACCATGGATTAATCACACAAGATTAGACTTTTTAGGCTAGAACTGAAGTCGCGCCAACTGTTTAACTCAAAATACAGTCAAGAATGTGGCTCTGAAGCCGAGAAACGGATCGACCATAAGCACTAATGTGAAATTACGTACAATTTTCAAATTTCTTGTACTTGCTAACTTTGCGACCTCGGGCAGCTATGTTACCATGGATGAATCACACAAGATTTGACTTTATAGGCTAGAACTGAAGTAGCGCCAACTGTTTAACTCAAAATACAGTCAACAAAGTAGCTCTGAAGCCGAGAAACGGGATCGAACGTAAGCACTAATGTGAAATTACATGCAATTTTCAAATTTCTTGTACTTGCTAACTTTACGACCTCGGGCAGCTATGTTACCATGGAGGAATCACACAAGATTTGAGTTTTTAAGCTAGAACTGAAGTCACGCCAACTGTCTAACTCAAAATACAGTCAAGAAAGTGGCTCTGAAACCGAGAAACGGATCGACCATAAGCACTACCGTGGAATTACATGCAATTTTCAAAGTTCTTGTACTTGCTAACTTTGCGACCTCGGGCAGCTATGTTACCATGGAGGAACCACACAAGATTTGACTTTATAGGCTAGAACTGAAGTCGTGCCAACTGCTTAACTCAAAATACAGTCAAGAAAGTAGCTCTGAAGCAGAGAAACGGGATCGACCATAAGCACTACCGTGGAATTACGTACACTTTTCAAATTTCTTGTACTTGCTAACTTTGCGACCTCGGGCAGCTATGTTACCATGGAGGTATCACACAAGATTTGACTTGATAGGCTAGAACTGAAGTAGCACCAACTGCTTAACTCAAAATACAGTCAAGAAAGTGGCTCTGAAGCCGAGAAACGGGATCGACCATAAGCACTAATGTGAAATTACGTACAATTTTCAAATTTCTTATACTTGCTAAATTTGCGACCTCGGGCAGCTATGTTACCATGGAGGAACCACACAAGATTTGACTTTATAGGCTAGAACTGAAGTCACGCCAACTGTTAAACTCAAAATACAGTCAAGAAAAGCTCTGAAGCCGAGAATCGGGATCGAACATAAGCACTACCGTGAAATTACATGCAATTTTCAAATTTCTTGTACTTGCTAACTTTGCGACCTCGGGCAGCTATGTTACCATGGAGGAACCACACAACATTTGACTTTATAGGCTAGAACTGAAGTCACGCCAACTGCTTAACTCAAAATACAGTCAAGAAAGTGGCTCTGAAGCCGAGAAACGGGATCGACCATAAGCAATACCGTGGAATTACGTACAATTTTCAAATTTCTTGTACTTACTAACTTTGCGACTTCGGGCAGCTATGTTACCATGGAGGAACCACACAAGATTTGACTTTTTAGGCTAGAACTGAAGTCGTGACAACTGCTTAGCTCAAAATACAGTCAAGAAAGTGGCTCTGAAGCCGAGAAACGGGATCGACCATAAGCACTAATGTGAAATTACGTACAATTTTCAAATTTCTTGTACTTGCTCACTTTGCGACCTCGGGCAGCTATGTTACCATGGAGGAACCACACAAGATTTGACTTTATAGGCTAGAACTGAAGTCACGCCAACTGCTTAACTCAAAATACAGTCAAGAAAGTAGCTCTGAAGCCGAGAAACGGGATCGACCATAAGCACTAATGTGAAATTACGTACAATTTTCAAATTTCTTGTACTTGCTAATTTTGCGACCTCGGGCAGCTATGTTACCATGGAGGTATCACACAAGATTTGACTTTATAGTCTAGAACTGAAGTAGCACCAACTGTTTAACTCAAAATACAGTCAAGAAAGTAGCTCTGAAGCCGAGAAACGGGATCGAATATAAGCACTACCGTGAAATTACATGCAATTTTCAAATTTCTTGTACTTGCTAACTTTACGACCTCGGGCAGCTATGTTACCATGGAGGAATCACACAAGATTTGACTTTTTAAGCTAGAACTGAAGTCGTGCCAACTGTTTAACTCAAAATACAGTCAAGAAAGTAGCTCTGAAGCCCAGAAACGGGATCGAACATAAGCACTACCGTGAAATTACATGCAATTTTCAAATTTCTTGTACTTGCTAAATTTGCGACCTCGGGCAGCTATGTTACCATGGAGGAATCACACAAGATTAGACTTTTTAGGCTAGAACTGAAGTCACGCCAACTGTTTAACTCAAAATATAGTCAAGAAAGTGGCTCTGAAGCCAAGAAACGGGATCGACCATAAGCACTAATGTGAAATTACGTACAATTTTCAAATTTCTTGTACTTGCTAACTTTGCGACCTCGGGCAGCTATGTTACCATGGAGGAATCACACAAGATTTTACTTTTTAGGCTAGAACTGAAGTAGCGCCAACTGTTTAACTCAAAATACAGTCAAGAAAGTAGCTCTGAAGCCGAGAAACGGGATCGAATATAAGCACTACCGTGAAATTACATGCAATTTTCAAATTTCTTGTACTTGCTAACTTTGCGACCTCGGGCAGCTATGTTACCATGGAGGAATCACACAAGATTTGACTTTTTAGGCTAGAACTGAAGTAGCACCAACTGTTTAACTCAAAATACAGTCAAGAAAGTGGCTCTGAAGCCGAGAAACGGGATCGACCATAAGCACTAATGTGAAATTACGTACAATTTTCAAATTTCTTGTACTTGCTAACTTTGCGACCTCGGGCAGCTATGTTACCATGGAGGAATCACACAAGATTTGACTTTTTAGGCTAGAACTGAAGTAGCGCCAACTGCTTAACTCAAAATACAGTCAAGAAAGTAGCTCTGAAGCCGAGAAACGGGATCGAACATAAGCACTACCGTGAAATTACATGCAATTTTCAAATTTCTTGTACTTGCTAACTTTGCGACCTCGGGCAGCTATGTTACCATGGAGGTATCACACAAGATTTGACTTTATAGGCTAGAACTGAAGTAGCGCCAACTGTTTAACTCAAAATACAGTCAACAAAGTAGCTCTGAAGCCGAGAAACGGGATCGAATATAAGCACTACCGTGAAATTACATGCAATTTTCAAATTTCTTGTACTTGCTAACTTTGGGACCTCGGGCAGCTATGTTACCATGGATTAATCACACAAGATTTGACTTTTTAGGCTAGAACTGAAATAGCGCCAACTGTTGAACTCAAAATACAGTCAAGAAAGTAGCTCTGAAGCCGAGAAACGGGATCGAACATAAGCAATACCGTGAAATTACATGCAATTTTCAAATTTCTTATACTTGCTAACTTTGCGACCTCGGGCAGCTATGTTACCATGGAGGAACCACACAAGATTTGACTTTTTAGGCTAGAACTGATGTCGCGCCAACTGTTTAACTCAAAATACAGTCAAGAAAGTGGCTCTGAAACCGAGAAACGGATCGACCATAAGCACTACCGTGGAATTTCGTACACTTTTCAAATTTCTTGTACTTGCTAACTTTGCGACTTCGGACAGCTATGTTACCATGGATTAATCACACAAGATTTGACTTTTTAGGCTAGAACTGAAGTCGCGCCAACTGCTTAACTCAAAATACAGTCAAGAAAGTGGCTCTGAAGCCGAGAAACGGATCGCCCATAAGCACTAATGTGAAATTACGTACAATTTTCAAATTTCTTGTACTTGCTAACTTTGCGACCTCGGGCAGCTAGGTTACCATATAGGAAGCACACAAGATTTGACTTTTTAGGCTAGAACTGAAGTCACGCCAACTGCTTAACTCAAAATACAGTCAAGAAAGTAGCTCTGAAGCCGAGAAACGGGATCGACCATAAGCACTACCGTGAAATTACATGCAATTTTCAAATTTCTTGTACTTGCTAACTTTGCGACCTCGGCAAGCTATGTTACCATGGAGGAACCACACAAGATTTGACATTATAGGCTAGAACTGAAGTCGCGCCAACTGTTTAACTCAAAATACAGTCAAGAAAGTAGCTCTGAAGGCGAGAAACGGGATCGACCATAAGCACTACCGTGGAATTACGTACACTTTTCAAATTTCTTGTACTTGCTAATTTTGCGACCTCGGGCAGCTATGTTACCATGGAGGTATCACACAAGATTTGACTTTATAGGCTAGAACTGAAGTCACGCCAACTGCTTAACTCAAAATACAGTCAAGAAAGTAGCTCTGAAGCCGAGAAACGGGATCGACCATAAGCACTACCGTGAAATTACATGCAATTTTCAAATTTCTTGTACTTGCTAACTTTGCGACCTCGGGCAGCTATGTTACCATGGAGGAATCACACAAGATTTGACTTTTTAAGCTAGAACTGAAGTCGTGCCAACTGTTTAAATCAAAATACAGTCAAGAAAGTGGCTCTGAAGCCGAGAAACGGGATCGACCATAAGCACTAATGTGAAATTACGTACAATTTTCAAATTTCTTGTACTTGCTAACTTTGCGACCTCGGGCAGCTATGTTACCATGGAGGAACCACACAAGATTTGACTTTATAGGCTAGAACTGAAGTCGCGCCAACTGTTTAACTCAAAATACAGTCAAGAAAGTAACTCTGAAGCCGAGAAACGGGATCGACCATAAGCACTACCGTGGAATTACGTACACTTTTCAAATTTCTTGTACTTGCTAACTTTGCGACTTCGGACAGCTATGTTACCATGGATTAATCACACAAGATTAGACTTTTTAGGCTAGAACTGAAGTCGCGCCAACTGTTTAACTCAAAATACAGTCAAGAATGTGGCTCTGAAGCCGAGAAACGGATCGACCATAAGCACTAATGTGAAATTACGTACAATTTTCAAATTTCTTGTACTTGCTAACTTTGCGACCTCGGGCAGCTATGTTACCATGGATGAATCACACAAGATTTGACTTTATAGGCTAGAACTGAAGTAGCGCCAACTGTTTAACTCAAAATACAGTCAACAAAGTAGCTCTGAAGCCGAGAAACGGGATCGAACGTAAGCACTAATGTGAAATTACATGCAATTTTCAAATTTCTTGTACTTGCTAACTTTACGACCTCGGGCAGCTATGTTACCATGGAGGAATCACACAAGATTTGAGTTTTTAAGCTAGAACTGAAGTCACGCCAACTGTCTAACTCAAAATACAGTCAAGAAAGTGGCTCTGAAACCGAGAAACGGATCGACCATAAGCACTACCGTGGAATTACATGCAATTTTCAAATTTCTTGTACTTGCTAACTTTGCGACCTCGGGCAGCTATGTTACCATGGAGGAACCACGCAAGATGTGACTTTATAGGCTAGAACTGAAGTTGCGCCAACTGTTTAACTCAAAATACAGTCAAGAAAGTAGCTCTGAAGCTGAGAAACGGGATCGACCATAAGCACTACCGTGGAATTACGTACACTTTTCAAATTTCTTGTACTTGCTAAGTTTGCGACTTCGGACAGCTATGTTACCATGGATTAATCACACAAGATTTTACTTTTTAGGCTAGAACTGAAGTCGCGCCAACTGTTTAACTCAAAATACAGTCAAGAAAGTGGCTCTGAAACCGAGAAACGGATCGACCATAAGCACTAATGTGAAATTACGTACAATTTTCAAATTTCTTGTACTTGCTAACTTTGCGACCTCGGGCAGCTATGTTACCATGGAGGAATCACACAAGATTTGACTTTTTAGGCTAGAACTGAAGTCACGCCAACTGCTTAACCCAAAATACAGTCAAGAAAGTAGCTCTGAAGCCGAGAAACGGGATCAACCATAAGCACTAATGTGAAATTACGTACAATTTTCAAATTTCTTGTACTTGCTAACTTTGCGACCTCGGACAGCTATGTTACCATGGATTAATCACACAAGATTTGACTTTTTAGGCTAGAACTGAAGTCGCACCAACTGTTTAACTCAAAATACAGTCAAGAAAGTGGCTCTGAAACCGAGAAACGGATCGACCATAAGCACTAATGTGAAATTAGGTACAATTTTCAAATTTCTTGTACTTGCCAACTTTGCGACTTCGGGCAGCTATGTTACCATGGAGGAACCACACAAGATTTGACTTTATAGGCTAGAACTGAAGTAGCGCCAACTGAAGTAGCGCCAACTCAAAATACAGTCAAGAAAGTAGCTCTGAAACCGAGAAACGGGATCGAACATAAGCACTACCGTGAAATTACATGCAATTTTCACATTTCTTGTACTTTGCGACCTCGGGCAGCTATGTTACCATGGAGGTATCACACAAGATTTGACTTTATAGGCTAGAACTGAAGCCGCGCCAACTGTTTAACTCAAAATACAGTCAAGAAAGTGGCTCTGAAGCCGAGAAACGGGATCGACCATAAGCACTAATGTGAAATTACGTACAATTTTCAAATTTCTTGTACTTGCTAACTTTGCGACCTCGGGCAGCTATGTTACCATGGAGGAATCACACAAGATTTTACTTTTTAGGCTAGAGCTGAAGTAGCGCCAACTGTTTAACTCAAAATACAGTCAAGAAAGTAGCTCTGAAGCCGAGAAACGGGATCGACCATAAGCACTACCGTGAAATTACATGCAATTTTCAAATTTCTTGTACTTGCTAACTTTGCGACCTCGGGCAGCTATGTTACCATGGAGGTATCACACAAGATTTGACTTTATAGGCTAGAACTGAAGTCACGCCAACTGTTTAACTCAAAATACAGTCAAGAAAGTGGCTCTGAAGCCGAGAAACGGGATCGACCATAAGCACTAATGTGAAATTACGTACAATTTTCAAATTTCTTGTACTTGCTAACTTTGCGACCTCGGGCAGCTATGTTACCATGGAGGAACCACACAAGATTTGACTTTTTAGGCTAGAACTGAAGTCACGCCAACTGCTTAACTCAAAATACAGTCAAGAAAGTAGCTCTGAAGCCGAGAAACGGGATCGACCATAAGCACTACCGTGGAATTACGTACACTTTTCAAATTTCTTGTACTTGCTAAGTTTGCGACTTCGGACAGCTATGTTACCATGGATTAATCACACAAGATTTTACTTTTTAGGCTAGAACTGAAGTCGCGCCAACTGTTTAACTCAAAATACAGTCAAGAAAGTGGCTCTGAAACCGAGAAACGGATCGACCATAAGCACTAATGTGAAATTACGTACAATTTTCAAATTTCTTGTACTTGCTAACTTTGCGACCTCGGGCAGCTATGTTACCATGGAGGAATCACACAAGATTTGACTTTTTAGGCTAGAACTGAAGTCACGCCAACAGCTTAACCCAAAATAAAGTCAAGAAAGTAGCTCTGAAGCCGAGAAACGGGATCGACCATAAGCACTAATGTGAAATTACGTACAATTTTCAAATTTCTTGTACTTGCTAACTTTGCGACCTCGGACAGCTATGTTACCATGGATTAATCACACAAGATTTGACTTTTTAGGCTAGAACTGAAGTCGCACCAACTGTTTAACTCAAAATACAGTCAAGAAAGTGGCTCTGAAACCGAGAAACGGATCGACCATAAGCACTAATGTGAAATTAGGTACAATTTTCAAATTTCTTGTACTTGCCAACTTTGCGACTTCGGGCAGCTATGTTACCATGGAGGAACCACACAAGATTTGACTTTATAGGCTAGAACTGAAGTAGCGCCAACTGAAGTAGCGCCAACTCAAAATACAGTCAAGAAAGTAGCTCTGAAACCGAGAAACGGGATCGAACATAAGCACTACCGTGAAATTACATGCAATTTTCACATTTCTTGTACTTTGCGACCTCGGGCAGCTATGTTACCATGGAGGTATCACACAAGATTTGACTTTATAGGCTAGAACTGAAGCCGCGCCAACTGTTTAACTCAAAATACAGTCAAGAAAGTGGCTCTGAAGCCGAGAAACGGGATCGACCATAAGCACTAATGTGAAATTACGTACAATTTTCAAATTTCTTGTACTTGCTAACTTTGCGACCTCGGGCAGCTATGTTACCATGGAGGAATCACACAAGATTTTACTTTTTAGGCTAGAGCTGAAGTAGCGCCAACTGTTTAACTCAAAATACAGTCAAGAAAGTAGCTCTGAAGCCGAGAAACGGGATCGACCATAAGCACTACCGTGAAATTACATGCAATTTTCAAATTTCTTGTACTTGCTAACTTTGCGACCTCGGGCAGCTATGTTACCATGGAGGTATCACACAAGATTTGACTTTATAGGCTAGAACTGAAGTCACGCCAACTGTTTAACTCAAAATACAGTCAAGAAAGTGGCTCTGAAGCCGAGAAACGGGATCGACCATAAGCACTAATGTGAAATTACGTACAATTTTCAAATTTCTTGTACTTGCTAACTTTGCGACCTCGGGCAGCTATGTTACCATGGAGGAACCACACAAGATTTGACTTTTTAGGCTAGAACTGAAGTCACGCCAACTGCTTAACTCAAAATACAGTCAAGAAAGTAGCTCTGAAGCCGAGAAACGGGATCGACCATAAGCACTAATGTGAAATTACGTACAATTTTCAAATTTCTTGTACTTGCTAACTTTGCGACCTCGGGCAGCTATGTTACCATGGAGGAACCACACAAGATTTGACTTTATAGGCTAGAACTGAAGTCGCGCCAACTGTATAACTCAAAATACAGTCAAGAAAGTAACTCTGAAGCCGAGAAACGGGATCGACCATAAGCACTACCGTGGAATTACGTACACTTTTCAAATTTCTTGTACTTGCTAACTTTGCGACTTCGGACAGCTATGTTACCATGGATTAATCACACAAGTTTAGACTTTTAAGGCTAGAACTGAAGTCGCGCCAACTGTTTAACTCAAAATACAGTCAAGAATGTGGCTCTGAAGCCGAGAAACGGATCGACCATAAGCACTAATGTGAAATTACGTACAATTTTCAAATTTCTTGTACTTGCTAACTTTGCGACCTCGGGCAGCTATGTTACCATGGAGGAATCACACAAGATTTGACTTTATAGGCTAGAACTGAAGTAGCGCCAACTGTTTAACTCAAAATACAGTCAACAAAGTAGCTCTGAAGCCGAGAAACGGGATCGAACGTAAGCACTAATGTGAAATTACATGCAATTTTCAAATTTCTTGTACTTGCTAACTTTACGACCTCGGGCAGCTATGTTACCATGGAGGAATCACACAAGATTTGAGTTTTTAAGCTAGAACTGAAGTCACGCCAACTGTCTAACTCAAAATACAGTCAAGAAAGTGGCTCTGAAACCGAGAAACGGATCGACCATAAGCACTACCGTGGAATTACATGCAATTTTCAAATTTCTTGTACTTGCTAACTTTGCGACCTCGGGCAGCTATGTTACCATGGAGGAATCACACAAGATTTGACTTTTTAAGCTAGAACTGAAGTCGTGCCAACTGTTTAAATCAAAATACAGTCAAGAAAGTGGCTCTGAAGCCGAGAAACGGGATCGACCATAAGCACTAATGTGAAATTACGTACAATTTTCAAATTTCTTGTACTTGCTAACTTTGCGACCTCGGGCAGCTATGTTACCATGGAGGAACCACACAAGATTTGACTTTATAGGCTAGAACTGAAGTCGCGCCAACTGTATAACTCAAAATACAGTCAAGAAAGTAACTCTGAAGCCGAGAAACGGGATCGACCATAAGCACTACCGTGGAATTACGTACACTTTTCAAATTTCTTGTACTTGCTAACTTTGCGACTTCGGACAGCTATGTTACCATGGATTAATCACACAAGTTTAGACTTTTAAGGCTAGAACTGAAGTCGCGCCAACTGTTTAACTCAAAATACAGTCAAGAATGTGGCTCTGAAGCCGAGAAACGGATCGACCATAAGCACTAATGTGAAATTACGTACAATTTTCAAATTTCTTGTACTTGCTAACTTTGCGACCTCGGGCAGCTATGTTACCATGGAGGAATCACACAAGATTTGACTTTATAGGCTAGAACTGAAGTAGCGCCAACTGTTTAACTCAAAATACAGTCAACAAAGTAGCTCTGAAGCCGAGAAACGGGATCGAACGTAAGCACTAATGTGAAATTACATGCAATTTTCAAATTTCTTGTACTTGCTAACTTTACGACCTCGGGCAGCTATGTTACCATGGAGGAATCACACAAGATTTGAGTTTTTAAGCTAGAACTGAAGTCACGCCAACTGTCTAACTCAAAATACAGTCAAGAAAGTGGCTCTGAAACCGAGAAACGGATCGACCATAAGCACTACCGTGGAATTACATGCAATTTTCAAATTTCTTGTACTTGCTAACTTTGCGACCTCGGGCAGCTATGTTACCATGGAGGAACCACGCAAGATTTGACTTTATAGGCTAGAACTGAAATTGCGCCAACTGTTTAACTCAAAATACAGTCAAGAAAGTAGCTCTGAAGCTGAGAAACGGGATCGACCATAAGCACTACCGTGGAATTACGTACACTTTTCAAATTTCTTGTACTTGCTAAGTTTGCGACTTCGGACAGCTATGTTACCATGGATTAATCACACAAGATTTGACTTTTTAGGCTAGAACTGAAGTCGCGCCAACTGTTTAACTCAAAATACAGTCAAGAAAGTGGCTCTGAAACCGAGAAACGGATCGACCATAAGCACTAATGTGAAATTACGTACAATTTTCAAATTTCTTGTACTTGCTAACTTTGCGACCTCGGGCAGCTATGTTACCATGGAGGAATCACACAAGATTTGACTTTTTAGGCTAGAACTGAAGTCACGCCAACTGCTTAACCCAAAATACAGTCAAGAAAGTAGCTCTGAAGCCGAGAAACGGGATCGACCATAAGCACTAATGTGAAATTACGTACAATTTTCAAATTTCTTGTACTTGCTAACTTTGCGAACTCGGACAACTATGTTACCATGGATTAATCACACAAGATTTGACTTTTTAGGCTAGAACTGAAGTCGCGCCAACTGTTTAACTCAAAATACAGTCAAGAAAGTGGCTCTGAAACCGAGAAACGGATCGACCATAAGCACTAATGTGAAATTACGTACAATTTTCAAATTTCTTGTACTTGCTAACTTTGCGACCTCGGGCAGCTATGTTACCATGGAGGAATCACACAAGATTTGACTTTATAGGCTAGAACTGAAGTCACGCCAACTGTTTAACTCAAAATACAGTCAAGAAAGTGGCTCTGAAGCCGAGAAACGGGATCGACCATAAGCACTAATGTGAAATTACGTACAATTTTCAAATTTCTTGTACTTGCTCACTTTGCGACCTCGGGCAGCTATGTTACCATGGAGGAATCACACAAGATTTGACTTTTTAGGCTAGAACTGAAGTCACGCCAACTGCTTAACCCAAAATACAGTCAAGAAAGTAGCTCTGAAGCCGAGAAACGGGATCGACCATAAGCACTAATGTGAAATTAGGTACAATTTTCAAATTTCTTGTACTTGCCAACTTTGCGACTTCGGGCAGCTATGTTACCATGGAGGAACCACACAAGATTTGACTTTATAGGCTAGAACTGAAGTAGCGCCAACTGAAGTAGCGCCAACTCAAAACACAGTCAAGAAAGTAGCTCTGAAACCGAGAAACGGGATCGAACATAAGCACTACCGTGGAATTACGTACACTTTTCAAATTTCTTGTACTTGCTAACTTTGCGACCTCGGGCAGCTATGTTACCATGGAGGTATCACACAAGATTTGACTTGATAGGCTAGAACTGAAGTCACGCCAACTGCTTAACTCAAAATACAGTCAAGAAAGTAGCTCTGAAGCCGAGAAACGGGATCGACCATAAGCACTACCGTGGAATTACGTACAATTTTCACATTTCTTGTACTTTGCGACCTCGGGCAGCTATGTTACCATGGAGGTATCACACAAGATTTGACTTTATAGGCTAGAACTGAAGCCGCGCCAACTGTTTAACTCAAAATACAGTCAAGAAAGTGGCTCTGAAGCCGAGAAACGGGATCGACCATAAGCACTAATGTGAAATTACGTACAATTTTCAAATTTCTTGTACTTGCTAACTTTGCGACCTCGGGCAGCTATGTTACCATGGAGGAATCACACAAGATTTTACTTTTTAGGCTAGAGCTGAAGTAGCGCCAACTGTTTAACTCAAAATACAGTCAAGAAAGTAGCTCTGAAGCCGAGAAACGGGATCGACCATAAGCACTACCGTGAAATTACATGCAATTTTCAAATTTCTTGTACTTGCTAACTTTGCGACCTCGGGCAGCTATGTTACCATGGAGGAATCACACAAGATTTGACTTTTTAGGCTAGAACTGAAGTAGCGCCAACTGTTTGACTCAAAATACAGTCAAGAAAGTGGCTCTGAAGCCGAGAAACGGGATCGACCATAAGCACTACCGTGAAATTACATGCAATTTTCAAAGTTCTTGTACTTGCTAAATTTGCGACCTCGGGCAGCTATGTTACCATGGAGGAACCACACAAGATTTGACTTTATAGGCTAGAACTGAAGTCGTGCCAACTGCTTAACTCAAAATACAGTCAAGAAAGTAGCTCTGAAGCCGAGAAACGGGATCGACCATAAGCACTACCGTGGAATTACGTACACTTTTCAAATTTCTTGTACTTGCTAACTTTGCGACCTCGGGCAGCTATGTTACCATGGAGGTATCACACAAGATTTGACTTGATAGGCTAGAACTGAAGTCACGCCAACTGCTTAACTCAAAATACAGTCAAGAAAGTAGCTCTGAAGCCGAGAAACGGGATCGACCATAAGCACTACCGTGGAATTACGTACAATTTTCAAATTTCTTGTACTTGCTAACTTTGCGGCCTCGGGCAGCTATGTTACCATGGAGGTATCACACAAGATTTGACTTTTTAGGCTAGAACTGAAGTAGCGCCAACTGCTTTACTCAAAATACAGTCAAGAAAGTAGCTCTGAAGCCGAGAAATGGGATCGACCATAAGCACTACCGTGGAATTACGTACAATTTTCAAATTTCTTGTACTTGCTAACTTTGCGACCTCGGGCAGCTATGTTACCATGGAGGAATCACACAAGATTTGACTTTATAGGCTAGAACTGAAGTGGCGCCAACTGCTTAACTCAAAATACAGTCAAGGAAGTAGCTCTGAAGCCGAGAAACGGGATCGAACATAAGCAGTACCGTGAAATTACATGCAATTTTCAAATTTCTTGTACTTGCTAATTTTGCGACCTCGGGCAGCTATGTTACCAATGGAGGAACCACACAAGATTTGACTTTATAGGTTAGAACTGAAGTCGCGCCAACTGCTTAACTCAAAATACAGTCAAGAAAGTAGCTCTGAAGCCGAGAAACGGGATCGACCATAAGCACTACCGTGAAATTACATGCATTTTTCAAATTTCTTGTACTTGCTAACTTTGCGACCTCGGGCAGCTATGTTACCATGGATTAATCACACAAGATTTGACTTTTTAGGCTAGAACTGAAATAGCGCCAACTGTTGAACTCAAAATACAGTCAAGAAAGTAGCTCTGACGCCGAGAAACGGGATCGAACATAAGCAATACCGTGAAATTACATGCAATTTTCACATTTCTTGTACTTGCTAACTTTGCGACCTCGGGCAGCTATGTTACCATGGAGGTATCACACAAGATTTGACTTTATAGGCTAGAACTGAAGCCGCGCCAACTGTTTAACTCAAAATACAGTCAAGAAAGTGGCTCTGAAGCCGAGAAACGGGATCGACCATAAGCACTAATGTGAAATTACGTACAATTTTCAAATTTCTTGTACTTGCTAACTTTGCGACCTCGGACAGCTATGTTACCATGGATTAATCACACAAGATTTGACTTTTTAGGCTAGAACTGAAGTCGCGCCAACTGTTTAACTCAAAATACAGTCAAGAAAGTGGCTCTGAAACCGAGAAACGGATCGACCATAAGCACTAATGTGAAATTAGGTACAATTTTCAAATTTCTTGTACTTGCCAACTTTGCGACTTCGGGCAGCTATGTTACCATGGAGGAACCACACAAGATTTGACTTTATAGGCTAGAACTGAAGTAGCGCCAACTGAAGTAGCGCCAGCTCAAAATACAGTCAAGAAAGTAGCTCTGAAACCGAGAAACGGGATCGAACATAAGCACTACCGTGAAATTACATGCAATTTTCACATTTCTTGTACTTTGCGACCTCGGGCAGCTATGTTACCATGGAGGTATCACACAAGATTTGACTTTATAGGCTAGAACTGAAGCCGCGCCAACTGTTTAACTCAAAATACAGTCAAGAAAGTGGCTCTGAAGCCGAGAAACGGGATCGACCATAAGCACTAATGTGAAATTACGTACAATTTTCAAATTTCTTGTACTTGCTAACTTTGCGACCTCGGGCAGCTATGTTACCATGGAGGAATCACACAAGATTTTACTTTTTAGGCTAGAGCTGAAGTAGCGCCAACTGTTTAACTCAAAATACAGTCAAGAAAGTAGCTCTGAAGCCGAGAAACGGGATCGACCATAAGCACTACCGTGAAATTACATGCAATTTTCAAATTTCTTGTACTTGCTAATTTTGCGACCTCGGGCAGCTATGTTACCATGGAGGAATCACACAAGATTTGACTTTTTAGGCTAGAACTGAAGTAGCGCCAACTGTTTGACTCAAAATACAGTCAAGAAAGTGGCTCTGAAGCCGAGAAACGGGATCGACCATAAGCACTACCGTGAAATTACATGCAATTTTCAAAGTTCTTGTACTTGCTAAATTTGCGACCTCGGGCAGCTATGTTACCATGGAGGAACCACACAAGATTTGACTTTATAGGCTAGAACTGAAGTCGTGCCAACTGCTTAACTCAAAATACAGTCAAGAAAGTAGCTCTGAAGCCGAGAAACGGGATCGACCATAAGCACTACCGTGGAATTACGTACACTTTTCAAATTTCTTGTACTTGCTAACTTTGCGACCTCGGGCAGCTATGTTACCATGGAGGTATCACACAAGATTTGACTTGATAGGCTAGAACTGAAGTCACGCCAACTGCTTAACTCAAAATACAGTCAAGAAAGTAGCTCTGAAGCCGAGAAACGGGATCGACCATAAGCACTACCGTGGAATTACGTACAATTTTCAAATTTCTTGTACTTGCTAACTTTGCGGCCTCGGGCAGCTATGTTACCATGGAGGTATCACACAAGATTTGACTTTTTAGGCTAGAACTGAAGTAGCGCCAACTGCTTTACTCAAAATACAGTCAAGAAAGTAGCTCTGAAGCCGAGAAATGGGATCGACCATAAGCACTACCGTGGAATTACGTACAATTTTCAAATTTCTTGTACTTGCTAACTTTGCGGCCTCGGGCAGCTATGTTACCATGGAGGTATCACACAAGATTTGACTTTTTAGGCTAGAACTGAAGTCGCGCCAACTGCTTAACTCAAAATACAGTCAAGAAAGTAGCTCTGAAGCCGAGAAACGGGATCGACCATAAGCACTACCGTGAAATTACATGCATTTTTCAAATTTCTTGTACTTGCTAACTTTGCGACCTCGGGCAGCTATGTTACCATGGATTAATCACACAAGATTTGACTTTTTAGGCTAGAACTGAAGCCGCGCCAACTGTTTAACTCAAAATACAGTCAAGAAAGTAGCTCTGAAGCCGAGAAACGGGATCGACCATAAGCACTACCGTGAAATTACATGCAATTTTCACATTTCTTGTACTTGCTAACTTTGCGACCTCGGGCAGCTATGTTACCATGGAGGTATCACACAAGATTTGACTTTATAGGCTAGAACTGAAGCCGCGCCAACTGTTTAACTCAAAATACAGTCAAGAAAGTGGCTCTGAAGCCGAGAAACGGGATCGACCATAAGCACTAATGTGAAATTACGTACAATTTTCAAATTTCTTGTACTTCCTAACTTTGCGACCTCGGACAGCTATGTTACCATGGATTAATCACACAAGATTTGACTTTTTAGGCTAGAACTGAAGTCGCGCCAACTGTTTAACTCAAAATACAGTCAAGAAAGTGGCTCTGAAACCGAGAAACGGATCGACCATAAGCACTAATGTGAAATTAGGTACAATTTTCAAATTTCTTGTACTTGCCAACTTTGCGACTTCGGGCAGCTATGTTACCATGGAGGAACCACACAAGATTTGACTTTATAGGCTAGAACTGAAGTAGCGCCAACTGAAGTAGCGCCAACTCAAAATACAGTCAAGAAAGTAGCTCTGAAACCGAGAAACGGGATCGAACATAAGCACTACCGTGAAATTACATGCAATTTTCACATTTCTTGTATTTTGCGACCTCGGGCAGCTATGTTACCATGGAGGTATCACACAAGATTTGACTTTATAGGCTAGAACTGAAGCCGCGCCAACTGTTTAACTCAAAATACAGTCAAGAAAGTGGCTCTGAAGCCGAGAAACGGGATCGACCATAAGCACTAATGTGAAATTACGTACAATTTTCAAATTTCTTGTACTTGCTAACTTTGCGACCTCGGGCAGCTATGTTACCATGGAGGAATCACACAAGATTTTACTTTTCAGGCTAGAACTGAAGTAGCGCCAACTGTTTAACTCAAAATACAGTCAAAAAAGTAGCTCTGAAGCCGAGAAACGGGATCGAACATAAGCACTAATGTGAAATTACGTACAATTTTCAAATTTCTTGTACTTGCTAACTTTGCGACCTCGGGCAGCTATGTTACCATGGAGGTATCACACAAGATTTGACTTTATAGGCTAGAACTGAAGCCGCGCCAACTGTTTAACTCAAAATACAGTCAAGAAAGTGGCTCTGAAGCCGAGAAACGGGATCGACCATAAGCACTAATGTGAAATTACGTACAATTTTCAAATTTCTTGTACTTGCTAACTTTGCGACCTCGGGCAGCTATGTTACCATGGAGGAATCACAAAAGATTTTACTTTTCAGGCTAGAACTGAAGTAGCGCCAACTGTTTAACTCAAAATACAGTCAAGAAAGTAGCTCTGAAGCTGAGAAACGGGATCGAACATAAGCACTAATGTGAAATTACGTACAATTTTCAAATTTCTTGTACTTGCTAACTTTGCGACCTCGGGCAGCTATGTTACCATGGAGGTATCACACAAGATTTGACTTGATAGGCTAGAACTGAAGTAGCACCAACTGCTAAACTCAAAATACAGTCAAGAAAGTGGCTCTGAAGCCGAGAAACGGGATCGACCATAAGCACTAATGTGAAATTACGTACAATTTTCAAATTTCTTATACTTGCTAAATTTGCGACCTCGGGCAGCTATGTTACCATGGAGGTATCACACAAGATTTGACTTTATAGGCTAGAACTGAAGCCGCGCCAACTGTTTAACTCAAAATACAGTCAAGAAAGTGGCTCTGAAGCCGAGAAACGGGATCGACCATAAGCACTAATGTGAAATTACGTACAATTTTCAAATTTCTTGTACTTGCTAACTTTGCGACCTCGGGCAGCTATGTTACCATGGAGGAATCACACAAGATTTTACTTTTTAGGCTAGAGCTGAAGTAGCGCCAACTGTTTAACTCAAAATACAGTCAAGAAAGTAGCTCTGAAGCCGAGAAACGGGATCGACCATAAGCACTACCGTGAAATTACATGCAATTTTCAAATTTCTTGTACTTGCTAACTTTGCGACCTCGGGCAGCTATGTTACCATGGAGGAATCACACAAGATTTGACTTTTTAGGCTAGAACTGAAGTAGCGCCAACTGTTTGACTCAAAATACAGTCAAGAAAGTGGCTCTGAAGCCGAGAAACGGGATCGACCATAAGCACTACCGTGAAATTACATGCAATTTTCAAAGTTCTTGTACTTGCTAAATTTGCGACCTCGGGCAGCTATGTTACCATGGAGGAACCACACAAGATTTGACTTTATAGGCTAGAACTGAAGTCGTGCCAACTGCTTAACTCAAAATACAGTCAAGAAAGTAGCTCTGAAGCCGAGAAACGGGATCGACCATAAGCACTACCGTGGAATTACGTACACTTTTCAAATTTCTTGTACTTGCTATCTTTGCGACCTCGGGCAGCTATGTTACCATGGAGGTATCACACAAGATTTGACTTGATAGGCTAGAACTGAAGTCACGCCAACTGCTTAACTCAAAATACAGTCAAGAAAGTAGCTCTGAAGCCGAGAAACGGGATCGACCATAAGCACTACCGTGGAATTACGTACAATTTTCAAATTTCTTGTACTTGCTAACTTTGCGGCCTCGGGCAGCTATGTTACCATGGAGGTATCACACAAGATTTGACTTTTTAGGCTAGAACTGAAGTAGCGCCAACTGCTTTACTCAAAATACAGTCAAGAAAGTAGCTCTGAAGCCGAGAAATGGGATCGACCATAAGCACTACCGTGGAATTACGTACAATTTTCAAATTTCTTGTACTTGCTAACTTTGCGGCCTCGGGCAGCTATGTTACCATGGAGGTATCACACAAGATTTGACTTTTTAGGCTAGAACTGAAGTCGCGCCAACTGCTTAACTCAAAATACAGTCAAGAAAGTAGCTCTGAAGCCGAGAAACGGGATCGACCATAAGCACTACCGTGAAATTACATGCATTTTTCAAATTTCTTGTACTTGCTAACTTTGCGACCTCGGGCAGCTATGTTACCATGGATTAATCACACAAGATTTGACTTTTTAGGCTAGAACTGAAGCCGCGCCAACTGTTTAACTCAAAATACAGTCAAGAAAGTAGCTCTGAAGCCGAGAAACGGGATCGACCATAAGCACTACCGTGAAATTACATGCAATTTTCACATTTCTTGTACTTGCTAACTTTGCGACCTCGGGCAGCTATGTTACCATGGAGGTATCACACAAGATTTGACTTTATAGGCTAGAACTGAAGCCGCGCCAACTGTTTAACTCAAAATACAGTCAAGAAAGTGGCTCTGAAGCCGAGAAACGGGATCGACCATAAGCACTAATGTGAAATTACGTACAATTTTCAAATTTCTTGTACTTCCTAACTTTGCGACCTCGGACAGCTATGTTACCATGGATTAATCACACAAGATTTGACTTTTTAGGCTAGAACTGAAGTCGCGCCAACTGTTTAACTCAAAATACAGTCAAGAAAGTGGCTCTGAAACCGAGAAACGGATCGACCATAAGCACTAATGTGAAATTAGGTACAATTTTCAAATTTCTTGTACTTGCCAACTTTGCGACTTCGGGCAGCTATGTTACCATGGAGGAACCACACAAGATTTGACTTTATAGGCTAGAACTGAAGTAGCGCCAACTGAAGTAGCGCCAACTCAAAATACAGTCAAGAAAGTAGCTCTGAAACCGAGAAACGGGATCGAACATAAGCACTACCGTGAAATTACATGCAATTTTCACATTTCTTGTATTTTGCGACCTCGGGCAGCTATGTTACCATGGAGGTATCACACAAGATTTGACTTTATAGGCTAGAACTGAAGCCGCGCCAACTGTTTAACTCAAAATACAGTCAAGAAAGTGGCTCTGAAGCCGAGAAACGGGATCGACCATAAGCACTAATGTGAAATTACGTACAATTTTCAAATTTCTTGTACTTGCTAACTTTGCGACCTCGGGCAGCTATG
The DNA here is from genome assembly GCA_958301585.1 of Merodon equestris. NCBI lineage: Eukaryota > Metazoa > Arthropoda > Insecta > Diptera > Syrphidae > Merodon > Merodon equestris. The sequence continues at coordinate 50,091,691 of OY284413.1, forward strand.
TTACCATGGAGGAATCACACAAGATTTTACTTTTCAGGCTAGAACTGAAGTAGCGCCAACTGTTTAACTCAAAATACAGTCAAAAAAGTAGCTCTGAAGCCGAGAAACGGGATCGAACATAAGCACTAATGTGAAATTACGTACAATTTTCAAATTTCTTGTACTTGCTAACTTTGCGACCTCGGGCAGCTATGTTACCATGGAGGTATCACACAAGATTTGACTTTATAGGCTAGAACTGAAGCCGCGCCAACTGTTTAACTCAAAATACAGTCAAGAAAGTGGCTCTGAAGCCGAGAAACGGGATCGACCATAAGCACTAATGTGAAATTACGTACAATTTTCAAATTTCTTGTACTTGCTAACTTTGCGACCTCGGGCAGCTATGTTACCATGGAGGAATCACAAAAGATTTTACTTTTCAGGCTAGAACTGAAGTAGCGCCAACTGTTTAACTCAAAATACAGTCAAGAAAGTAGCTCTGAAGCCGAGAAACGGGATCGAACATAAGCACTAATGTGAAATTACGTACAATTTTCAAATTTCTTGTACTTGCTAACTTTGCGACCTCGGGCAGCTATGTTACCATGGAGGTATCACACAAGATTTGACTTGATAGGCTAGAACTGAAGTAGCACCAACTGCTAAACTCAAAATACAGTCAAGAAAGTGGCTCTGAAGCCGAGAAACGGGATCGACCATAAGCACTAATGTGAAATTACGTACAATTTTCAAATTTCTTATACTTGCTAAATTTGCGACCTCGGGCAGCTATGTTACCATGGAGGAACCACACAAGATTTGACTTTATAGGCTAGAACTGAAGTCACGCCAACTGTTAAACTCAAAATACAGTCAAGAAAGTAGCTCTGAAGCCGAGAATCGGGATCGAACATAAGCACTACCGTGAAATTACATACAATTTTCAAATTTCTTGTACTTGCTAACTTTGCGACCTCGGGCAGCTATGTTACCATGGAGGAACCACACAACATTTGACTTTATAGGCTAGAACTGAAGTCACGCCAACTGCTTAACTCAAAATACAGTCAACAAAGTGGCTCTGAAGCCGAGAAACGGGATCGACCATAAGCACTAATGTGAAATTACGTACAATTTTCAAATTTCTTGTACTTGCTCACTTTGCGACCTCGGGCAGCTATGTTACCATGGAGGAACCACACAAGATTTGACTTTATAGGCTAGAACTGAAGTCACGCCAACTGCTTAACTCAAAATACAGTCAAGAAAGTAGCTCTGAAGCCGAGAAACGGGATCGACCATAAGCACTAATGTGAAATTACGTACAATTTTCAAATTTCTTGTACTTGCTAACTTTGCGACCTCGGGCAGCTATGTTACCATGGAGGTATCACACAAGATTTGACTTTATAGGCTAGAACTGAAGCCGCGCCAACTGTTTAACTCAAAATACAGTCAAGAAAGTGGCTCTGAAGCCGAGAAACGGGATCGACCATAAGCACTAATGTGAAATTACGTACAATTTTCAAATTTCTTGTACTTGCTAACTTTGCGACCTCGGACAGCTATGTTACCATATATTAATCACACAAGATTTGACTTTTTAGGCTAGAACTGAAGTCGCGCCAACTGTTTAACTCAAAATACAGTCAAGAAAGTGGCTCTGAAACCGAGAAACGGATCGACCATAAGCACTAATGTGAAATTAGGTACAATTTTCAAATTTCTTGTACTTGCCAACTTTGCGACTTCGGGCAGCTATGTTACCATGGAGGAACCACACAAGATTTGACTTTATAGGCTAGAACTGAAGTAGCGCCAACCCAAAATACAGTCAAGAAAGTAGCTCTGAAACCGAGAAACGGGATCGAACATAAGCACTACCGTGAAATTACATGCAATTTTCACATTTCTTGTATTTTGCGACCTCGGGCAGCTATGTTACCATGGAGGTATCACACAAGATTTGACTTTATAGGCTAGAACTGAAGCCGCGCCAACTGTTTAACTCAAAATACAGTCAAGAAAGTGGCTCTGAAGCCGAGAAACGGGATCGACCATAAGCACTAATGTGAAATTACGTACAATTTTCAAATTTCTTGTACTTGCTAACTTTGCGACCTCGGGCAGCTATGTTACCATGGAGGAATCACACAAGATTTTACTTTTCAGGCTAGAACTGAAGTAGCGCCAACTGTTTAACTCAAAATACAGTCAAGAAAGTAGCTCTGAAGCCGAGAAACGGGATCGAACATAAGCACTAATGTGAAATTACGTACAATTTTCAAATTTCTTGTACTTGCTAACTTTGCGACCTCGGGCAGCTATGTTACCATGGAGGAATCACACAAGATTTGACTTTTTAGGCTAGAACTGAAGTAGCGCCAACTGTTTAACTCAAAATACAGTCAAGAAAGTGGCTCTGAAGCCGAGAAACGGGATCGACCATAAGCACTACCGTGAAATTACATGCAATTTTCAAAGTTCTTGTACTTGCTAACTTTGCGACCTCGGGCAGCTATGTTACCATGGAGGAACCACACAAGATTTGACTTTATAGGCTAGAACTGAAGTCGTGCCAACTGCTTAACTCAAAATACAGTCAAGAAAGTAGCTCTGAAGCCGAGAAACGGGATCGACCATAAGCACTACCGTGGAATTACGTACACTTTTCAAATTTCTTGTACTTGCTAACTTTGCGACCTCGGGCAGCTATGTTACCATGGAGGTATCACACAAGATTTGTCTTGATAGGCTAGAACTGAAGTAGCACCAACTGCTTAACTCAAAATACAGTCAAGAAAGTGGCTCTGAAGCCGAGAAACGGGATCGACCATAAGCACTAATATGAAATTACGTACAATTTTCAAATTTCTTATACTTGCTAAATTTGCGACCTCGGGCAGCTATGTTACCATGGAGGAACCACACAAGATTTGACTTTATAGGCTAGAACTGAAGTCACGCCAACTGTTAAACTCAAAATACAGTCAAGAAAGTAGCTCTGAAGCCGAGAATCGGGATCGAACATAAGCACTACCGTGAAATTACATACAATTTTCAAATTTCTTGTACTTGCTAACTTTGCGACCTCGGGCAGCTATGTTACCATGGAGGAACCACACAACATTTGACTTTATAGGCTAGAACTGAAGTCACGCCAACTGCTTAACTCAAAATACAGTCAAGAAAGTGGCTCTGAAGCCGAGAAACGGGATCGACCATAAGCACTAATGTGAAATTACGTACAATTTTCAAATTTCTTGTACTTGCTCACTTTGCGACCTCGGGCAGCTATGTTACCATGGAGGAACCACACAAGATTTGACTTTATAGGCTAGAACTGAAGTCACGCCAACTGCTTAACTCAAAATACAGTCAAGAAAGTAGCTCTGAAGCCGAGAAACGGGATCGACCATAAGCACTAATGTGAAATTACGTACAATTTTCAAATTTCTTGTACTTGCTAAATTTGCGACCTCGGGCAGCTATGTTACCATGGAGGTATCACACAAGATTTGACTTTATAGGCTAGAACTGAAGTAGCACCAACTGTTTAACTCAAAATACAGTCAAGAAAGTAGCTCTGAAGCCGAGAAACGGGATCGAATATAAGCACTACCGTGAAATTACATGCAATTTTCAAATTTCTTGTACTTGCTAACTTTACGACCTCGGGCAGCTATGTTACCATGGAGGAATCACACAAGATTTGACTTTTTAAGCTAGAACTGAAGTCACGCCAACTGCTTAACTCAAAATACAGTCAAGAAAGTAGCTCTGAAGCCGAGAAACGGGATCGACCATAAGCACTAATGTGAAATTACGTACAATTTTCAAATTTCTTGTACTTGCTAACTGTACGACCTCGGGCAGCTATGTTACCATGGAGGAATCACACAAGATTTGACTTTTTAAGCTAGAACTGAAGTCACGCCAACTGCTTAACTCAAAATACAGTCAAGAAAGTAGCTCTGAAGCCGAGAAATGGGATCGACCATAAGCACTACCGTGGAATTACGTACAATTTTCAAATTTCTTGTACTTGCTCACTTTGCGACCTCGGGCAGCTATGTTACCATGGAGGAACTACACAAGATTTGACTTTATAGGCTAGAACTGAAGTCACGCCAACTGCTTAACTCAAAATACAGTCAAGAAAGTAGCTCTGAAGCCGAGAAACGGGATCGACCATAAGCACTAATGTGAAATTACGTACAATTTTCAAATTTCTTGTACTTGCTCACTTTGCGACCTCGGGCAGCTATGTTACCATGGAGGAACCACACAAGATTTGACTTTATAGGCTAGAACTGAAGTCACGCCAACTGCTTAACTCAAAATACAGTCAAGAAAGTAGCTCTGAAGCCGAGAAACGGGATCGACCATAAGCACTAATGTGAAATTACGTACAATTTTCAAATTTCTTGTACTTGCTAACTTTGCGACCTCGGGCAGCTATGTTACCATGGAGGTATCACACAAGATTTGACTTTATAGGCTAGAACTGAAGTAGCACCAACTGTTTAACTCAAAATACAGTCAAGAAAGTAGCTCTGAAGCCGAGAAACGTAATCGAATATAAGCACTACCGTGAAATTACATGCAATTTTCAAATTTCTTGTACTTGCTAACTTTACGACCTCGGGCAGCTATGTTACCATGGAGGAATCACACAAGATTTGACTTTTTAAGCTAGAACTGAAGTCGTGCCAACTGTTTAACTCAAAATACAGTCAAGAAAGTAGCTCTGAAGCCTAGAAACGGGATCGAACATAAGCACTACCGTGAAATTACATGCAATTTTCAAATTTCTTGTACTTGCTAAATTTGCGACCTCGGGCAGCTATGTTACCATGGAGCAATCACACAAGATTTTACTTTTTAGGCTAGAACTGAAGTCACGCCAACTGTTTAACTCAAAATACAGTCAAGAAAGTGGCTCTGAAGCCAAGAAACGGGATCGACCATAAGCACTAATGTGAAATTACGTACAATTTTCAAATTTCTTGTACTTCCTAACTTTGCGACCTCGGGCAGCTATGTTACCATGGAGGTATCACACAAGATTTGACTTGATAGGCTAGAACTCAAGTAGCACCAACTGCTTAACTCAAAATACAGTCAAGAAAGTGGCTCTGAAGCCGAGAAACGGGATCGACCATAAGCACTAATGTGAAATTACGTACAATTTTCAAATTTCTTATACTTGCTAAATTTGCGACCTCGGGCAGCTATGTTACCATGGAGGAACCACACAAGATTTGACTTTATAGGCTAGAACTGAAGTCACGCCAACTGTTAAACTCAAAATACAGTCAAGAAAGTAGCTCTGAAGCCGAGAAACGGGATCGACCATAAGCACTACCGTGGAATTACGTACAATTTTCAAATTTCTTGTACTTACTAACTTTGCGACCTCGGGCAGCTATGTTACCATGGAGGAACCACACAAGATTTGACTTTTTAGGCTAGAACTGAAGTCGTGACAGCTGCTTAGCTCAAAATACAGTCAAGAAAGTGGCTCTGAAGCCGAGAAACGGGATCGACCATAAGCACTAATGTGAAATTACGTACAATTTTCAAATTTCTTGTACTTGCTCACTTTGCGACCTCGGGCAGCTATGTTACCATGGAGGAACCACACAAGATTTGACTTTATAGGCTAGAACTGAAGTCACGCCAACTGCTTAACTCAAAATACAGTCAAGAAAGTAGCTCTGAAGCCGAGAAACGGGATCGACCATAAGCACTAATGTGAAATTACGTACAATTTTCAAATTTCTTGTACTTGCTAACTTTGCGACCTCGGGCAGCTATGTTACCATGGAGGTATCACACAAGATTTGACTTTATAGGCTAGAACTGAAGTAGCACCAACTGTTTAACTCAAAATACAGTCAAGAAAGTAGCTCTGAAGCCGAGAAACGGGATCGAATATAAGCACTACCGTGAAATTACATGCAATTTTCAAATTTCTTGTACTTGCTAACTTTACGACCTCAGGCAGCTATGTTACCATGGAGGAATCACACAAGATTTGACTTTTTAAGCTAGAACTGAAGTCACGCCAACTGCTTAACTCAAAATACAGTCAAGAAAGTAGCTCTGAAGCCGAGAAATGGGATCGACCATAAGCACTACCGTGGAATTACGTACAATTTTCAAATTTCTTGTACTTGCTAACTTTGCGACCTCGGGCAGCTATGTTACCATGGAGGAATCACACAAGATTCGACTTTATAGGCTAGAACTGAAGTGGCGCCAACTGTTTAACTCAAAATACAGTCAAGGAAGTAGCTCTGAAGCCCAGAAACGGGATCGAATATAAGCACTACCGTGAAATTACATGCAATTTTCAAATTTCTTGTACTTGCTAACTTTACGACCTCGGGCAGCTATGTTACCATGGAGGAATCACACAAGATTTGACTTTTTAAGCTAGAACTGAAGTCGTGCCAACTGTTTAACTCAAAATACAGTCAAGAAAGTAGCTCTGAAGCCCAGAAACGGGATCGAACATAAGCACTACCGTGAAATTACATGCAATTTTCAAAATTTCTTGTACTTGCTAACTTTGCGACCTCGGGCAGCTATGTTACCATGGAGGAATCACACAAGATTTGACTTTTTAGGCTAGAACTGAAGTAGCACCAACTGTTTAACTCAAAATACAGTCAAGAAAGTGGCTCTGAAGCCGAGAAACGGGATCGACCATAAGCACTAATGTGAAATTACGTACAATTTTCAAATTTCTTGTACTTGCTAACTTTGCGACCTCGGGCAGCTATGTTACCATGGAGGAATCACACAAGATTTGACTTTTTAGGCTAGAACTGAAGTAGCGCCAACTGCTTAACTCAAAATACAGTCAAGAAAGTAGCTCTGAAGCCGAGAAACGGGATCGAACATAAGCACTACCGTGAAATTACATGCAATTTTCAAATTTCTTGTACTTGCTAACTTTGCGACCTCGGGCAGCTATGTTACCATGGAGGTATCACACAAGATTTGACTTTTTAAGCTAGAACTGAAGTCGTGCCAACTGTTTAACTCAAAATACAGTCAAGAAAGTGGCTCTGAAGCCGAGAAACGGATCGCCCGTAAGCACTAATGTGAAATTACGTACAATTTTCAAATTTCTTGTACTTACTAACTTTGCGACCTCGGGCAGCTATGTTACCATGGAGGAACCACACAACATTTGACTTTACAGGCTAGAACTGAAGTCACGCCAACTGCTTAACTCAAAATACAGTCAAGAAAGTAGCTCTGAAGCCGAGAAACGGGATCGACCATAAGCACTACCGTGAAATTACATGCAATTTTCAAATTTCTTGTACTTGCTAAATTTGCGACCTCGGGAAGCTATGTTACCATGGAGGAACCACACAAGATTTGACATTATAGGCTAGAACTGAAGTCGCGCCAACTGTTTAACTCAAAATACAGTCAAGAAAGTAGCTCTGAAGCCGAGAAACGGGATCGACCATAAGCACTACCGTGGAATTACGTACACTTTTCAAATTTCTTGTACTTGCTAATTTTGCGACCTCGGGCAGCTATGTTACCATGGAGGTATCACACAAGATTTGACTTTATAGGCTAGAACTGAAGTAGCACCAACTGCTTAACTCAAAATACAGTCAGGAAACTGGCTCTGAAGCCGCGAAACGGGATCGACCATAAGCACTAATGTGAAATTACGTACAATTTTCAAATTTCTTGTACTTGCTAACTTTGCGACCTCGGGCAGCTATGTTACCATGGAGGAATCACAAAAGATTTGACTTTATAGGCTAGAACTGAAGTCGTGCCAACTGTTTAACTCATAATACAGTCAAGAAAGTGGCTCTGAAGCCGAGAAACGGGATCGACCATAAGCACTAATGTGAAATTACGTACAATTTTCAAATTTCTTGTACTTGCTAACTTTGCGACCTCGGGCAGCTATGTTACCATGGAGGGAGGACACAAGATTTGACTTTATAGGCTAGAACTGAAGTAGCGCCAACTGTTTAACTCAAAATACAGTCAAGAAAGTGGCTCTGAAGCCGAGAAACGGGATCGACCATAAGCACTAATGTGAAATTACGTACAATTTTCAAATTTCTTGTACTTGCTAACTTTGCGACCTCGGGCAGCTATGTTACCATGGAGGAACCACACAAGATTTGACTTTTTAGGCTAGAACTGAAGTCACGCCAACTGCTTAACTCAAAATACAGTCAAGAAAGTAGCTCTGAAGCCGAGAAACGGGATCGACCATAAGCACTAATGTGAAATTACGTACAATTTTCAAATTTCTTGTACTTGCTAACTTTGCGACCTCGGGCAGCTATGTTGCCATGGAGGAACCACACAAGATTTGACTTTATAGGTTAGAACTGAAGTCGCGCCAATTGTTTAACTCAAAATACAGTCAAGAAAGTAGCTCTGAAGCCGAGAAACGGGATCGACCATAAGCACTAATGTGAAATTACGTACAATTTTCAAATTTCTTGTACTTGCTAACTTTGCGACCTCGGGCAGCTATGTTACCATTTAGGAACCACACAAAATTTGACTTTATAGGCTAGAACTGAAGTCGTGCCAACTGCTTAACTCAAAATACAGTCAAGAAAGTAGCTCTGAAGCCGAGAAACGGGATCGACCATAAGCACTACCGTGGAATTACGTACACTTTTCAAATTTCTTGTACTTGCTAACTTTGCGACCTCGGGCAGCTATGTTACCATGGAGGTATCACACAAGATTTGACTTGATAGGCTAGAACTGAAGTAGCACCAACTGCTTAACTCAAAATACAGTCAAGAAAGTAGCTCTGAAGCCGAGAAACGGGATCGACCATAAGCACTAATGTGAAATTACGTACAATTTTCAAATTTCTTGTACTTGCTAACTTTGCGACCTCGGACAGCTATGTTGCCATGGAGGAACCACACAAGATTTGACTTTATAGGTTAGAACTGAAGTCGCGCCAATTGTTTAACTCAAAATACAGTCAAGAAAGTAGCTCTGAAGCCGAGAAACGGGATCGACCATAAGCACTAATGTGAAATTACGTACAATTTTCAAATTTCTTGTACTTGCTAACTTTGCGACCTCGGGCAGCTATGTTACCATTTAGGAACCACACAAAATTTGACTTTTTAGGCTAGAACTGAAGTCACGCCAACTGCTTAACTCAAAATACAGTCAAGAAAGTAGCTCTGAAGCCGAGAAACGGGATCGACCATAAGCACTAATGTGAAATTACGTACAATTTTCAAATTTCTTGTACTTGCTAACTTTGCGACCTCGGGCAGCTATGTTGCCATGGAGGAACCACACAAGATTTGACTTTATAGGTTAGAACTGAAGTCGCGCCAATTGTTTAACTCAAAATACAGTCAAGAAAGTAGCTCTGAAGCCGAGAAACGGGATCGACCATAAGCACTAATGTGAAATTACGTACAATTTTCAAATTTCTTGTACTTGCTAACTTTGCGACCTCGGGCAGCTATGTTACCATTTAGGAACCACACAAAATTTGACTTTATAGGCTAGAACTGAAGTCGTGCCAACTGCTTAACTCAAAATACAGTCAAGAAAGTAGCTCTGAAGCCGAGAAACGGGATCGACCATAAGCACTACCGTGGAATTACGTACACTTTTCAAATTTCTTGTACTTGCTAACTTTGCGACCTCGGGCAGCTATGTTACCATGGAGGTATCACACAAGATTTGACTTGATTGGCTAGAACTGAAGTAGCACCAACTGCTTAACTCAAAATACAGTCAAGAAAGTAGCTCTGAAGCCGAGAAACGGGATCGACCATAAGCACTAATGTGAAATTACGTACAATTTTCAAATTTCTTGTACTTGCTAACTTTGCGACCTCGGGCAGCTATGTTGCCATGGAGGAACCACACAAGATTTGACTTTATAGGTTAGAACTGAAGTCGCGCCAATTGTTTAACTCAAAATACAGTCAAGAAAGTAGCTCTGAAGCCGAGAAACGGGATCGACCATAAGCACTAATGTGAAATTACGTACAATTTTCAAATTTCTTGTACTTGCTAACTTTGCGACCTCGGGCAGCTATGTTACCATTTAGGAACCACACAAAATTTGACTTTATAGGCTAGAACTGAAGTCGTGCCAACTGTTTAACTCATAATACAGTCAAGAAAGTGGCTCTGAAGCCGAGAAACGGGATCGACCATAAGCACTAATGTGAAATTACGTACAATTTTCAAATTTCTTGTACTTGCTAACTTTACGACCTCGGGCAGCTATGTTACCATGGATTAATCACACAAGATTTGACTTTATAGGCTAGAACTGAAGCCGCGCCAACTGTTTAACTCAAAATACAGTCAAGAAAGTGGCTCTGAAGCCGAGAAACGGGATCGACCATAAGCAGTAATGTGAAATTACGTACAATTTTCAAATTTCTTGTACTTGCTAACTTTGCGACCTCGGGCAGCTGTGTTACCATGGAGGTATCACACAAGATTTGACTTTATAGGCTAGAACTGAAGCCGCGCCAACTGTTTAACTCAAAATACAGTCAAGAAAGTGGCTCTGAAACCGAGAAACGGGATCGACCATAAGCACTAATGTGAAATTACGTACAATTTTCAAATTTCTTGTACTTGCTAACTTTACGACCTCGGGCAGCTATGTTACCATGGATTAATCACACAAGATTTGACTTTTTAGGCTAGAACTGAAATAGCGCCAACTGCTTAACTCAAAATACAGGTAAGAAAGTAGCTCTGAAGCCGAGAAACGGGATCGACCATAAGCACTACCGTGAAATTACATGCATTTTTCAAATTTCTTGTACTTGCTAACTTTACGACCTCGGGCAGCTATGTTACCATGGATTAATCACACAAGATTTGACTTTATAGGCTAGAACTGAAGCCGCGCCAACTGTTTAACTCAAAATACAGTCAAGAAAGTGGCTCTGAAGCCGAGAAACGGGATCGACCATAAGCAGTAATGTGAAATTACGTACAATTTTCAAATTTCTTGTACTTGCTAACTTTGCGACCTCGGGCAGCTGTGTTACCATGGAGGTATCACACAAGATTTGACTTTATAGGCTAGAACTGAAGCCGCGCCAACTGTTTAACTCAAAATACAGTCAAGAAAGTGGCTCTGAAACCGAGAAACGGGATCGACCATAAGCACTAATGTGAAATTACGTACAATTTTCAAATTTCTTGTACTTGCTAACTTTGCGACCTCGGGCAGCTATGTTACCATGGAGGAATCACACAAGATTTTACTTTTTAGGCTAGAACTGAAGTAGCGCCAACTGTTTAACTCAAAATACAGTCAAGAAAGTAGCTCTGAAACCGAGAACCGGGATCGAACATAAGCACTACCGTGAAATTACATGCAATTTTCACATTTCTTGTACTTGCTAACTTTGCGACCTCGGGCAGCTATGTTACCATGGAGGTATCACACAAGATTTGACTTTATAGGCTAGAACTGAAGCCGCGCCAACTGTTTAACTCAAAATACAGTCAAGAAAGTGGCTCTGAAGCCGAGAAACGGGATCGACCATAAGCACTAATGTGAAATTACGTACAATTTTCAAATTTCTTGTACTTGCTAACTTTGCGACCTCGGGCAGCTATGTTACCATGGAGGAATCACACAAGATTTTACTTTTTAGGCTAGAACTGAAGTAGCGTCAACTGTTTAACTCAAAATACAGTCAAGAAAGTAGCTCTGAAGCCGAGAAACGGGATCGACCATAAGCACTACCGTGAAATTACATGCAATTTTCAAATTTCTTGTACTTGCTAACTTTGCGACCTCGGGCAGCCATGTTACCATGGAGGAATCACACAAGACTTGACTTTTTAGGCTAGAACTGAAGTAGCGCCAACTGTTTAACTCAAAATACAGTCAAGAAAGTGGCTCTGAAGCCGAGAAACGGGATCGACCATAAGCACTATCGTGAAATTACATGCAATTTTCAAATTTCTTGTACTTGCTAACTTTGCGACCTCGGGCAGCTATGTTACCATTTAGGAACCACACAAAATTTGACTTTATAGGCTAGAACTGAAGTCGTGCCAACTGCTTAACTCAAAATACAGTCAAGAAAGTAGCTCTGAAGCCGAGAAACGGGATCGACCATAAGCACTACCGTGGAATTACGTACACTTTTCAAATTTCTTGTACTTGCTAACTTTGCGACCTCGGGCAGCTATGTTACCATGGAGGTATCACACAAGATTTGACTTGATAGGCTAGAACTGAAGTAGCACCAACTGCTTAACTCAAAATACAGTCAAGAAAGTGGCTCTGAAGCCGAGAAACGGGATCGACCATAAGCACTAATGTGAAATTACGTACAATTTTCAAATTTCTTGTACTTGCTAAATTTGCGACCTCGGGCAGCTATGTTACCATGGAGGAACCACACAAGATTCGACTTTTTAGGCTAGAACTGAAGTCGTGCCAACTGCTTAACTCAAAATACAGTCAAGAAAGTGGCTCTGAAGCCGAGAAACGGGATCGACCATAAGCACTAATGTGAAATTACGTACAATTTTCAAATTTCTTGTACTTGCTCACTTTGCGACCTCGGGCAGCTATGTTACCATGGAGGAACCACACAAGATTTGACTTTTTAGGCTAGAACTGAAGTAGCGCCAACTGCTTAACTCAAAATACAGTCAAGAAAGTAGCTCTGAAGCCGAGAAACGGGATCGAACATAAGCACTACCGTGAAATTACATGCAATTTTCAAATTTCTTGTACTTGCTAACTTTACGACCTCGGGCAGCTATGTTACCATGGATTAATCACACAAGATTTGACTTTTTAGGCTAGAACTGAAATAGCGCCAACTGTTGAACTCAAAATACAGTCAAGAAAGTAGCTCTGAAGCCGAGAAACGGGATCGAACATAAGCAATACCGTGGAATTACGTACAATTTTCAAATTTCTTGTACTTGCTAACTTTGCGACCTCGGGCAGCTATGTTACCATGGAGGTATCACACAAGATTTGACTTTTAGGCTAGAACTGAAGTAGCGCCAACTGTTTAACTCAAAATACATTCAAGAAAGTAGCTCTGAAGCCGAGAAACGGGATCGAACATAAGCACTACCGTGAAATTACATGCAATTTTCAAATTTCTTGTACTTGCTAACTTTACGACCTCGGGCAGCTATGTTACCATGGAGGAATCACACAAGATTTGACTTTTTAAGCTAGAACTGAAGTCACGCCAACTGCTTAACTCAAAATACAGTCAAGAAAGTAGCTCTGAAGCCGAGAAACGGGATCGACCATAAGCACTACCGTGGAATTACGTACAATTTTCAAATTTCTTGTACTTGCTAACTTTGCGACCTCGGGCAGCTATGTTACCATGGAGGAATCACACAAGATTTGACTTTATAGGCTAGAACGGAAGTCGCGCCAACTGCTTAACTCAAAATACAGTCAAGCAAGTAGCTCTGAAGCCGAGAAACGGGATCGAACATAAGCACTACCGTGAAATTACATGCAATTTTCAAATTTCTTGTACTTGCTAATTTTGCGACCTCGGGCAGCTATGTTACCATTAAGGAACCACACAAGATTTGACTTTATAGGTTAGAACTGAAGTCGCGCCAACTGCTTAACTCAAAATACAGGTAAAAAAGTAGCTCTGAAGCCGAGAAACGGGATCGACCATAAGCACTACCGTGAAATTACATGCATTTTTCAAATTTCTTGTACTTGCTAACTTTGCGACCTCGGGCAGCTATGTTACCATGGATTAATCACACAAGATTTGACTTTTTAGGCTAGAACTGAAATAGCGCCAACTGTTGAACTCAAAATACAGTCAAGAAAGTAGCTCTGAAGCCGAGAAACGGGATCGAACATAAGCAATACCGTGAAATTACATGCAATTTTCAAATTTCTTATACTTGCTAACTTTGCGACCTCGGGCAGCTATGTTACCATGGAGGAATCACACAAGATTTGACTTTATAGGCTAGAACTGAAGTAGCACCAACTGTTTAACTCAAAATACAGTCAAGAAAGTGGCTCTGAAGCCGAGAAACGGGATCGACCATAAGCACTAATGTGAAATTACGTACAATTTTCAAATTTCTTGTACTTGCTAAATTTGCGACCTCGGGCAGCTATGTTACCATGGAGGAACCACACAAGATTTGACTTTATAGGCTAGAACTGAAGTCACGCCAACTGTTAAACTCAAAATACAGTCAAGAAAGTAGCTCTGAAGCCGAGAATCGGGATCGAACATAAGCACTACCGTGAAATTACATGCAATTTTCAAATTTCTTGTACTTGCTAACTTTGCGACCTCGGGCAGCTATGTTACCATGGAGGAAACACACAACATTTGACTTTATATTCTAGAACTGAAGTCACGCCAACTGTTTAACTCAAAATACAGTCAAGAAAGTAGCTCTGAAGCCGAGAAACGGGATCGACCATAAGCACTACCGTGGAATTACGTACAATTTTCAAATTTCTTGTACTTGCTAACTTTGCGACCTCGGGCAGCTATGTTACCATGGAGGAACCACACAAGATTTGACTTTTTAGGCTAGAACTGAAGTCGTGCCAACTGCTTAACTCAAAATACAGTCAAGAAAGTGGCTCTGAAGCCGAGAAACGGGATCGAACATAAGCACTACCGTGAAATTACGTACAATTTTCAAATTTCTTGTACTTGCTCACTTTGCGACCTCGGGCAGCTATGTTACCATGGAGGAACCACACAAGATTTGACTTTATAGGCTAGAACTGAAGTAGCACCAACTGTTTAACTCAAAATACAGTCAAGAAAGTGGCTCTGAAGCCGAGAAACGGGATCGACCATAAGCACTAATGTGAAATTACGTACAATTTTCAAATTTCTTGTACTTGCTAACTTTGCGACCTCGGGCAGCTATGTTACCATGGAGGAACCACACAAACTGCTTAACTCTGATTACATGTTGCTAGAGTAAACGGTCGCGCATCTTGACTAGTCCGGCAAAGTATTCGTTCCTAGTAATTCCTGAACATACGAGCTATAAAAAAGTGTTAAAAAAAATAGTGCTTCCTGTGTTTCCGCCTCTACGTGCCACCATTACACTTAAAATTCACTGTGGTGCCTCAAAATAAAGTTCCATTTTCGTCATTTATCAAATACGCTTCCACAAAGGCATAAAAGTACCGCATCAAACATGAGTTCTAACTCAAACAGCACTCCGTTTACGCGTCTGCAAAAAAAACAAGAGAAAAAATTGGAGAATGCAGCAGATGCCACATCAACAGCCCCAACTACACCAAGGGAAAACACCGCATTAAAGAGTTTCTCCATACAATCAAAGCCCATAACCCTGGAACAGTTTGAGCAACACCTCAGTAAGCATACGGAAACCATCATGTCTCGTTTATCTACGGAAATGAATGCCCTGCGAAGCGATCTAACGCAACGAATATCTAGCATTGAACAAAGTTGGAATGCCCACATTGAAAAGGTAGATCACGCTTTAAACGACCTCCAACAGCGCGTAGAAAAACTCGAGCAAGAAAAGCACTCCTCTTCCCAACAATCAACACCTCTGTCGAACGAGATAGCTGAACTCAGGAAAACCTGTGATGCACTGGAGAAAAAGGAGCTCGCAGCAGATGCCATTCTCTTTGGGATTCCGCAGATGGCTGAAGAGAACATAAAGTCAATTTTTCACCATCTCTGCCACACGATCGACCATAAACCACCTACACTGCAAGCTGCATTTCGCGCGCGTCGTAGAGATAACAACAACGACCCGCCCATTATATTGAAATTCTGCACCTCTCAGGAGAGAAACCTCGTTCTCAAGTCGATAGCTGAATTTCGGATGAAAGAAGGAAGACAACTCTGCCTTAGTGATGTCGTACCAGGACTGGAGCCGAAAAAGAACGTGTTCATCTATGTAAATGAGAGTCTTACAAAGAAAAATCTCTCGCTCCTTCGTCAAGCTATTCGTCTAAAGCATCGTAAACAGCTTTTCTCCATCTCTACCAGGTATGGCTCTGTTGTTGTTAGAGAGTCTAAGCACGGAAAAAGAATTACAATCGACGATGAAAGGACTCTGAATGCCCTTGCCAAACGATGTCAAGAAGCAGAAAATACCCGAGACAACGGCCACAAAAGCAGTATCATAGCCTAAGTATCCTCTCTTTTCCATACTATTATCATACATCATATATATTATTACTATATTATTTTATTTTATACATTACGCATTTTATTTATACATCCTCTATTTCGTCCCCTTAAATATAAGTTCTTTCTAATCCTAACCTAATCTAATCACATGTCGCCCATAAATATGCTGTACTTTTTATCACTTAAATCTGACCTTAAATTAACCAGTCTGTTAAAACTATACCATTGTATAAGTGTTAGTGTTGCTCGCCTTTGATGTTTATTTGCAAAATTATGACCAGTATGTTGCAACCAATTTTAAGGGGTAATTCCATCAACGTATCGCAAACTCTACTTAATATTCTCTGCAAACAAAAGAACGGTTTTCACATTTGTCACTTGAATGTACAAAGCATTAAAAACGACATTTGTTTAATAATAGCGTAGTTGATGTTCTTTGTCTTTCTGAAACATGGTTAAAGAAAGGTATGTGTTCCAAACTGTTCAGTGTTAATAATATGCGTCTCGTACGAACTGACAGACACCGGAAAGGGGGTGGAGGTGTAGCCATTTATATTAAAAAATGTTACAATTTTCATGTCATAAAGATATCTAAACCAGATGATCTGGTGGAGTATGCTTTCATCGAACTAACGGGTGACGGTGGTAACTTATTGATAGGTTGTATTTATATGGCACCTGATGTTGCGAACTACTCGCACATTAGAGACGTACTCGAAGAGCTTTCCCCTCAATATTCCAAGATAGTAATTTTGGGTGATCTAAACATCAATATTCTTAGCACCGTAAACAAAACAACCAAAGAAGCAATTGAGTCACTCAATTTTACATTTGCAAATCACACCGAACCAACTCATTTTGAACCTAATAGCCTACCCTCTTTGATAGATGTTGCCCTGTTGTCTCACCCAAACCTTATTATGCATTACGACCAAATCCTAGCCCCTGCGTTCTCACATCACGATATGCTCTTCTTAACAATAAATACCCTTCCAGGTAGAGTGAATGAGGTAATTCATAAAATATACCAATACACTGACATTAATCTGGAACCCCTATTTAATGAATGTCAGAGTTTGAATTGGTGGCCAATCTACAGCACTAATGATACAAGTTTCCAAATTGAGTATTTTAATAAGAAAATACAATATCTTTTTAATAAGTATGTCCCAGTTAGAATACGGAAAAGGGTAACAAATAATATTCATTGGTACACACGAGAAGTGCGTGATCTCATCGAAACGCGAAATCGATTGTACTCCAGGTGGCGACGATATGGATGCACAGCCATTCTGAGAGAGTTTAAAGCCACTCGCAATGCAGTAACATTACTTATTCGTAGGAATAAAAAGAACTACTATAGAAATAAATTTGGATCTTCCAACACTAGTTCTGAATTCTGGACAAAAATCCGTCAAATTGGGCTTTCGTCTGAAAAGGCTTCTATCCCGAATGATATTAACATAGAAGAACTTAATGAGAAATTCACATCCATATCTGCGGCATCCACAACAAGCAGTCCGACCATCCTCCCAGTTGAGGAAAATCATGAAAGAACGTTTTCTCTCTCCCGAGTCGATGAAATTGGTGTTGGAAAAACAATTCTAGGCATAAAATCTAAAGCAATAGGTTCCGACAACATTGATCCACAATTCATAAAAATTCTACTCCCAACTATCATTCATCAAATTACATACATTTTCAACACAATCATAACCACCTCTGTTTTTCCCGAAAATTGGAAAAGTGCAAAGATCCTGCCCATACCTAAATCGTCAAATACTTCGGAAAATCGTCCTATTGCTATTCTCCCATTCTTGAGCAAAGCTTTTGAGACGATAATAAGCCAGCAAATCAAAACCCATCTAAATGAAAAAAAACTGATTACCAAATACCAGTCGGGCTTCCGATCTAAACACAACACCACCACAGCACTATTAAAAGTATGTGATGACCTACGTACCGGCCTGGATAGCAACTATCTAGGACTGATGGTTTTCTTAGATTTCTCAAAGGCATTCGATTGTGTAAACCATAAATTACTCATAAAAAAACTACAAACACAATTCCTGCTTGAAAGCTCCTTGTGCAATCTTATTGGTTCATACCTTCTTAATCGCTCGCAATATGTATTCCACAACAATAAATGTTCATCATGTCGTCTTGTTCCTTTAGGTGTCCCACAGGGATCTGTACTTGGACCACTCTTATTTACATGTTTTATAAATGACATATCCGAACATATAACAACCTGTGAGCATCACATCTACGCTGACGACGTGCAAATATATTTAATGTTCCCAAAATCGGACAAAACCTTAGCTATAAGTATAATGAATAGGGAACTGAACAAAATTTATGATTGGTCTCTAGACAACCGCCTTAATATTAATTCTTCCAAGACCAAGGCTATGGTAATAACCAGCCATAGAACTATTGATACCTTCCCGCAGTTGTGTCTAAATGCTGATCCTATTGACTACGTAGATAACATTAAAAACCTTGGAGTCTATTTTCACCAGAATCTTAAATGGAATGTACATATAAATAAAACTGTGGCCAGGTTATACAGTGCCCTGCGCGGGCTCAGCCCCACTGCAAAATATCTCCCGACGAGTATAAAGTTAAAGCTAGTAAAATCATTTATTTTACCCATCTTGACATACGCTTGTGAAATATTTTCTAATATGGACCATGAGTCCAAAAGAAAACTAACGGTGGCCTATAATAGCTGCGCGAGGTATATATTCAGCGTCAGCAGATATGAACACATCTCTAACCTAACTAAACAAATTGCCGGATATTCATTAATGGGCTTCCTGAACTTCAGAACTATAATGACTTTGCATCGAATCCTGACCATCAGAGAACCCGGGTATCTTTTTGAAAAAATAAGATTTGCCAGAAATCAAAGAACTATGCAACTAATTCCCCCTAGATGTAAATATCTTAACACTTGCCGACAATTTTTTGTCCACGCGATTCAACTTTGGAATCTTTTACCCCTAGAAATAAAGCGCACCCGCAACACAAACACTTTCAAAACAAAAGTTCTTCAATATTATGCAGACAATTTTTAAGGTTAGAATAAATGAAATAGAATTTCAAGTCAAGTATCTCATTTTTCTTCCTTTTCACATTTCCATCTTCCTTTCCACATTTCTTCCTTCACCCATATAGTTTAAGTAATAGTTATAAGCATATATTTTATTACAATGCAATTAATAATTATATAATAAGCACATGTACATTTGTTACCATATTTATTGTTACTGTTACATACTGTTTATTATACATATACTGCAGCTTCTTCACGATATATAAAAGATGTATCTTATCTTATGTGAATGAGGAATTATCAATAAATACAATACAATACCATACAATACAAGATTTGACTTTATAGGCTAGAACTGAAGGCGCGCCAACAGTTTATCTCAAAATACAGTCAAGAAAGTGGCTCTGAAGCCGAGAAACGGGATCGACCATAAGCACTAATGTGAAATTACGTACAATTTTCAAATTTCTTGTACTTGCTAACTTTGCGACCTCGGGCAGCTATGTTACCATGGAGGAATCACACAAGATTTGACTTTTTAGGCTAGAACTGAAGTAGCGCCAACTGTTTAACTCAAAATACAGTCAAGAAAGTAGCTCTGAAGCCGAGAAACGGGATCGAATATAAGCACTTCCGTGAAATTACATGCAATTTTCAAATTTCTTGTACTTGCTAACTTTGCGACCTCGGGCAGCTATGTTACCATGGAGGAATCACACAAGATTTGACTATATAGGCTAGAACTGAAGTCGTGCCAACTGTTTAACTCAAAATACAGTCAAGAAAGTAGCTCTGAAGCTGAGAAACGGGATCGACCATAAGCACTAATGTGAAATTACGTACAATTTTCAAATTTCTTGTACTTGCTAACTTTGCGACCTCGGGCAGCTATGTTACCATGGAGGAACCACACAAGATTTGACTTTATAGGCTAGAACTGAAGTCACGCCAACTGCTTAACTCAAAATACAGTCAAGAAAGTAGCTCTGAAGCCGAGAAACGGGATCGACCATAAGCACTACCGTGGAATTACGTACAATTTTCAAATTTCTTGTACTTGCTAATTTTGCGACCTCGGGCAGCTATGTTACCATGGAGGAACCACACAAGATTTGACTTTTTAGGCTAGAACTGAAGTCGCGCCAACTGCTTAACTCAAAATACAGTCAAGCAAGTAGCTCTGAAGCCGAGAAACGGGATCGAACATAAGCACTACCGTGAAATTACATGCAATTTTCAAATTTCTTGTACTTGCTAATTTTGCGACCTCGGGCAGCTATGTTACCATTAAGGAACCACACAAGATTTGACTTTATAGGTTAGAACTGAAGTCGCGCCAACTGCTTAACTCAAAATACAGGTAAGAAAGTAGCTCTGAAGCCGAGAAACGGGATCGCCCATAAGCACTACCGTGAAATTACATGCATTTTTCAAATTTCTTGTACTTGCTAACTTTGCGACCTCGGGCAGCTATGTTACCATGGATTAATCACACAAGATTTGACTTTTTAGGCTAGAACTGAAATAGCGCCAACTGTTGAACTCAAAATACAGTCAAGAAAGTAGCTCTGAAGCCGAGAAACGGGATCGAACATAAGCAATACCGTGAAATTACATGCAATTTTCAAATTTCTTATACTTGCTAACTTTGCGACCTCGGGCAGCTATGTTACCATGGAGGAATCACACAAGATTTGACTTTATAGGCTAGAACTGAAGTAGCACCAACTGTTTAACTCAAAATACAGTCAAGAAAGTGGCTCTGAAGCCGAGAAACGGGATCGACCATAAGCACTAATGTGAAATTACGTACAATTTTCAAATTTCTTGTACTTGCTAAATTTGCGACCTCGGGCAGCTATGTTACCATGGAGGAACCACACAAGATTTGACTTTATAGGCTAGAACTGAAGTCACGCCAACTGTTAAACTCAAAATACAGTCAAGAAAGTAGCTCTGAAGCCGAGAATCGGGATCGAACATAAGCACTACCGTGAAATTACATGCAATTTTCAAATTTCTTGTACTTGCTAACTTTGCGACCTCGGGCAGCTATGTTACCATGGAGGAACCACACAACATTTGACTTTATAGGCTAGAACTGAAGTCACGCCAACTGTTTAACTCAAAATACAGTCAAGAAAGTAGCTCTGAAGCTGAGAAACGGGATCGACCATAAGCACTACCGTGGAATTACGTACAATTTTCAAATTTCTTGTACTTGCTAACTTTGCGACCTCGGGCAGCTATGTTACCATGGAGGAACCACACAAGATTTGACTTTTTAGGCTAGAACTGAAGTCGTGCCAACTGCTTAACTCAAAATACAGTCAAGAAAGTGGCTCTGAAGCCGAGAAACGGGATCGAACATAAGCACTACCGTGAAATTACGTACAATTTTCAAATTTCTTGTACTTGCTCACTTTGCGACCTCGGGCAGCTATGTTACCATGGAGGAACCACACAAGATTTGACTTTATAGGCTAGAACTGAAGTCACGCCAACTGCTTAACTCAAAATACAGTCAAGAAAGTAGCTCTGAAGCCGAGAAACGGGATCGACCATAAGCACTAATGTGAAATTACGTACAATTTTCAAATTTCTTGTACTTGCTCACTTTGCGACCTCGGGCAGCTATGTTACCATGGATTAATCACACAAGATTTGACTTTTAAGGCTAGAACTGAAATAGCGCCAACTGTTGAACTCAAAATACAGTCAAGAAAGTAGCTCTGAAGCCGAGAAACGGGATCGAACACAAGCAATACCGTGGAATTACGTACAATTTTCAAATTTCTCGTACTTGCTAACTTTGCGACCTCGGGCAGCTATGTTACCATGGAGGTATCACACAAGATTTGACTTTTTAGGCTAGAACTGAAGTAGCGCCAACTGTTTAACTCAAAATACATTCAAGAAAGTAGCTCTGAAGCCGAGAAACGGGATCGAACATAAGCACTACCGTGAAATTACATGCAATTTTCAAATTTCTTGTACTTGCTAACTTTACGACCTCGGGCAGCTATGTTACCATGGAGGAATCACACAAGATTTGACTTTTTAAGCTAGAACTGAAGTCACGCCAACTGCTTAACTCAAAATACAGTCAAGAAAGTAGCTCTGAAGCCGAGAAACGGGATCGACCATAAGCACTACCGTGGAATTACGTACAATTTTCAAATTTCTTGTACTTGCTAACTTTGCGACCTCGGGCAGCTATGTTACCATGGAGGAATCACACAAGATTTGACTTTATAGGCTAGAACTGAAGTCGCGCCAACTGCTTAACTCAAAATACAGTCAAGCAAGTAGCTCTGAAGCCGAGAAACGGGATCGAACATAAGCACTACCGTGAAATTACATGCAATTTTCAAATTTCTTGTACTTGCTAATTTTGCGACCTCGGGCAGCTATGTTACCATTAAGGAACCACACAAGATTTGACTTTATAGGTTAGAACTGAAGTCGCGCCAACTGCTTAACTCAAAATACAGGTAAGAAAGTAGCTCTGAAGCCGAGAAACGGGATCGACTACCGTGAAATTACATGCATTTTTCAAATTTCTTGTACTTGCTAACTTTGCGACCTCGGGCAGCTATGTTACCATGGAGGAACCACACAACATTTGACTTTATAGGCTAGAACTGAAGTCACGCCAACTGTTAAACTCAAAATACAGTCAAGAAAGTAGCTCTGAAGCCGAGAATCGGAATCGAACATAAGCACTACCGTGAAATTACATGCAATTTTCAAATTTCTTGTACTTGCTAACTTTGCGACCTCGGGCAGCTATGTTACCATGGAGGAACCACACAACATTTGACTTTATAGGCTAGAACTGAAGTCACGCCAACTGTTTAACTCAAAATACAGTCAAGAAAGTAGCTCTGAAGCCGAGAAACGGGATCGACCATAAGCACTACCGTGGAATTACGTACAATTTTCAAATTTCTTGTACTTGCTAACTTTGCGACCTCGGGCAGCTATGTTACCATGGAGGAACCACACAAGATTTGACTTTTTAGGCTAGAACTGAAGTCGTGCCAACTGCTTAACTCAAAATACAGTCAAGAAAGTGGCTCTGAAGCCGAGAAACGGGATGGAACATAAGCACTACCGTGAAATTACGTACAATTTTCAAATTTCTTGTACTTGCTCACTTTGCGACCTCGGGCAGCTATGTTACCATGGAGGAACCACACAAGATTTGACTTTATAGGCTAGAACTGAAGTCACGCCAACTGCTTAACTCAAAATACAGTCAAGAAAGTAGCTCTGAAGCCGAGAAACAGGATCGAACATAAGCACTACCGTGAAATTACATGCAATTTTCAAATTTCTTGTACTTGCTAACTTTACGACCTCGGGCAGCTATGTTACCATGGATTAATCACACAAGATTTGACTTTTTAGGCTAGAACTGAAATAGCGCCAACTGTTGAACTCAAAATACAGTCAAGAAAGTAGCTCTGAAGCCGAGAAACGGGATCGAACATAAGCAATACCGTGAAATTACATGCAATTTTCAAATTTCTTATACTTGCTAACTTTGCGACCTCGGGCAGCTATGTTACCATGGAGGAATCACACAAGATTTGACTTTATAGGCTAGAACTGAAGTAGCACCAACTGTTTAACTCAAAATACAGTCAAGAAAGTGGCTCTGAAGCCGAGAAACGGGATCGACCATAAGCACTAATGTGAAATTACGTACAATTTTCAAATTTCTTGTACTTGCTAAATTTGCGACCTCGGGCAGCTATGTTACCATCGAGGAACCACACAAGATTTGACTTTATAGGCTAGAACTGAAGTCACGCCAACTGTTTAACTCAAAATACAGTCAAGAAAGTAGCTCTGAAGCCGAGAATCGGGATCGAACATAAGCACTACCGTGAAATTACATGCAATTTTCAAATTTCTTGTACTTGCTAACTTTGCGGCCTGGGGCAGCTATGTTACCATGGAGGAACCACACAACATTTGACTTTATAGGCTAGAACTGAAGTCACGCCAACTGTTTAACTCAAAATACAGTCAAGAAAGTAGCTCTGAAGCCGAGAAACGGGATCGACCATAAGCACTACCGTGGAATTACGTACAATTTTCAAATTTCTTGTACTTGCTAACTTTGCGACCTCGGGCAGCTATGTTACCATGGAGGAACCACACAAGATTTGACTTTTTAGGCTAGAACTGAAGTCGTGCCAACTGCTTAACTCAAAATACAGTCAAGAAAGTGGCTCTGAAGCCGAGAAACGGGATCGAACCTAAGCACTACCGTGAAATTACATGCAATTTTCAAATTTCTTGTACTTGCTAACTTTGCGAACTCGGGCAGCTATGTTACCATGGAGGAATCACACAAGATTTGACTTTTTAGGCTAGAACTGAAGTAGCACCAACTGTTTAACTCAAAATACAGTTTCTCTGAAGCCGAGAAACGGGATCGACCATAAGCACTACTGTGAAATTACGTTCAATTTTCAAATTTCTTGTACTTGCTAACTTTGCGACCTCGGGCAGCTATGTTACCATGGAGGAATCACACAAGATTTGACTATATAGGCTAGAACTGAAGTCGTGCCAACTGTTTAACTCAAAATACAGTCAAGAAAGTAGCTCTGAAGCTGAGAAACGGGATCGACCATAAGCACTAATGTGAAATTACGTACAATTTTCAAATTTCTTGTACTTGCTAACTTTGCGACCTCGGGCAGCTATGTTACCATGGAGGAACCACACAAGATTTGACTCTATAGGCTAGAACTGAAGTCACGCCAACTGCTTAACTCAAAATACAGTCAAGAAAGTAGCTCTGAAGCCGAGAAACGGGATCGACCATAAGCACTACCGTGGAATTACGTACAATTTTCAAATTTCTTGTGCTTGCTAACTTTGCGACCTCGGGCAGCTATGTTACCATGGAGGAACCACACAAGATTTGACTTTTTAGGCTAGAACTGAAGTAGCGCCAACTGCTTAACTCAAAATACAGTCAAGAAAGTAGCTCTGAAGCCGAGAAACGGGATCGAACATAAGCACTAATGTGAAATTACGTACAATTTTCAAATTTCTTGTACTTGCTCACTTTGCGACCTCAGGCAGCTATGTTACCATGGAGGAACCACACAAGATTTGACTTTTTAGGCTAGAACTGAAGTAGCGCCAACTGCTTAACTTAAAATACAGTCAAGAAAGTAGCTCTGAAGCCGAGAAACGGGATCGAACATAAGCAATACCGTGGAATTACGTACAATTTTCAAATTTCTTATACTTGCTAACTTTGCGACCTCGGGCAGCTATGTTACCATGGAGGTATCACACAAGATTTGACTTTTTAGGCTAGAACTGAAGTAGCGCCAACTGTTTAACTCAAAATACATTCAAGAAAGTAGCTCTGAAGCCGAGAAACGGGATCGAACATAAGCACTACCGTGAAATTACATGCAATTTTCAAATTTCTTGTACTTGCTAACTTTACGACCTCGGGCAGCTATGTTACCATGGAGGAATCACACAAGATTTGACTTTTTAAGCTAGAACTGAAGTCACGCCAACTGCTTAACTCAAAATACAGTCAAGAAAGTAGCTCTGAAGCCGAGAAACGGGATCGACCATAAGCACTACCGTGGAATTACGTACAATTTTCAAATTTCTTGTACTTGCTAACTTTGCGACCTCGGGCAGCTATGTTACCATGGAGGAATCACACAAGATTTGACTTTATAGGCTAGAACTGAAGTCGCGCCAACTGCTTAACTCAAAATACAGTCAAGCAAGTAGCTCTGAAGCCGAGAAACGGGATCGAACATAAGCACTACCGTGAAATTACATGCAATTTTCAAATTTCTTGTACTTGCTAATTTTGCGACCTCGGGCAGCTATGTTACCATTAAGGAACCACACAAGATTTGACTTTATAGGTTAGAACTGAAGTCGCGCCAACTGCTTAACTCAAAATACAGGTAAGAAAGTAGCTCTGAAGCCGAGAAACGGGCTCGACCATAAGCACTACCGTGAAATTACATGCATTTTTCAAATTTCTTGTACTTGCTAACTTTGCGACCTCGGGCAGCTATGTTACCATGGATTAATCACACAAGATTTGACTTTTTAGGCTAGAACTGAAATAGCGCCAACTGTTGAACTCAAAATACAGTCAAGAAAGTAGCTCTGAAGCCGAGAAACGGGATCGAACATAAGCAATACCGTGAAATTACATGCAATTTTCAAATTTCTTATACTTGCTAACTTTGCGACCTCGGGCAGCTATGTTACCATGGAGGAATCACACAAGATTTGACTTTATAGGCTAGAACTGAAGTAGCACCAACTGTTTAACTCAAAATACAGTCAAGAAAGTGGCTCTGAAGCCGAGAAACGGGATCGACCATAAGCACTAATGTGAAATTACGTACAATTTTCAAATTTCTTGTACTTGCTAAATTTGCGACCTCGGGCAGCTATGTTACCATGGAAGAACCACACAAGATTTGACTTTATAGGCTAGATCTGAAGTCACGCCAACTGTTAAACTCAAAATACAGTCAAGAAAGTAGCTCTGAAGCCGAGAATCGGGATCGAACATAAGCACTACCGTGAAATTACATGCAATTTTCAAATTTCTTGTACTTGCTAACTTTGCGACCTCGGGCAGCTATGTTACCATGGAGGAACCACACAACATTTGACTTTATAGGCTAGAACTGAAGTCACGCCAACTGTTTAACTCAAAATACAGTCAAGAAAGTAGCTCTGAAGCTGAGAAACGGGATCGACCATAAGCACTACCGTGGAATAACGTACAATTTTCAAATTTCTTGTACTTGCTAACTTTGCGACCTCGGGCAGCTATGTTACCATGGAGGAACCACACAAGATTTGACTTTTTAGGCTAGAACTGAAGTCGTGCCAACTGCTTAACTCAAAATACAGTCAAGAAAGTGGCTCTGAAGCCGAGAAACGGGATCGAACATAAGCACTACCGTGAAATTACGTACAATTTTCAAATTTCTTGTACTTGCTCACTTTGCGACCTCGGGCAGCTATGTTACCATGGAGGAACCACACAAGATTTGACTTTATAGGCTAGAACTGAAGTCACGCCAACTGCTTAACTCAAAATACAGTCAAGAAAGTAGCTCTGAAGCCGAGAATCGGGATCGAACATAAGCACTACCGTGAAATTACATGCAATTTTCAAATTTCTTGTACTTGCTAACTTTGCGACCTCGGGCAGCTATGTTACCATGGAGGAACCACACAAGATTTGACTTTATAGGCTAGAACTGAAGTAGCACCAACTGTTTAACTCAAAATACAGTCAAGAAAGTGGCTCTGAAGCCGAGAAACGGGATCGACCATAAGCACTACTGTGAAATTACGTTCAATTTTCAAATTTCTTATACTTGCTAACTTTGCGACCTCGGGCAGCTATGTTACCATAGAGGAATCACACAAGATTTGACTATATAGGCTAGAACTGAAGTCGTGCCAACTGTTTAACTCAAAATACAGTCAAGAAAGTAGCTCTGAAGCTGAGAAACGGGATCGACCATAAGCACTACCGTGGAATTACGTACAATTTTCAAATTTCTTGTACTTGCTAACTTTGCGACCTCGGGCAGCTATGTTACCATGGAGGAACCACACAAGATTTGACTTTTTAGGCTAGAACTGAAGTCGTGCCAACTGCTTAACTCAAAATACAGTCAAGAAAGTGGCTCTGAAGCCGAGAAACGGGATCGAACATAAGCACTACCGTGAAATTACGTACAATTTTCAAATTTCTTGTACTTGCTCACTTTGCGACCTCGGGCAGCTATGTTACCATGGAGGAACCACACAAGATTTGACTTTATAGGCTAGAACTGAAGTCACGCCAACTGCTTAACTCAAAATACAGTCAAGAAAGTGGCTCTGAAGCCGAGAAACGGGATCGAACATAAGCACTACCGTGAAATTACGTACAATTTTCAAATTTCTTGTACTTGCTCACTTTGCGACCTCGGGCAGCTATGTTACCATGGAGGAACCACACAAGATTTGACTTTTTAGGCTAGAACTGAAGTAGCGCCAACTGCTTAACTCAAAATACAGTCAAGAAAGTAGCTCTGAAGCCGAGAAACGGGATCGAACATAAGCACTACCGTGAAATTACATGCAATTTTCAAATTTCTTGTACTTGCTAACTTTACGACCTCGGGCAGCTATGTTACCATGGATTAATCACACAAGATTTGACTTTTTAGGCTAGAACTGAAATAGCGCCAACTGTTGAACTCAAAATACAGTCAAGAAAGTAGCTCTGAAGCCGAGAAACGGGATCGAACACAAGCAATACCGTGGAATTACGTACAATTTTCAAATTTCTCGTACTTGCTAACTTTGCGACCTCGGGCAGCTATGTTACCATGGAAGTATCACACAAGATTTGACTTTTTAGGCTAGAACTGAAGTAGCGCCAACTGTTTAACTCAAAATACATTCAAGAAAGTAGCTCTGAAGCCGAGAAACGGGATCGAACACAAGCAATACCGTGGAATTACGTACAATTTTCAAATTTCTCGTACTTGCTAACTTTGCGACCTCGGGCAGCTATGTTACCATGGAGGAATCACACAAGATTTGACTTTTTAGGCTAGAACTGAAGTAGCGCCAACTGTTTAACTCAAAATACAGTCAAGAAAGTAGCTCTGAAGCCGAGAAACGGGATCGAATATAAGCACTTCCGTGAAATTACATGCAATTTTCAAATTTCTTGTACTTGCTAACTTTGCGACCTCGGGCAGCTATGTTACCATGGAGGAATCACACAAGATTTGACTATATAGGCTAGAACTGAAGTCGTGCCAACTGTTTAACTCAAAATACAGTCAAGAAAGTAGCTCTGAAGCTGAGAAACGGGATCGACCATAAGCACTAATGTGAAATTACGTACAATTTTCAAATTTCTTGTACTTGCTAACTTTGCGACCTCGGGCAGCTATGTTACCATGGAGGAATCACACAAGATTTGACTTTTTAGGCTAGAACTGAAGTAGCGCCAACTGTTTAACTCAAAATACAGTCAAGAAAGTAGCTCTGAAGCCGAGAAACGGGATCGAATATAAGCACTTCCGTGAAATTACATGCAATTTTCAAATTTCTTGTACTTGCTAACTTTGCGACCTCGGGCAGCTATGTTACCATGGAGGAACCACACAACATTTGACTTTATAGGCTAGAACTGAAGTCACGCCAACTGTTTAACTCAAAATACAGTCAAGAAAGTAGCTCTGAAGCTGAGAAACGGGATCGACCATAAGCACTACCGTGAAATTACATGCAATTTTCAAATTTCTTGTACTTGCTAACTTTGCGACCTCGGGCAGCTATGTTACCATGGAGGAACCACACAACATTTGACTTTATAGGCTAGAACTGAAGTCACGCCAACTGTTAAACTCAAAATACAGTCAAGAAAGTAGCTCTGAAGCCGAGAATCGGGATCGAACATAAGCACTAATGTGAAATTACGTACAATTTTCAAATTTCTTATACTTGCTAACTTTGCGACCTCGGGCAGCTATGTTACCATGGAGGAATCACACAAGATTTGACTTTATAGGCTAGAACTGAAGTAGCACCAACTGTTTAACTCAAAATACAGTCAAGAAAGTGGCTCTGAAGCCGAGAAACGGGATCGACCATAAGCACTAATGTGAAATTACGTACAATTTTCAAATTTCTTGTACTTGCTAAATTTGCGACCTCGGGCAGCTATGTTACCATGGAGGAACCACACAAGATTTGACTTTATAGGCTAGAACTGAAGTCACGCCAACTGTTAAACTCAAAATACAGTCAAGAAAGTAGCTCTGAAGCCGAGAATCGGGATCGAACATAAGCACTACCGTGAAATTACATGCAATTTTCAAATTTCTTGTACTTGCTAACTTTGCGACCTCGGGCAGCTATGTTACCATGGAGGAACCACACAACATTTGACTTTATAGGCTAGAACTGAAGTCACGCCAACTGTTTAACTCAAAATACAGTCAAGAAAGTAGCTCTGAAGCTGAGAAACGGGATCGACCATAAGCACTACCGTGGAATTACGTACAATTTTCAAATTTCTTGTACTTGCTAACTTTGCGACCTCGGGCAGCTATGTTACCATGGAGGAACCACACAAGATTTGACTTTTTAGGCTAGAACTGAAGTCGTGCCAACTGCTTAACTCAAAATACAGTCAAGAAAGTGGCTCTGAAGCCGAGAAACGGGATCGAACATAAGCACTGCCGTGAAATTACGTACAATTTTCAAATTTCTTGTACTTGCTCACTTTGCGACCTCGGGCAGCTATGTTACCATGGAGGAACCACACAAGATTTGACTTTATAGGCTAGAACTGAAGTCACGCCAACTGCTTAACTCAAAATACAGTCAAGAAAGTAGCTCTGAAGCCGAGAAACGGGATCGACCATAAGCACTAATGTGAAATTACGTACAATTTTCAAATTTCTTGTACTTGCTCACTTTGCGACCTCGGGCAGCTATGTTACCATGGATTAATCACACAAGATTTGACTTTTAAGGCTAGAACTGAAATAGCGCCAACTGTTGAACTCAAAATACAGTCAAGAAAGTAGCTCTGAAGCCGAGAAACGGGATCGAACACAAGCAATACCGTGGAATTACGTACAATTTTCAAATTTCTCGTACTTGCTAACTTTGCGACCTCGGGCAGCTATGTTACCATGGAGGTATCACACAAGATTTGACTTTTTAGGCTAGAACTGAAGTAGCGCCAACTGTTTAACTCAAAATACATTCAAGAAAGTAGCTCTGAAGCCGAGAAACGGGATCGAACATAAGCACTACCGTGAAATTACATGCAATTTTCAAATTTCTTGTACTTGCTAACTTTACGACCTCGGGCAGCTATGTTACCATGGAGGAATCACACAAGATTTGACTTTATAGGCTAGAACTGAAGTAGCACCAACTGTTTAACTCAAAATACAGTCAAGAAAGTGGCTCTGAAGCCGAGAAACGGGATCGACCATAAGCACTAATGTGAAATTACGTACAATTTTCAAATTTCTTGTACTTGCTAAATTTGCGACCTCGGGCAGCTATGTTACCATGGAGGAACCACACAAGATTTGACTTTATAGGCTAGAACTGAAGTCACGCCAACTGTTTAACTCAAAATACAGTCAAGAAAGTGGCTCTGAAGCCGAGAAACGGGATCGACCATAAGCACTAATGTGAAATTACGTACAATTTTCAAATTTCTTGTACTTGCTAAATTTGCGACCTCGGGCAGCTATGTTACCATGGAGGAACCACACAAGATTTGACTTTATAGGCTAGAACTGAAGTCACGCCAACTGTTAAACTCAAAATACAGTCAAGAAAGTAGCTCTGAAGCCGAGAATCGGGATCGAACATAAGCACTACCGTGAAATTACATGCAATTTTCAAATTTCTTGTACTTGCTAACTTTGCGACCTCGGGCAGCTATGTTACCATGGAGGAACCACACAACATTTGACTTTATATCCTAGAACTGAAGTCACGCCAACTGTTTAACTCAAAATACAGTCAAGAAAGTAGCTCTGAAGCTGAGAAACGGGATCGACCATAAGCACTACCGTGGAATTACGTACAATTTTCAAATTTCTTGTACTTGCTAACTTTGCGACCTCGGGCAGCTATGTTACCATGGAGGAACCACACAAGATTTGACTTTTTAGGCTAGAACTGAAGTCGTGCCAACTGCTTAACTCAAAATACAGTCAAGAAAGTGGCTCTGAAGCCGAGAAACGGGATCGAACATAAGCACTACCGTGAAATTACGTACAATTTTCAAATTTCTTGTACTTGCTCACTTTGCGACCTCGGGCAGCTATGTTACCATGGAGGAACCACACAAGATTTGACTTTATAGGCTAGAACTGAAGTCACGCCAACTGCTTAACTCAAAATACAGTCAAGAAAGTAGCTCTGAAGCCGAGAAACGGGATCGACCATAAGCACTAATGTGAAATTACGTACAATTTTCAAATTTCTTGTACTTGCTCACTTTGCGACCTCGGGCAGCTATGTTACCATGGATTAATCACACAAGATTTGACTTTTAAGGCTAGAACTGAAATAGCGCCAACTGTTGAACTCAAAATACAGTCAAGAAAGTAGCTCTGAAGCCGAGAAACGGGATCGAACACAAGCAATACCGTGGAATTACGTACAATTTTCAAATTTCTCGTACTTGCTAACTTTGCGACCTCGGGCAGCTATGTTACCATGGAGGTATCACACAAGATTTGACTTTTTAGGCTAGAACTGAAGTAGCGCCAACTGTTTAACTCAAAATACATTCAAGAAAGTAGCTCTGAAGCCGAGAAACGGGATCGAACATAAGCACTACCGTGAAATTACATGCAATTTTCAAATTTCTTGTACTTGCTAACTTTACGACCTCGGGCAGCTATGTTACCATGGAGGAATCACACAAGATTTGACTTTTTAAGCTAGAACTGAAGTCACGCCAACTGCTTAACTCAAAATACAGTCAAGAAAGTAGCTCTGAAGCCGAGAAACGGGATCGACCATAAGCACTACCGTGGAATTACGTACAATTTTCAAATTTCTTGTACTTGCTAACTTTGCGACCTCGGGCAGCTATGTTACCATGGAGGAACCAGACAAGATTTGACTTTTTAGGCTAGAACTGAAGTCGTGCCAACTGCTTAACTCAAAATACAGTCAAGAAAGTGGCTCTGAAGCCGAGAAACGGGATCGAACCTAAGCACTACCGTGAAATTACATGCAATTTTCAAATTTCTTGTACTTGCTAACTTTGCGAACTCGGGCAGCTATGTTACCATGGAGGAATCACACAAGATTTGACTTTTTAGGCTAGAACTGAAGTAGCACCAACTGTTTAACTCAAAATACAGTTTCTCTGAAGCCGAGAAACGGGATCGACCATAAGCACTACTGTGAAATTACGTTCAATTTTCAAATTTCTTGTACTTGCTAACTTTGCGACCTCGGGCAGCTATGTTACCATGGAGGAATCACACAAGATTTGACTATATAGGCTAGAACTGAAGTCGTGCCAACTGTTTAACTCAAAATACAGTCAAGAAAGTAGCTCTGAAGCTGAGAAACGGGATCGACCATAAGCACTAATGTGAAATTACGTACAATTTTCAAATTTCTTGTACTTGCTAACTTTGCGACCTCGGGCAGCTATGTTACCATGGAGGAACCACACAAGATTTGACTCTATAGGCTAGAACTGAAGTCACGCCAACTGCTTAACTCAAAATACAGTCAAGAAAGTAGCTCTGAAGCCGAGAAACGGGATCGACCATAAGCACTACCGTGGAATTACGTACAATTTTCAAATTTCTTGTGCTTGCTAACTTTGCGACCTCGGGCAGCTATGTTACCATGGAGGAACCACACAAGATTTGACTTTTTAGGCTAGAACTGAAGTAGCGCCAACTGCTTAACTCAAAATACAGTCAAGAAAGTAGCTCTGAAGCCGAGAAACGGGATCGAACATAAGCACTAATGTGAAATTACGTACAATTTTCAAATTTCTTGTACTTGCTCACTTTGCGACCTCAGGCAGCTATGTTACCATGGAGGAACCACACAAGATTTGACTTTTTAGGCTAGAACTGAAGTAGCGCCAACTGCTTAACTCAAAATACAGTCAAGAAAGTAGCTCTGAAGCCGAGAAACGGGATCGAACATAAGCAATACCGTGGAATTACGTACAATTTTCAAATTTCTTATACTTGCTAACTTTGCGACCTCGGGCAGCTATGTTACCATGGAGGTATCACACAAGATTTGACTTTTTAGGCTAGAACTGAAGTAGCGCCAACTGTTTAACTCAAAATACATTCAAGAAAGTAGCTCTGAAGCCGAGAAACGGGATCGAACATAAGCACTACCGTGAAATTACATGCAATTTTCAAATTTCTTGTACTTGCTAACTTTACGACCTCGGGCAGCTATGTTACCATGGAGGAATCACACAAGATTTGACTTTTTAAGCTAGAACTGAAGTCACGCCAACTGCTTAACTCAAAATACAGTCAAGAAAGTAGCTCTGAAGCCGAGAAACGGGATCGACCATAAGCACTACCGTGGAATTACGTACAATTTTCAAATTTCTTGTACTTGCTAACTTTACGACCTCGGGCAGCTATGTTACCATGGAGGAATCACACAAGATTTGACTTTATAGGCTAGAACTGAAGTCGCGCCAACTGCTTAACTCAAAATACAGTCAAGCAAGTAGCTCTGAAGCCGAGAAACGGGATCGAACATAAGCACTACCGTGAAATTACATGCAATTTTCAAATTTCTTGTACTTGCTAATTTTGCGACCTCGGGCAGCTATGTTACCATTAAGGAACCACACAAGATTTGACTTTATAGGTTAGAACTGAAGTCGCGCCAACTGCTTAACTCAAAATACAGGTAAGAAAGTAGCTCTGAAGCCGAGAAACGGGCTCGACCATAAGCACTACCGTGAAATTACATGCATTTTTCAAATTTCTTGTACTTGCTAACTTTGCGACCTCGGGCAGCTATGTTACCATGGATTAATCACACAAGATTTGACTTTTTAGGCTAGAACTGAAATAGCGCCAACTGTTGAACTCAAAATACAGTCAAGAAAGTAGCTCTGAAGCCGAGAAACGGGATCGAACATAAGCAATACCGTGAAATTACATGCAATTTTCAAATTTCTTATACTTGCTAACTTTGCGACCTCGGGCAGCTATGTTACCATGGAGGAATCACACAAGATTTGACTTTATAGGCTAGAACTGAAGTAGCACCAACTGTTTAACTCAAAATACAGTCAAGAAAGTGGCTCTGAAGCCGAGAAACGGGATCGACCATAAGCACTAATGTGAAATTACGTACAATTTTCAAATTTCTTGTACTTGCTAAATTTGCGACCTCGGGCAGCTATGTTACCATGGAGGAACCACACAAGATTTGACTTTATAGGCTAGATCTGAAGTCACGCCAACTGTTAAACTCAAAATACAGTCAAGAAAGTAGCTCTGAAGCCGAGAATCGGGATCGAACATAAGCACTACCGTGAAATTACATGCAATTTTCAAATTTCTTGTACTTGCTAACTTTGCGACCTCGGGCAGCTATGTTACCATGGAGGAACCACACAACATTTGACTTTATAGGCTAGAACTGAAGTCACGCCAACTGTTTAACTCAAAATACAGTCAAGAAAGTAGCTCTGAAGCTGAGAAACGGGATCGACCATAAGCACTACCGTGGAATAACGTACAATTTTCAAATTTCTTGTACTTGCTAACTTTGCGACCTCGGGCAGCTATGTTACCATGGAGGAACCACACAAGATTTGACTTTTTAGGCTAGAACTGAAGTCGTGCCAACTGCTTAACTCAAAATACAGTCAAGAAAGTGGCTCTGAAGCCGAGAAACGGGATCGAACATAAGCACTACCGTGAAATTACGTACAATTTTCAAATTTCTTGTACTTGCTCACTTTGCGACCTCGGGCAGCTATGTTACCATGGAGGAACCACACAAGATTTGACTTTATAGGCTAGAACTGAAGTCACGCCAACTGCTTAACTCAAAATACAGTCAAGAAAGTAGCTCTGAAGCCGAGAATCGGGATCGAACATAAGCACTACCGTGAAATTACATGCAATTTTCAAATTTCTTGTACTTGCTAACTTTGCGACCTCGGGCAGCTATGTTACCATGGAGGAACCACACAAGATTTGACTTTATAGGCTAGAACTGAAGTAGCACCAACTGTTTAACTCAAAATACAGTCAAGAAAGTGGCTCTGAAGCCGAGAAACGGGATCGACCATAAGCACTACTGTGAAATTACGTTCAATTTTCAAATTTCTTATACTTGCTAACTTTGCGACCTCGGGCAGCTATGTTACCATAGAGGAATCACACAAGATTTGACTATATAGGCTAGAACTGAAGTCGTGCCAACTGTTTAACTCAAAATACAGTCAAGAAAGTAGCTCTGAAGCTGAGAAACGGGATCGACCATAAGCACTACCGTGGAATTACGTACAATTTTCAAATTTCTTGTACTTGCTAACTTTGCGACCTCGGGCAGCTATGTTACCATGGAGGAACCACACAAGATTTGACTTTTTAGGCTAGAACCGAAGTCGTGCCAACTGCTTAACTCAAAATACAGTCAAGAAAGTGGCTCTGAAGCCGAGAAACGGGATCGAACATAAGCACTACCGTGAAATTACGTACAATTTTCAAATTTCTTGTACTTGCTCACTTTGCGACCTCGGGCAGCTATGTTACCATGGAGGAACCACACAAGATTTGACTTTATAGGCTAGAACTGAAGTCACGCCAACTGCTTAACTCAAAATACAGTCAAGAAAGTGGCTCTGAAGCCGAGAAACGGGATCGAACATAAGCACTACCGTGAAATTACGTACAATTTTCAAATTTCTTGTACTTGCTCACTTTGCGACCTCGGGCAGCTATGTTACCATGGAGGAACCACACAAGATTTGACTTTTTAGGCTAGAACTGAAGTAGCGCCAACTGCTTAACTCAAAATACAGTCAAGAAAGTAGCTCTGAAGCCGAGAAACGGGATCGAACATAAGCACTACCGTGAAATTACATGCAATTTTCAAATTTCTTGTACTTGCTAACTTTACGACCTCGGGCAGCTATGTTACCATGGATTAATCACACAAGATTTGACTTTTTAGGCTAGAACTGAAATAGCGCCAACTGTTGAACTCAAAATACAGTCAAGAAAGTAGCTCTGAAGCCGAGAAACGGGATCGAACACAAGCAATACCGTGGAATTACGTACAATTTTCAAATTTCTCGTACTTGCTAACTTTGCGACCTCGGGCAGCTATGTTACCATGGAAGTATCACACAAGATTTGACTTTTTAGGCTAGAACTGAAGTAGCGCCAACTGTTTAACTCAAAATACATTCAAGAAAGTAGCTCTGAAGCCGAGAAACGGGATCGAACATAAGCACTACCGTGAAATTACATGCAATTTTCAAATTTCTTGTACTTGCTAACTTTACGACCTCGGGCAGCTATGTTACCATGGAGGAATCACACAAGATTTGACTTTTTAAGCTAGAACTGAAGTCACGCCAACTGCTTAACTCAAAATACAGTCAAGAAAGTAGCTCTGAAGCCGAGAAACGGGATCGACCATAAGCACTACCGTGGAATTACGTACAATTTTCAAATTTCTTGTACTTGCTAACTTTGCGACCTCGGGCAGCTATGTTACCATGGAGGAATCACACAAGATTTGACTTTATAGGCTAGAACTGAAGTCGCGCCAACTGCTTAACTCAAAATACAGTCAAGCAAGTAGCTCTGAAGCCGAGAAACGGGATCGAACATAAGCACTACCGTGAAATTACATGCAATTTTCAAATTTCTTGTACTTGCTAATTTTGCGACCTCGGGCAGCTATGTTACCATTAAGGAACCACACAAGATTTGACTTTATAGGTTAGAACTGAAGTCGCGCCAACTGCTTAACTCAAAATACAGGTAAGAAAGTAGCTCTGAAGCCGAGAATCGGGATCGAACATAAGCACTACCGTGAAATTACATGCAATTTTCAAATTTCTTGTACTTGCTAACTTTGCGACCTCGGGCAGCTATGTTACCATGGAGGAACCACACAAGATTTGACTTTATAGGCTAGAACTGAAGTAGCACCAACTGTTTAACTCAAAATACAGTCAAGAAAGTGGCTCTGAAGCCGAGAAACGGGATCGACCATAAGCACTACTGTGAAATTACGTTCAATTTTCAAATTTCTTATACTTGCTAACTTTGCGACCTCGGGCAGCTATGTTACCATAGAGGAATCACACAAGATTTGACTATATAGGCTAGAACTGAAGTCGTGCCAACTGTTTAACTCAAAATACAGTCAAGAAAGTAGCTCTGAAGCTGAGAAACGGGATCGACCATAAGCACTACCGTGGAATTACGTACAATTTTCAAATTTCTTGTACTTGCTAACTTTGCGACCTCGGGCAGCTATGTTACCATGGAGGAACCACACAAGATTTGACTTTTTAGGCTAGAACTGAAGTCGTGCCAACTGCTTAACTCAAAATACAGTCAAGAAAGTGGCTCTGAAGCCGAGAAACGGGATCGAACATAAGCACTACCGTGAAATTACGTACAATTTTCAAATTTCTTGTACTTGCTCACTTTGCGACCTCGGGCAGCTATGTTACCATGGAGGAACCACACAAGATTTGACTTTATAGGCTAGAACTGAAGTCACGCCAACTGCTTAACTCAAAATACAGTCAAGAAAGTGGCTCTGAAGCCGAGAAACGGGATCGAACATAAGCACTACCGTGAAATTACGTACAATTTTCAAATTTCTTGTACTTGCTCACTTTGCGACCTCGGGCAGCTATGTTACCATGGAGGAACCACACAAGATTTGACTTTTTAGGCTAGAACTGAAGTAGCGCCAACTGCTTAACTCAAAATACAGTCAAGAAAGTAGCTCTGAAGCCGAGAAACGGGATCGAACATAAGCACTACCGTGAAATTACATGCAATTTTCAAATTTCTTGTACTTGCTAACTTTACGACCTCGGGCAGCTATGTTACCATGGATTAATCACACAAGATTTGACTTTTTAGGCTAGAACTGAAATAGCGCCAACTGTTGAACTCAAAATACAGTCAAGAAAGTAGCTCTGAAGCCGAGAAACGGGATCGAACACAAGCAATACCGTGGAATTACGTACAATTTTCAAATTTCTCGTACTTGCTAACTTTGCGACCTCGGGCAGCTATGTTACCATGGAAGTATCACACAAGATTTGACTTTTTAGGCTAGAACTGAAGTAGCGCCAACTGTTTAACTCAAAATACATTCAAGAAAGTAGCTCTGAAGCCGAGAAACGGGATCGAACATAAGCACTACCGTGAAATTACATGCAATTTTCAAATTTCTTGTACTTGCTAACTTTACGACCTCGGGCAGCTATGTTACCATGGAGGAATCACACAAGATTTGACTTTTTAAGCTAGAACTGAAGTCACGCCAACTGCTTAACTCAAAATACAGTCAAGAAAGTAGCTCTGAAGCCGAGAAACGGGATCGACCATAAGCACTACCGTGGAATTACGTACAATTTTCAAATTTCTTGTACTTGCTAACTTTGCGACCTCGGGCAGCTATGTTACCATGGAGGAATCACACAAGATTTGACTTTATAGGCTAGAACTGAAGTCGCGCCAACTGCTTAACTCAAAATACAGTCAAGCAAGTAGCTCTGAAGCCGAGAAACGGGATCGAACATAAGCACTACCGTGAAATTACATGCAATTTTCAAATTTCTTGTACTTGCTAATTTTGCGACCTCGGGCAGCTATGTTACCATTAAGGAACCACACAAGATTTGACTTTATAGGTTAGAACTGAAGTCGCGCCAACTGCTTAACTCAAAATACAGGTAAGAAAGTAGCTCTGAAGCCGAGAAACGGGATCGACTACCGTGAAATTACATGCATTTTTCAAATTTCTTGTACTTGCTAACTTTGCGACCTCGGGCAGCTATGTTACCATGGAGGAACCACACAACATTTGACTTTATAGGCTAGAACTGAAGTCACGCCAACTGTTAAACTCAAAATACAGTCAAGAAAGTAGCTCTGAAGCCGAGAATCGGGATCGAACATAAGCACTACCGTGAAATTACATGCAATTTTCAAATTTCTTGTACTTGCTAACTTTGCGACCTCGGGCAGCTATGTTACCATGGAGGAACCACACCACATTTGACTTTATAGGCTAGAACTGAAGTCACGCCAACTGTTTAACTCAAAATACAGTCAAGAAAGTAGCTCTGAAGC
Organism: Merodon equestris; assembly: GCA_958301585.1. Taxonomy (NCBI): domain Eukaryota; kingdom Metazoa; phylum Arthropoda; class Insecta; order Diptera; family Syrphidae; genus Merodon; species Merodon equestris. The sequence continues at coordinate 50,131,854 of OY284413.1, forward strand.
CGAGAAACGGGATCGACCATAAGCACTACCGTGGAATTACGTACAATTTTCAAATTTCTTGTACTTGCTAACTTTGCGACCTCGGGCAGCTATGTTACCATGGAGGAACCACACAAGATTTGACTTTTTAGGCTAGAACTGAAGTCGTGCCAACTGCTTAACTCAAAATACAGTCAAGAAAGTGGCTCTGAAGCCGAGAAACGGGATCGAACATAAGCACTACCGTGAAATTACGTACAATTTTCAAATTTCTTGTACTTGCTCACTTTGCGACCTCGGGCAGCTATGTTACCATGGAGGAACCACACAAGATTTGACTTTATAGGCTAGAACTGAAGTCACGCCAACTGCTTAACTCAAAATACAGTCAAGAAAGTAGCTCTGAAGCCGAGAAACGGGATCGACCATAAGCACTAATGTGAAATTACGTACAATTTTCAAATTTCTTGTACTTGCTCACTTTGCGACTTCGGGCAGCTATGTTACCATGGAGGAACCACACAAGATTTGACTTTTTAGGCTAGAACTGAAGTAGCGCCAACTGCTTAACTCAAAATACAGTCAAGAAAGTAGCTCTAAAGCCGAGAAACGGGATCGAACATAAGCACTACCGTGAAATTACATGCAATTTTCAAATTTCTTGTACTTGCTAACTTTACGACCTCGGGCAGCTATGTTACCATGGATTAATCACACAAGATTTGACTTTTTAGGCTAGAACTGAAATAGCGCCAACTGTTGAACTCAAAATACAGTCAAGAAAGTAGCTCTGAAGCCGAGAAACGGGATCGAACATAAGCAATACCGTGAAATTACATGCAATTTTCAAATTTCTTATACTTGCTAACTTTGCGACCTCGGGCAGCTATGTTACCATGGAGGAATCACACAAGATTTGACTTTATAGGCTAGAACTGAAGTAGCACCAACTGTTTAACTCAAAATACAGTCAAGAAAGTGGCTCTGAAGCCGAGAAACGGGATCGACCATAAGCACTAATGTGAAATTACGTACAATTTTCAAATTTCTTGTACTTGCTAAATTTGCGACCTCGGGCAGCTATGTTACCATCGAGGAACCACACAAGATTTGACTTTATAGGCTAGAACTGAAGTCACGCCAACTGTTAAACTCAAAATACAGTCAAGAAAGTAGCTCTGAAGCCGAGAATCGGGATCGAACATAAGCACTACCGTGAAATTACATGCAATTTTCAAATTTCTTGTACTTGCTAACTTTGCGACCTGGGGCAGCTATGTTACCATGGAGGAACCACACAACATTTGACTTTATAGGCTAGAACTGAAGTCACGCCAACTGTTTAACTCAAAATACAGTCAAGAAAGTAGCTCTGAAGCCGAGAAACGGGATCGACCATAAGCACTACCGTGGAATTACGTACAATTTTCAAATTTCTTGTACTTGCTAACTTTGCGACCTCGGGCAGCTATGTTACCATGGAGGAACCACACAAGATTTGACTTTTTAGGCTAGAACTGAAGTCGTGCCAACTGCTTAACTCAAAATACAGTCAAGAAAGTGGCTCTGAAGCCGAGAAACGGGATCGAACATAACCACTACCGTGAAATTACATGCAATTTTCAAATTTCTTGTACTTGCTAACTTTGCGAACTCGGGCAGCTATGTTACCATGGAGGAATCACACAAGATTTGACTTTTTAGGCTAGAACTGAAGTAGCACCAACTGTTTAACTCAAAATACAGTTTCTCTGAAGCCGAGAAACGGGATCGACCATAAGCACTACTGTGAAATTACGTTCAATTTTCAAATTTCTTGTACTTGCTAACTTTGCGACCTCGGGCAGCTATGTTACCATGGAGGAATCACACAAGATTTGACTATATAGGCTAGAACTGAAGTCGTGCCAACTGTTTAACTCAAAATACAGTCAAGAAAGTAGCTCTGAAGCTGAGAAACGGGATCGACCATAAGCACTAATGTGAAATTACGTACAATTTTCAAATTTCTTGTACTTGCTAACTTTGCGACCTCGGGCAGCTATGTTACCATGGAGGAACCACACAAGATTTGACTTTATAGGCTAGAACTGAAGTCACGCCAACTGCTTAACTCAAAATACAGTCAAGAAAGTAGCTCTGAAGCCGAGAAACGGGATCGACCATAAGCACTACCGTGGAATTACGTACAATTTTCAAATTTCTTGTGCTTGCTAACTTTGCGACCTCGGGCAGCTATGTTACCATGGAGGAACCACACAAGATTTGACTTTTTAGGCTAGAACTGAAGTAGCGCCAACTGCTTAACTCAAAATACAGTCAAGAAAGTAGCTCTGAAGCCGAGAAACGGGATCGAACATAAGCACTAATGTGAAATTACGTACAATTTTCAAATTTCTTGTACTTGCTCACTTTGCGACCTCAGGCAGCTATGTTACCATGGAGGAACCACACAAGATTTGACTTTTTAGGCTAGAACTGAAGTAGCGCCAACTGCTTAACTCAAAATACAGTCAAGAAAGTAGCTCTGAAGCCGAGAAACGGGATCGAACATAAGCAATACCGTGGAATTACGTACAATTTTCAAATTTCTTATACTTGCTAACTTTGCGGCCTCGGGCAGCTATGTTACCATGGAGGTATCACACAAGATTTGACTTTTTAGGCTAGAACTGAAGTAGCGCCAACTGTTTAACTCAAAATACATTCAAGAAAGTAGCTCTGAAGCCGAGAAACGGGATCGAACATAAGCACTACCGTGAAATTACATGCAATTTTCAAATTTCTTGTACTTGCTAACTTTACGACCTCGGGCAGCTATGTTACCATGGAGGAATCACACAAGATTTGACTTTTTAAGCTAGAACTGACGTCACGCCAACTGCTTAACTCAAAATACAGTCAAGAAAGTAGCTCTGAAGCCGAGAAACGGGATCGACCATAAGCACTACCGTGGAATTACGTACAATTTTCAAATTTCTTGTACTTGCTAACTTTGCGACCTCGGGCAGCTATGTTACCATGGAGGAATCACACAAGATTTGACTTTATAGGCTAGAACTGAAGTCGCGCCAACTGCTTAACTCAAAATACAGTCAAGCAAGTAGCTCTGAAGCCGAGAAACGGGATCGAACATAAGCACTACCGTGAAGTTACATGCAATTTTCAAATTTCTTGTACTTGCTAATTTTGCGACCTCGGGCAGCTATGTTACCATTAAGGAACCACACAAGATTTGACTTTATAGGTTAGAACTGAAGTCGCGCCAACTGCTTAACTCAAAATACAGGTAAGAAAGTAGCTCTGAAGCCGAGAAACGGGCTCGACCATAAGCACTACCGTGAAATTACATGCATTTTTCAAATTTCTTGTACTTGCTAACTTTGCGACCTCGGGCCGCTATGTTACCATGGATTAATCACACAAGATTTGACTTTTTAGGCTAGAACTGAAATAGCGCCAACTGTTGAACTCAAAATACAGTCAAGAAAGTAGCTCTGAAGCCGAGAAACGGGATCGAACATAAGCAATACCGTGAAATTACATGCAATTTTCAAATTTCTTATACTTGCTAACTTTGCGACCTCGGGCAGCTATGTTACCATGGAGGAATCACACAAGATTTGACTTTATAGGCTAGAACTGAAGTAGCACCAACTGTTTAACTCAAAATACAGTCAAGAAAGTGGCTCTGAAGCCGAGAAACGGGATCGACCATAAGCACTAATGTGAAATTACGTACAATTTTCAAATTTCTTGTACTTGCTAAATTTGCGACCTCGGGCAGCTATGTTACCATGGAGGAACCACACAAGATTTGACTTTATAGGCTAGAACTGAAGTCACGCCAACTGTTAAACTCAAAATACAGTCAAGAAAGTAGCTCTGAAGCCGAGAATCGGGATCGAACATAAGCACTACCGTGAAATTACATGCAATTTTCAAATTTCTTGTACTTGCTAACTTTGCGACCTCGGGCAGCTATGTTACCATGGAGGAACCACACAACATTTGACTTTATAGGCTAGAACTGAAGTCACGCCAACTGTTTAACTCAAAATACAGTCAAGAAAGTAGCTCTGAAGCCGAGAAACGGGATCGACCATAAGCACTACCGTGGAATTACGTACAATTTTCAAATTTCTTGTACTTGCTAACTTTGCGACCGCGGGCAGCTATGTTACCATGGAGGAACCACACAAGATTTGACTTTTTAGGCTGGAACTGAAGTCGTGCCAACTGCTTAACTCAAAATACAGTCAAGAAAGTGGCTCTGAAGCCGAGAAACGGGATCGAACATAAGCACTACCGTGAAATTACGTACAATTTTCAAATTTCTTGTACTTGCTCACTTTGCGACCTCGGGCAGCTATGTTACCATGGAGGAACCACACAAGATTTGACTTTATAGGCTAGAACTGAAGTCACGCCAACTGGTTAACTCAAAATACAGTCAAGAAAGTAGCTCTGAAGCCGAGAAACGGGATCGACCATAAGCACTAATGTGAAATTACGTACAATTTTCAAATTTCTTGTACTTGCTAACTTGGCGACCTCGGGCAGCTATGTTACCATGGAGGCATCACACAAGATTTGACTTTATAGGCTAGAACTGAAGTAGCACCAACTGTTTAACTCAAAATACAGTCAAGAAAGTGGCTCTGAAGCCGAGAAACGGGATCGACCATAAGCACTAATGTGAAATTACGTACAATTTTCAAATTTCTTGTACTTGCTAACTTTGCGACCTCGGGCCGCTATGTTACCATGGAGGAACCACACAAGATTTGACTTTATAGGCTAGAACTGAAGGCGCGCCAACAGTTTATCTCAAAATACAGTCAAGAAAGTGGCTCTGAAGCCGAGAAACGGGATCGACCATAAGCACTAATGTGAAATTACGTACAATTTTCAAATTTCTTGTACTTGCTAACTTTGCGACCTCGGGCAGCTATGTTACCATGGAGGAATCACACAAGATTTGACTTTATAGGCTAGAACTGAAGTAGCGCCAACTGTTTAACTCAAAATACAGTCTAGAAAGTAGCTCTGAAGCCGAGAAACGGGATCGAATATAAGCACTACCGTGAAATTACATGCAATTTTCAAATTTCTTGTACTTGCTAACTTTGCGACCTCGGGCAGCTATGTTAACATGGAGGAATCACACAAGATTTGACTTTTTAGGCTAGAACTGAAGTAGCACCAACTGTTTAACTCAAAATACAGTCAAGAAAGTGGCTCTGAAGCCGAGAAACGGGATCGACCATAAGCACTACTGTGAAATTACGTTCAATTTTCAATTTTCTTATACTTGCTAACTTTGCGACCTCGGGCAGCTATGTTACCATGGAGGAATCACACAAGATTTGACTATATAGGCTAGAACTGAAGTCGTGCCAACTGTTTAACTCAAAATACAGTCAAGAAAGTAGCTCTGAAGCTGAGAAACGGGATCGACCATAAGCACTAATGTGAAATTACGTACAATTTTCAAATTTCTTGTACTTGCTAACTTTGCGACCTCGGGCAGCTATGTTACCATGGAGGAACCACACAAGATTTGACTTTATAGGCTAGAACTGAAGTCACGCCAACTGCTTAACTCAAAATACAGTGAAGAAAGTAGCTCTGAAGCCGAGAAACGGGATCGACCATAAGCACTACCGTGGAATTACGTACAATTTTCAAATTTCTTGTACTTACTAACTTTGCGACCTCGGGCAGCTATGTTACCATGGAGGAATCACACAAGATTTGACTTTTTAGGCTAGAACTGAAGTAGCGCCAACTGCTTAACTCAAAATACAGTCAAGAAAGTAGCTCTGAAGCCGAGAAACGGGATCGAACATAAGCACTACCGTGAAATTACATGCAATTTTCAAATTTCTTGTACTTGCTAACTTTGCGACCTCGGGCAGCTATGTTACCATGGAGGAATCACACAAGATTTGACTATATAGGCTAGAACTGAAGTCGCGCCAACTGTTTAACTCAAAATACAGTCAAGAAAGTAGCTCTGAAGCTGAGAAACGGGATCGACCATAAGCACTAATGTGAAATTACGTACAATTTTCAAATTTCTTGTACTTGCTAACTTTGCGACCTCGGGCAGCTATGTTACCATGGAGGAACCACACAAGATATGACTTTATAGGCTAGAACTGAAGTCACGCCAACTGCCTAACTCAAAATACAGTCAAGAAAGTAGCTCTGAAGCCGAGAAACGGGATCGACCATAAGCACTACCGTGAAATTACATGCAATTTTCAAATTTCTTGTACTTGCTAAATTTGCGACCTCGGGCAGCTATGTTACCATGGAGGAACCACACAAGATTTGACTTTATAGGCTAGAACTGAAGTCACGCCAACTGTCAAACTCAAAATACAGTCAAGAAAGTAGCTCTGAAGCCGAGAATCGGGATCGAACATAAGCACTACCGTGAAATTACATGCAATTTTCAAATTTCTTGTACTTGCTAACTTTGCGACCTCGGGCAGCTATGTTACCATGGAGGAACCACACAACATTTGACTTTATAGGCTAGAACTGAAGTCACGCCAACTGTTTAACTCAAAATACAGTCAAGAAAGTAGCTCTGAAGCCGAGAAACGGGATCGACCATAAGCACTACCGTGGAATTACGTACAATTTTCAAATTTCTTGTACTTGCTAACTTTGCGACCGCGGGCAGCTATGTTACCATGGAGGAACCACACAAGATTTGACTTTTTAGGCTGGAACTGAAGTCGTGCCAACTGCTTAACTCAAAATACAGTCAAGAAAGTGGCTCTGAAGCCGAGAAACGGGATCGAACATAAGCACTACCGTGAAATTACGTACAATTTTCAAATTTCTTGTACTTGCTCACTTTGCGACCTCGGGCAGCTATGTTACCATGGAGGAACCACACAAGATTTGACTTTATAGGCTAGAACTGAAGTCACGCCAACTGGTTAACTCAAAATACAGTCAAGAAAGTAGCTCTGAAGCCGAGAAACGGGATCGACCATAAGCACTAATGTGAAATTACGTACAATTTTCAAATTTCTTGTACTTGCTAACTTGGCGACCTCGGGCAGCTATGTTACCATGGAGGTATCACACAAGATTTGACTTTATAGGCTAGAACTGAAGTAGCACCAATTGTTTAACTCAAAATACAGTCAAGAAAGTGGCTCTGAAGCCGAGAAACGGGATCGACCATAAGCACTAATGTGAAATTACGTACAATTTTCAAATTTCTTGTACTTGCTAACTTTGCGACCTCGGGCCGCTATGTTACCATGGAGGAACCACACAAGATTTGACTTTATAGGCTAGAACTGAAGGCGCGCCAACAGTTTATCTCAAAATACAGTCAAGAAAGTGGCTCTGAAGCCGAGAAACGGGATCGACCATAAGCACTAATGTGAAATTACGTACAATTTTCAAATTTCTTGTACTTGCTAACTTTGCGACCTCGGGCAGCTATGTTACCATGGAGGAATCACACAAGATTTGACTTTATAGGCTAGAACTGAAGTAGCGCCAACTGTTTAACTCAAAATACAGTCTAGAAAGTAGCTCTGAAGCCGAGAAACGGGATCGAATATAAGCACTACCGTGAAATTACATGCAATTTTCAAATTTCTTGTACTTGCTAACTTTGCGACCTCGGGCAGCTATGTTAACATGGAGGAATCACACAAGATTTGACTTTTTAGGCTAGAACTGAAGTAGCACCAACTGTTTAACTCAAAATACAGTCAAGAAAGTGGCTCTGAAGCCGAGAAACGGGATCGACCATAAGCACTACTGTGAAATTACGTTCAATTTTCAAATTTCTTATACTTGCTAACTTTGCGACCTCGGGCAGCTATGTTACCATGGAGGAATCACACAAGATTTGACTATATAGGCTAGAACTGAAGTCGTGCCAACTGTTTAACTCAAAATACAGTCAAGAAAGTAGCTCTGAAGCTGAGAAACGGGATCGACCATAAGCACTAATGTGAAATTACGTACAATTTTCAAATTTCTTGTACTTGCTAACTTTGCGACCTCGGGCAGCTATGTTACCATGGAGGAACCACACAAGATTTGACTTTATAGGCTAGAACTGAAGTCACGCCAACTGCTTAACTCAAAATACAGTCAAGAAAGTAGCTCTGAAGCCGAGAAACGGGATCGACCATAAGCACTACCGTGGAATTACGTACAATTTTCAAATTTCTTGTACTTGCTAACTTTGCGACCTCGGGCAGCTATGTTACCATGGAGGAATCACACAAGATTTGACTTTTTAGGCTAGAACTGAAGTAGCGCCAACTGCTTAACTCAAAATACAGTCAAGAAAGTAGCTCTGAAGCCGAGAAACGGGATCGAACATAAGCACTACCGTGAAATTACATGCAATTTTCAAATTTCTTGTACTTGCTAACTTTGCGACCTCGGGCAGCTATGTTACCATGGAGGAATCACACAAGATTTGACTATATAGGCTAGAACTGAAGTCGTGCCAACTGTTTAACTCAAAATACAGTCAAGAAAGTAGCTCTGAAGCCGAGAAACGGGATCGACCATAAGCACTACCGTGGAATTACGTACAATTTTCAAATTTCTTGTACTTGCTAACTTTGCGACCTCGGGCAGCTATGTTACCATGGAGGAATCACACAAGATTTGACTTTATAGGCTAGAACTGAAGTCGCGCCAACTGCTTAACTCAAAATACAGTCAAGAAAGTAGCTCTGAAGCCGAGAAACGGGATCGACCATAAGCACTACCGTGGAATTACGTACAATTTTCAAATTTCTTGTACTTGCTAAATTTGCGACCTCGGGCAGCTATGTTACCATGGAGGTATCACACAAGATTTGACTTTTTAGGCTAGAACTGAAGTCGTGCCAACTATTTAACTCAAAATACAGTCAAGAAAGTAGCTCTGAAGCTGAGAAACGGGATCGACCATAAGCACTAATGTGAAATTACGTACAATTTTCAAATTTCTTGTACTTGCTAACTTTGCGACCTCGGGCAGCTATGTTACCATGGAGGAACCACACAAGATTTGACTTTATAGGTTAGAACTGAAGTCGCGCCAACTGCTTATACAATATATATATATAAATACAGTCAAGAAAGTAGCTCTGAAGCCGAGAAACGGGATCGACCATAAGCACTACCGTGGAATTACGTACAATTTCCAAATTTCTTGTATCTGCTAACTTTGCGACCTCGAGCAGCTATGTTACCATGGAAAAATAACACAAGATGTGACTTTATAGGCTAGAACTGAAGTCGCGCCAACTGCTTAAATCAAAATACAGTCAAGAAAGTAGCTCTGAAGCCGAGAAACGGGATCGACCATAAGCACTAATGTGAAATTACGTACAATTTTCAAATTTCTTGTACTTGCTAACTTTGCGCCCTCGGGCAGCTATGTTACCATGGAGGAACCACACAAGATTTGACTTTATAGGCTAGAACTGAAGTCACGCCAACTGCTTAACTCAAAATACAGTCAAGAAAGTAGCTCTGAAGCCGAGAAACGGGATCGACCATAAGCACTACCGTGGAATTACGTACAATTTTCAAATTTCTCGTACTTGCTAACTTTGCGACCTCGGGCAGCTATGTTACCATGGAGGAATCACACAAGATTTGACTTTTTAGGCTAGAACTGAAGTAGCGCCAACTGCTTAACTCAAAATACAGTCAAGAAAGTAGCTCTGAAGCCGAGAAACGGGATCGAACATAAGCACTACCGTGAAATTACATGCAATTTTCAAATTTCTTGTACTTGCTAACTTTGCGACCTCGGGCAGCTATGTTACCATGGAGGAATCACACAAGATTTGACTATATAGGCTAGAACTGAAGTCGTGCCAACTGTGTAACGCAAAATACAGTCAAGAAAGTAGCTCTGAAGCCGAGAAACGGGATCGACCATAAGCACTACCGTGGAATTACGTACAATTTTCAAATTTCTTGTACTTGCTAACTTTGCGACCTCGGGCAGCTATGTTACCATGGAGGAATCACACAAGATTTGACTTTATAGGCTAGAACTGAAGTCACGCCAACTGCCTAACTCAAAATACAGTCAAGAAAGTAGCTCTGAAGCCGAGAAACGGGATCGACCATAAGCACTACCGTGGAATTACGTACAATTTTCAAATTTCTTGTACTTGCTAACTTTGCGACCTCGGGCTGCTATGTTACCATGGAGGAATCACACAAGATTTGACTTTATAGGCTAGAACTGAAGTTGCGCCAACAGCTTAACTCAAAATACAGTCAAGAAAGTAGCTCTGAAGCCGAGAAACGGGATCGACCATAAGCACTACCGTGGAATTACGTACAATTTTCAAATTTCTTGTACTTGCTAACTTTGCGACCTCGGGCAGCTATGTTACCATGGAGGTATCACACAAGATTTGACTTTTTAGGCTAGAACTGAAGTCGTGCCAACTGTTTAACTCAAAATACAGTCAAGAAAGTAGCTCTGAAGCTGAGAAACGGGATCGACCATAAGCACTAATGTGAAATTACGTACAATTTTCAAATTTCTTGTACTTGCTAACTTTGCGACCTCGGGCAGCTATGTTACCATGGAGGAACCACACAAGATTTGACTTTATAGGTTAGAACTGAAGTCGCGCCAACTGCTTAACTCAAAATACAGTCAAGAAAGTAGCTCTGAAGCCGAGAAACGGGATCGACCGTGGAATTACGTACACTTTTCAAATTTCTTGTACTTGCTAATTTTGCGACCTCGGGCAGCTATGTTACCATGGAGGAACCACAAAGATTTGACTTTATAGGTTAGAACTGAAGTCGCGCCAACTGCTTAACTCAAAATACAGTCAAGAAAGTAGCTCTGAAGCCGAGAAACGGGATCGACCATAAGCACTACCGTGGAATTACGTACAATTTCCCAATTTCTTGTATCTGCTAACTTTGCGACCTCGAGCAGCTATGTTACCCTGGAGGAATAACACAAGATTTGACTTTATAGGCTAGAACTGAAGTCGCGCCAACTGTTTAACTCAAAATACAGTCAAGAAAGTAGCTCTGAAGCCGAGAAACGGGATCGACCATAAGCACTACCGTGGAATTACGTACACTTTTCAAATTTCTTGTACTTGCTAACTTTGCGACCTCGGGCAGCTATGTTACCATGGAGGAACCACACAAGATTTGACTTTATAGGTTAGAACTGAAGTCGCGCCAATTGTTTAACTCAAAATACAGTCAAGAAAGTAGCTCTGAAGCCGAGAAACGGGATCGACCATAAGCACTACCGTGGAATTACGTACAATTTTCAAATTTCTTGTACTTGCTAACTTTACGACCTCGGGCAGCTATGTTACCATGGAGGAATCACACAAGATTTGACTTTTTAAGCTAGAACTGAAGTCACGCCAACTGCTTAACTCAAAATACAGTCAAGAAAGTAGCTCTGAAGCCGAGAAACGGGATCGACCATAAGCACTACCGTGGAATTACGTACAATTTTCAAATTTCTTGTACTTGCTAAATTTGCGACCTCGGGCAGCTATGTTACCATGGATTAATCACACAAGATTTGACTTTTTAGGCTAGAACTGAAATAGCGCCAACTGCTGAACTCAAAATACAGTCAAGAAAGTAGCTCTGAAGCCGAGAAACGGGATCGAACATAAGCAATACCGTGAAATTACATGCAATTTTCAAATTTCTTATACTTGCTAACTTTGCGACCTCGGGCAGCTATGTTACCATGGAGGAATCACACAAGATTTGACTTTATATGCTAGAACGGAAGTCGTGCCAACTGTTTAACTCAAAATACAGTCAAGAAAGTGGCTCTGAAGCCGAGAAACGGGATCGACCATAAGCACTAATGTGAAATTACGTACAATTTTCAAATTTCTTGTACTTGCTAACTTTGCGACCTCGGGCAGCTATGTTACCATGGAGGAACCACACAACATTTGACTTTATAGGCTAGAACTGAAGTCACGCCAACTGCTTAACTCAAAATACAGTCAAGAAAGTAGCTCTGAAGCCGAGAAACGGGATCGACCATAAGCACTACCGTGGAATTACGTACACTTTTCAAATTTCTTGTACTTGCTAACTTTGCGACCTCGGGCAGCTATGTTACCATGGAGGAACCACACAAGATTTGACTTTATAGGTTAGAACTGAAGTCGCGCCAATTGTTTAACTCAAAATACAGTCAAGAAAGTAGCTCTGAAGCCGAGAAACGGGATCGACCATAAGCACTACCGTGAAATTACATGCATTTTTGAATTTCTTGTACTTGCTAACTTTGCGACCTCGGGCAGCTATGTTACCATGGATTAATCACACAAGATTTGACTTTTTAGGCTAGAACTGAAATAGCGCCAACTGCTGAACTCAAAATACAGTCAAGAAAGTAGCTCTGAAGCCGAGAAACGGGATCGAACATAAGCAATACCGTGAAATTACATGCAATTTTCAAATTTCTTATACTTGCTAACTTTGCGACCTCGGGCAGCTATGTTACCATGGAGGAATCACACAAGATTTGACTTTATATGCTAGAACGGAAGTCGTGCCAACTGTTTAACTCAAAATACAGTCAAGAAAGTGGCTCTGAAGCCGAGAAACGGGATCGACCATAAGCACTAATGTGAAATTACGTACAATTTTCAAATTTCTTGTACTTGCTAACTTTGCGACCTCGGGCAGCTATGTTACCATGGAGGAACCACACAACATTTGACTTTATAGGCTAGAACTGAAGTCACGCCAACTGCTTAACTCAAAATACAGTCAAGAAAGTAGCTCTGAAGCCGAGAAACGGGATCGACCATAAGCACTACCGTGGAATTACGTACACTTTTCAAATTTCTTGTACTTGCTAACTTTGCGACCTCGGGCAGCTATGTTACCATGGAGGAACCACACAAGATTTGACTTTATAGGTTAGAACTGAAGTCGCGCCAATTGTTTAACTCAAAATACAGTCAAGAAAGTAGCTCTGAAGCCGAGAAACGGGATCGACCATAAGCACTACCGTGAAAATACATGCATTTTTGAATTTCTTGTACTTGCTAACTTTGCGACCTCGGGCAGCTATGTTACCATGGATTAATCACACAAGATTTGACTTTTTAGGCTAGAACTGAAATAGCGCCAACTGCTGAACTCAAAATACAGTCAAGAAAGTAGCTCTGAAGCCGAGAAACGGGATCGAACATAAGCAATACCGTGAAATTACATGCAATTTTCAAATTTCTTATACTTGCTAACTTTGCGACCTCGGGCAGCTATGTAACCATGGAGGAATCACACAAGATTTGTCTTTATAGGCTAGAACTGAAGTCGTGCCAACTGTTTAACTCAAAATACAGTCAAGAAAGTAGCTCTGAAGCTGAGAAACGGGATCGACCATAAGCACTAATGTGAAATTACGTACAATTTTCAAATTTCTTGTACTTGCTAACTTTGCGACCTCGGGCAGCTATGTTACCATGGAGGAACCACACAACATTTGACTTTATAGGCTAGAACTGAAGTCATGCCAACTGCTTAACTCAAAATACAGTCAAGAAAGTAGCTCTGAAGCCGAGAAACGGGATCGACCATAAGCACTACCGTGGAATTACGTACAATTTTCAAATTTCTTGTACTTGCTAACTTTGCGACCTCGGGCAGCTATGTTACCATGGAGGAACCACACAAGATTTGACTTTATAGGTTAGAACTGAAGTCGCGCCAACTGCTTAAATCAAAATACAGTCAAGAAAGTAGCTCTGAAGCCGAGAAACGGGATCGAACATAAGCAATACCGTGAAATTACATGCAATTTTCAAATTTCTTATACTTGCTAAATTTGCGACCTCGGGCAGCTATGTAACCATGGAGGAATCACACAAGATTTGTCTTTATAGGCTAGAACTGAAGTCGTGCCAACTGTTTAACTCAAAATACAGTCAAGAAAGTAGCTCTGAAGCTGAGAAACGGGATCGACCATAAGCACTAATGTGAAATTACGTACAATTTTCAAATTTCTTGTACTTGCTAACTTTGCGACCTCGGGCAGCTATGTTACCATGGAGGAACCACACAACATTTGACTTTATAGGCTAGAACTGAAGTCATGCCAACTGCTTAACTCAAAATACAGTCAAGAAAGTAGCTCTGAAGCCGAGAAACGGGATCGACCATAAGCACTACCGTGGAATTACGTACAATTTTCAAATTTCTTGTACTTGCTAACTTTGCGACCTCGGGCAGCTATGTTACCATGGAGGAACCACACAAGATTTGACTTTATAGGTTAGAACTGAAGACGCGCCAACTGCTTAAATCAAAATACAGTCAAGAAAGTAGCTCTGAAGCCGAGAAACGGGATCGACCATAAGCACTACCGTGGAATTACGTACACTTTTCAAATTTCTTGTACTTGCTAACTTTGCGACCTCGGGCAGCTATGTTACCATGGAGGAACCACACAAGATTTGACTTTATAGGTTAGAACTGAAGTCGCGCCAATTGTTTAACTCAAAATACAGTCAAGAAAGTAGCTCTGAAGCCGAGAATCGGGATCGACCATAAGCACTAATGTGAAATTACGTACAATTTTCAAATTTCTTGTACTTGCTAACTTTGCGACCTCAGGCAGCTATGTTACCATGGAGGAACCACACAACATTTGACTTTATAGGCTAGAACTGAAGTCACGCCAACTGCTTAACTCAAAATACAGTCAAGAAAGTAGCTCTGAAGCCGAGAAACGGGATCGACCATAAGCACTACCGTGGAATTACGTACAATTTTCAAATTTCTTGTACTTGCTAACTTTGCGACCTCGGGCAGCTATGTTACCATGGAGGAATCACACAAGATTTGACTTTATAGGCTAGAACTGAAGTCGCGCCAACTGCTTAACTCAAAATACAGTCAAGAAAGTAGCTCTGAAGCCGAGAAACGGGATCGACCATAAGCACTACCGTGGAATTACGTACAATTTTCAAATTTCTTGTACTTGCTAACTTTGCGACCTCGGGCAGCTATGTTACCATGGAGGTATCACACAAGATTTGACTTTTTAGGCTAGAACTGAAGTCGTGCCAACTGTTTAACTCAAAATACAGTCAAGAAAGTAGCTCTGAAGCTGAGAAACGGGATCGACCATAAGCACTAATGTGAAATTACGTACAATTTTCAAATTTCTTGTACTTGCTAACTTTGCGACCTCGGGCAGCTATGTTACCATGGAGGAACCACACAAGATTTGACTTTATAGGTTAGAACTGAAGTCGCGCCAACTGCTTAACTCAAAATACAGTCAAGAAAGTAGCTCTGAAGCCGAGAAACGGGATCGACCATAAGCACTACCGTGGAATTACGTACAATTTCCAAATTTCTTGTATCTGCTAACTTTGCGACCTCGAGCAGCTATGTTACCATGGAGGAATAACACAAGATTTGACTTTATAGGCTAGAAGTGAAGTCGCGCCAACTGCTTAAATCAAAATACAGTCAAGAAAATAGCTCTGAAGCCGAGAAACGGGATCGACCATAAGCTCTACCGTGGAATTACGTACACTTTTCAAATTTCTTGTACTTGCTAATTTTGCGACCTCGGGCAGCTATGTTACCATGGAGGAACCACAAAGATTTGACTTTATAGGTTAGAACTGAAGTCGCGCCAACTGCTTAACTCAAAATACAGTCAAGAAAGTAGCTCTGAAGCCGAGAAACGGGATCGACCATAAGCACTACCGTGGAATTACGTACAATTTCCAAATTTCTTGTATCTGCTAACTTTGCGACCTCGAGCAGCTATGTTACCATGGAGGAATAACACAAGATTTGACTTTATAGGCTAGAACTGAAGTCGTGCCAACTGTTTAACTCAAAATACAGTCAAGAAAGTAGCTCTGAAGCCGAGAAACGGGATCGACCATAAGCACTACCGTGGAATTACGTACACTTTTCAAATTTCTTGTACTTGCTAACTTTGCGACCTCGGGCAGCTATGTTACCATGGAGGAACCACACAAGATTTGACTTTATAGGTTAGAACTGAAGTCGCGCCAATTGTTTAACTCAAAATACAGTCAAGAAAGTAGCTCTGAAGCCGAGAAACGGGATCGACCATAAGCACTAATGTGAAATTACGTACAATTTTCAAATTTCTTGTACTTGCTAACTTTGCGACCTCGGGCAGCTATGTTACCATGGAGGAACCACACAAGATTTGACTTTATAGGCTAGAACTGAAGTCACGCCAACTGCTTAACTCAAAATACAGTCAAGAAAGTAGCTCTGAAGCCGAGAAACGGGATCGACCATAAGCACTACCGTGGAATTACGTACAATTTTCAAATTTCTTGTACTTGCTAATTTTGCGACCTCGGGCAGCTATGTTACCATGGAGGAATCACACAAGATTTGACTTTTTAGGCTAGAACTGAAGTAGCGCCAACTGCTTAACTCAAAATACAGTCAAGAAAGTAGCTCTGAAGCCGAGAAACGGGATCGAACATAAGCACTACCGTGAAATTACATGCAATTTTCAAATTTCTTGTACTTGCTAACTTTGCGACCTCGGGCAGCTATGTTACCATGGAGGAATCACACAAGATTTGACTATATAGGCTAGAACTGAAGTCGTGCCAACTGTTTAACTCAAAATACAGTCAAGAAAGTAGCTCTGAAGCCGAGAAACGGGATCGACCATAAGCACTACCGTGGAATTACGTACAATTTTCAAATTTCTTGTACTTGCTAACTTTGCGACCTCGGGCAGCTATGTTACCATGGAGGAATCACACAAGATTTGACTTTTTAGGCTAGAACTGAAGTAGCGCCAACTGCTTAACTCAAAATACAGTCAAGAAAGTAGCTCTGAAGCCGAGAAACGGGATCGAACATAAGCACTACCGTGAAATTACATGCAATTTTCAAATTTCTTGTACTTGCTAACTTTGCGACCTCGGGCAGCTATGTTACCATGGAGGAATCACACAAGATTTGACTTTTTAGGCTAGAACTGAAGTAGCGCCAACCGCTTAACTCAAAATACAGTCAAGAAAGTAGCTCTGAAGCCGAGAAACGGGATCGAACATAAGCACTACCGTGAAATTACATGCAATTTTCAAATTTCTTGTACTTGCTAACTTTGCGACCTCGGGCAGCTATGTTACCATGGAGGAACCACACAAGATATGACTTTATAGGCTAGAACTGAAGTCACGCCAACTGCCTAACTCAAAATACAGTCAAGAAAGTAGCTCTGAAGCCGAGAAACGGGATCGACCATAAGCACTACCGTGGAATTACGTACAATTTTCAAATTTCTTGTACTTGCTAACTTTGCGACCTCGGGCAGCTATGTTACCATGGAGGAATCACACAAGATTTGACTTTATAGGCTAGAACTGAAGTCGCGCCAACTGCTTAACTCAAAATACAGTCAAGAAAGTAGCTCTAAAGCCGAGAAACGGGATCGACCATAAGCACTACCGTGGAATTACGTACAATTTTCAAATTTCTTGTACTTGCTAACTTTGCGACCTCGGGCAGCTATGTTACCATGGAGGTATCACACAAGATTTGACTTTTTTTGCTAGAACTGAAGTCGTGCCAACTGTTTAACTCAAAATACAGTCAAGAAAGTAGCTCTGAAGCTGAGAAACGGGATCGACCATAAGCACTAATGTGAAATTACGTACAATTTTCAAATTTCTGGTACTTGCTAACTTTGCGACCTCGGGCAGCTATGTTACCATGGAGGAACCACACAAGATTTGACTTTATAGGTTAGAACTGAAGTCGCGCCAACTGCTTAACTCAAAATACAGTCAAGAAAGTAGCTCTGAAGCCGAGAAACGGGATCGACCATAAGCACTACCGTGGAATTACGTACAATTTCCAAATTTCTTGTATCTGCTAACTTTTCGACCTCGAGCAGCTATGTTACCATGGAGGAATAACACAAGATTTGACTTTATAGGCTAGAACTGAAGTCGCGCCAACTGCTTAAATCAAAATACAGACAAGAAAGTAGCTCTGAAGCCGAGAAACGGGATCGACCATAAGCTCTACCGTGGAATTACGTACACTTTTCAAATTTCTTGTACTTGCTAATTTTGCGACCTCGGGCAGCTATGTTACCATGGAGGAATCACACAAGATTTGACTTTTTAAGCTAGAACTGAAGTCACGCCAACTGCTTAACTCAAAATACAGTCAAGAAAGTAGCTCTGAAGCCGAGAAACGGGATCGACCATAAGCACTACCGCGGAATTACTTACAATTTCCAAATTTCTTGTATCTGCTAACTTTGCGACCTCGAGCAGCTATGTTACCCTGGAGGAATAACACAAGATTTGACTTTATAGGCTAGAACTGAAGTCGCGCCAACTGTTTAACTCAAAATACAGTCAAGAAAGTAGCTCTGAAGCCGAGAAACGGGATCGACCATAAGCACTACCGTGGAATTACGTACACTTTTCAAATTTCTTGTACTTGCTAACTTTGCGACCTCGGGCAGCTATGTTACCATGGAGGAACCACACAAGATTTGACTTTATAGGTTAGAACTGAAGTCGCGCCAATTGTTTAACTCAAAATACAGTCAAGAAAGTAGCTCTGAAGCCGAGAAACGGGATCGACCATAAGCACTACCGTGGAATTACGTACAATTTTCAAATTTCTTGTACTTGCTAACTTTACGACCTCGGGCAGCTATGTTACCATGGAGGAATCACACAAGATTTGACTTTTTAAGCTAGAACTGAAGTCACGCCAACTGCTTAACTCAAAATACAGTCAAGAAAGTAGCTCTGAAGCCGAGAAACGGGATCGACCATAAGCACTACCGTGGAATTACGTACAATTTTCAAATTTCTTGTACTTGCTAACTTTGCGACCTCGGGCAGCTATGTTACCATGGAGGAATCACACAAGATTTGACTTTATAGGCTAGAACTGAAGTCGCGCCAACTGTTTAACTCAAAATACAGTCAAGGAAGTAGCTCTGAAGCCGAGAAACGGGATCGAACATAAACACTACCGTGAAATTACATGCAATTTTCAAATTTCTTGTACTTGCTAATTTTGCGACCTCGGGCAGCTATGTTACCATGGAGGAACCACACAAGATTTGACTTTATAGGTTAGAACTGAAGTCGCGCCAACTGCTTAACTCAAAATACAGTCAAGAAAGTAGCTCTGAAGCCGAGAAACGAGATCGACCATAAGCACTACCGTGGAATTACGTACAATTTTCAAATTTCTTGTACTTGCTAACTTTACGACCTCGGGCAGCTATGTTACCATGGAGGAATCACACAAGTTTTGACTTTATAGGCTAGAACTGAAGTCGCGCCAACTGTTTAACTCAAAATACAGTCAAGGAAGTAGCTCTGAAGCCGAGAAACGGGATCGAACATAAGCACTACCGTGAAATTACATGCAATTTTCAAATTTCTTGTACTTGCTAACTTTGCGACCTCGGGCAGCTATGTTACCATGGAGGAATCACACAAGATTTGACTTTATAGGCTAGAACTGAAGTCGCGCCAACTGCTTAACTCAAAATACAGTCAAGAAAGTAGCTCTAAAGCCGAGAAACGGGATCGACCATAAGCACTACCGTGGAATTACGTACACTTTTCAAATTTCTTGTACTTGCTAACTTTGCGACCTCGGGCAGCTATGTTACCATGGAGGAACCACACAAGATTTGACTTTATAGGCTAGAACTGAAGTCGCGCCAACTGCCTAACTCAAAAAACAGTCAGGAAAGTAGCTCTGAAGCCGAGAAACGGGATCGACCATAAGCACTACCGTGAAATTACATGCATTTTTGAATTTCTTGTACTTGCTAACTTTGCGACCTCGGGCAGCTATGTTACCATGGATTAATCACACAAGATTTGACTTTTTAGGCTAGAACTGAAATAGCGCCAACTGCTGAACTCAAAATACAGTCAAGAAAGTAGCTCTGAAGCCGAGAAACGGGATCGAACATAAGCAATACCGTGAAATTACATGCAATTTTCAAATTTCTTATACTTGCTAACTTTGCGACCTCGGGCAGCTATGTTACCATGGAGGAATCACACAAGATTTGACTTTATAGGCTAGAACGGAAGTCGTGCCAACTGTTTAACTCAAAATACAGTAAAGAAAGTGGCTCTGAAGCCGAGAAACGGGATCGACCATAAGCACTAATGTGAAATTACGTACAATTTTCAAATTTCTTGTACTTGCTAACTTTGCGACCTCGGGCAGCTATGTTACCATGGAGGAACCACACAACATTTGACTTTATAGGCTAGAACTGAAGTCACGCCAACTGCTTAACTCAAAATACAGTCAAGAAAGTAGCTCTGAAGCCGAGAAACGGGATCGACCATAAGCACTACCGTGGAATTACGTACAATTTTCAAATTTCTTGTACTTGCTAACTTTGCGACCTCGGGCAGCTATGTTACCATGGAGGAACCACACAAGATTTGACTTTATAGGTTAGAACTGAAGTCGCGGCAACTGCTTAAATCAAAATACAGTCAAGAAAGTAGCTCTGAAGCCGAGAAACGGGATCGACCATAAGCACTACCGTGGAATTACGTACACTTTTCAAATTTCTTGTACTTGCTAACTTTGCGACCTCGGGCAGCTATGTTACCATGGAGGAACCACACAAGATTTGACTTTATAGGTTAGAACTGAAGTCGCGCCAATTGTTTAACTCAAAATACAGTCAAGAAAGTAGCTCTGAAGACGAGAAACGGGATCCACCATAACGACTAATGTGAAATTACGTACAATTTTCAAATTTCTTGTACTTGCTAACTTTGCGACCTCGGGCAGCTATGTAACCATGGAGGAATCACACAAGATTTGTCTTTATAGGCTAGAACTGAAGTCGTGCCAACTGTTTAACTCAAAATACAGTCAAGAAAGTAGCTCTGAAGCTGAGAAACGGGATCGACCATAAGCACTAATGTGAAATTACGTACAATTTTCAAATTTCTTGTACTTGCTAACTTTGCGACCTCAGGCAGCTATGTTACCATGGAGGAACCACACAACATTTGACTTTATAGGCTAGAACTGAAGTCACGCCAACTGCTTAACTCAAAATACAGTCAAGAAAGTAGCTCTGAAGCCGAGAAACGGGATCGACCATAAGCACTACCGTGGAATTACGTACAATTTTCAAATTTCTTGTACTTGCTAACTTTGCGACCTCGGGCAGCTATGTTACCACGGAGGAACCACACAAGATTTGACTTTATAGGTTAGAACTGAAGTCGCGCCAACTGCTTAAATCAAAATACAGTCAAGAAAGTAGCTCTGAAGCCGAGAAACGGGATCGACCATAAGCACTACCGTGGAATTACGTACACTTTTCAAATTTCTTGTACTTGCTAACTTTGCGACCTCGGGCAGCTATGTTACCATGGAGGAATCACACAAGATTTGACTTTTTAGGCTCGAACTGAAGTCACGCCAACTGCTTAACTCAAAATACAGTCAAGAAAGTAGCTCTGAAGCCGAGAAACGGGATCGACCATAAGCACTACCGTGGAATTACGTACAATTTTCAAATTTCTTGTACTTGCTAACTTTGCGACCTCGGGCAGCTATGTTACCATGGAGGAATCACACAAGATTTGACTTTATAGGCTAGAACTGAAGTCGCGCCAACTGCTTAACTCAAAATACAGTCAAGAAAGTAGCTCTGAAGCTGAGAAACGGGATCGACCATAAGCACTACCGTGAAATTACATGCAATTTTCAAATTTCTTGTACTTGCTAACTTTGCGACCTCGGGCAGCTATGTTACCATGGAGGAATCACACAAGATTTGACTTTATAGGCTAGAACTGAAGTCGTGCCAACTGCTTAACTCAAAATACAGTCAAGAAAGTAGCTCTGAAGCTGAGAAACGGGATCGACCATAAGCACTACCGTGGAATTACGTACAATTTTCAAATTTCTTGTACTTGCTAACTTTGCGACCTCGGGCAGCTATGTTACCATGGATTAATCACACAAGATTTGACTTTATAGGTTAGAACTGAAGTCGCGCCAATTGTTTAACTCAAAATACAGTCAAGAAAGTAGCTCTGAAGCCGAGAAACGGGATCGACCATAAGCACTACCGTGGAATTACGTACAATTTTCAAATTTCTTGTACTTGCTAACTTTGCGACCTCGGGCAGCTATGTTACCATGGATTAATCACACAAGATTTGACTTTTTAGGCTAGAACTGAAATAGCGCCAACTGTTTAACTCAAAATACAGTCAAGAAAGTAGCTCTGAAGCCGAGAAACGGGATCGACCATAAGCACTAATGTGAAATTACGTACAATTTTCAAATTTCTTGTACTTGCTAACTTTGCGACCTCGGGCCGCTATGTTACCATGGAGGAACCACACAAGATTTGACTTTATAGGCTAGAACTGAAGGCGCGCCAACAGTTTATCTCAAAATACAGTCAAGAAAGTGGCTCTGAAGCCGAGAAACGGGATCGACCATAAGCACTAATGTGAAATTACGTACAATTTTCAAATTTCTTGTACTTGCTAACTTTGCGACCTCGGGCAGCTATGTTACCATGGAGGAATCACACAAGATTTGACTTTATAGGCTAGAACTGAAGTAGCGCCAACTGTTTAACTCAAAATACAGTCTAGAAAGTAGCTCTGAAGCCGAGAAACGGGATCGAATATAAGCACTACCGTGAAATTACATGCAATTTTCAAATTTCTTGTACTTGCTAACTTTGCGACCTCGGGCAGCTATGTTAACATGGAGGAATCACACAAGATTTGACTTTTTAGGCTAGAACTGAAGTAGCACCAACTGTTTAACTCAAAATACAGTCAAGAAAGTGGCTCTGAAGCCGAGAAACGGGATCGACCATAAGCACTACTGTGAAATTACGTTCAATTTTCAAATTTCTTATACTTGCTAACTTTGCGACCTCGGGCAGCTATGTTACCATGGAGGAATCACACAAGATTTGACTATATAGGCTAGAACTGAAGTCGTGCCAACTGTTTAACTCAAAATACAGTCAAGAAAGTAGCTCTGAAGCTGAGAAACGGGATCGACCATAAGCACTAATGTGAAATTACGTACAATTTTCAAATTTCTTGTACTTGCTAACTTTGCGACCTCGGGCAGCTATGTTACCATGGAGGAACCACACAAGATTTGACTTTATAGGCTAGAACTGAAGTCACGCCAACTGCTTAACTCAAAATACAGTCAAGAAAGTAGCTCTGAAGCCGAGAAACGGGATCGACCATAAGCACTACCGTGGAATTACGTACAATTTTCAAATTTCTTGTACTTGCTAACTTTGCGACCTCGGGCAGCTATGTTACCATGGAGGAATCACACAAGATTTGACTTTTTAGGCTAGAACTGAAGTAGCGCCAACTGCTTAACTCAAAATACAGTCAAGAAAGTAGCTCTGAAGCCGAGAAACGGGATCGAACATAAGCACTACCGTGAAATTACATGCAATTTTCAAATTTCTTGTACTTGCTAACTTTGCGACCTCGGGCAGCTATGTTACCATGGAGGAATCACACAAGATTTGACTATATAGGCTAGAACTGAAGTCGTGCCAACTGTTTAACTCAAAATACAGTCAAGAAAGTAGCTCTGAAGCCGAGAAACGGGATCGACCATAAGCACTACCGTGGAATTACGTACAATTTTCAAATTTCTTGTACTTGCTAACTTTGCGACCTCGGGCAGCTATGTTACCATGGAGGAATCACACAAGATTTGACTTTATAGGCTAGAACTGAAGTCGCGCCAACTGCTTAACTCAAAATACAGTCAAGAAAGTAGCTCTGAAGCCGAGAAACGGGATCGACCATAAGCACTACCGTGGAATTACGTACAATTTTCAAATTTCTTGTACTTGCTAAATTTGCGACCTCGGGCAGCTATGTTACCATGGAGGTATCACACAAGATTTGACTTTTTAGGCTAGAACTGAAGTCGTGCCAACTATTTAACTCAAAATACAGTCAAGAAAGTAGCTCTGAAGCTGAGAAACGGGATCGACCATAAGCACTAATGTGAAATTACGTACAATTTTCAAATTTCTTGTACTTGCTAACTTTGCGACCTCGGGCAGCTATGTTACCATGGAGGAACCACACAAGATTTGACTTTATAGGTTAGAACTGAAGTCGCGCCAACTGCTTATACAATATATATATATAAATACAGTCAAGAAAGTAGCTCTGAAGCCGAGAAACGGGATCGACCATAAGCACTACCGTGGAATTACGTACAATTTCCAAATTTCTTGTATCTGCTAACTTTGCGACCTCGAGCAGCTATGTTACCATGGAAAAATAACACAAGATGTGACTTTATAGGCTAGAACTGAAGTCGCGCCAACTGCTTAAATCAAAATACAGTCAAGAAAGTAGCTCTGAAGCCGAGAAACGGGATCGACCATAAGCACTAATGTGAAATTACGTACAATTTTCAAATTTCTTGTACTTGCTAACTTTGCGCCCTCGGGCAGCTATGTTACCATGGAGGAACCACACAAGATTTGACTTTATAGGCTAGAACTGAAGTCACGCCAACTGCTTAACTCAAAATACAGTCAAGAAAGTAGCTCTGAAGCCGAGAAACGGGATCGACCATAAGCACTACCGTGGAATTACGTACAATTTTCAAATTTCTCGTACTTGCTAACTTTGCGACCTCGGGCAGCTATGTTACCATGGAGGAATCACACAAGATTTGACTTTTTAGGCTAGAACTGAAGTAGCGCCAACTGCTTAACTCAAAATACAGTCAAGAAAGTAGCTCTGAAGCCGAGAAACGGGATCGAACATAAGCACTACCGTGAAATTACATGCAATTTTCAAATTTCTTGTACTTGCTAACTTTGCGACCTCGGGCAGCTATGTTACCATGGAGGAATCACACAAGATTTGACTATATAGGCTAGAACTGAAGTCGTGCCAACTGTGTAACGCAAAATACAGTCAAGAAAGTAGCTCTGAAGCCGAGAAACGGGATCGACCATAAGCACTACCGTGGAATTACGTACAATTTTCAAATTTCTTGTACTT
This sequence comes from Merodon equestris, assembly GCA_958301585.1. Lineage (NCBI taxonomy): Eukaryota > Metazoa > Arthropoda > Insecta > Diptera > Syrphidae > Merodon > Merodon equestris. The sequence goes on from OY284413.1 coordinate 50,156,942, forward strand.
GCTAACTTTGCGACCTCGGGCAGCTATGTTACCATGGAGGAATCACACAAGATTTGACTTTATAGGCTAGAACTGAAGTCACGCCAACTGCCTAACTCAAAATACAGTCAAGAAAGTAGCTCTGAAGCCGAGAAACGGGATCGACCATAAGCACTACCGTGGAATTACGTACAATTTTCAAATTTCTTGTACTTGCTAACTTTGCGACCTCGGGCTGCTATGTTACCATGGAGGAATCACACAAGATTTGACTTTATAGGCTAGAACTGAAGTTGCGCCAACAGCTTAACTCAAAATACAGTCAAGAAAGTAGCTCTGAAGCCGAGAAACGGGATCGACCATAAGCACTACCGTGGAATTACGTACAATTTTCAAATTTCTTGTACTTGCTAACTTTGCGACCTCGGGCAGCTATGTTACCATGGAGGTATCACACAAGATTTGACTTTTTAGGCTAGAACTGAAGTCGTGCCAACTGTTTAACTCAAAATACAGTCAAGAAAGTAGCTCTGAAGCTGAGAAACGGGATCGACCATAAGCACTAATGTGAAATTACGTACAATTTTCAAATTTCTTGTACTTGCTAACTTTGCGACCTCGGGCAGCTATGTTACCATGGAGGAACCACACAAGATTTGACTTTATAGGTTAGAACTGAAGTCGCGCCAACTGCTTAACTCAAAATACAGTCAAGAAAGTAGCTCTGAAGCCGAGAAACGGGATCGACCATAAGCACTACCGTGGAACTACGTACAATTTCCAAATTTCTTGTATCTGCTAACTTTGCGACCTCGAGCAGCTATGTTACCATGGAGGAATAACACAAGATTTGACTTTATAGGCTAGAACAGAAGTCGCGCCAACTGCTTAAATCAAAATACAGTCAAGAAAGTAGCTCTGAAGCCGAGAAACGGGATCGACCGTGGAATTACGTACACTTTTCAAATTTCTTGTACTTGCTAATTTTGCGACCTCGGGCAGCTATGTTACCATGGAGGAACCACAAAGATTTGACTTTATAGGTTAGAACTGAAGTCGCGCCAACTGCTTAACTCAAAATACAGTCAAGAAAGTAGCTCTGAAGCCGAGAAACGGGATCGACCATAAGCACTACCGTGGAATTACGTACAATTTCCCAATTTCTTGTATCTGCTAACTTTGCGACCTCGAGCAGCTATGTTACCCTGGAGGAATAACACAAGATTTGACTTTATAGGCTAGAACTGAAGTCGCGCCAACTGTTTAACTCAAAATACAGTCAAGAAAGTAGCTCTGAAGCCGAGAAACGGGATCGACCATAAGCACTACCGTGGAATTACGTACACTTTTCAAATTTCTTGTACTTGCTAACTTTGCGACCTCGGGCAGCTATGTTACCATGGAGGAACCACACAAGATTTGACTTTATAGGTTAGAACTGAAGTCGCGCCAATTGTTTAACTCAAAATACAGTCAAGAAAGTAGCTCTGAAGCCGAGAAACGGGATCGACCATAAGCACTACCGTGGAATTACGTACAATTTTCAAATTTCTTGTACTTGCTAACTTTACGACCTCGGGCAGCTATGTTACCATGGAGGAATCACACAAGATTTGACTTTTTAAGCTAGAACTGAAGTCACGCCAACTGCTTAACTCAAAATACAGTCAAGAAAGTAGCTCTGAAGCCGAGAAACGGGATCGACCATAAGCACTACCGTGGAATTACGTACAATTTTCAAATTTCTTGTACTTGCTAAATTTGCGACCTCGGGCAGCTATGTTACCATGGATTAATCACACAAGATTTGACTTTTTAGGCTAGAACTGAAATAGCGCCAACTGCTGAACTCAAAATACAGTCAAGAAAGTAGCTCTGAAGCCGAGAAACGGGATCGAACATAAGCAATACCGTGAAATTACATGCAATTTTCAAATTTCTTATACTTGCTAACTTTGCGACCTCGGGCAGCTATGTTACCATGGAGGAATCACACAAGATTTGACTTTATATGCTAGAACGGAAGTCGTGCCAACTGTTTAACTCAAAATACAGTCAAGAAAGTGGCTCTGAAGCCGAGAAACGGGATCGACCATAAGCACTAATGTGAAATTACGTACAATTTTCAAATTTCTTGTACTTGCTAACTTTGCGACCTCGGGCAGCTATGTTACCATGGAGGAACCACACAACATTTGACTTTATAGGCTAGAACTGAAGTCACGCCAACTGCTTAACTCAAAATACAGTCAAGAAAGTAGCTCTGAAGCCGAGAAACGGGATCGACCATAAGCACTACCGTGGAATTACGTACACTTTTCAAATTTCTTGTACTTGCTAACTTTGCGACCTCGGGCAGCTATGTTACCATGGAGGAACCACACAAGATTTGACTTTATAGGTTAGAACTGAAGTCGCGCCAATTGTTTAACTCAAAATACAGTCAAGAAAGTAGCTCTGAAGCCGAGAAACGGGATCGACCATAAGCACTACCGTGAAATTACATGCATTTTTGAATTTCTTGTACTTGCTAACTTTGCGACCTCGGGCAGCTATGTTACCATGGATTAATCACACAAGATTTGACTTTTTAGGCTAGAACTGAAATAGCGCCAACTGCTGAACTCAAAATACAGTCAAGAAAGTAGCTCTGAAGCCGAGAAACGGGATCGAACATAAGCAATACCGTGAAATTACATGCAATTTTCAAATTTCTTATACTTGCTAACTTTGCGACCTCGGGCAGCTATGTTACCATGGAGGAATCACACAAGATTTGACTTTATATGCTAGAACGGAAGTCGTGCCAACTGTTTAACTCAAAATACAGTCAAGAAAGTGGCTCTGAAGCCGAGAAACGGGATCGACCATAAGCACTAATGTGAAATTACGTACAATTTTCAAATTTCTTGTACTTGCTAACTTTGCGACCTCGGGCAGCTATGTTACCATGGAGGAACCACACAACATTTGACTTTATAGGCTAGAACTGAAGTCACGCCAACTGCTTAACTCAAAATACAGTCAAGAAAGTAGCTCTGAAGCCGAGAAACGGGATCGACCATAAGCACTACCGTGGAATTACGTACACTTTTCAAATTTCTTGTACTTGCTAACTTTGCGACCTCGGGCAGCTATGTTACCATGGAGGAACCACACAAGATTTGACTTTATAGGTTAGAACTGAAGTCGCGCCAATTGTTTAACTCAAAATACAGTCAAGAAAGTAGCTCTGAAGCCGAGAAACGGGATCGACCATAAGCACTACCGTGAAATTACATGCATTTTTGAATTTCTTGTACTTGCTAACTTTGCGACCTCGGGCAGCTATGTTACCATGGATTAATCACACAAGATTTGACTTTTTAGGCTAGAACTGAAATAGCGCCAACTGCTGAACTCAAAATACAGTCAAGAAAGTAGCTCTGAAGCCGAGAAACGGGATCGAACATAAGCAATACCGTGAAATTACATGCAATTTTCAAATTTCTTATACTTGCTAACTTTGCGACCTCGGGCAGCTATGTAACCATGGAGGAATCACACAAGATTTGTCTTTATAGGCTAGAACTGAAGTCGTGCCAACTGTTTAACTCAAAATACAGTCAAGAAAGTAGCTCTGAAGCTGAGAAACGGGATCGACCATAAGCACTAATGTGAAATTACGTACAATTTTCAAATTTCTTGTACTTGCTAACTTTGCGACCTCGGGCAGCTATGTTACCATGGAGGAACCACACAACATTTGACTTTATAGGCTAGAACTGAAGTCATGCCAACTGCTTAACTCAAAATACAGTCAAGAAAGTAGCTCTGAAGCCGAGAAACGGGATCGACCATAAGCACTACCGTGGAATTACGTACAATTTTCAAATTTCTTGTACTTGCTAACTTTGCGACCTCGGGCAGCTATGTTACCATGGAGGAACCACACAAGATTTGACTTTATAGGTTAGAACTGAAGTCGCGCCAACTGCTTAAATCAAAATACAGTCAAGAAAGTAGCTCTGAAGCCGAGAAACGGGATCGAACATAAGCAATACCGTGAAATTACATGCAATTTTCAAATTTCTTATACTTGCTAAATTTGCGACCTCGGGCAGCTATGTAACCATGGAGGAATCACACAAGATTTGTCTTTATAGGCTAGAACTGAAGTCGTGCCAACTGTTTAACTCAAAATACAGTCAAGAAAGTAGCTCTGAAGCTGAGAAACGGGATCGACCATAAGCACTAATGTGAAATTACGTACAATTTTCAAATTTCTTGTACTTGCTAACTTTGCGACCTCGGGCAGCTATGTTACCATGGAGGAACCACACAACATTTGACTTTATAGGCTAGAACTGAAGTCATGCCAACTGCTTAACTCAAAATACAGTCAAGAAAGTAGCTCTGAAGCCGAGAAACGGGATCGACCATAAGCACTACCGTGGAATTACGTACAATTTTCAAATTTCTTGTACTTGCTAACTTTGCGACCTCGGGCAGCTATGTTACCATGGAGGAACCACACAAGATTTGACTTTATAGGTTAGAACTGAAGACGCGCCAACTGCTTAAATCAAAATACAGTCAAGAAAGTAGCTCTGAAGCCGAGAAACGGGATCGACCATAAGCACTACCGTGGAATTACGTACACTTTTCAAATTTCTTGTACTTGCTAACTTTGCGACCTCGGGCAGCTATGTTACCATGGAGGAACCACACAAGATTTGACTTTATAGGTTAGAACTGAAGTCGCGCCAATTGTTTAACTCAAAATACAGTCAAGAAAGTAGCTCTGAAGCCGAGAATCGGGATCGACCATAAGCACTAATGTGAAATTACGTACAATTTTCAAATTTCTTGTACTTGCTAACTTTGCGACCTCAGGCAGCTATGTTACCATGGAGGAACCACACAACATTTGACTTTATAGGCTAGAACTGAAGTCACGCCAACTGCTTAACTCAAAATACAGTCAAGAAAGTAGCTCTGAAGCCGAGAAACGGGATCGACCATAAGCACTACCGTGGAATTACGTACAATTTTCAAATTTCTTGTACTTGCTAACTTTGCGACCTCGGGCAGCTATGTTACCATGGAGGAATCACACAAGATTTGACTTTATAGGCTAGAACTGAAGTCGCGCCAACTGCTTAACTCAAAATACAGTCAAGAAAGTAGCTCTGAAGCCGAGAAACGGGATCGACCATAAGCACTACCGTGGAATTACGTACAATTTTCAAATTTCTTGTACTTGCTAACTTTGCGACCTCGGGCAGCTATGTTACCATGGAGGTATCACACAAGATTTGACTTTTTAGGCTAGAACTGAAGTCGTGCCAACTGTTTAACTCAAAATACAGTCAAGAAAGTAGCTCTGAAGCTGAGAAACGGGATCGACCATAAGCACTAATGTGAAATTACGTACAATTTTCAAATTTCTTGTACTTGCTAACTTTGCGACCTCGGGCAGCTATGTTACCATGGAGGAACCACACAAGATTTGACTTTATAGGTTAGAACTGAAGTCGCGCCAACTGCTTAACTCAAAATACAGTCAAGAAAGTAGCTCTGAAGCCGAGAAACGGGATCGACCATAAGCACTACCGTGGAATTACGTACAATTTCCAAATTTCTTGTATCTGCTAACTTTGCGACCTCGAGCAGCTATGTTACCATGGAGGAATAACACAAGATTTGACTTTATAGGCTAGAAGTGAAGTCGCGCCAACTGCTTAAATCAAAATACAGTCAAGAAAATAGCTCTGAAGCCGAGAAACGGGATCGACCATAAGCTCTACCGTGGAATTACGTACACTTTTCAAATTTCTTGTACTTGCTAATTTTGCGACCTCGGGCAGCTATGTTACCATGGAGGAACCACAAAGATTTGACTTTATAGGTTAGAACTGAAGTCGCGCCAACTGCTTAACTCAAAATACAGTCAAGAAAGTAGCTCTGAAGCCGAGAAACGGGATCGACCATAAGCACTACCGTGGAATTACGTACAATTTCCAAATTTCTTGTATCTGCTAACTTTGCGACCTCGAGCAGCTATGTTACCATGGAGGAATAACACAAGATTTGACTTTATAGGCTAGAACTGAAGTCGTGCCAACTGTTTAACTCAAAATACAGTCAAGAAAGTAGCTCTGAAGCCGAGAAACGGGATCGACCATAAGCACTACCGTGGAATTACGTACACTTTTCAAATTTCTTGTACTTGCTAACTTTGCGACCTCGGGCAGCTATGTTACCATGGAGGAACCACACAAGATTTGACTTTATAGGTTAGAACTGAAGTCGCGCCAATTGTTTAACTCAAAATACAGTCAAGAAAGTAGCTCTGAAGCCGAGAAACGGGATCGACCATAAGCACTAATGTGAAATTACGTACAATTTTCAAATTTCTTGTACTTGCTAACTTTGCGACCTCGGGCAGCTATGTTACCATGGAGGAACCACACAAGATTTGACTTTATAGGCTAGAACTGAAGTCACGCCAACTGCTTAACTCAAAATACAGTCAAGAAAGTAGCTCTGAAGCCGAGAAACGGGATCGACCATAAGCACTACCGTGGAATTACGTACAATTTTCAAATTTCTTGTACTTGCTAATTTTGCGACCTCGGGCAGCTATGTTACCATGGAGGAATCACACAAGATTTGACTTTTTAGGCTAGAACTGAAGTAGCGCCAACTGCTTAACTCAAAATACAGTCAAGAAAGTAGCTCTGAAGCCGAGAAACGGGATCGAACATAAGCACTACCGTGAAATTACATGCAATTTTCAAATTTCTTGTACTTGCTAACTTTGCGACCTCGGGCAGCTATGTTACCATGGAGGAATCACACAAGATTTGACTATATAGGCTAGAACTGAAGTCGTGCCAACTGTTTAACTCAAAATACAGTCAAGAAAGTAGCTCTGAAGCCGAGAAACGGGATCGACCATAAGCACTACCGTGGAATTACGTACAATTTTCAAATTTCTTGTACTTGCTAACTTTGCGACCTCGGGCAGCTATGTTACCATGGAGGAATCACACAAGATTTGACTTTTTAGGCTAGAACTGAAGTAGCGCCAACTGCTTAACTCAAAATACAGTCAAGAAAGTAGCTCTGAAGCCGAGAAACGGGATCGAACATAAGCACTACCGTGAAATTACATGCAATTTTCAAATTTCTTGTACTTGCTAACTTTGCGACCTCGGGCAGCTATGTTACCATGGAGGAATCACACAAGATTTGACTTTTTAGGCTAGAACTGAAGTAGCGCCAACCGCTTAACTCAAAATACAGTCAAGAAAGTAGCTCTGAAGCCGAGAAACGGGATCGAACATAAGCACTACCGTGAAATTACATGCAATTTTCAAATTTCTTGTACTTGCTAACTTTGCGACCTCGGGCAGCTATGTTACCATGGAGGAACCACACAAGATATGACTTTATAGGCTAGAACTGAAGTCACGCCAACTGCCTAACTCAAAATACAGTCAAGAAAGTAGCTCTGAAGCCGAGAAACGGGATCGACCATAAGCACTACCGTGGAATTACGTACAATTTTCAAATTTCTTGTACTTGCTAACTTTGCGACCTCGGGCAGCTATGTTACCATGGAGGAATCACACAAGATTTGACTTTATAGGCTAGAACTGAAGTCGCGCCAACTGCTTAACTCAAAATACAGTCAAGAAAGTAGCTCTAAAGCCGAGAAACGGGATCGACCATAAGCACTACCGTGGAATTACGTACAATTTTCAAATTTCTTGTACTTGCTAACTTTGCGACCTCGGGCAGCTATGTTACCATGGAGGTATCACACAAGATTTGACTTTTTTTGCTAGAACTGAAGTCGTGCCAACTGTTTAACTCAAAATACAGTCAAGAAAGTAGCTCTGAAGCTGAGAAACGGGATCGACCATAAGCACTAATGTGAAATTACGTACAATTTTCAAATTTCTGGTACTTGCTAACTTTGCGACCTCGGGCAGCTATGTTACCATGGAGGAACCACACAAGATTTGACTTTATAGGTTAGAACTGAAGTCGCGCCAACTGCTTAACTCAAAATACAGTCAAGAAAGTAGCTCTGAAGCCGAGAAACGGGATCGACCATAAGCACTACCGTGGAATTACGTACAATTTCCAAATTTCTTGTATCTGCTAACTTTTCGACCTCGAGCAGCTATGTTACCATGGAGGAATAACACAAGATTTGACTTTATAGGCTAGAACTGAAGTCGCGCCAACTGCTTAAATCAAAATACAGACAAGAAAGTAGCTCTGAAGCCGAGAAACGGGATCGACCATAAGCTCTACCGTGGAATTACGTACACTTTTCAAATTTCTTGTACTTGCTAATTTTGCGACCTCGGGCAGCTATGTTACCATGGAGGAATCACACAAGATTTGACTTTTTAAGCTAGAACTGAAGTCACGCCAACTGCTTAACTCAAAATACAGTCAAGAAAGTAGCTCTGAAGCCGAGAAACGGGATCGACCATAAGCACTACCGCGGAATTACTTACAATTTCCAAATTTCTTGTATCTGCTAACTTTGCGACCTCGAGCAGCTATGTTACCCTGGAGGAATAACACAAGATTTGACTTTATAGGCTAGAACTGAAGTCGCGCCAACTGTTTAACTCAAAATACAGTCAAGAAAGTAGCTCTGAAGCCGAGAAACGGGATCGACCATAAGCACTACCGTGGAATTACGTACACTTTTCAAATTTCTTGTACTTGCTAACTTTGCGACCTCGGGCAGCTATGTTACCATGGAGGAACCACACAAGATTTGACTTTATAGGTTAGAACTGAAGTCGCGCCAATTGTTTAACTCAAAATACAGTCAAGAAAGTAGCTCTGAAGCCGAGAAACGGGATCGACCATAAGCACTACCGTGGAATTACGTACAATTTTCAAATTTCTTGTACTTGCTAACTTTACGACCTCGGGCAGCTATGTTACCATGGAGGAATCACACAAGATTTGACTTTTTAAGCTAGAACTGAAGTCACGCCAACTGCTTAACTCAAAATACAGTCAAGAAAGTAGCTCTGAAGCCGAGAAACGGGATCGACCATAAGCACTACCGTGGAATTACGTACAATTTTCAAATTTCTTGTACTTGCTAACTTTGCGACCTCGGGCAGCTATGTTACCATGGAGGAATCACACAAGATTTGACTTTATAGGCTAGAACTGAAGTCGCGCCAACTGTTTAACTCAAAATACAGTCAAGGAAGTAGCTCTGAAGCCGAGAAACGGGATCGAACATAAACACTACCGTGAAATTACATGCAATTTTCAAATTTCTTGTACTTGCTAATTTTGCGACCTCGGGCAGCTATGTTACCATGGAGGAACCACACAAGATTTGACTTTATAGGTTAGAACTGAAGTCGCGCCAACTGCTTAACTCAAAATACAGTCAAGAAAGTAGCTCTGAAGCCGAGAAACGAGATCGACCATAAGCACTACCGTGGAATTACGTACAATTTTCAAATTTCTTGTACTTGCTAACTTTACGACCTCGGGCAGCTATGTTACCATGGAGGAATCACACAAGTTTTGACTTTATAGGCTAGAACTGAAGTCGCGCCAACTGTTTAACTCAAAATACAGTCAAGGAAGTAGCTCTGAAGCCGAGAAACGGGATCGAACATAAGCACTACCGTGAAATTACATGCAATTTTCAAATTTCTTGTACTTGCTAACTTTGCGACCTCGGGCAGCTATGTTACCATGGAGGAATCACACAAGATTTGACTTTATAGGCTAGAACTGAAGTCGCGCCAACTGCTTAACTCAAAATACAGTCAAGAAAGTAGCTCTAAAGCCGAGAAACGGGATCGACCATAAGCACTACCGTGGAATTACGTACACTTTTCAAATTTCTTGTACTTGCTAACTTTGCGACCTCGGGCAGCTATGTTACCATGGAGGAACCACACAACATTTGACTTTATAGGCTAGAACTGAAGTCACGCCAACTGCTTAACTCAAAATACAGTCAAGAAAGTAGCTCTGAAGCCGAGAAACGGGATCGACCATAAGCACTACCGTGGAATTACGTACAATTTTCAAATTTCTTGTACTTGCTAACTTTGCGACCTCGGGCAGCTATGTTACCATGGAGGAACCACACAAGATTTGACTTTATAGGTTAGAACTGAAGTCGCGGCAACTGCCTAAATCAAAATACAGTCAAGAAAGTAGCTCTGAAGCCGAGAAACGGGATCGACCATAAGCACTACCGTGGAATTACGTACACTTTTCAAATTTCTTGTACTTGCTAACTTTGCGACCTCGGGCAGCTATGTTACCATGGAGGAACCACACAAGATTTGACTTTATAGGTTAGAACTGAAGTCGCGCCAATTGTTTAACTCAAAATACAGTCAAGAAAGTAGCTCTGAAGCCGAGAAACGGGATCCACCATAACGACTAATGTGAAATTACGTACAATTTTCAAATTTCTTGTACTTGCTAACTTTGCGACCTCGGGCAGCTATGTAACCATGGAGGAATCACACAAGATTTGTCTTTATAGGCTAGAACTGAAGTCGTGCCAACTGTTTAACTCAAAATACAGTCAAGAAAGTAGCTCTGAAGCTGAGAAACGGGATCGACCATAAGCACTAATGTGAAATTACGTACAATTTTCAAATTTCTTGTACTTGCTAACTTTGCGACCTCAGGCAGCTATGTTACCATGGAGGAACCACACAACATTTGACTTTATAGGCTAGAACTGAAGTCACGCCAACTGCTTAACTCAAAATACAGTCAAGAAAGTAGCTCTGAAGCCGAGAAACGGGATCGACCATAAGCACTACCGTGGAATTACGTACAATTTTCAAATTTCTTGTACTTGCTAACTTTGCGACCTCGGGCAGCTATGTTACCACGGAGGAACCACACAAGATTTGACTTTATAGGTTAGAACTGAAGTCGCGCCAACTGCTTAAATCAAAATACAGTCAAGAAAGTAGCTCTGAAGCCGAGAAACGGGATCGACCATAAGCACTACCGTGGAATTACGTACACTTTTCAAATTTCTTGTACTTGCTAACTTTGCGACCTCGGGCAGCTATGTTACCATGGAGGAATCACACAAGATTTGACTTTTTAGGCTCGAACTGAAGTCACGCCAACTGCTTAACTCAAAATACAGTCAAGAAAGTAGCTCTGAAGCCGAGAAACGGGATCGACCATAAGCACTACCGTGGAATTACGTACAATTTTCAAATTTCTTGTACTTGCTAACTTTGCGACCTCGGGCAGCTATGTTACCATGGAGGAATCACACAAGATTTGACTTTATAGGCTAGAACTGAAGTCGCGCCAACTGCTTAACTCAAAATACAGTCAAGAAAGTAGCTCTGAAGCTGAGAAACGGGATCGACCATAAGCACTACCGTGAAATTACATGCAATTTTCAAATTTCTTGTACTTGCTAACTTTGCGACCTCGGGCAGCTATGTTACCATGGAGGAATCACACAAGATTTGACTTTATAGGCTAGAACTGAAGTCGTGCCAACTGCTTAACTCAAAATACAGTCAAGAAAGTAGCTCTGAAGCTGAGAAACGGGATCGACCATAAGCACTACCGTGGAATTACGTACAATTTTCAAATTTCTTGTACTTGCTAACTTTGCGACCTCGGGCAGCTATGTTACCATGGATTAATCACACAAGATTTGACTTTATAGGTTAGAACTGAAGTCGCGCCAATTGTTTAACTCAAAATACAGTCAAGAAAGTAGCTCTGAAGCCGAGAAACGGGATCGACCATAAGCACTACCGTGGAATTACGTACAATTTCCAAATTTCTTGTACTTGCTAACTTTACGACCTCGGGCAGCTATGTTACCATGGAGGAATCACACAAGATTTGACTTTTTAAGCTAGAACTGAAGTCACGCCAACTGCTGAACTCAAAATACAGTCAAGAAAGTAGCTCTGAAGCCGAGAAACGGGATCGACCATAAGCACTACCGTGAAATTACATGCAATTTTCAAATTTCTTGTACTTGCTAATTTTGCGACCTCGGGCAGCTATGTTACCATGGAGGAACCACACAAGATTTGACTTTATAGGTTAGAACTGAAGTCGCGCCAACTGCTTAAATTAAAATAGAGTCAAGAAAGTAGCTCTGAAGCCGAGAAACGGGATCGACCATAAGCACTACCGTGGAATTACGTACACTTTTCAAATTTCTTGTACTTGCTAACTTTGCGACCTCGGGCAGCTATGTTACCATGGAGGAACCACACAAGATTTGACTTTATAGGTTAGAACTGAAGTCGCGCCAATTGTTTAACTCAAAATACAGTCAAGAAAGTAGCTCTGAAGCCGAGAAACGGGATCGACCATAAACACTAATATGAAATTACGTACAATTTTAAAATTTCTTGTACTTGCTAACTTTGCGACCTCGGGCAGCTATGTTACCATGGAGGAATCACACAAGATTTGACTTTTTAGGCTCGAACTGAAGTCACGCCAACTGCTTAACTCAAAATACAGTCAAGAAAGTAGCTCTGAAGCCGAGAAACGGGATGGACCATAAGCACTACCGTGGAATTACATGCAATTTTCAAATTTCTTGTACTTGCTAACTTTGCGACCTCGGCAGCTATGTAACCATGGAGGAATCACACAAGATTTGTCTTTATAGGCTAGAACTGAAGTCTTGCCAACTGTTTAACTCAAAATACAGTCAAGAAAGTAGCTCTGAAGCTGAGAAACGGGATCGACCATAAGCACTAATGTGAAATTACGTACAATTTTCAAATTTCTTGTACTTGCTAACTTTGCGACCTCGGGCAGCTATGTTACCATGGAGGAACCACACAAGATTTGACTTTATAAGCTAGAACTGAAGTCACGCCAACTGCTTAACTCAAAATACAGTCAAGAAAGTAGCTCTGAAGCCGAGAAACGGGATCGACCATAAGCACTACCGTGGAATTACGTGCAATTTTCAAATTTCTTGTACTTGCTAACTTTGCGACCTCGGGCAGCTATGTTACCATGGAGGAATCACACAAGATTTGACTTTTTAGGCTAGAACTGAAGTCACGCCAACTGCTTAACTCAAAATACAGTCAAGAAAGTAGCTCTGAAGCCGAGAAACGGGATCGACCATAAGCACTACCGTGAAATTACATGCATTTTTCAAATTTCTTGTACTTGCTAACTTTGCGACCTCGGGCAGCTATGTTACCATGGATTAATCACACAAGATTTGACTTTTTAGGCTAGAACTGAAATAGCGCCAACTGTTTAACTCAAAATACAGTCAAGAAAGTAGCTCTGAAGCCGAGAAACGGGATCGAACATAAGCACTACCGTGGAATTACGTACAATTTTCAATTTTCTTGTACTTGCTAACTTTGCGACCTCGGGCAGCTATGTTACCATGGAGGAATCACACAAGATTTGACTTTATAGGCTAGAACTGAAGTAGCGCCAACTGTTTAACTCAAAATACAGTCAAGAAAGTAGCTCTGAAGCTGAGAAACGGGATCGACCATAAGCACTACCGTGAAATTACATGCAATTTTCAAATTTCTTGTACTTGCTAACTTTGCGACCTCGGGCAGCTATGTTATGATGGAGGAATCACACAAGATTTGACTTTTTAGGCTAGAACTGAAGTCACGCCAACTGCTTAACTCAAAATACAGTCAAGAAAGTAGTTCTGAAGCCGAGAAACGGGATCGACCATAAGCACTACCGTGGAATTACGTACAATTTTCAAATTTCTTGTACTTGCTAACTTTGCGACCTCGGGCAGCTATGTTACCATGGAGGAATCACACAAGATTTGACTTTATAGGCTAGAACTGAAGTCGCGCCAACTGCTTAACTCAAAATACAGTCAAGAAAGTAGCTCTGAAGCCGAGAAACGGGATCGACCATAAGCACTACCGTGGAATTACGTACAATTTTCAAATTTCTTGTACTTGCTAACTTTGCGACCTCGGGCAGCTATGTTACCATGGATTAATCACACAAGATTTGACTTTTTAGGCTAGAACTGAAATAGCGCCAACTGTTTAACTCAAAATACAGTCAAGAAAGTAGCTCTGAAGCCGAGAAACGGGATCGACCATAAGCACTAATGTGAAATTACATGCAATTTTCAAATTTCTTATACTTGCTAACTTTGCGACCTCGGGCAGCTATGCTACCATGGAGGAATCACAAAAGATTTGACTTTATAGGCTAGAACTGAAGTCGTGCCAACTGTTTAACTCAAAATACAGTCAAGAAAGTGGCTCTGAAGCCGAGAAACGGGATCGACCATAAGCACTAATGTGAAATTACGCACAATTTTCAAATTTCTTGTACTTGCTAACTTTGCGACCTCGGGCAGCTATGTTACCATGGAGGAACCACACAACATTTGACTTTACAGGCTAGAACTGAAGTCACGCCAACTGCGTAACTCAAAATACAGTCAAGAAAGTAGCTCTGAAGCCGAGAAACGGGATCGACCATAAGCACTACCGTGAAATTACATGCAATTTTCAAATTTCTTGTACTTGCTAACTTTACGACCTCGGGCAGCTATGTTACCATGGAGGAATCACACAAGATTTGACTTTTTAAGCTAGAACTGAAGTCACGCCAACTGCTTAACTCAAAATACAGTCAAGAAAGTAGCTCTGAAGCCGAGAAACGGGATCGACCATAAGCACTACCGTGGAATTACGTACACTTTTCGAATTTCTTGTACTTGCTAACTTTGCGACCTCGGGCAGCTATGTTACCATGGAGGAATCACACAAGATTTGACTTTATAGGCTAGAACTGAAGTCGTGCCAACTGTTTAACTCAAAATACAGTCAAGAAAGTGGCTCTGAAGCCGAGAAACGGGATCGACCATAAGCACTAATGTGAAATTACGCACAATTTTCAAATTTCTTGTACTTGCTAACTTTGCGACCTCGGGCAGCTATGTTACCATGGCGGAACCACACAACATTTGACTTTGCAGGCTAGAACTGAAGTCACGCCAACTGCTTAACTCAAAATACAGTCAAGAAAGTAGCTCTGAAGCCGAGAAACGGGATCGACCATAAGCACTACCGTGGAATTACGTACACTTTTCAAATTTCTTGTACTTGCTAACTTTGCGACCTCGGGCAGCTATGTTACCATGGAGGAACCACACAAGATTTGACTTTATAGGTTAGAACTGAAGTCGCGCCAACTGCTTAACTCAAAATACAGTCAAGAAAGTAGCTCTGAAGCCGAGAAACGGGATCGACCATAAGCACTACCGTGGAATTACGTACAATTTTCAAATTTCTTGTATCTGCTAACTTTGCGACCTCGAGCAGCTATGTTACCATGGAGGAATAACACAAGATTTGACTTTATAGGTTAGAACTGAAGTCGCGCCAATTGTTTAACTCAAAATACAGTCAAGAAAGTAGCTCTGAAGCCGAGAAACGGGATCGACCATAAGCACTAATGTGAAATTACGTACAATTTTCAAATTTCTTGTACTTGCTAAATTTGCGACCTCGGGCAGCTATGTTACCATGGAGGAACCACACAACATTTGACTTTACAGGCTAGAACTGAAGTCACGCCAACTGCTTAACTCAAAATACAGTCAAGAAAGTAGCTCTGAAGCCGAGAAACGGGATCGACCATAAGCACTACCGTGGAATTACGTACACTTTTCAAATTTCTTGTACTTGCTAACTTTGCGACCTCGGGCAGCTATGTTACCATGGAGGAACCACACAAGATTTGACTTTATAGGTTAGAACTGAAGTCGCGCCAACTGCTTAACTCAAAATACAGTCAAGAAAGTAGCTCTGAAGCCGAGAAACGGGATCGACCATAAGCACTACCGTGGAATTACGTACAATTTTCAAATTTCTTGTATCTGCTAACTTTGCGACCTCGAGCAGCTATGTTACCATGGAGGAATAACACAAGATTTGACTTTATAGGCTAGAACTGAAGTCGCGCCAACTGTTTAACTCAAAATACAGTCAAGAAAGTGGCTCTGAAGCCGAGGAACGGGATCGACCATAAGCACTAATGTGAAATTACGTACAATTTTCAAAGTTCTTGTACTTGCTAACTTTGCGACCTCGGGCAGCTATGTTACCATGGAGGAACCACACAAGATTTGACTTTATAGGTTAGAACTGAAGTCGCGCCAACTGCTTAACTCAAAATACTGTCAAGAAAGTTGCTCTGAAGCCGAGAAACGGGATCGACCATAAGCACTACCGTGGAATTACGTACACTTTTCAAATTTCTTGTACTTGCTAACTTTGCGACCTCGGGCAGCTATGTTACCATGGGGGAACCACACAAGATTTGACTTTATAGGTTAGAACTGAAGTCGCGCCAATTGTTTAACTCAAAATACAGTCAAGAAAGTAGCTCTGAAGCCGAGAAACGGGATCGACCATAAGCACTACCGTGGAATTACGTACACTTTTCAAATTTCTTGTACTTGCTAACTTTGCGACCTCGGGCAGCTATGTTACATTGGAGGAATAACACAAGATTTGACTTTATAGGCTAGAACTGAAGTCGCGCCAACTGTTTAACTCAAAATACAGTCAAGAAAGTGGCTCTGAAGCCGAGAAACGGGATCGACCATAAGCACTAATGTGAAATTACGCACAATTTTCAAATTTCTTGTACTTGCTAACTTTGCGACCTCGGGCAGCTATGTTACCATGGAGGAACCACACAACATTTGACTTTACAGGCTAGAACTCAAGTCACGCCAACTGCTTAACTCAAAATACAGTCAAGAAAGTAGCTCTGAAGCCGAGAAACGGGATCGACCATAAGCACTACCGTGGAATTACGTACAATTTTCAAATTTCTTGTATCTGCTAACTTTGCGACCTCGAGCAGCTATGTTACCATGGAGGAATAACACAAGATTTGACTTTATAGGCTAGAACTGAAGTCGCGCCCACTGCTTAACTCAAAATACAGTCAAGAAAGTGGCTCTGAAGCCGAGAAACGGGATCGACCATAAGCACTAATGTGAAATTACGCACAATTTTCAAATTTCTTGTACTTGCTAACTTTGCGACCTCGGGCAGCTATGTTACCATGGAGGAATAACACAAGATTTGACTTTATAGGCTAGAACTGAAGTCGCGCCAACTGTTTAACTCAAAATACAGTCAAGAAAGTGGCTCTGAAGCCGAGAAACGGGATCGACCATAAGCACTAATGTGAAATTACGCACAATTTTCAAATTTCTTGTACTTGCTAACTTTGCGACCTCGGGCAGCTATGTTACCATGGAGGAACCACACAACATTTGACTTTACAGGCTAGAACTGAAGTCACGCCAACTGCTTAACTCAAAATACAGTCAAGAAAGTAGCTCTGAAGCCGAGAAACGGGATCGACCATAAGCACTACTGTTCAGGGTAGAGCTGTTGACTGTACCGAATTTCACCGAAAAAAGAAAAATCAAAAACTATTTGTTAAGAACGTTATAATATTTTATTCGATATGTCTTCGCTGGGAGTTGAACTAAGAAGGGGTTGAACAATGACATGATGCGTCGTATTTATAAACATTCAGTCGTATTTATAAACAGCTGTTTTTTTCTCTATATACAATGGAATGGGGTGAATGGCCCAATGACCTACATTTTGTTTGTTGCGCTCTGCCATTTCCCCAGGTTTCGGAATGCATTGGGAGAATGGCAGATCGCATTACATTCCACATTCCACAAATTCGATTCTCGCGCATTTGACAAGTTCTCATTCGTCAAGTACGCGAGTCACATGTGTTGTTTTTATTTGTTATTTGTTTATTTTAATTTTTGTTAAATTGTTTTTTATTTAAATGATAAAATTGTTGAGTAGCAACATGCTCCCGGGCCAAACTATGTTTTTTCGTGGTGTCGTCGGGGGGTGTGCATCTGTGGTGTTTTCTCGTTCGCGTTGTTGTGAAATTGTCTCCCTTCCGTGGCTTCTGCGAGGTCGTGGTGTCATCTTGGTGTATGTGTACTTGTATGTCGCTCGGTTCGGGGTGATTATGTGGAAGGAAAAATAGATTTAATAATGTCATTGATTGTGGTTATTGAAAATGTGCTAGACGGTGAAAGTTAAAATTTATATGGTGTTTGTTATTGTTTCCTTCATGTCGACCTGTCTGTCTAACGCGCCCGTCATTGTCGGTTTGGGGCTGTTTCGGTTGTCCGGTTTCGATGGGGGTTGTGAGTCGTACGGCGGAGTTGAGACCGGTAAGGGGGATAATTTCGCGATCGGACGTTTTAGAGTGTTTGTTGCGGTTCGTATGGTCGCCACGCGCGTAAGACCATCGGTGCCCGGATGAAGTTGTTGTACTCGAGCGAGTATCCACGATGATGGTGGTAAGTTGTCTTCTTTCACCAAGACTATATCTCCAACGTTGATGTTTTGTTGTATTCGTAGCCACTTTGGTCGATGTTGAAGCTGCTGAAGATAAGTTGTGCTCCATTTCTTCCAGAAGTCTTGGGTAAGTCGTTGTAAATATTTCCATGTATCCAAATGGTGGACGGTTTTTTCAATAAGGTTTCTCTCAGGTGCGGTCCGAAGCGATGTGCTAATTAGGAAGTGACCCGGAGTTAGAACGTCTAAATCGTTGGGATCCTGGGACATGGGACATAGTGGTCTGGAGTTCAAACAAGCTTCAATTTGGGTGAGTAATGTGTAATATTCTTCGAAGGTTAGCTTGGAGACGCCAATGGTCCGCTTAAGATGAAATTTTATGGACTTTACTCCTGCCTCCCAAAGGCCTCCAAAGTGTGGTGATGACGGGGGGTTAAAGTGCCATGTTGTCTTGAGTGCAGCAAGGCTATTGGCGACCTCAGATGACCATTCTGTCGTGATGAATTTACTGTCCTTTAGGAATTCGTTGTTCGCTCCTTTAAAGTTGGTGCCACAGTCACTGAATAGATTGGCACAGGTGCCCCGTCTGGCTATGAATCGTCGATATGCAGCGATGAAGGCTGATGAGCTAAGATCGCTTACCAACTCGATGTGGATTGCCTTCGTAGATAAACAGACGAATACGGCTATATACCCTTTCGTTGACTTATTGCATCGACCCTTCCAAAGCTTGATTTCCACTGGACCCGCATAGTCCACTCCGGTGTTCGTGAATGGCCTCGATATGGTTACGCGTTCCACCGGCAAGCTTCCCATGAGCTGCTCCTGCATCTTCGCGTTGAATCTGTGGCAGCGTACGCATCTGTGTATGGTTGATTTCACGACACGTTTGGCGTTTGTTATCCAAAATGTGTTTCGGATCTCTGCCATCATAAGTTGTTGACCGCCATGATGAGTGTTAAGATGGATGTCGCTTATAAGCAGCTTAGTGAAATGATGAGTATCCTTCAGGATGATTGGATGCCGTTGACTGTAAGGGCATGTTGAATTTGTCAGTCGTCCTCCTACTCTTAACATATTGTTCGCGTCGAGGAAGGGGTTCAAATTTTGTATTGAGCTCCCTTTTGGAAGCATGTTTCCTGCAATTAGCGCCTTGATCTCTTCTGGGAACAGTTCTTGTTGAACCAGCTTGATGAGCTGATGTTGGGATGTTTCCAGTTCTTCTGCTGTGAGTGGATGAGTATTAAAAGGAAGCTTCTTATTGGCTTGTAGATTATGGAAATACCTTCTCCATATTGCTACATTGCGAATAAGTCTTTTGAGACTAGAAAACCTTTGAAAGAAAGAGTTATTGATCACAATGTAGTGTGAGACCAAATGAACAAAATGGGTAAGTGTAGTTGTAAGGTTGTTTGTATAAAACATTGAAATATTTTCCTTTTTTTGTCTTATAGTTTCTAAGTCGGTTTCGACGAGAATTTCTGCTGGGTGTTGCTGTGCAGTGAAGCCCTGCAGAAACTTGGGGCCACGCCACCACATGTCGCTTGTGGGAATCTCTTCCGGAGATAGCCCTCTGGATCCGATGTCAGCAGGATTTTCCTTCGATTTAACGTGTCGCCAGACGTTTGATCCGATTAAATTGTGGATCTCTGTCACCCGGTTTGCGACAAATGTTGTACGTGTTGATGGGCTCCCACGAATCCAAGCTAAACAAATGGTCGAGTCGGACCATGCGTACGTTTCTGTGGTTGGAAGCTTCATTGTGTTGGAAATCCTATGCAAAAGCTTCGCCAAGAGATGTGCAGCACATAATTCTAAACGCGGGAGACAGATTTTTTTCACGGGAGCAACTCTGGTTTTAGCGGCGATGATACTTACTTGTTCTTTGCCATTGTGTATCACGCGTGCGTAGATGACGGCTGCGTAGGCTTTCTCGGAAGCGTCACTGAATCCATGAAGTTGTAATGTTGCTGCGCTTTCATGACCGATCGAGCGGGGAATTTCTATGTCTTGGAGGTTGTTCAGCCCATGCCGAAGGTGCAACCACTCCCTTTTGAGATCTTCAGAGAGAGGAGAGTCCCAAGAGGCCTCATTTCGCCAGAGCTCCTGGAGAATTAGTTTTGCCTTGAGGACACACGGTGCGATCCAGCCAAGAGGGTCAAAGATGCGGGCAATGTCTGCTAAGACGGTTCGCTTAGTGTGTGTTTGGGTGTTTGGTAAGTCGATTTTGATTTTAAAGACATCGTTTGTTGGATGCCCTTGGATACCTAGTGTCTTAATGGCATCTGATGATTCGAAACTGAGTGGAAGGTTAACTTCTCTATCCTTTTCAGGAACTTGCTCCAGAACTTTTGATGAATTGCTCGCCCATTTGCGAAGTGGAAATCCACCGGAGTTCAATACTGAAATAATCTCCCTTTGGATATTGATGGCCTCTTCTTCATTATCAGCTCCGTATATCAGATCGTCAACGTAAAACCCCTCAGTGAGTACCTGATTTATGTTAGGATGTGAGTGTTTTGTGTCTATGGCCAGTTGATGCAGGGTTCTTATTGCCAGGTATGGAGCTGCTGCCGTGCCGAAGGTGACAGTGTCTAAGGCATATGTTTTGATAGGCTCTTGTGTCGTTGCTCTCCAGAGAATGAGCTGATATTGGGTATCCTCTCGTCCCATCCTAATTTGCCTGTACATCATTTTAATGTCCGCTGAGAAGGCTATTTTGAACCTTCTCCATTTTGCAAGTAGATCTATGATGTCTGGTTGCATGCGTGGGCCAACCAGCAAATGGTCATTGAGTGATTGACCACTTGTTGTTTTGCAAGAAGCGTCAAAAACAACTCGAAGTTTCGTCGTAGTGCTTTTCTCCTTGAAAACAGCATGATGAGGCAGGACATAATGCTTCCCAGGCAGTAGTTGCGCTGATGAAACTTCTCTCATGTGTCCCAATTTAGCATATTCGGCTATGCATTCGGTGTATGCTTCCTTCAGTTTACTGTTTGATTTGAATTTTTGTTCTAGTTGGAGGAATCTTGCCATTGCTGACCGTTTTGAGTCACCAAGAGTAGGATGTTTATTGTCCTTAAACGGAAGTCGTACTTCATACCTTCCGTCCTGAAGACGTCTTGTTGTTTGTTGGTAGTGTTGTAGACACTGTTCTTCTTCCAATGTGAGTTTACGATGTTCGAGATTCTCCTCAATTTCCCAAATGAGAGGGACTCAAGTGTATTGTGGTGGTTCTGCACCGTGATTGGATTTGATGGCACTGCTTGAGTCGTGTATCCGCTTAAAATCCATCCTAGTTCGGTAAGCTGCGCTATAGGTGCTCCATCTTGACCCTTGACGAGTCCTTCAAGGATGATCGATGAATAGACGTCAGCTCCTAAAAGTAAATCGATCTTCCCAGGGTTATAATATGAGGGGTCAGCTAAGTTTAAATTGGACAGATGGCTCCATCTGTCTTTATTTAAAGGTTGAGTTGGAAGCACCGATGTAAGGTGAGAGAAAACGAACGCCCTAACTTCGAGACAGAATGAATTTGTTTGGGAATACATTGTGAAGTAAGTCTGGTACCGCGACATGCCGGTAAGTGTTTGTCCCAGCCCTGTCACATTCGCGGTGATCTTGGTTCTCTTTAATCGTAGTAGTTGAGTTGCTCGTTCTGTTATAAACGATGCTTCAGAGCCTGGGTCCACTAGGGCTCTGAGAGTATGTTTCCTTCCGTCAATAGCCTTAACGTTGACCAAAGCCGTTGCTAATAAAACCTTTGCCTCCAGTTGGTTGAAATTCGTTGTAAATGTTTTACTGGTATTTGTGGTTGAGGGACCAGTGTTCCTGTCTGAGTTGTTGGCTTCAATGTGTAACATCGTGTGATGCTTAAAGCCACATTTGAAACATCGATTACTGCTGTTGCATGTTGATGCATGGTGGTCGTACCCGAGGCAGTTGGAACATACTGCCTTTTCCTTTATTGCTTCTGCTCGATCTTTGGCACCCATGTTTAGAAAACGTTTGCATCGCCGAATGCTATGGGGGCCGGTACACACGCGACAAAGAAATTGTTTAGCCGACGATTTGGTGTGAAATGTGTTGGCCTTCTTAAAAGGATTGGTGGGCGAAAGTTTAAGGGAATGATTGAGCTCCGAAATATTTTCTAAGGAGCTGAAGCGACAGGAGATAAAGGAGAGAAATGTTTTAATGTCAGGGAGGGCTTTCGAGTTGCCTATCTTGTCCTCCCAGTCTCTCTGTGTTTGGGGAGGTAATTTATGAAGTAATATATAGATGAGAATGCAGTCCCAACTATCAACTGCTATTCCAAGGTTCGATAGTGCATGGATGCATTCCATAGTGGTATCATGCAATGATTTCAAGGACGCGGCGGTTTCATGGGTAAGTTTACTCTGTTCTATTAAAAGGCGTAATTGAGTGTTAACAAGTTTTCTTTTATTTTGATATCTATCTATCAGAATTTCCCAAGCGGCGGAATAATTTTTCCCATCGATCGGAAGGTGCTGAATTAGACGCGCAGCTTCACCTGACACAAAACTCTTTAGGAATTGGAGTTTTTGCACCTCTGAGAGCTCTATGTTCTGGTCGACCATGGTTTGGAATATGTTGTGAAACTCGCACCACTCCTCAAATTGTCCGGAAAAGTTTTTTATCTGTATTCGGGGAAGACGGATATCAGATACGGAAGACCGCGATTGATTGATACGGGAACTGTCAAGATTCGCACTGTTACTCTCATTCAATTTCTCCAAATCATCGTGGAGAGAACCGATAAAGGTAAAATAGATTCTTTTTATTTCGGAGTATGTTTCCTCTACTAAGTATTTTTCTTTAAGGGGATCTGCAGACGCACTAATAATGTTAGAGTGTTCCTTCTTCGCACGTTTGAACAACTCTTCCACCTCCACTAAGCGCGCGTTCACATACCCCCTCGATTTTCGCGCCGCGGAATTCTTTTGGTATTCTTCCAAGTCATTTGAAAGTTCCTTGAGGGTAAGCTCTTGGAATTCAATTGATTTGTTTAGTTTCGCCATCTCGGATTGCACTATTTAAACACAGGGTACGATGCAGGGAGCGAAAGCAGGTACAAAAACGAGATAGATGTGAGCCAGCGAATTGTTAAAGCACCGGATCACGGATGGTTTAAATTCAGATTATTATATATGCACTGTTTCAACAAAGGATACGATGCAGAGAGCGAAGACAAAAGTGAGATAGATTGAGTTAGCAAATTGTAAGCACGGAGTCACTTATAGTTTAAGTTTGGATTAATATGTGCACTGTTTGTATGTTTGTATGTATGTTAATTAATGGTAATTAAATCGGTAATAATTCAATATAGGTAATTCAATATATATAATATATGTAATTTATTTAATTTAATTAAGTAGATATATGTAAATGTTTTTTTTGTACTCAGCAGATATCCTGTTCGCCTTAGCTGTTGGGTGGTTGGATACCGCTGCCTTCTGGATCACTGCAACTGTAACTTCAACTGCAACTGGAACTGGATCTTCAACTGCAACTGTTCAACTGCAACCGTATCTTCAAGTGCTCGACTGCAACTGGATCTTCAACTGCAACTGGATCTTCAACTGCAACTGGATCTTCAACTGCAACTGGAACTGGATCTTCAACTGCAACTGTTCAACTGCAACCGTATCTTCAAGTGCTCGACTGCAACTGGATCTTCAACTGCAACTGGATCTTCAACTGCAACTGGATCTTTAATTGCTGGAACTGTGTAATCACGATCACTGATGGGGATCTGGTGGATCTGGACCTTGCACTACTACACTGCAGATCTTTAATTGCTGCAGATCGTTGATAGGGATCTGACTTGGCACCTTTTATTATTTAATTATTATTTGATTTGTTTGATTTATTTATTTATTTATTTCAGATCGCTGATGGGGATCCGAATTTTGATTAATTATCACAGATCGCTGATGGGGATCCGAATTTTAATTGATTATCACAGATCGCTGATGGGAATCTGGTTCGAAGGACCAATGTTCAGGGTAGAGCTGTTGACTGTACCGAATTTCACCGAAAAAAGAAAAATCAAAAACTATTTGTTAAGAACGTTATAATATTTTATTCGATATGTCTTCGCTGGGAGTTGAACTAAGAAGGGGTTGAACAATGACATGATGCGTCGTATTTATAAACATTCAGTCGTATTTATAAACAGCTGTTTTTTTCTCTATATACAATGGAATGGGGTGAATGGCCCAATGACCTACATTTTGTTTGTTGCGCTCTGCCATTTCCCCAGGTTTCGGAATGCATTGGGAGAATGGCAGATCGCATTACATTCCACATTCCACAAATTCGATTCTCGCGCATTTGACAAGTTCTCATTCGTCAAGTACGCGAGTCACATGTGTTGTTTTTATTTGTTATTTGTTTATTTTAATTTTTGTTAAATTGTTTTTTATTTAAATGATAAAATTGTTGAGTAGCAATTGGAATTACGTACACTTTTCAAATTTCTTGTACTTGCTAACTTTGCGACCTCGGGCAGCTATGTTACCATGGAGGAACCACACAAGATTTGACTTTATAGGTTAGAACTGAAGTCGCGCCAATTGTTTAACTCAAAATACAGTCAAGAAAGTAGCTCTGAAGCCGAGAAACGGGATCGACCATAAGCAGTAATGTGAAATTACGTACAATTTTCAAATTTCTTGTACTTGCTAACTTTGCGACCTCAGGCAGCTATGTTACCATGGAGGAACCACACAACATTTGACTTTACAGGCTAGAACTGAAGTCACGCCAACTGCTTAACTCAAAATACAGTCAAGAAAGTAGCTCTGAAGCCGAGAAACGGGATCGACCATAAGCACTACCGTGGAATTACGTACACTTTTCAAATTTCTTGTACTTGCTAAGTTTGCGACCTCGGGCAGCTATGTTACCATGGAGGAACCACACAAGATTTGACTTTATAGGTTAGAACTGAAGTCCCGCCAACTGCTTAACTCAAAATACAGTCAAGAAAGTAGCTCTGAAGCCGAGAAACGGGATCGACCATAAGCACTACCGTGGAATTACGTACAATTTTCAAATTTCTTGTACTTGCTAACTTTGCGACCTCGGGCAGCTATGTTACCATGGAGGAACCACACAAGATTTGACTTTATAGGTTAGAACTGAAGTCGCGCCAATTGTTTAACTCAAAATACAGTCAAGAAAGTAGCTCTGAAGCCGAGAAACGGGATCGACCATAAGCACTACCGTGGAATTACGTACACTTTTCAAATTTCTTGTACTTGCTAACTTTGCGACCTCGGGCAGCTATGTTACCATGGAGGAACCACACAAGATTTGACTTTATAGGCTAGAACTGAAGTCGCGCCAACTGCTTAACTCAAAATACAGTCAAGAAAGTAGCTCTGAAGCCGAGAAACGGGATCGACCATAAGCACTACCGTGGAATTACGTACAATTTTCAAATTTCTTGTACTTGCTAACTTTGCGACCTCGGGCAGCTATGTTACCATGGATTAATCACACAAGATTTGACTTTTTAGGCTAGAACTGAAATAGCGCCAACTGTTTAACTCAAAATACAGTCAAGAAAGTAGCTCTGAAGCCGAGAAACGGGATCGACCATAAGCACTAATGTGAAATTACATGCAATTTTCAAATTTCTTATACTTGCTAACTTTGCGACCTCGGGCAGCTATGCTACCATGGAGGAATCACAAAAGATTTGACTTTATAGGCTAGAACTGAAGTCGTGCCAACTGTTTAACTCAAAATACAGTCAAGAAAGTGGCTCTGAAGCCGAGAAACGGGATCGACCATAAGCACTAATGTGAAATTACGCACAATTTTCAAATTTCTTGTACTTGCTAACTTTGGGACCTCGGGCAGCTATGTTACCATGGAGGAACCACACAACATTTGACTTTACAGGCTAGAACTGAAGTCACGCCAACTGCGTAACTCAAAATACAGTCAAGAAAGTAGCTCTGAAGCCGAGAAACGGGATCGACCATAAGCACTACCGTGGAATTACGTACACTTTTCAAATTTCTTGTACTTGCTAACTTTGCGACCTCGGGCAGCTATGTTACCATGGAGGAACCACACAAGATTTGACTTTATAGGTTAGAACTGAAGTCGCGCCAACTGCTTAACTCAAAATACAGTCAAGAAAGTAGCTCTGAAGCCGAGAAACGGGATCGACCATAAGCACTACCGTGGAATTACGTACAATTTTCAAATTTCTTGTATCTGCTAACTTTGCGACCTCGAGCAGCTATGTTACCATGGAGGAATAACACAAGATTTGACTTTATAGGCTAGAACTGAAGTCGCGCCAACTGTTTAACTCAAAATACAGTCAAGAAAGTGGCTCTGAAGCCGAGAAACGGGATCGACCATAAGCACTAATGTGAAATTACGTACAATTTTCAAATTTCTTGTACTTGCTAACTTTGCGACCTCGGGCAGCTATGTTACCATGGAGGAACCACACAAGATTTGACTTTATAGGTTAGAACTGAAGTCGCGCCAACTGCTTAACTCAAAATACTGTCAAGAAAGTTGCTCTGAAGCCGAGAAACGGGATCGACCATAAGCACTACCGTGGAATTACGTACAATTTTCAAATTTCTTGTATCTGCTAACTTTGCGACCTCGAGCAGCTATGTTACCATGGAGGAATAACACAAGATTTGACTTTATAGGCTAGAACTGAAGTCGCGCCAACAGTTTAACTCAAAATACAGTCAAGAAAGTGGCTCTGAAGCCGAGAAACGGGATCGACCATAAGCACTAATGTGAAATTACGCACAATTTTCAAATTTCTTGTACTTGCTAACTTTGCGACCTCGGGCAGCTATGTTACCATGGAGGAATAACACAAGATTTGACTTTATAGGCTAGAACTGAAGTCGCGCCAACTGTTTAACTCAAAATACAGTCAAGAAAGTGGCTCTGAAGCCGAGAAACGGGATCGACCATAAGCACTAATGTGAAATTACGCACAATTTTCAAATTTCTTGTACTTGCTAACTTTGCGACCTCGGGCAGCTATGTTACCATGGAGGAACCACACAACATTTGACTTTACAGGCTAGAACTGAAGTCACGCCAACTGCTTAACTCAAAATACAGTCAAGAAAGTAGCTCTGAAGCCGAGAAACGGGATCGACCATAAGCACTACCGTGGAATTACGTACACTTTTCAAATTTCTTGTACTTGCTAACTTTGCGACCTCGGGCAGCTATGTTACCATGGAGGAACCACACAAGATTTGACTTTATAGGTTAGAACTGAAGTCGCGCCAATTGTTTAACTCAAAATACAGTCAAGAAAGTAGCTCTGAAGCCGAGAAACGGGATCGACCATAAGCAGTAATGTGAAATTACGTACAATTTTCAAATTTCTTGTACTTGCTAACTTTGCGACCTCAGGCAGCTATGTTACCATGGAGGAACCACACAACATTTGACTTTACAGGCTAGAACTGAAGTCACGCCAACTGCTTAACTCAAAATACAGTCAAGAAAGTAGCTCTGAAGCCGAGAAACGGGATCGACCATAAGCACTACCGTGGAATTACGTACACTTTTCAAATTTCTTGTACTTGCTAAGTTTGCGACCTCGGGCAGCTATGTTACCATGGAGGAACCACACAAGATTTGACTTTATAGGTTAGAATTGAAGTCCCGCCAACTGCTTAACTCAAAATACAGTCAAGAAAGTAGCTCTGAAGCCGAGAAACGGGATCGACCATAAGCACTACCGTGGAATTACGTACAATTTTCAAATTTCTTGTACTTGCTAACTTTGCGACCTCGGGCAGCTATGTTACCATGGAGGAACCACACAAGATTTGACTTTATAGGTTAGAACTGAAGTCGCGCCAATTGTTTAACTCAAAATACAGTCAAGAAAGTAGCTCTGAAGCCGAGAAACGGGATCGACCATAAGCACTACCGTGGAATTACGTACACTTTTCAAATTTCTTGTACTTGCTAACTTTGCGACCTCGGGCAGCTATGTTACCATGGAGGAACCACACAAGATTTGACTTTATAGGCTAGAACTGAAGTCGCGCCAACTGCTTAACTCAAAATACAGTCAAGAAAGTAGCTCTGAAGCCGAGAAACGGGATCGACCATAAGCACTACCGTGGAATTACGTACAATTTTCAAATTTCTTGTACTTGCTAACTTTGCGACCTCGGGCAGCTATGTTACCATGGATTAATCACACAAGATTTGACTTTTTAGGCTAGAACTGAAATAGCGCCAACTGTTTAACTCAAAATACAGTCAAGAAAGTAGCTCTGAAGCCGAGAAACGGGATCGACCATAAGCACTAATGTGAAATTACATGCAATTTTCAAATTTCTTATACTTGCTAACTTTGCGACCTCGGGCAGCTATGCTACCATGGAGGAATCACAAAAGATTTGACTTTATAGGCTAGAACTGAAGTCGTGCCAACTGTTTAACTCAAAATACAGTCAAGAAAGTGGCTCTGAAGCCGAGAAACGGGATCGACCATAAGCACTAATGTGAAATTACGCACAATTTTCAAATTTCTTGTACTTGCTAACTTTGCGACCTCGGGCAGCTATGTTACCATGGAGGAACCACACAACATTTGACTTTACAGGCTAGAACTGAAGTCGCGCCAACTGCGTAACTCAAAATACAGTCAAGAAAGTAGCTCTGAAGCCGAGAAACGGGATCGACCATAAGCACTACCGTGGAATTACGTACACTTTTCAAATTTCTTGTACTTGCTAACTTTGCGACCTCGGGCAGCTATGTTACCATGGAGGAACCACACAAGATTTGACTTTATAGGTTAGAACTGAAGTCGCGCCAACTGCTTAACTCAAAATACAGTCAAGAAAGTAGCTCTGAAGCCGAGAAACGGGATCGACCATAAGCACTACCGTGGAATTACGTACAATTTTCAAATTTCTTGTATCTGCTAACTTTGCGACCTCGAGCAGCTATGTTACCATGGAGGAATAACACAAGATTTGACTTTATAGGCTAGAACTGAAGTCGCGCCAACTGTTTAACTCAAAATACAGTCAAGAAAGTGGCTCTGAAGCCGAGAAACGGGATCGACCATAAGCACTAATGTGAAATTACGTACAATTTTCAAATTTCTTGTACTTGCTAACTTTGCGACCTCGGGCAGCTATGTTACCATGGAGGAACCACACAAGATTTGACTTTATAGGTTAGAACTGAAGTCGCGCCAACTGCTTAACTCAAAATACTGTCAAGAAAGTTGCTCTGAAGCCGAGAAACGGGATCGACCATAAGCACTACCGTGGAATTACGTACACTTTTCAAATTTCTTGTACTTGCTAAGTTTGCGACCTCGGGCAGCTATGTTACCATGGAGGAACCACACAAGATTTGACTTTATAGGTTAGAACTGAAGTCGCGCCAACTGCTTAACTCAAAATACAGTCAAGAAAGTAGCTCTGAAGCCGAGAAACGGGATCGACCATAAGCACTACCGTGGAATTACGTACAATTTTCAAATTTCTTGTACTTGCTAACTTTGCGACCTCGGGCAGCTATGTTACCATGGATTAATCACACAAGATTTGACTTTTTAGGCTAGAACTGAAATAGCGCCAACTGTTTAACTCAAAATACAGTCAAGAAAGTAGCTCTGAAGCTGAGAAACGGGATCGACCATAAGCACTACCGTGAAATTACATGCAATTTTCAAATTTCTTGTACTTGCTAACTTTGCGACCTCGGGCAGCTATGTTACCATGGAGAAATCACACAAGATTTGACTTTATAGGCTAGAACTGAAGTCACGCCAACTGCTTAACTCAAAATACAGTCAAGAAAGTAGCTCTGAAGCCGAGAAACGGGATCGACCATAAGCACTACCGTGGAATTACGAACAATTTTCAAATTTCTTGTACTTGCTAACTTTGCGACTTCGGGCAGCTATGTTACCATGGAGGAATCACACAAGATTTGACTTTATAGGCTACAACTGAAGTCGCGCCAACTGCTTAACTCAAAATACAGTCAAGAAAGTAGCTCTGAAGCTGAGAAACGGGATCGGCCATAAGCACTAATGTGAAATTACGTACAATTTTCAAATTTCTTGTACTTGCTAACTTTGCGACCTCGGGCAGCTATGTTACCATGGATTAATCACACAAGATTTGACTTTTTAGGCTAGAACTGAAATAGCGCCAACTGTTTAACTCAAAATACAGTCAAGAAAGTAGCTCTGAAGCCGAGAAACGGGATCGAACATAAGCACTACCGTGAAATTACATGCAATTTTCAAATTTCTTATACTTGCTAACTTTGCGACCTCGGGCAGCTATGTTACCATGGAGGAATCACAAAAGATTTGACTTTATAGGCTAGAACTGAAGTCGTGCCAACTGTTTAACTCAAAATACAGTCAAGAAAGTGGCTCTGAAGCCGAGAAACGGGATCGACCATAAGCACTAATGTGAAATTACGCACAATTTTCAAATTTCTTGTACTTGCTAACTTTGCGACCTCGGGCAGCTATGTTACCATGGCGGAACCACACAACATTTGACTTTGCAGGCTAGAACTGAAGTCACGCCAACTGCTTAACTCAAAATACAGTCAAGAAAGTAGCTCTGAAGCCGAGAAACGGGATCGACCATAAGCACTACCGTGGAATTACGTACACTTTTCAAATTTCTTGTACTTGCTAACTTTGCGACCTCGGGCAGCTATGTTACCATGGAGGAACCACACAAGATTTGACTTTATAGGTTAGAACTGAAGTCGCGCCAATTGTTTAACTCAAAATACAGTCAAGAAAGTAGCTCTGAAGCCGAGAAACGGGATCGACCATAAGCACTAATGTGAAATTACGTACAATTTTCAAATTTCTTGTACTTGCTAACTTTGCGACCTCGGGCAGCTATGTTACCATGGAGGAATAACACAAGATTTGACTTTATAGGCTAGAACTGAAGTCGCGCCAACTGTTTAACTCAAAATACAGTCAAGAAAGTGGCTCTGAAGCCGAGAAACGGGATCGACCATAAGCACTAATGTGAAATTACGTACAATTTTCAAATTTCTTGTACTTGCTAACTTTGCGACCTCGGGCAGCTATGTTACCATGGAGGAACCACACAAGATTTGACTTTATAGGTTAGAACTGAAGTCGCGCCAATTGTTTAACTCAAAATACAGTCAAGAAAGTAGCTCTGAAGCCGAGAAACGGGATCGACCATAAGCACTACCGTGGAATTACGTACAATTTTCAAATTTCTTGTACTTGCTAACTTTGCGACCTCGGGCAGCTATGTTACCATGGAGGAACCACACAAGATTTGACTTTATAGGTTAGAACTGAAGTCCCGCCAACTGCTTAACTCAAAATACAGTCAAGAAAGTAGCTCTGAAGCCGAGAAACGGGATCGACCATAAGCACTACCGTGGAATTACGTACAATTTTCAAATTTCTTGTACTTGCTAACTTTGCGACCTCGGGCAGCTATGTTACCATGGAGGAACCACACAAGATTTGACTTTATAGGTTAGAACTGAAGTCGCGCCAATTGTTTAACTCAAAATACAGTCAAGAAAGTAGCTCTGAAGCCGAGAAACGGGATCGACCATAAGCACTACCGTGGAATTACGTACACTTTTCAAATTTCTAGTACTTGCTAACTTTGCGACCTCGGGCAGCTATGTTACCATGGAGGAACCACACAAGATTTGACTTTATAGGCTAGAACTGAAGTCGCGCCAACTGCTTAACTCAAAATACAGTCAAGAAAGTAGCTCTGAAGCCGAGAAACGGGATCGACCATAAGCACTACCGTGGAATTACGTACAATTTTCAAATTTCTTGTACTTGCTAACTTTGCGACCTCGGGCAGCTATGTTACCATGGATTAATCACACAAGATTTGACTTTTTAGGCTAGAACTGAAATAGCGCCAACTGTTTAACTCAAAATACAGTCAAGAAAGTAGCTCTGAAGCCGAGAAACGGGATCGACCATAAGCACTAATGTGAAATTACATGCAATTTTCAAATTTCTTATACTTGCTAACTTTGCGACCTCGGGCAGCTATGCTACCATGGAGGAATCACAAAAGATTTGACTTTATAGGCTAGAACTGAAGTCGTGCCAACTGTTTAACTCAAAATACAGTCAAGAAAGTGGCTCTGAAGCCGAGAAACGGGATCGACCATAAGCACTAATGTGAAATTACGCACAATTTTCAAATTTCTTGTACTTGCTAACTTTGGGACCTCGGGCAGCTATGTTACCATGGAGGAACCACACAACATTTGACTTTACAGGCTAGAACTGAAGTCACGCCAACTGCGTAACTCAAAATACAGTCAAGAAAGTAGCTCTGAAGCCGAGAAACGGGATCGACCATAAGCACTACCGTGGAATTACGTACACTTTTCAAATTTCTTGTACTTGCTAACTTTGCGACCTCGGGCAGCTATGTTACCATGGAGGAACCACACAAGATTTGACTTTATAGGTTAGAACTGAAGTCGCGCCAACTGCTTAACTCAAAATACAGTCAAGAAAGTAGCTCTGAAGCCGAGAAACGGGATCGACCATAAGCACTACCGTGGAATTACGTACAATTTTCAAATTTCTTGTATCTGCTAACTTTGCGACCTCGAGCAGCTATGTTACCATGGAGGAATAACACAAGATTTGACTTTATAGGCTAGAACTGAAGTCGCGCCAACTGTTTAACTCAAAATACAGTCAAGAAAGTGGCTCTGAAGCCGAGAAACGGGATCGACCATAAGCACTAATGTGAAATTACGTACAATTTTCAAATTTCTTGTACTTGCTAACTTTGCGACCTCGGGCAGCTATGTTACCATGGAGGAACCACACAAGATTTGACTTTATAGGTTAGAACTGAAGTCGCGCCAACTGCTTAACTCAAAATACTGTCAAGAAAGTTGCTCTGAAGCCGAGAAACGGGATCGACCATAAGCACTACCGTGGAATTACGTACAATTTTCAAATTTCTTGTATCTGCTAACTTTGCGACCTCGAGCAGCTATGTTACCATGGAGGAATAACACAAGATTTGACTTTATAGGCTAGAACTGAAGTCGCGCCAACAGTTTAACTCAAAATACAGTCAAGAAAGTGGCTCTGAAGCCGAGAAACGGGATCGACCATAAGCACTAATGTGAAATTACGCACAATTTTCAAATTTCTTGTACTTGCTAACTTTGCGACCTCGGGCAGCTATGTTACCATGGAGGAATAACACAAGATTTGACTTTATAGGCTAGAACTGAAGTCGCGCCAACTGTTTAACTCAAAATACAGTCAAGAAAGTGGCTCTGAAGCCGAGAAACGGGATCGACCATAAGCACTAATGTGAAATTACGCACAATTTTCAAATTTCTTGTACTTGCTAACTTTGCGACCTCGGGCAGCTATGTTACCATGGAGGAACCACACAACATTTGACTTTACAGGCTAGAACTGAAGTCACGCCAACTGCTTAACTCAAAATACAGTCAAGAAAGTAGCTCTGAAGCCGAGAAACGGGATCGACCATAAGCACTACCGTGGAATTACGTACACTTTTCAAATTTCTTGTACTTGCTAACTTTGCGACCTCGGGCAGCTATGTTACCATGGAGGAACCACACAAGATTTGACTTTATAGGTTAGAACTGAAGTCGCGCCAATTGTTTAACTCAAAATACAGTCAAGAAAGTAGCTCTGAAGCCGAGAAACGGGATCGACCATAAGCAGTAATGTGAAATTACGTACAATTTTCAAATTTCTTGTACTTGCTAACTTTGCGACCTCAGGCAGCTATGTTACCATGGAGGAACCACACAACATTTGACTTTACAGGCTAGAACTGAAGTCACGCCAACTGCTTAACTCAAAATACAGTCAAGAAAGTAGCTCTGAAGCCGAGAAACGGGATCGACCATAAGCACTACCGTGGAATTACGTACACTTTTCAAATTTCTTGTACTTGCTAAGTTTGCGACCTCGGGCAGCTATGTTACCATGGAGGAACCACACAAGATTTGACTTTATAGGTTAGAATTGAAGTCCCGCCAACTGCTTAACTCAAAATACAGTCAAGAAAGTAGCTCTGAAGCCGAGAAACGGGATCGACCATAAGCACTACCGTGGAATTACGTACAATTTTCAAATTTCTTGTACTTGCTAACTTTGCGACCTCGGGCAGCTATGTTACCATGGAGGAACCACACAAGATTTGACTTTATAGGTTAGAACTGAAGTCGCGCCAATTGTTTAACTCAAAATACAGTCAAGAAAGTAGCTCTGAAGCCGAGAAACGGGATCGACCATAAGCACTACCGTGGAATTACGTACACTTTTCAAATTTCTTGTACTTGCTAACTTTGCGACCTCGGGCAGCTATGTTACCATGGAGGAACCACACAAGATTTGACTTTATAGGCTAGAAGTGAAGTCGCGCCAACTGCTTAACTCAAAATACAGTCAAGAAAGTAGCTCTGAAGCCGAGAAACGGGATCGACCATAAGCACTACCGTGGAATTACGTACAATTTTCAAATTTCTTGTACTTGCTAACTTTGCGACCTCGGGCAGCTATGTTACCATGGATTAATCACACAAGATTTGACTTTTTAGGCTAGAACTGAAATAGCGCCAACTGTTTAACTCAAAATACAGTCAAGAAAGTAGCTCTGAAGCCGAGAAACGGGATCGACCATAAGCACTAATGTGAAATTACATGCAATTTTCAAATTTCTTATACTTGCTAACTTTGCGACCTCGGGCAGCTATGCTACCATGGAGGAATCACAAAAGATTTGACTTTATAGGCTAGAACTGAAGTCGTGCCAACTGTTTAACTCAAAATACAGTCAAGAAAGTGGCTCTGAAGCCGAGAAACGGGATCGACCATAAGCACTAATGTGAAATTACGCACAATTTTCAAATTTCTTGTACTTGCTAACTTTGCGACCTCGGGCAGCTATGTTACCATGGAGGAACCACACAACATTTGACTTTACAGGCTAGAACTGAAGTCGCGCCAACTGCGTAACTCAAAATACAGTCAAGAAAGTAGCTCTGAAGCCGAGAAACGGGATCGACCATAAGCACTACCGTGGAATTACGTACACTTTTCAAATTTCTTGTACTTGCTAACTTTGCGACCTCGGGCAGCTATGTTACCATGGAGGAACCACACAAGATTTGACTTTATAGGTTAGAACTGAAGTCGCGCCAACTGCTTAACTCAAAATACAGTCAAGAAAGTAGCTCTGAAGCCGAGAAACGGGATCGACCATAAGCACTACCGTGGAATTACGTACAATTTTCAAATTTCTTGTATCTGCTAACTTTGCGACCTCGAGCAGCTATGTTACCATGGAGGAATAACACAAGATTTGACTTTATAGGCTAGAACTGAAGTCGCGCCAACTGTTTAACTCAAAATACAGTCAAGAAAGTGGCTCTGAAGCCGAGAAACGGGATCGACCATAAGCACTAATGTGAAATTACGTACAATTTTCAAATTTCTTGTACTTGCTAACTTTGCGACCTCGGGCAGCTATGTTACCATGGAGGAACCACACAAGATTTGACTTTATAGGTTAGAACTGAAGTCGCGCCAACTGCTTAACTCAAAATACTGTCAAGAAAGTTGCTCTGAAGCCGAGAAACGGGATCGACCATAAGCACTACCGTGGAATTACGTACACTTTTCAAATTTCTTGTACTTGCTAAGTTTGCGACCTCGGGCAGCTATGTTACCATGGAGGAACCACACAAGATTTGACTTTATAGGTTAGAACTGAAGTCGCGCCAACTGCTTAACTCAAAATACAGTCAAGAAAGTAGCTCTGAAGCCGAGAAACGGGATCGACCATAAGCACTACCGTGGAATTACGTACAATTTTCAAATTTCTTGTACTTGCTAACTTTGCGACCTCGGGCAGCTATGTTACCATGGATTAATCACACAAGATTTGACTTTTTAGGCTAGAACTGAAATAGCGCCAACTGTTTAACTCAAAATACAGTCAAGAAAGTAGCTCTGAAGCTGAGAAACGGGATCGACCATAAGCACTACCGTGAAATTACATGCAATTTTCAAATTTCTTGTACTTGCTAACTTTGCGACCTCGGGCAGCTATGTTACCATGGAGAAATCACACAAGATTTGACTTTATAGGCTAGAACTGAAGTCACGCCAACTGCTTAACTCAAAATACAGTCAAGAAAGTAGCTCTGAAGCCGAGAAACGGGATCGACCATAAGCACTACCGTGGAATTACGAACAATTTTCAAATTTCTTGTACTTGCTAACTTTGCGACTTCGGGCAGCTATGTTACCATGGAGGAATCACACAAGATTTGACTTTATAGGCTACAACTGAAGTCGCGCCAACTGCTTAACTCAAAATACAGTCAAGAAAGTAGCTCTGAAGCTGAGAAACGGGATCGGCCATAAGCACTAATGTGAAATTACGTACAATTTTCAAATTTCTTGTACTTGCTAACTTTGCGACCTCGGGCAGCTATGTTACCATGGATTAATCACACAAGATTTGACTTTTTAGGCTAGAACTGAAATAGCGCCAACTGTTTAACTCAAAATACAGTCAAGAAAGTAGCTCTGAAGCCGAGAAACGGGATCGAACATAAGCACTACCGTGAAATTACATGCAATTTTCAAATTTCTTATACTTGCTAACTTTGCGACCTCGGGCAGCTATGTTACCATGGAGGAATCACAAAAGATTTGACTTTATAGGCTAGAACTGAAGTCGTGCCAACTGTTTAACTCAAAATACAGTCAAGAAAGTGGCTCTGAAGCCGAGAAACGGGATCGACCATAAGCACTAATGTGAAATTACGCACAATTTTCAAATTTCTTGTACTTGCTAACTTTGCGACCTCGGGCAGCTATGTTACCATGGCGGAACCACACAACATTTGACTTTGCAGGCTAGAACTGAAGTCACGCCAACTGCTTAACTCAAAATACAGTCAAGAAAGTAGCTCTGAAGCCGAGAAACGGGATCGACCATAAGCACTACCGTGGAATTACGTACACTTTTCAAATTTCTTGTACTTGCTAACTTTGCGACCTCGGGCAGCTATGTTACCATGGAGGAACCACACAAGATTTGACTTTATAGGTTAGAACTGAAGTCGCGCCAATTGTTTAACTCAAAATACAGTCAAGAAAGTAGCTCTGAAGCCGAGAAACGGGATCGACCATAAGCACTAATGTGAAATTACGTACAATTTTCAAATTTCTTGTACTTGCTAACTTTGCGACCTCGGGCAGCTATGTTACCATGGAGGAATAACACAAGATTTGACTTTATAGGCTAGAACTGAAGTCGCGCCAACTGTTTAACTCAAAATACAGTCATGAAAGTGGCTCTGAAGCCGAGAAACGGGATCGACCATAAGCACTAATGTGAAATTACGTACAATTTTCAAATTTCTTGTACCTGCTAACTTTGCGACCTCGGGCAGCTATGTTACCATGGAGGAACCACACAAGATTTGACTTTATAGGTTAGAACTGAAGTCGCGCCAACTGCTTAACTCAAAATACTGTCAAGAAAGTTGCTCTGAAGCCGAGAAACGGGATCGACCATAAGCACTACCGTGGAATTACGTACACTTTTCAAATTTCTTGTACTTGCTAACTTTGCGACCTCGGGCAGCTATGTTACCATGGAGGAACCACACAAGATTTGACTTTATAGGTTAGAACTGAAGTCGCGCCAATTGTTTAACTCAAAATACAGTCAAGAAAGTAGCTCTGAAGCCGAGAAACGGGATCGACCATAAGCACTAATGTGAAATTACGTACAATTTTCAAATTTCTTGTACTTGCTAACTTTGCGACCTCGGGCAGCTATGTTACCATGGAGGAACCACACAACATTTGACTTTACAGGCTAGAACTGAAGTCACGCCAACTGCTTAACTCAAAATACAGTCAAGAAAGTAGCTCTGAAGCCGAGAAACGGGATCGACCATAAGCACTACCGTGGAATTACGTACACTTTTCAAATTTCTTGTACTTGCTAACTTTGCGACCTCGGGCAGCTATGTTACCATGGAGGAACCACACAAGATTTGACTTTATAGGTTAGAACTGAAGTCGCGCCAACTGCTTAACTCAAAATACAGTCAAGAAAGTAGCTCTGAAGCCGAGAAACGGGATCGACCATAAGCACTACCGTGGAATTACGTACAATTTTCAAATTTCTTGTATCTGCTAACTTTGCGACCTCGAGCAGCTATGTTACCATGGAGGAATAACACAAGATTTGACTTTATAGGCTAGAACTGAAGTCGCGCCAACTGTTTAACTCAAAATACAGTCATGAAAGTGGCTCTGAAGCCGAGAAACGGGATCGACCATAAGCACTAATGTGAAATTACGTACAATTTTCAAATTTCTTGTACCTGCTAACTTTGCGACCTCGGGCAGCTATGTTACCATGGAGGAACCACACAAGATTTGACTTTATAGGTTAGAACTGAAGTCGCGCCAACTGCTTAACTCAAAATACTGTCAAGAAAGTTGCTCTGAAGCCGAGAAACGGGATCGACCATAAGCACTACCGTGGAATTACGTACACTTTTCAAATTTCTTGTACTTGCTAACTTTGCGACCTCGGGCAGCTATGTTACCATGGGGGAACCACACAAGATTTGACTTTATAGGTTAGAACTGAAGTCGCGCCAATTGTTTAACTCAAAATACAGTCAAGAAAGTAGCTCTGAAGCCGAGAAACGGGATCGACCATAAGCACTACCGTGGAATTACGTACACTTTTCAAATTTCTTGTACTTGCTAACTTTGCGACCTCGGGCAGCTATGTTACATGGGAGGAATAACACAAGATTTGACTTTATAGGCTAGAACTGAAGTCGCGCCAACTGTTTAACTCAAAATACAGTCAAGAAAGTGGCTCTGAAGCCGAGAAACGGGATCGACCATAAGCACTAATGTGAAATTACGCACAATTTTCAAATTTCTTGTACTTGCTAACTTTGCGACCTCGGGCAGCTATGTTACCATGGAGGAACCACACAACATTTGACTTTACAGGCTAGAACTCAAGTCACGCCAACTGCTTAACTCAAAATACAGTCAAGAAAGTAGCTCTGAAGCCGAGAAACGGGATCGACCATAAGCAATACCGTGGACTTACGTACACTTTTCAAATTTCTTGTATCTGCTAACTTTGCGACCTCGAGCAGCTATGTTACCATGGAGGAATAACACAAGATTTGACTTTATAGGCTAGAACTGAAGTCGCGCCAACTGTTTAACTCAAAATACAGTCAAGAAAGTGGCTCTGAAGCCGAGAAACGGGATCGACCATAAGCACTAATGTGAAATTACGCACAATTTTCAAATTTCTTGTACTTGCTAACTTTGCGACCTCGGGCAGCTATGTTACCATGGAGGAATAACACAAGATTTGACTTTATAGGCTAGAACTGAAGTCGCGCCAACTGTTTAACTCAAAATACAGTCAAGAAAGTGGCTCTGAAGCCGAGAAACGGGATCGACCATAAGCACTAATGTGAAATTACGCACAATTTTCAAATTTCTTGTACTTGCTAACTTTGCGACCTCGGGCAGCTATGTTACCATGGAGGAACCACACAACATTTGACTTTACAGGCTAGAACTGAAGTCACGCCAACTGCTTAACTCAAAATACAGTCAAGAAAGTAGCTCTGAAGCCGAGAAACGGGATCGACCATAAGCACTACCGTGGAATTACGTACACTTTTCAAATTTCTTGTACTTGCTAACTTTGCGACCTCGGGCAGCTATGTTACCATGGAGGAACCACACAAGATTTGACTTTATAGGTTAGAACTGAAGTCGCGCCAATTGTTTAACTCAAAATACAGTCAAGAAAGTAGCTCTGAAGCCGAGAAACGGGATCGACCATAAGCACTAATGTGAAATTACGTACAATTTTCAAATTTCTTGTACTTGCTAACTTTGCGACCTCAGGCAGCTATGTTACCATGGAGGAACCACACAACATTTGACTTTACAGGCTAGAACTGAAGTCACGCCAACTGCTTAACTCAAAATACAGTCAAGAAAGTAGCTCTGAAGCCGAGAAACGGGATCGACCATAAGCACTACCGTGGAATTACGTACACTTTTCAAATTTCTTGTACTTGCTAAGTTTGCGACCTCGGGCAGCTATGTTACCATGGAGGAACCACACAAGATTTGACTTTATAGGTTAGAACTG
The DNA here is from genome assembly GCA_958301585.1 of Merodon equestris. Taxonomy (NCBI): domain Eukaryota; kingdom Metazoa; phylum Arthropoda; class Insecta; order Diptera; family Syrphidae; genus Merodon; species Merodon equestris. The sequence goes on from OY284413.1 coordinate 50,197,605, forward strand.
AAGTCGCGCCAACTGCTTAACTCAAAATACAGTCAAGAAAGTAGCTCTGAAGCCGAGAAACGGGATCGACCATAAGCACTACCGTGGAATTACGTACAATTTTCAAATTTCTTGTACTTGCTAACTTTGCGACCTCGGGCAGCTATGTTACCATGGAGGAACCACACAAGATTTGACTTTATAGGTTAGAACTGAAGTCGCGCCAATTGTTTAACTCAAAATACAGTCAAGAAAGTAGCTCTGAAGCCGAGAAACGGGATCGACCATAAGCACTAATGTGAAATTACGTACAATTTTCAAATTTCTTGTACTTGCTAACTTTGCGACCTCGGGCCGCTATGTTACCATGGAGGAACCACACAAGATTTGACTTTATAGGTTAGAACTGAAGTCGCGCCAATTGTTTAACTCAAAATACAGTCAAGAAAGTAGCTCTGAAGCCGAGAAACGGGATCGACCATAAGCACTAATGTGAAATTACGTACAATTTTCAAATTTCTTGTACTTGCTAACTTTGCGACCTCGGGCAGCTATGTTACCATGGAGGAACCACACAACATTTGACTTTACAGGCTAGAACTGAAGTCACGCCAACTGCTTAACTCAAAATACAGTCAAGAAAGTAGCTCTGAAGCCGAGAAACGGGATCGACCATAAGCACTACCGTGGAATTACGTACACTTTTCAAATTTCTTGTACTTGCTAACTTTGCGACCTCGGGCAGCTATGTTACCATGGAGGAACCACACAAGATTTGACTTTTTAGGCTAGAACTGAAGTCGCGCCAACTGCTTAACTCAAAATACAGTCAAGAAAGTAGCTCTGAAGCCGAGAAACGGGATCGACCATAAGCACTACCGTGGAATTACGTACAATTTTCAAATTTCTTGTACTTGCTAACTTTGCGACCTCGGGCAGCTATGTTACCATGGATTAATCACACAAGATTTGACTTTTTAGGCTAGAACTGAAATAGCGCCAACTGTTTAACTCAAAATACAGTCAAGAAAGTAGCTCTGAAGCCGAGAAACGGGATCGACCATAAGCACTAATGTGAAATTATATGCAATTTTCAAATTTCTTATACTTGCTAACTTTGCGACCTCGGGCAGCTATGCTACCATGGAGGAATCACAAAAGATTTGACTTTATAGGCTAGAACTGAAGTCGTGCCAACTGTTTAACTCAAAATACAGTCAAGAAAGTGGCTCTGAAGCCGAGAAACGGGATCGACCATAAGCACTAATGTGAAATTACGCACAATTTTCAAATTTCTTGTACTTGCTAACTTTGCGACCTCGGGCAGCTATGTTACCATGGAGGAACCACACAACATTTGACTTTACAGGCTAGAACTGAAGTCGCGCCAACTGCTTAACTCAAAATACAGTCAATAAAGTAGCTCTGAAGCCGAGAAACGGGATCGACCATAAGCACTACCGTGGAATTACGTACAATTTTCAAATTTCTTGTATCTGCTAACTTTGCGACCTCGAGCAGCTATGTTACCATGGAGGAATAACACAAGATTTGACTTTATAGGCTAGAACTGAAGTCGCGCCAACTGTTTAACTCAAAATACAGTCAAGAAAGTGGCTCTGAAGCCGAGAAACGGGATCGACCATAAGCACTAATGTGAAATTACGTACAATTTTCAAATTTCTTGTACTTGCTAACTTTGCGACCTCGGGCAGCTATGTTACCATGGAGGAACCACACAAGATTTGACTTTATAGGTTAGAACTGAAGTCGCGCCAACTGCTTAACTCAAAATACTGTCAAGAAAGTTGCTCTGAAGCCGAGAAGCGGGATCGACCATAAGCACTACCGTGGAATTACGTACACTTTTCAAATTTCTTGTACTTGCTAACTTTGCGACCTCGGGCAGCTATGTTACCATGGGGGAACCACACAAGATTTGACTTTATAGGTTAGAACTGAAGTCGCGCCAATTGTTTAACTCAAAATACAGTCAAGAAAGTAGCTCTGAAGCCGAGAAACGGGATCGACCATAAGCACTACCGTGGAATTACGTACACTTTTCAAATTTCTTGTACTTGCTAACTTTGCGACCTCGGGCAGCTATGTTACATTGGAGGAATAACACAAGATTTGACTTTATAGGCTAGAACTGAAGTCGCGCCAACTGTTTAACTCAAAATACAGTCAAGAAAGTGGCTCTGAAGCCGAGAAACGGGATCGACCATAAGCACTAATGTGAAATTACGCACAATTTTCAAATTTCTTGTACTTGCTAACTTTGCGACCTCGGGCAGCTATGTTACCATGGAGGAACCACACAACATTTGACTTTACAGGCTAGAACTCAAGTCACGCCAACTGCTTAACTCAAAATACAGTCAAGAAAGTAGCTCTGAAGCCGAGAAACGGGATCGACCATAAGCACTAATGTGAAATTACATGCAATTTTCAAATTTCTTATACTTGCTAACTTTGCGACCTCGGGCAGCTATGCTACCATGGAGGAATCACAAAAGATTTGACTTTATAGGCTAGAACTGAAGTCGTGCCAACTGTTTAACTCAAAATACAGTCAAGAAAGTGGCTCTGAAGCCGAGAAACGGGATCGACCATAAGCACTAATGTGAAATTACGCACAATTTTCAAATTTCTTGTACTTGCTAACTTTGCGACCTCGGGCAGCTATGTTACCATGGAGGAACCACACAACATTTGACTTTACAGGCTAGAACTGAAGTCACGCCAACTGCGTAACTCAAAATACAGTCAAGAAAGTAGCTCTGAAGCCGAGAAACGGGATCGACCATAAGCACTACCGTGGAATTACGTACACTTTTCAAATTTCTTGTACTTGCTAACTTTGCGACCTCGGGCAGCTATGTTACCATGGAGGAACCACACAAGATTTGACTTTATAGGTTAGAACTGAAGTCGCGCCAACTGCTTAACTCAAAATACAGTCAAGAAAGTAGCTCTGAAGCCGAGAAACGGGATCGACCATAAGCACTACCGTGGAATTACGTACAATTTTCAAATTTCTTGTATCTGCTAACTTTGCGACCTCGAGCAGCTATGTTACCATGGAGGAATAACACAAGATTTGACTTTATAGGCTAGAACTGAAGTCGCGCCAACTGTTTAACTCAAAATACAGTCAAGAAAGTGGCTCTGAAGCCGAGAAACGGGATCGACCATAAGCACTAATGTGAAATTACGTACAATTTTCAAATTTCTTGTACTTGCTAACTTTGCGACCTCGGGCAGCTATGTTACCATGGAGGAACCACACAAGATTTGACTTTATAGGTTAGAACTGAAGTCGCGCCAACTGCTTAACTCAAAATACTGTCAAGAAAGTTGCTCTGAAGCCGAGAAACGGGATCGACCATAAGCACTACCGTGGAATTACGTACACTTTTCAAATTTCTTGTACTTGCTAAGTTTGCGACCTCGGGCAGCTATGTTACCATGGAGGAACCACACAAGATTTGACTTTATAGGTTAGAACTGAAGTCGCGCCAACTGCTTAACTCAAAATACAGTCAAGAAAGTAGCTCTGAAGCCGAGAAACGGGATCGACCATAAGCACTACCGTGGAATTACGTACAATTTTCAAATTTCTTGTACTTGCTAACTTTGCGACCTCGGGCAGCTATGTTACCATGGAGGAACCACACAAGATTTGACTTTATAGGTTAGAACTGAAGTCGCGCCAATTGTTTAACTCAAAATACAGTCAAGAAAGTAGCTCTGAAGCCGAGAAACGGGATCGACCATAAGCACTAATGTGAAATTACGTACAATTTTCAAATTTCTTGTACTTGCTAACTTTGCGACCTCGGGCAGCTATGTTACCATGGAGGAACCACACAAGATTTGACTTTATAGGTTAGAACTGAAGTCGCGCCAATTGTTTAACTCAAAATACAGTCAAGAAAGTAGCTCTGAAGCCGAGAAACGGGATCGACCATAAGCACTAATGTGAAATTACGTACAATTTTCAAATTTCTTGTACTTGCTAACTTTGCGACCTCGGGCAGCTATGTTACCATGGAGGAACCACACAACATTTGACTTTACAGGCTAGAACTGAAGTCACGCCAACTGCTTAACTCAAAATACAGTCAAGAAAGTAGCTCTGAAGCCGAGAAACGGGATCGACCATAAGCACTACCGTGGAATTACGTACACTTTTCAAATTTCTTGTACTTGCTAACTTTGCGACCTCGGGCAGCTATGTTACCATGGAGGAACCACACAAGATTTGACTTTATAGGCTAGAACTGAAGTCGCGCCAACTGCTTAACTCAAAATACAGTCAAGAAAGTAGCTCTGAAGCCGAGAAACGGGATCGACCATAAGCACTACCGTGGAATTACGTACAATTTTCAAATTTCTTGTACTTGCTAACTTTGCGACCTCGGGCAGCTATGTTACCATGGATTAATCACACAAGATTTGACTTTTTAGGCTAGAACTGAAATAGCGCCAACTGTTTAACTCAAAATACAGTCAAGAAAGTAGCTCTGAAGCTGAGAAACGGGATCGACCATAAGCACTACCGTGAAATTACATGCAATTTTCAAATTTCTTGTACTTGCTAACTTTGCGACCTCGGGCAGCTATGTTACCATGGAGAAATCACACAAGATTTGACTTTATAGGCTAGAACTGAAGTCACGCCAACTGCTTAACTCAAAATACAGTCAAGAAAGTAGCTCTGAAGCCGAGAAACGGGATCGACCATAAGCACTACCGTGGAATTACGAACAATTTTCAAATTTCTTGTACTTGCTAACTTTGCGACTTCGGGCAGCTATGTTACCATGGAGGAATCACACAAGATTTGACTTTATAGGCTACAACTGAAGTCGCGCCAACTGCTTAACTCAAAATACAGTCAAGAAAGTAGCTCTGAAGCTGAGAAACGGGATCGGCCATAAGCACTAATGTGAAATTACGTACAATTTTCAAATTTCTTGTACTTGCTAACTTTGCGACCTCGGGCAGCTATGTTACCATGGATTAATCACACAAGATTTGACTTTTTAGGCTAGAACTGAAATAGCGCCAACTGTTTAACTCAAAATACAGTCAAGAAAGTAGCTCTGAAGCCGAGAAACGGGATCGAACATAAGCACTACCGTGAAATTACATGCAATTTTCAAATTTCTTATACTTGCTAACTTTGCGACCTCGGGCAGCTATGTTACCATGGAGGAATCACAAAAGATTTGACTTTATAGGCTAGAACTGAAGTCGTGCCAACTGTTTAACTCAAAATACAGTCAAGAAAGTGGCTCTGAAGCCGAGAAACGGGATCGACCATAAGCACTAATGTGAAATTACGCACAATTTTCAAATTTCTTGTACTTGCTAACTTTGCGACCTCGGGCAGCTATGTTACCATGGCGGAACCACACAACATTTGACTTTGCAGGCTAGAACTGAAGTCACGCCAACTGCTTAACTCAAAATACAGTCAAGAAAGTAGCTCTGAAGCCGAGAAACGGGATCGACCATAAGCACTACCGTGGAATTACGTACACTTTTCAAATTTCTTGTACTTGCTAACTTTGCGACCTCGGGCAGCTATGTTACCATGGAGGAACCACACAAGATTTGACTTTATAGGTTAGAACTGAAGTCGCGCCAATTGTTTAACTCAAAATACAGTCAAGAAAGTAGCTCTGAAGCCGAGAAACGGGATCGACCATAAGCACTAATGTGAAATTACGTACAATTTTCAAATTTCTTGTACTTGCTAACTTTGCGACCTCGGGCAGCTATGTTACCATGGAGGAATAACACAAGATTTGACTTTATAGGCTAGAACTGAAGTCGCGCCAACTGTTTAACTCAAAATACAGTCATGAAAGTGGCTCTGAAGCCGAGAAACGGGATCGACCATAAGCACTAATGTGAAATTACGTACAATTTTCAAATTTCTTGTACCTGCTAACTTTGCGACCTCGGGCAGCTATGTTACCATGGAGGAACCACACAAGATTTGACTTTATAGGTTAGAACTGAAGTCGCGCCAACTGCTTAACTCAAAATACTGTCAAGAAAGTTGCTCTGAAGCCGAGAAACGGGATCGACCATAAGCACTACCGTGGAATTACGTACACTTTTCAAATTTCTTGTACTTGCTAACTTTGCGACCTCGGGCAGCTATGTTACCATGGAGGAACCACACAAGATTTGACTTTATAGGTTAGAACTGAAGTCGCGCCAATTGTTTAACTCAAAATACAGTCAAGAAAGTAGCTCTGAAGCCGAGAAACGGGATCGACCATAAGCACTAATGTGAAATTACGTACAATTTTCAAATTTCTTGTACTTGCTAACTTTGCGACCTCGGGCAGCTATGTTACCATGGAGGAATAACACAAGATTTGACTTTATAGGCTAGAACTGAAGTCGTGCCAACTGTTTAACTCAAAATACAGTCAAGAAAGTGGCTCTGAAGCCGAGAAACGGGATCGACCATAAGCACTAATGTGAAATTACGCACAATTTTCAAATTTCTTGTACTTGCTAACTTTGCGACCTCGGGCAGCTATGTTACCATGGCGGAACCACACAACATTTGACTTTGCAGGCTAGAACTGAAGTCACGCCAACTGCTTAACTCAAAATACAGTCAAGAAAGTAGCTCTGAAGCCGAGAAACGGGATCGACCATAAGCACTACCGTGGAATTACGTACACTTTTCAAATTTCTTGTACTTGCTAACTTTGCGACCTCGGGCAGCTATGTTACCATGGAGGAACCACACAAGATTTGACTTTATAGGTTAGAACTGAAGTCGCGCCAATTGTTTAACTCAAAATACAGTCAAGAAAGTAGCTCTGAAGCCGAGAAACGGGATCGACCATAAGCACTAATGTGAAATTACGTACAATTTTCAAATTTCTTGTACTTGCTAACTTTGCGACCTCGGGCAGCTATGTTACCATGGAGGAACCACACAACATTTGACTTTACAGGCTAGAACTGAAGTCACGCCAACTGCTTAACTCAAAATACAGTCAAGAAAGTAGCTCTGAAGCCGAGAAACGGGATCGACCATAAGCACTACCGTGGAATTACGTACACTTTTCAAATTTCTTGTACTTGCTAACTTTGCGACCTCGGGCAGCTATGTTACCATGGAGGAACCACACAAGATTTGACTTTATAGGTTAGAACTGAAGTCGCGCCAATTGTTTAACTCAAAATACAGTCAAGAAAGTAGCTCTGAAGCCGAGAAACGGGATCGACCATAAGCACTAATGTGAAATTACGTACAATTTTCAAATTTCTTGTACTTGCTAACTTTGCGACCTCGGGCAGCTATGTTACCATGGAGGAACCACACAACATTTGACTTTACAGGCTAGAACTGAAGTCACGCCAACTGCTTAACTCAAAATACAGTCAAGAAAGTAGCTCTGAAGCCGAGAAACGGGATCGACCATAAGCACTACCGTGGAATTACGTACAATTTTCAAATTTCTTGTACTTGCTAACTTTGCGACCTCGGGCAGCTATGTTACCATGGAGGAACCACACAAGATTTGACTTTATAGGTTAGAACTGAAGTCGCGCCAACTGCTTAACTCAAAATACAGTCAAGAAAGTAGCTCTGAAGCCGAGAAACGGGATCGACCATAAGCACTACCGTGGAATTACGTACAATTTTCAAATTTCTTGTATCTGCTAACTTTGCGACCTCGAGCAGCTATGTTACCATGGAGGAATAACACAAGATTTGACTTTATAGGCTAGAACTGAAGTCGCGCCAACTGTTTAACTCAAAATACAGTCATGAAAGTGGCTCTGAAGCCGAGAAACGGGATCGACCATAAGCACTAATGTGAAATTACGTACAATTTTCAAATTTCTTGTACCTGCTAACTTTGCGACCTCGGGCAGCTATGTTACCATGGAGGAACCACACAAGATTTGACTTTATAGGTTAGAACTGAAGTCGCGCTAACTGCTTAACTCAAAATACTGTCAAGAAAGTTGCTCTGAAGCCGAGAAACGGGATCGACCATAAGCACTACCGTGGAATTACGTACACTTTTCAAATTTCTTGTACTTGCTAACTTTGCGACCTCGGGCAGCTATGTTACCATGGGGGAACCACACAAGATTTGACTTTATAGGTTAGAACTGAAGTCGCGCCAATTGTTTAACTCAAAATACAGTCAAGAAAGTAGCTCTGAAGCCGAGAAACGGGATCGACCATAAGCACTACCGTGGAATTACGTACACTTTTCAAATTTCTTGTACTTGCTAACTTTGCGACCTCGGGCAGCTATGTTACATGGGAGGAATAACACAAGATTTGACTTTATAGGCTAGAACTGAAGTCGCGCCAACTGTTTAACTCAAAATACAGTCAAGAAAGTGGCTCTGAAGCCGAGAAACGGGATCGACCATAAGCACTAATGTGAAATTACGCACAATTTTCAAATTTCTTGTACTTGCTAACTTTGCGACCTCGGGCAGCTATGTTACCATGGAGGAACCACACAACATTTGACTTTACAGGCTAGAACTCAAGTCACGCCAACTGCTTAACTCAAAATACAGTCAAGAAAGTAGCTCTGAAGCCGAGAAACGGGATCGACCATAAGCACTACCGTGGACTTACGTACACTTTTCAAATTTCTTGTATCTGCTAACTTTGCGACCTCGAGCAGCTATGTTACCATGGAGGAATAACACAAGATTTGACTTTATAGGCTAGAACTGAAGTCGCGCCAACTGTTTAACTCAAAATACAGTCAAGAAAGTGGCTCTGAAGCCGAGAAACGGGATCGACCATAAGCACTAATGTGAAATTACGCACAATTTTCAAATTTCTTGTACTTGCTAACTTTGCGACCTCGGGCAGCTATGTTACCATGGAGGAATAACACAAGATTTGACTTTATAGGCTAGAACTGAAGTCGCGCCAACTGTTTAACTCAAAATACAGTCAAGAAAGTGGCTCTGAAGCCGAGAAACGGGATCGACCATAAGCACTAATGTGAAATTACGCACAATTTTCAAATTTCTTGTACTTGCTAACTTTGCGACCTCGGGCAGCTATGTTACCATGGAGGAACCACACAACATTTGACTTTATAGGTTAGAACTGAAGTCGCGCCAACTGCTTAACTCAAAATACAGTCAAGAAAGTAGCTCTGAAGCCGAGAAACGGGATCGACCATAAGCACTACCGTGGAATTACGTACAATTTTCAAATTTCTTGTACTTGCTAACTTTGCGACCTCGGGCAGCTATGTTACCATGGAGGAACCACACAAGATTTGACTTTATAGGTTAGAACTGAAGTCGCGCCAATTGTTTAACTCAAAATACAGTCAAGAAAGTAGCTCTGAAGCCGAGAAACGGGATCGACCATAAGCACTAATGTGAAATTACGTACAATTTTCAAATTTCTTGTACTTGCTAACTTTGCGACCTCGGGCAGCTATGTTACCATGGAGGAACCACACAAGATTTGACTTTATAGGTTAGAACTGAAGTCGCGCCAATTGTTTAACTCAAAATACAGTCAAGAAAGTAGCTCTGAAGCCGAGAAACGGGATCGACCATAAGCACTAATGTGAAATTACGTACAATTTTCAAATTTCTTGTACTTGCTAACTTTGCGACCTCGGGCAGCTATGTTACCATGGAGGAACCACACAACATTTGACTTTACAGGCTAGAACTGAAGTCACGCCAACTGCTTAACTCAAAATACAGTCAAGAAAGTAGCTCTGAAGCCGAGAAACGGGATCGACCATAAGCACTACCGTGGAATTACGTACACTTTTCAAATTTCTTGTACTTGCTAACTTTGCGACCTCGGGCAGCTATGTTACCATGGAGGAACCACACAAGATTTGACTTTATAGGCTAGAACTGAAGTCGCGCCAACTGCTTAACTCAAAATACAGTCAAGAAAGTAGCTCCGAAGCCGAGAAACGGGATCGACCATAAGCACTACCGTGGAATTACGTACAATTTTCAAATTTCTTGTACTTGCTAACTTTGCGACCTCGGGCAGCTATGTTACCATGGATTAATCACACAAGATTTGACTTTTTAGGCTAGAACTGAAATAGCGCCAACTGTTTAACTCAAAATACAGTCAAGAAAGTAGCTCTGAAGCTGAGAAACGGGATCGACCATAAGCACTACCGTGAAATTACATGCAATTTTCAAATTTCTTGTACTTGCTAACTTTGCGACCTCGGGCAGCTATGTTACCATGGAGAAATCACACAAGATTTGACTTTATAGGCTAGAACTGAAGTCACGCCAACTGCTTAACTCAAAATACAGTCAAGAAAGTAGCTCTGAAGCCGAGAAACGGGATCGACCATAAGCACTACCGTGGAATTACGAACAATTTTCAAATTTCTTGTACTTGCTAACTTTGCGACTTCGGGCAGCTATGTTACCATGGAGGAATCACACAAGATTTGACTTTATAGGCTACAACTGAAGTCGCGCCAACTGCTTAACTCAAAATACAGTCAAGAAAGTAGCTCTGAAGCTGAGAAACGGGATCGGCCATAAGCACTAATGTGAAATTACGTACAATTTTCAAATTTCTTGTACTTGCTAACTTTGCGACCTCGGGCAGCTATGTTACCATGGATTAATCACACAAGATTTGACTTTTTAGGCTAGAACTGAAATAGCGCCAACTGTTTAACTCAAAATACAGTCAAGAAAGTAGCTCTGAAGCCGAGAAACGGGATCGAACATAAGCACTACCGTGAAATTACATGCAATTTTCAAATTTCTTATACTTGCTAACTTTGCGACCTCGGGCAGCTATGTTACCATGGAGGAATCACAAAAGATTTGACTTTATAGGCTAGAACTGAAGTCGTGCCAACTGTTTAACTCAAAATACAGTCAAGAAAGTGGCTCTGAAGCCGAGAAACGGGATCGACCATAAGCACTAATGTGAAATTACGCACAATTTTCAAATTTCTTGTACTTGCTAACTTTGCGACCTCGGGCAGCTATGTTACCATGGCGGAACCACACAACATTTGACTTTGCAGGCTAGAACTGAAGTCACGCCAACTGCTTAACTCAAAATACAGTCAAGAAAGTAGCTCTGAAGCCGAGAAACGGGATCGACCATAAGCACTACCGTGGAATTACGTACACTTTTCAAATTTCTTGTACTTGCTAACTTTGCGACCTCGGGCAGCTATGTTACCATGGAGGAACCACACAAGATTTGACTTTATAGGTTAGAACTGAAGTCGCGCCAATTGTTTAACTCAAAATACAGTCAAGAAAGTAGCTCTGAAGCCGAGAAACGGGATCGACCATAAGCACTAATGTGAAATTACGTACAATTTTCAAATTTCTTGTACTTGCTAACTTTGCGACCTCGGGCAGCTATGTTACCATGGAGGAATAACACAAGATTTGACTTTATAGGCTAGAACTGAAGTCGCGCCAACTGTTTAACTCAAAATACAGTCATGAAAGTGGCTCTGAAGCCGAGAAACGGGATCGACCATAAGCACTAATGTGAAATTACGTACAATTTTCAAATTTCTTGTACCTGCTAACTTTGCGACCTCGGGCAGCTATGTTACCATGGAGGAACCACACAAGATTTGACTTTATAGGTTAGAACTGAAGTCGCGCCAACTGCTTAACTCAAAATACTGTCAAGAAAGTTGCTCTGAAGCCGAGAAACGGGATCGACCATAAGCACTACCGTGGAATTACGTACACTTTTCAAATTTCTTGTACTTGCTAACTTTGCGACCTCGGGCAGCTATGTTACCATGGAGGAACCACACAAGATTTGACTTTATAGGTTAGAACTGAAGTCGCGCCAATTGTTTAACTCAAAATACAGTCAAGAAAGTAGCTCTGAAGCCGAGAAACGGGATCGACCATAAGCACTAATGTGAAATTACGTACAATTTTCAAATTTCTTGTACTTGCTAACTTTGCGACCTCGGGCAGCTATGTTACCATGGAGGAATAACACAAGATTTGACTTTATAGGCTAGAACTGAAGTCGTGCCAACTGTTTAACTCAAAATACAGTCAAGAAAGTGGCTCTGAAGCCGAGAAACGGGATCGACCATAAGCACTAATGTGAAATTACGCACAATTTTCAAATTTCTTGTACTTGCTAACTTTGCGACCTCGGGCAGCTATGTTACCATGGCGGAACCACACAACATTTGACTTTGCAGGCTAGAACTGAAGTCACGCCAACTGCTTAACTCAAAATACAGTCAAGAAAGTAGCTCTGAAGCCGAGAAACGGGATCGACCATAAGCACTACCGTGGAATTACGTACACTTTTCAAATTTCTTGTACTTGCTAACTTTGCGACCTCGGGCAGCTATGTTACCATGGAGGAACCACACAAGATTTGACTTTATAGGTTAGAACTGAAGTCGCGCCAATTGTTTAACTCAAAATACAGTCAAGAAAGTAGCTCTGAAGCCGAGAAACGGGATCGACCATAAGCACTAATGTGAAATTACGTACAATTTTCAAATTTCTTGTACTTGCTAACTTTGCGACCTCGGGCAGCTATGTTACCATGGAGGAACCACACAACATTTGACTTTACAGGCTAGAACTGAAGTCACGCCAACTGCTTAACTCAAAATACAGTCAAGAAAGTAGCTCTGAAGCCGAGAAACGGGATCGACCATAAGCACTACCGTGGAATTACGTACACTTTTCAAATTTCTTGTACTTGCTAACTTTGCGACCTCGGGCAGCTATGTTACCATGGAGGAACCACACAAGATTTGACTTTATAGGTTAGAACTGAAGTCGCGCCAATTGTTTAACTCAAAATACAGTCAAGAAAGTAGCTCTGAAGCCGAGAAACGGGATCGACCATAAGCACTAATGTGAAATTACGTACAATTTTCAAATTTCTTGTACTTGCTAACTTTGCGACCTCGGGCAGCTATGTTACCATGGAGGAACCACACAACATTTGACTTTACAGGCTAGAACTGAAGTCACGCCAACTGCTTAACTCAAAATACAGTCAAGAAAGTAGCTCTGAAGCCGAGAAACGGGATCGACCATAAGCACTACCGTGGAATTACGTACAATTTTCAAATTTCTTGTACTTGCTAACTTTGCGACCTCGGGCAGCTATGTTACCATGGAGGAACCACACAAGATTTGACTTTATAGGTTAGAACTGAAGTCGCGCCAACTGCTTAACTCAAAATACAGTCAAGAAAGTAGCTCTGAAGCCGAGAAACGGGATCGACCATAAGCACTACCGTGGAATTACGTACAATTTTCAAATTTCTTGTATCTGCTAACTTTGCGACCTCGAGCAGCTATGTTACCATGGAGGAATAACACAAGATTTGACTTTATAGGCTAGAACTGAAGTCGCGCCAACTGTTTAACTCAAAATACAGTCATGAAAGTGGCTCTGAAGCCGAGAAACGGGATCGACCATAAGCACTAATGTGAAATTACGTACAATTTTCAAATTTCTTGTACCTGCTAACTTTGCGACCTCGGGCAGCTATGTTACCATGGAGGAACCACACAAGATTTGACTTTATAGGTTAGAACTGAAGTCGCGCTAACTGCTTAACTCAAAATACTGTCAAGAAAGTTGCTCTGAAGCCGAGAAACGGGATCGACCATAAGCACTACCGTGGAATTACGTACACTTTTCAAATTTCTTGTACTTGCTAACTTTGCGACCTCGGGCAGCTATGTTACCATGGGGGAACCACACAAGATTTGACTTTATAGGTTAGAACTGAAGTCGCGCCAATTGTTTAACTCAAAATACAGTCAAGAAAGTAGCTCTGAAGCCGAGAAACGGGATCGACCATAAGCACTACCGTGGAATTACGTACACTTTTCAAATTTCTTGTACTTGCTAACTTTGCGACCTCGGGCAGCTATGTTACATGGGAGGAATAACACAAGATTTGACTTTATAGGCTAGAACTGAAGTCGCGCCAACTGTTTAACTCAAAATACAGTCAAGAAAGTGGCTCTGAAGCCGAGAAACGGGATCGACCATAAGCACTAATGTGAAATTACGCACAATTTTCAAATTTCTTGTACTTGCTAACTTTGCGACCTCGGGCAGCTATGTTACCATGGAGGAACCACACAACATTTGACTTTACAGGCTAGAACTCAAGTCACGCCAACTGCTTAACTCAAAATACAGTCAAGAAAGTAGCTCTGAAGCCGAGAAACGGGATCGACCATAAGCACTACCGTGGACTTACGTACACTTTTCAAATTTCTTGTATCTGCTAACTTTGCGACCTCGAGCAGCTATGTTACCATGGAGGAATAACACAAGATTTGACTTTATAGGCTAGAACTGAAGTCGCGCCAACTGTTTAACTCAAAATACAGTCAAGAAAGTGGCTCTGAAGCCGAGAAACGGGATCGACCATAAGCACTAATGTGAAATTACGCACAATTTTCAAATTTCTTGTACTTGCTAACTTTGCGACCTCGGGCAGCTATGTTACCATGGAGGAATAACACAAGATTTGACTTTATAGGCTAGAACTGAAGTCGCGCCAACTGTTTAACTCAAAATACAGTCAAGAAAGTGGCTCTGAAGCCGAGAAACGGGATCGACCATAAGCACTAATGTGAAATTACGCACAATTTTCAAATTTCTTGTACTTGCTAACTTTGCGACCTCGGGCAGCTATGTTACCATGGAGGAACCACACAACATTTGACTTTACAGGCTAGAACTGAAGTCACGCCAACTGCTTAACTCAAAATACAGTCAAGAAAGTAGCTCTGAAGCCGAGAAACGGGATCGACCATAAGCACTACCGTGGAATTACGTACACTTTTCAAATTTCTTGTACTTGCTAACTTTGCGACCTCGGGCAGCTATGTTACCATGGAGGAACCACACAAGATTTGACTTTATAGGTTAGAACTGAAGTCGCGCCAATTGTTTAACTCAAAATACAGTCAAGAAAGTAGCTCTGAAGCCGAGAAACGGGATCGACCATAAGCACTAATGTGAAATTACGTACAATTTTCAAATTTCTTGTACTTGCTAACTTTGCGACCTCAGGCAGCTATGTTACCATGGAGGAACCACACAACATTTGACTTTACAGGCTAGAACTGAAGTCACGCCAACTGCTTAACTCAAAATACAGTCAAGAAAGTAGCTCTGAAGCCGAGAAACGGGATCGACCATAAGCACTACCGTGGAATTACGTACACTTTTCAAATTTCTTGTACTTGCTAAGTTTGCGACCTCGGGCAGCTATGTTACCATGGAGGAACCACACAAGATTTGACTTTATAGGTTAGAACTGAAGTCGCGCCAACTGCTTAACTCAAAATACAGTCAAGAAAGTAGCTCTGAAGCCGAGAAACGGGATCGACCATAAGCACTACCGTGGAATTACGTACAATTTTCAAATTTCTTGTACTTGCTAACTTTGCGACCTCGGGCAGCTATGTTACCATGGAGGAACCACACAAGATTTGACTTTATAGGTTAGAACTGAAGTCGCGCCAATTGTTTAACTCAAAATACAGTCAAGAAAGTAGCTCTGAAGCCGAGAAACGGGATCGACCATAAGCACTAATGTGAAATTACGTACAATTTTCAAATTTCTTGTACTTGCTAACTTTGCGACCTCGGGCCGCTATGTTACCATGGAGGAACCACCACAAGATTTGACTTTATAGGTTAGAACTGAAGTCGCGCCAATTGTTTAACTCAAAATACAGTCAAGAAAGTAGCTCTGAAGCCGAGAAACGGGATCGACCATAAGCACTAATGTGAAATTACGTACAATTTTCAAATTTCTTGTACTTGCTAACTTTGCGACCTCGGGCAGCTATGTTACCATGGAGGAACCACACAACATTTGACTTTACAGGCTAGAACTGAAGTCACGCCAACTGCTTAACTCAAAATACAGTCAAGAAAGTAGCTCTGAAGCCGAGAAACGGGATCGACCATAAGCACTACCGTGGAATTACGTACACTTTTCAAATTTCTTGTACTTGCTAACTTTGCGACCTCGGGCAGCTATGTTACCATGGAGGAACCACACAAGATTTGACTTTTTAGGCTAGAACTGAAGTCGCGCCAACTGCTTAACTCAAAATACAGTCAAGAAAGTAGCTCTGAAGCCGAGAAACGGGATCGACCATAAGCACTACCGTGGAATTACGTACAATTTTCAAATTTCTTGTACTTGCTAACTTTGCGACCTCGGGCAGCTATGTTACCATGGATTAATCACACAAGATTTGACTTTTTAGGCTAGAACTGAAATAGCGCCAACTGTTTAACTCAAAATACAGTCAAGAAAGTAGCTCTGAAGCCGAGAAACGGGATCGACCATAAGCACTAATGTGAAATTATATGCAATTTTCAAATTTCTTATACTTGCTAACTTTGCGACCTCGGGCAGCTATGCTACCATGGAGGAATCACAAAAGATTTGACTTTATAGGCTAGAACTGAAGTCGTGCCAACTGTTTAACTCAAAATACAGTCAAGAAAGTGGCTCTGAAGCCGAGAAACGGGATCGACCATAAGCACTAATGTGAAATTACGCACAATTTTCAAATTTCTTGTACTTGCTAACTTTGCGACCTCGGGCAGCTATGTTACCATGGAGGAACCACACAACATTTGACTTTACAGGCTAGAACTGAAGTCGCGCCAACTGCTTAACTCAAAATACAGTCAATAAAGTAGCTCTGAAGCCGAGAAACGGGATCGACCATAAGCACTACCGTGGAATTACGTACAATTTTCAAATTTCTTGTATCTGCTAACTTTGCGACCTCGAGCAGCTATGTTACCATGGAGGAATAACACAAGATTTGACTTTATAGGCTAGAACTGAAGTCGCGCCAACTGTTTAACTCAAAATACAGTCAAGAAAGTGGCTCTGAAGCCGAGAAACGGGATCGACCATAAGCACTAATGTGAAATTACGTACAATTTTCAAATTTCTTGTACTTGCTAACTTTGCGACCTCGGGCAGCTATGTTACCATGGAGGAACCACACAAGATTTGACTTTATAGGTTAGAACTGAAGTCGCGCCAACTGCTTAACTCAAAATACTGTCAAGAAAGTTGCTCTGAAGCCGAGAAGCGGGATCGACCATAAGCACTACCGTGGAATTACGTACACTTTTCAAATTTCTTGTACTTGCTAACTTTGCGACCTCGGGCAGCTATGTTACCATGGGGGAACCACACAAGATTTGACTTTATAGGTTAGAACTGAAGTCGCGCCAATTGTTTAACTCAAAATACAGTCAAGAAAGTAGCTCTGAAGCCGAGAAACGGGATCGACCATAAGCACTACCGTGGAATTACGTACACTTTTCAAATTTCTTGTACTTGCTAACTTTGCGACCTCGGGCAGCTATGTTACATTGGAGGAATAACACAAGATTTGACTTTATAGGCTAGAACTGAAGTCGCGCCAACTGTTTAACTCAAAATACAGTCAAGAAAGTGGCTCTGAAGCCGAGAAACGGGATCGACCATAAGCACTAATGTGAAATTACGCACAATTTTCAAATTTCTTGTACTTGCTAACTTTGCGACCTCGGGCAGCTATGTTACCATGGAGGAACCACACAACATTTGACTTTACAGGCTAGAACTCAAGTCACGCCAACTGCTTAACTCAAAATACAGTCAAGAAAGTAGCTCTGAAGCCGAGAAACGGGATCGACCATAAGCACTACCGTGGAATTACGTACACTTTTCAAATTTCTTGTATCTGCTAACTTTGCGACCTCGAGCAGCTATGTTACCATGGAGGAATAACACAAGATTTGACTTTATAGGCTAGAACTGAAGTCGCGCCAACTGTTTAACTCAAAATACAGTCAAGAAAGTGGCTCTGAAGCCGAGAAACGGGATCGACCATAAGCACTAATGTGAAATTACGCACAATTTTCAAATTTCTTGTACTTGCTAACTTTGCGACCTCGGGCAGCTATGTTACCATGGAGGAATAACACAAGATTTGACTTTATAGGCTAGAACTGAAGTCGCGCCAACTGTTTAACTCAAAATACAGTCAAGAAAGTGGCTCTGAAGCCGAGAAACGGGATCGACCATAAGCACTAATGTGAAATTACGCACAATTTTCAAATTTCTTGTACTTGCTAACTTTGCGACCTCGGGCAGCTATGTTACCATGGAGGAACCACACAACATTTGACTTTACAGGCTAGAACTGAAGTCACGCCAACTGCTTAACTCAAAATACAGTCAAGAAAGTAGCTCTGAAGCCGAGAAACGGGATCGACCATAAGCACTACCGTGGAATTACGTACACTTTTCAAATTTCTTGTACTTGCTAACTTTGCGACCTCGGGCAGCTATGTTACCATGGAGGAACCACACAAGATTTGACTTTATAGGTTAGAACTGAAGTCGCGCCAATTGTTTAACTCAAAATACAGTCAAGAAAGTAGCTCTGAAGCCGAGAAACGGGATCGACCATAAGCACTAATGTGAAATTACGTACAATTTTCAAATTTCTTGTACTTGCTAACTTTGCGACCTCGGGCAGCTATGTTACCATGGAGGAACCACACAACATTTGACTTTACAGGCTAGAACTGAAGTCACGCCAACTGCTTAACTCAAAATACAGTCAAGAAAGTAGCTCTGAAGCCGAGAAACGGGATCGACCATAAGCACTACCGTGGAATTACGTACACTTTTCAAATTTCTTGTACTTGCTAACTTTGCGACCTCGGGCAGCTATGTTACCATGGAGGAACCACACAAGATTTGACTTTATAGGTTAGAACTGAAGTCGCGCCAACTGCTTAACTCAAAATACAGTCAAGAAAGTAGCTCTGAAGCCGAGAAACGGGATCGACCATAAGCACTACCGTGGAATTACGTACAATTTTCAAATTTCTTGTATCTGCTAACTTTGCGACCTCGAGCAGCTATGTTACCATGGAGGAATAACACAAGATTTGACTTTATAGGCTAGAACTGAAGTCGCGCCAACTGTTTAACTCAAAATACAGTCAAGAAAGTGGCTCTGAAGCCGAGAAACGGGATCGACCATAAGCACTAATGTGAAATTACGTACAATTTTCAAATTTCTTGTACTTGCTAACTTTGCGACCTCGGGCAGCTATGTTACCATGGAGGAACCACACAAGATTTGACTTTATGGGATAGAACTGAAGTCGCGCCAACTGCTTAACTCAAAATACTGTCAAGAAAGTTGCTCTGAAGCCGAGAAACGGGATCGACCATAAGCACTACCGTGGAATTACGTACACTTTTCAAATTTCTTGTACTTGCTAACTTTGCGACCTCGGGCAGCTATGTTACATTGGAGGAATAACACAAGATTTGACTTTATAGGTTAGAACTGAAGTCGCGCCAATTGTTTAACTCAAAATACAGTCAAGAAAGTAGCTCTGAAGCCGAGAAACGGGATCGACCATAAGCACTACCGTGGAATTACGTACACTTTTCAAATTTCTTGTACTTGCTAACTTTGCGACCTCGGGCAGCTATGTTACATTGGAGGAATAACACAAGATTTGACTTTATAGGCTAGAACTGAAGTCGCGCCAACTGTTTAACTCAAAATACAGTCAAGAAAGTGGCTCTGAAGCCGAGAAACGGGATCGACCATAAGCACTAATGTGAAATTACGCACAATTTTCAAATTTCTTGTACTTGCTAACTTTGCGACCTCGGGCAGCTATGTTACCATGGAGGAACCACACAACATTTGACTTTACAGGCTAGAACTCAAGTCACGCCAACTGCTTAACTCAAAATACAGTCAAGAAAGTAGCTCTGAAGCCGAGAAACGGGATCGACCATAAGCACTACCGTGGAATTACGTACACTTTTCAAATTTCTTGTACTTGCTAACTTTGCGACCTCGGGCAGCTATGTTACCATGGAGGAACCACACAAGATTTGACTTTATAGGTTAGAACTGAAGTCGCGCCAATTGTTTAACTCAAAATACAGTCAAGAAAGTAGCTCTGAAGCCGAGAAACGGGATCGACCATAAGCACTAATGTGAAATTACGTACAATTTTCAAATTTCTTGTACTTGCTAACTTTGCGACCTCGGGCAGCTATGTTACCATGGAGGAACCACACAAGATTTGACTTTATAGGTTAGAACTGAAGTCGCGCCAATTGTTTAACTCAAAATACAGTCAAGAAAGTAGCTCTGAAGCCGAGAAACGGGATCGACCATAAGCACTAATGTGAAATTACGTACAATTTTCAAATTTCTTGTACTTGCTAACTTTGCGACCTCGGGCAGCTATGTTACCATGGAGGAACCACACAACATTTGACTTTACAGGCTAGAACTGAAGTCACGCCAACTGCTTAACTCAAAATACAGTCAAGAAAGTAGCTCTGAAGCCGAGAAACGGGATCGACCATAAGCACTACCGTGGAATTACGTACACTTTTCAAATTTCTTGTACTTGCTAACTTTGCGACCTCGGGCAGCTATGTTACCATGGAGGAACCACACAAGATTTGACTTTATAGGTTAGAACTGAAGTCGCGCCAATTGTTTAACTCAAAATACAGTCAAGAAATTAGCTCTGAAGCCGAGAAACGGGATCGATCATAAGCACTAATGTGAAATTACGTACAATTTTCAAATTTCTTGTACTTGCTAGCTTTGCGACCTCGGGCAGCTATGTTACCATGGAGGAACCACACAACATTTGACTTTACAGGCTAGAACTGAAGTCACGCCAACTGCTTAACTCAAAATACAGTCAAGAAAGTAGCTCTGAAGCCGAGAAACGGGATCGACCATAAGCACTAATGTGAAATTACGCACAATTTTCAAATTTCTTGTATCTGCTAACTTTGCGACCTCGAGCAGCTATGTTACCATGGAGGAATAACACAACATTTGACTTTATAGGCTAGAACTGAAGTCGCGCTAAGAAGGGCAAATATCCTGTTTATTTCGACGGAAGATCTCCAGATGATCTTTCAGTCATTGAAAAAGAAAAAATCCGCGGGTATCGACGGTATATCCAATGTTGTGCTTAGGCACCTTCCACCAGTGGCTGTAGAGAGGTACACCATCCTGTTCAACAGGGATTATCCAGTGCATTCGAAGACAGCGGTGGTGCAGCCAATCGCCAAGAGGGGTAAGGACACCTCTAACCCGGCAAATCTCCGGTCGATAAGTCTCCTTCCGAGTATCAGCAAGGTCTTCGAGAAGGTGGTCCATAGAGCCCTGTCTAAATGGGTTGAGGACAATATAATCATCCCGGATAACCAATTCGGTTTCAGAGCGAGGCATGACACTATTCATGCCGCGTCGAAACTCGTATCGGATATCCAATGGAATAAATGCAAGAACCAATGCACGGGTGCCTGTCTGATTGATTTGGAAAAAGCCTACGACACAGTATGGCTAGAAGCTCGATATTATAAGCTCAGTCGGCTGGGCATAAGTAAACCACTACTATATGTACATATGTAACATATATGATTTTTGACGTGTTAACAGGTCGAAAGTTCGTCGTGAAAATTGCCAACGCAATTTCTACCCAATCATTTGAAATCAAAAATGGACTGCAACAGGGTACGGTAAATGCGCCGATCCTTTTCAGCATTTACCTCAGCGATCTACTTGTTTCTCTTCACCACTCAATAGCGTATGCGGACGACCTAATCGCGTACGATCGACGTCATTGTTACTCTTTTGCAGCGTGACTTCGAAAAAATTCAGCAGTATTGTGATGACTGAAGTTGAAAATCAACTTCCTGAAATCAGAATCTATATTGTTCAGAACGCCTTTGTCTAGGGCCTCTCGTGACACTAGAAAAAATTGGAGCAGGTTCTCTACCTTTGGGTCGGACGGGCGTCCACTGGCGAGACAAAATGTAGTGAGATACCTTGGGATCGTGCTGGATCAGTATCTATATTTTGACAAACATGTAGATGTTGCTCTGGCAAGGGCCCGGGGCGCTTTCGCTCTGACAAAATGGCTGTTTCATAGCAGCCAACTTGATTCCAGAGTGAAGGTAATCTGCTACATGGCCTTAATCAGGCCCATGGTTGCCTATGGATGTCCCGTCTATTTCAATGTGAGAGCCAGTTTAATGGAAAAGATTCGGGTGTTTGAGAGACAGTGTGTCAGAACTTGTCTCGGGTTATATAGGACACCTGAATCCGAGTACACGAAATTTTACCCGAACGAGGTCCTATACAATAGGGCCAGAATTTCACGCTTGGACAATTTTCTGATAAAACTGATTCGAAGCCACGTTGCAAGAGCAATGACTTCGGTCAATGACCTGATCTCCGGGGCTTACTACCCCAACTACTTGTACCACGAGAGGGTGCGCCTTAACGGCTTTGTCCCACCAGAGGCATTCCTCTATTTAGATCAATGTGGACTGATCCAAGATAGATTGGCGGTACCGCTAATTTTCCACGTGGCCCGAAATTCCGTGGAACGACGGTTCCTCTACGAACGTGACGTCGCGCTCCGCGAGCCCGAACGCCTCAGGTTCAGCAGGTCGAATTCACGTCGAGATTGAGAGAATATCGTCTGACAGCATCTACGTTTTTGGTGGCTGGAGCGGACTACGTCTGTGATAAATTTTGATAGGTCAGCCTCTTCAAGGCAAAGCCCGCCAAACACCAATGGCAGGCTTTCATAGGTTATTGTAGTTTAGGGTAGGTTAGGGTAGGCTAAGGTAGGATAAGGTATGGTGGTGGATAGGTTAGGTAAATTTTAGAAAAAAAAAAGGTTCGATGTATGGGCCGAAAACAATATTCAGCTTGATCCTCATTTTCAACGCAAAATCTTGTTCTCCGATGAGGTCTGTTTTTAGTTAAATGGATCTCCAAGCAAGCCAAATTGCCGAATTTGGAGTGGAGAAAGCCCAGAAGCCTTTGTCGAGGCGCTTTTACAACCATTAAAACTTACTTTTTGGCGTGCTTAATGGCCCATCGGCCCATATTTCTTTAAGAACTATGGCAGCCACAATGTTACCGTCAATGGAGAGCGTAATAGAAACATGATTTCTGACTACGTCGTTTCTCAGTTCAATGGCATTGATGTGACAGAGCTTTGGTTTTAACAAGATGGCTTAACACGGCGCGTCACACCCTCAATTTACTGTGGGAAACATTTGCTGAGCGCATAGCTTCGCGTAATGGACCTTTGAACTGGCCTCCACGATCCTGTGATCTCACACCTTTAGATTACTTACGTCCCACTAATGAAGTAAATTCAGGGTTACCAGCAATGGTTTAGGTTCGTTTTCTAGTGAAGGTACCTGTTTAGGATTAAAAGATGATGTGAATACGACCTAAGGTTGGGGGAATGAAATGGAAATGATTCATTCCATTTTCTACTCACCCCGCCTTTTGTTCTTTTTGGCTTGGGTACGCCATTGTTGATACAGATGTCTGAGTGAGCAACATCGGGTTTTTCTTGGACGCGTGGAAAAAGAATATTTTGTAATAAATAAAGAAAATAAAGTTATAACACAGTTTAAGTCATAACATTTTTGGTGCCTCCTGTGAGGAATTGCCCTTATGCTCGAGGATCTCGCATCTGCGGCCAGATTACAGTTAAGAGTTCGATCATTGTGCTGTGAACAACGTGCTCTTCCATATCATATTTAAAGACGATATTTAACAATAGAGAATTGGTTTACAATGGCGGAGTTAAATAAGAG
The DNA here is from genome assembly GCA_958301585.1 of Merodon equestris. Classification (NCBI taxonomy): domain Eukaryota; kingdom Metazoa; phylum Arthropoda; class Insecta; order Diptera; family Syrphidae; genus Merodon; species Merodon equestris. Next base: position 50,221,331 of record OY284413.1, read on the forward strand.
ATCGTGTACAGTAACCGCGATTAACCGAATAAGTGACCGTGTGCGTGGAGCGAACTTCGCCACGGGGGATGTTCCTCAAATTGAGCAAGAGCTTAAATCTACAGAGATGCACTACCTTCGCTTCGTGCAGAATCATGAGGTGTTAGTTGGTGCGGCTAAAGGTGACGAGCTACCTGCTGATGATCTGCTGTGGGAGCAGGTGGAAACGACCTACAATCAGACGTGTATAGTGCTTAATCGGAAACTGTTGGAGTACAAAGCATCTTCAGTCCCCCCTACAACGGTTAAGTCTGCGACATCATCAAATACAACAACGAATGTGGGTTCTACTTTCGACATTAAGTTAGATCCTGTATCCATTCCGAATTTTGATGGATCCTACGCTAATTGGCTGATTTTCCGGAAGTCTACAAACTCAGCAAACTCCGACAAGCCGTCAGTGCAAGCGTGGTGCTGTTAATTGGCGGACTGTACTCAGGCGGATATGAAGAAGTATAGAAAGCACTAAAAAATCGATTCGACAATCAGAAGCTATTGGCCGAAATACATGTTTCCAGGTTCCTTAACATGAAGACGGCCACAGAGGAGACTGCGAACACATTGTTGACAGTAGTGGACACAGTGCAGGAGTCGCCACGTGCCCTCAGGGTCATGAAGCTCCCGGTCGACCAGTGGGATGCCCTTGCGGTGCCAATAGTTGTGTCAAAATTACCTAGCACAACGCGACGTGAGTGGGCGATGAATTGCGACTCAAACCAGATTCCAGCGTTAAGAGATCTTCTTGGATTTTTGGAGAAAAGGGCTCACAGTCTTTCTACAGAGATTATTCGCAGTACTCAGAGCATTGAGTCCTCATCGACTAAACAACGGCCAAGAAGTCAAAATGGTATTAAATCTTGCCTGGCTGCAGCAGAAAGTGTAAAGTGTTGCTATTGCCAAGGCCCACACAGGATCTCCCGATGTCAAACCCTCACGTCTTTGAGACCAGAACAGCGCTTCGAGGCATTGAAAAGCTTTGGTCTATGCTTCAATTGTCTGAAGAGCGGACATACTTCAAAGCAGTGCTCTTCAGGTGGATGCCGTCAGTGTGGTCGTCACCACCACACCATGTTTTGCCGTAACACCAGCGCTCAAACCTTGGTTCAATCAACATCAACAGTGCAATCTAAAGACTTAACACCTGCGCCAGCAGTTCCACATCAACCTTTGTGACTAGCCGACTTTGTGAAGTCTTGTATAACCCGAGGCGATCAGACGATATTACTTGCAACAGCGCGTGCTTACGCAATTGGAGATATTTTACAACGGCGCCTAGCTCGTATTCTCTGCGATCCTGGATCGCAGGTAAGTTTCATTTCAGCCCGTTTAGCTAATTGTTTATGTCTTCGCAGAAGCAAGTGTGAAGTAGCAGTAGAGGGCATTGGCGCATTAACTCATATGCGTACTAGGGGCAGCGTTTCGCTCAGACTTCCATCAACTTATAATGAATTCTCGTTGGACATCAATGCATTTGTAATTTCATCAATAACGTCGATGACCCCAGCGGTGCATGTCGACGTCACTCAGTGGCAACATTTGTCGGGTCTTGAGTTAACTGACCCGAATTTTGGTACACCTGGTGGTATAGACCTACTCATCGGAGCTGATGTGTGGGGTTTGGTTGTCAAAGGCGATATAATCTGCGGCAAGCAAGATGAACCACACGCTCAACGAGCCCAATTTGGATGGATAGTTTTTGGTCCAGCTTCCACATCACCTGGACCAGCGTCGACTATCCGCACACTCCGTGCTTACGTGTCTGAGGATGAGCCAAATCTGGAGGAGCTCGTCCGCAAATTTTGGGAACTGAAGGAGGTGCCCGAAGATGATGTGGGAGATGATGAATGTGAACGGTTCTTTGCAGCGACCCACTCTCGAACCAGCGAGGGCCGATACATCGTTCGCATCCCATTTTCCAGTAAAAGACCGCAGCTGGGCGACTCATTTCGAGGTGCAATGCGACAGTTTCACTCCCTTGAACGTCGATTGGCTGGAGATGTTGCATTGAAGGAGAAATATGTTGCGTTCATGCGGGAATATGCTGATCTTGGCCATATGGAATACGTTGGTCAACCTGGTGACCATGTTAGTGGTTATTACATTCCACACCACGCAGTAACGTCGAAATTCAGAGTTGTGTTCTACGCATCGGCTCGCACCAGTACTGGTGTCTCATTAAACGACAATTGGTGGGTCCTACGATACAAGACTCTTTGCTCAACATCATTTTTCGCTTTCGTCGCTTTCTCATCGCTCTCACTGCAGACGTTGAGAAAATGTTTCGCCAGATACTGGTGGCTCCAGAACATCGGCTGTTCCAGCGCATTCTGTGGAGGGAGTCGCCACAAAAGGACTTGGGCGTTTACCAACTAACTACGGTAACTTATGGAATGGCTTGTAGCCCATTCAATGCAGTGCGGACTCTAAACCAGTGTGCGTATGACAACTCTGGCGAGGTGGTGGATTCTGTCCACGCTTTAGCAGCGCGGGACTGTATATTAAAATCGTTTTACGTCGATGATTTTTTGACAAGTTGCAACTCCGTCAAAGATGCGGTTGTGTTGGCTAAGAATGTTAACAAAATTCTTTCGGCAGGACATTTCAAACTCCGTAAATGGAATTCGAACAGCTCTCAGGTGATTTTCGACATAACGAGTGGAGTATCTTTGGGTTCTGCGCATATCATCAACTCCACATCTTCAGTGCTTGGACTAAGATGGGATCCACCCAGCGACGAACTATTTTTTTCCGTGAAAATCGACCAATCTGATAAATTTCCTACGAAGAGACGTGTACTCAGCGAGGTGGCTCAGCTGTTCGATCCAACCGGACTGCTAGCACCGGTCATCATTACTGGCAAGATTTATATTCAGTTACTTTGGTCAGCGGGCGTTACTTGGGATGCTCCTCTACCACCAGAACTGGTAGGAACTTGGCTTACGTTTCGCAATGGACTGCAGGCTCTTAACCGATTTCGTGTGCCTAGATGGCTAGGTATGTCTCGTGGAGAAATTACATCAATCCACGGCTTTTGTGACGCCAGCTTACGCGCTTATGCAGCTGTCATTTATATGAAGACAATTCGTCCAAACGAGCCTGCTCATATTTCTCTACTTACTGCTCGCACCAAGGTAGCTCCGCTCAAGGGCGCTACCATACCACGACTGGAGCTGTGCGCAGCGCGCCTTTTGGCATCAACACTCCAGAATGTCCGTGTTGCATTGGAATTGCAGAATGCTTCGTATTTTTTTGTGGTCGGACTCCAACATCGTGCTGTGTTGGCTACGTAAACATCCTACCACGCTAAAACCATACGTAGCCAATCGGGTTAAGCAAATTCAAGAACTTACATCACCCGACCGATGGTATCATGTTCAGTCGGCACAAAATCCAGCTGACTGCGCCAGTCGCGGCATCGGAGCGGAAGAACTAGTGAAGCATCGTTTGTGGCTATATGGGCCAAAATGGTTGACCAATGACTCATTCGCTACAGAAGACGGTAACACTCTTACAACAGAAGAAGAACATACCATGTTAGCTGAGGAGAAATTGCCTGCGCGATTAATGGTCGCTATGGAGACACTTGGACTTACAACGAAAAGGCGAGATGGTCAAGTCATATCAATCAACGAGCGTTTCAGCTCTATTCAGCGCCTGCTTCACATGTTGGCTTTCATCTTACGTTGGTTGCCGAGCCGTCGCCATCTACGTAAAACTGTGGTTAGTGCTGACGAAATGAACAACGCATTGCGAATCCTTCTGCGCATTGAGCAACACAGTGCATTTTCGACTGATATTTATCAACTACGCAACAAATCCAGTTTGCCCAGTTCTAGCAGATTGTTATCACTTAACCCTTACCTGGATGAAGATGGCCTCTTGCGCGTTGGAGGCCGCATTAACAAAGCATCAGTACCGTACGACTATCGCTTTCCCGTCATCCTTAACTTGGCAGCTCATCAAAGATGCTCATGAGCGCACCCTACATGGCGGTACACAGCTCATGCTCCAGACTCTCCGCAGTCGTTTCTGGATTTTACATGGCAGACAAGCTGTGAGAAGTTATAGGCACAATTGTGTTGTCTGTCGGCGCCAGCGTGGATCGACTCTCACGCAGCAAATGGCTTCGCTGCCTAGGCATCGGGTTATTGCCGCTCGACCGTTCTCGGCTTCAGGGGTTGATTACTGTGGTCCGTTTACCCTTCGCATCGGAGCGAAGCGGTCCCGTGCGACCGTGAAAATGTATATGGCAATCTTCATATGTATGGCCACGAAGGCCGTACACATTGAGGTGGTGGATGACCTCTCATCGCACGCCTTTTTGGATGCCTTTACCCGATTTACTGGCAGACGTGGACCTTGTCAAGATCTCTACAGCGACAACGGCACAGCTTTTGCGGGAGCTAATCGAATGCTTCGAGAAGACTTGGCGACTTGGACTAGCGAGCAGAACCAGCAGACTTTGGCAAACAATGGAACGAGGTGGCATTTCATCACGCCCAGCGCTCCCCATCAAGGCGGACTATGGGAGGCTGCAGTGAAGTCCGCGAAGCGACATTTGGTTCGGTTAGTTGGCGGACAGCACATGTGGTACAGTCAGCTACAAACACTGGCGGTCCGCATCGAGGCGTGCCTTAATTCCCGCCCATTAATACCACTGCACGATGACCCGGAAGACAAACTTGCTTTAACACCAGGAGACTTTCTCATCGGTGCTCCACTCGTCGCAATTCCAGAGCCCTGTTTCACTGAGGTGCCTCCCAATCGTCTCAAGCAATGGCAATGGCTGCGCCAGGTCCACCAGCACTTTTGGAAACGTTGGAGTGACGAGTACCTGTCAACACTGCAAACGCGTAACAAATGGCATCGGCGTTCAGAGAATATCAGAGTGGGTGACATCGTATTAATTCGGCATGAGAATCTTCCACCAACCCACTGGCGCCTGGGCCGAATCACGGACATTCATCCGGGCAGCGATGGACTGATTCGCAACATGACATTGAAGACGGCAAACGGAGTTTGCACTCGAGCAGTACAGAAACTGTGTCGTCTGGTGGAGGCTTTTGAACCTGACGGTCCAACCGGGCAGGATGTTTAGGATTGAAAGATGATGTGAATACGACCTAACGTCGGGGGAATGAAATGGAAATGTTTCATTCCATTTTCTACTCACCCCGCCTTTTGTTCTTTTTGGCTTGGGTCCGCCATTGTTGATACAGATGCCTGAGTGAGCAATATCGGGTATTTCTTGGACGCGTGGAAAAAGAATATTTTGTAATAAATAAAGAAAATAAAGTTATAACACAGTTGAAGTCATAACAGTACCATTTTGTTTCGGTTGATGGATGAATCCTCTCTTTGATGCAGCAATTAGAGATATACTGAAGCACAGTACGCAGGCGTTCACAACCTTTTTCTTCACATTTATGGTTGACCTGAGGTTTTTTAGCACACTGAGTAGGTCGCCGATGACAGTTGACCCCCAAAGTGGCGAAAGGACCTCACCCTGTGGGTAGCCTTTTGCAGCATATCCAAAAACTGAAACCTCTCCGGAATAGAGACATTTACAACAGATAGAGATACTTCGCATTATTGACGCGTCGAAGAGGTCAAATCATCATAGCGTAAGGCCATAGTTGTAGCAACATCAGAGCCCTTCGAAAACATTGGCCCAACAAGGGGCCGTTTGGCCTCTGAGTAGATATGATACCCAGTCACTACCCACCTTTTCATCAAAGGTAACATATTCTACCCAACGCAATACCACACCAGAAGGTCTATGTTAATTTTTTTACACTAAGAATAGAAGCCCTTTTGTGTGGTTGTGCCAAATGATGTGTAATCTTGTAAAGATACCTGGAATACTGTCCCTTCACACAAGGGTGCGTTAGCGATGGGTAAACTACGGGATTTGGGCTACGATTCGGTCGGCCTTCCCCCCTATTTTCGTACCCTCAGATTTTCAACTGAAGAAATCTGTTTCTGGGAAGCGCTTTGCTCCCAACGAAGAAGTTGAAACTCACTTGCGGCAAGAAAATACTTATGTTGATAAAACGCTGGACCAAATGTGTTGAAGTCAAGGGAGATTATTTAGAAAAACACGGAGTGCGCCATCTCATATGGGTCGATATAAACTTCGAATAACTTCAACAATATTGTCAACCGATTTTCATATGTCATAGCATTTTGGAAACGTCAATTCAGTACAATTTTAACCATTAATCGCTTCACACCAAAAGAACGCGCGGAAATAGTTTCAATGTTAATTAAAAATTAACGCTCGATTGTACTAGCTCAACTTGCGTATCGTGAATGTGTTGCGCCCAAAAAAGATACAATTCGTCGTTGAGCCTCGAATTTTTTTTCAATTTGGTTCTGTGGCATGCCCTCGTGAGCAACCTAGGCCACGTCCGCGGCGTTCAAACTCATCTATTCAGTCTGTGAAGGCCAGTGTTCTAGAAGACCCAAGTTTGTCATATCGGCGCCGTTCGCAGCAGTAAGGCATCAGTGGGACCACTTTGCGGAGGATTAAGGATGACCTTCACTTATTTCCATACAAAGTGCAGATAGCTCAAAGAATTTTGCCACAAGATGAGCCACGGCGCTTGGCATACGCACAAAATGTCGTTGCAATGATTAATGCCGAGCCGGAGTTCTGGCAGCAAATTTTGACGACCGATGAGGCACATTTTACGCTCTCTGGCTCAGTTATTGTAATAAACAAAATTGTCGCTTCTGGGGCACTGAAAATCCTCACATTATTCACGAAGAACCGCTATATGATCATAAAGTTACGGTTTGGGCCGGTGTATGCGCTAAAACCATCATTGGACCGTATTTCTTCAAAGTTGGCTATACAGTGGATGGCGATCGATATCGGTGGATGTTGTCAAATTGTGTAAGACGGTGCGACATGCCATACTGCGGACAAAACAATGAACCTTTTGCGTAAGAAGTTCCCTGGAAGATTGGTGTCAAAAAAGGGCTATATTGACTGGCCATCGAGATCGCCGGATTCGACTCCTCCAGACTTTTTTCTTTGGGGATACTTGAAAAGCAAGATGTATGCTAACGGCCCGAATACAATAGAACAGCTCAAAAGAAACGTTCGTCGAAATTTCGACCGAAATGCTGGAAAATGTCATGTCGCTAAAACGAGCCCATTTTTGCATCAGCAATAAAGGCGGTCATTTAATTGATATTGTTTTCAAAAATTACTCAAAATAAATTGTAAAGGTCTAAGTTGAATAAAAATTTTGAATTTCCAAAATCGGTTGAGAATTGTTGAAGTTATTCGAAATTTACATCGACCCATATGAGATGGCTGCATGATTATTTTTTAACTGAAAATCGCAGTCTTTCAGTTGCGGGCCGAAAACTTTTCACCTTCTGTTAGTGATAGGACATGCCAAGTGATAAATGTATTCTAACTTCGGTGAAATACAAGGAAAACGACTTTTTGGCAGGGGATGTACATAGGTCCTAAGTCTACAGAATTGAATCTTGACGTCTAATGTCATTGCAACACCTAGCTCGTATTTTTATGAGCCTCCCCTTCATCTGCTGGCCTGTATAACTTTCCCCTAGGATTGTGGCAATCCTCCGTACAGCATTCACTATAGAAGGAAACTTTCTCAATCTATACTGCTCCAGCTTCATGAAATGCAATGCACAGCAAAAAGTTGAAAGACAGTTCAGTTAATTTTCTAATCGCATTTCTATCCACTCTACCAACTGTCATTTAAAAACGTCAAATAAACGGTTCGGCCATGATGCGTTCAGACAAGCAAACCAAATGTCAGAAAACATTGAGCTGTCAATGAGTTTAATCTTTTATTCGCCAATTAGAAAAGTAAAAGAAAAATCAGTGTTTGTAAATGAAATTAATTATTTAATCGCAACAAATAAATTGAGAAATACACTGCGCTGCAAGAAATTAATAAGAAACCCAATTATAAGAAATAATCTAACAGTACAGCACGAAACATTACTTCTTCTTGAAATATATTTAACAAAATACTTTGCTGGATCAAGAAACACAAAAAAAAAACCATTGCCATCCACTCATTGCCCGCGATCATCACTGAACACCGCCTGCCATCATTCCCAACGCACGTCGTCGAACCCAGCGACACGAACCTGCGAGCAAATACACCTCCCTCAATCACCTAGATGTCACTGCAATTTACAAAATTCTACCAACACTCTTCTCGTAATTTCACTTTTCCTTCAGGCACCGACCGAGTCAAGTGTGCCGTCTTCTCACAGGAGTCAGCCTCGACCAAAAGCTTCTGTCGTACGTGAATTTCTATTGAAACACCTCGCACAACCGCCAACCATTAACAGGTAATTTCAAAACCATTTTCATTTTACCATCTTACATCTCGACCAAGAATATTTAGAGACCATTTGCCAGCGAAATGGAAGAACCTGCAGATCACAATAACTGTCAGTCGGTGGACAAGGATCTGTTTAAGATGAATTCTGGCACCTCGAACGGCGGTAAGTCATTTCCATTTGGGTATAGTTTGGGTTTGTCATTGGGATTCCATAGGGAATCTCATGGTTGCCACTGTTGCATCAAGCAACGTATTCTGCTTGCTCCTCGGCATTCGATGCAACTTGTGGATGGCAATCGATGGTTATTCGCTAATTTGAATAAATTTCATCGATAATTCCCTTCACTCTGGTCGAGTGAGTGGAATTGCCGAATAATTTATCGAAAAGAAAACAAAAAAGCCATAATCCACCGCACTGGGTCACTCGTTCACGTTTAGTGTCAGTTGCTTTTTATCTATTTTGACAGAAGCAGCGAATTGGAAGAAAAGTTGGACGCGTTTTTGTGGAAATACATAATTTTCTTCCCTGCGTGGCGGTCGGGATTCGATTTTGGCGTAACTTGTATCGGTGGGATGGAAAATTAATTGTTCGAGGGGTGCGAAGTGCACGGAAAACAAGAAAAACACCTGCGAGTAGGGAACGGGCGGACTGATTAGCTGGTATCGGTTCGCGATTGGATTTGGGCTTGTACTCTTGTTTAGAAGTACTTGCTTCTGCTCATCTTGAAATGGGTGAGTTACCTACAGGGTTTTGGCCAGTCCGTTCTCTACCCTTTTCATCGTCGTCGTTTGGTCGATTCCACTTACGTCCCTCCGTTGCCGTCATATCGGCCATCTAAAGGTAGTCAATTGGATGTGAAAAAGGATTTTTCTTTTCTTTCCAGAAGGCCTGCGACTCCAGGTCCAGGTACGATGATGAGGTCTAGTTGGGGAAACACTCAAGTGCTGTCAACAGACCGTCCCTCGGGGGTTGACAAGGTCTCGTCGCCACTCAAGATGGAACCTGTGGACATTTGGGCTAAGGAATTTCATATTCTTTAATTGAAAATTGGATTCCCCGTTTGGTAAGTAGCGAATTAAGATTCTGTGATTTTTTTTTTTTGTATTCATTGCTGATTTCCTACATGTTTTGTCTTGTGCATATGTACGTGTTTGTGTTTGGTTGTTTTGATTATGTTCGAAAATTCGAAATCATCTGTTTGGATGTGCGCCGATGGCAGTCAGTGAAACAAACGAAGAGGCGCGTTCGAAAATAGCGAGTAATGGTGGAGGAGGTTGATTTTATTTTGTTTGTGAATTTGTTTTCTGTGTTTCTTGCAAGCAAATTAGGATCCCATGCTCTGGTTAATGTAAGTGTGCACGAGAACTGAATCCTTCAAGAAGCTGTTTATAGGGAAGTCATGGTCGCCTGTTGCAGAAAGCAGGAACGGCCATCCTGCCCTTGGTGTTTTCTTTATTAGAACTCGGACACCTTTTTCTCTGGATTCTACCTACCTGAAATATTATCTTTTGCCACTCGAAATGGCCACTGGGAAGTGCATACTTACACTTGGATCGCTAGGTTTTATTCAAAAGTGATACATAATCCATTAAGCTCACTCTGCGGATAAGTCCTCCCCCACTATGAGGGGCTGGAGCTCTGTTTTCCTCTGACATTTCACCTAAAATTTATATATAAATGCCTACAAACAAGATCAAACCTTATAGCCACTATCTTTTCAGGACAATACACATCAAGAAGCAATGGAAAACCAAAGAACCTGGGCCCCGTCCAAGATGCATAAGCGGCAAGACGAATGTAAAAGGTTTAAAGTGCACCAGTTGACAGCTGTTTAACTGAAGTGTTTCCGACTACCTATGTTTATTAAACTCATTTTCCTCTATTTTTAGACAATTCAAGGAAAGCAAAAACTCAAAAGGATTAAAGGACCAAAGACCAATATCATTGTCACATCGCCTTGGGTATGGAGTGCTTGCGAGATTAGTTGCGTATGATGTCGGTATTCAAATGCCGGTTGTGTCGGTAACCCGAACGAGAAAATCGAACACACCTACTTCGAAAAATCGAAATACCTCATTATTTACATTTGTTTTTATCGCCTTCGGTTATAGTGGAATTCACTCCGTCTTAACTCAATCCAGTCGAATGAAGAATTTCCGTGAAACGAAGCGTACGAATAAGTATTTAAAACGTTTCCGTGTATAACGCGAGTCTATATTCGAAAAATCGAAACGTATATAAAAACGTGGAACCGCAACGAGTTAGTCGAATCGACTCTCGAAACGGCAACTACTTCGTTCGTGCGCACACTGCCTTACCCACAAACCGAGACAGGCCTATACAACGTACCGCACGAGTAAGTAGTACAACCCCATATCCATCAGCCCTCCTCACTCCGGGGGGTTATGAAAAACTCGCATCACATCAACCTAATGAACAAGCGAACTCGCCACCAGGAGCCGTTTACAGCGGCCACTACCAAAAAATCCTACTATCTCGGTCGCCGCCATTGTTTTGTGCGTGAATTTTTTTTTTTTGATTTAAAACGGAGCATTTTTTTCCGATTCTCCGACGGAGTAGAGTGGAATTTTATGATTCTCAACCGTTTTACTAGCGATAAATCCGATACGATAATCGCAATTGGTGTTTTTCAAGTGTAAATTGTGAAACGAATTGAAAATCATTTTTTCTATTCAAAAAAATAACGAAAACAAGAGCAACACTAGTGTGTGGAATACAAAAATAGCATTTCCGTTCGATCCAACAGCCAGTGTATGTGAAATTATATAAAAAAAAAATAAAGAAAAAAAAACCACATCGATAATGGTGATAGAAATAATTGTGAAATAAATGGTGGAAAGTTTGAATTCTTTCGCTTTTTTTTTTCTGATTTAATTCTTTTTGCACAACCCGTGGAAAGGGTATTTGATGAATTTTTTTTTATTGGAAAATCGTACGAAAAGTGAAAGAAGAGAGAAGGAATAACAGATTGAGAGAAAATAGAGCAAAAAGGTAGTAGAAGTGCGAGAGCAAGAGTGTCGGTCGCGCTAGTGTTGCAGAGTGATTTTTTTTTTCTTTCTTTCAATTTTGATTTTCATTCCATATTAATTGGGGGAAAAGAAATGTTTTTTTGTTCGTTGGTGAAACGATTACATGGATTATAGATTCGATAGCCGATTGGATTACGCGTTGATTTCGTGCGGAAGCGGATAGCCAGAGGCCCACAGGATACGAAGTAAGTGGAATAATTTATAAAATATGTGATGGATATTTGGTTAAGGGCTTTCGTGGTCCGTCTGTCTGTCCGACATTTGTCTCGTGTCTCGTTCTTTCGCTTATGAACGGGGCCGTGTGTGCGCAAAGGAGGGCATGACGATTCGAAGTTGTGTAGTGAGTGGCAGCGCATATATTTGCTGACGGAATTTACTTTTTTTTATTTTTGCGTTAATGGTTTTCCTGCAGCTTTTTACGGTCGGAAAGACGTTGGTAATTGCTCCTGAAATGTTTTTGTGTATGGTGGAAGTGGTTCGGGATGTTTTTGGTCCTAAGCCGGCATGGGAAATGTGTTTTTCCAAGTTTCATATGGAAAACAGACGTCGGATTGTTGGGACATTTTAATGGCGCGTAAAAAGATTTCGCCTACGGTGTTGTCAGACCGAAGTTATTTTGTGCGGTGACTGTAGTTAGAAACGTCGTGTCTTTGGCGTCTCCGTGTGTTGTTATCAGGGTAGGGAAGTTAGCTGATAGGAAACTATGAAAAGGGACGCGTTCGTTCAATGTTTGCGGTGGGGTATCATAAAATCCTAGCCGACTGGCATGTCGCTTTTGTATTTTTGTTTACTTTTTCTTCTTTTAGGCTCTTGATACACCTTAAATGTCATGGCGCGGCTAGAAGTCAAGAAACCATCCGTGGCTTACCTGGTCCTCATTCAGCGCGTCGACTTTGAAGGGCATCACTCAACTGCATGGGAAAAGCATATAAAGGATTTCAGTTTTTGTTTTTTTCACGCCTTGTAGCCCGGTAGTGCACAAAACCCAGCTGATTGTCTGGCCGTTAACTTCAAATTTAGCCACTTTCTGAATAGTTTGTTCAAAAAGTAAGGTGACTTTTATTTTATCCAAAAAATAATTATTTATTCATCAATATCTGCATTGTCCACTTCAAAGTAATCTCCTTCAGGTCTCATGCGCCAACACTTTTTCAAAGCCTCCAAGCATTTTTGATGTTTGTATAGCCTTTAGCTCTTGCAGCGATGCGGTCTTTACCTCCTCAATCTTGGCAAATCTCCGCCCTCTCATGGGTCTTTTCAGTTTTGCGAAGCGATAAAAGTCGCAGGGACCAAGTTCGGTGATTACGCTGGCTGATTCATGGTTGGGGTATTGTTTTTGGCCAAAAATTTACGCACAAACAACGATGAGTGAGTCATGAAGCCATGAATTTTTCGTATTGGATCACGCAAACGGCGCTTAGCATATGGATATCCTCAGCAACTTCTCTAGTGGTTTGACGATTCTCCACAGCAATTTTCTTCACTGCTTCAACGTTTTCATACGATGTTGCCGTACTGAGGCGTCTAGGACGGGCATCGTCATTGACATCTCGTCGGTCTTCTCTAAAGAGCTTTTTCTACATACAAATTTTTTATTTTTTTTTAATTGGCCACCAAATGCCACATTCAACATTTCAAGTACGTTGGGGCACAGATTCCTTGATCTCACGTCAAACACGTTAAACCTTCATGATTGAGAAAAACCAGCTAATCCAATATGGTTGACAATGTGCACATGTGTTGGAGGACATGTGTATGAACATAACGAAAAAGAAAATTCGGAAATTGGATGCACTTAGCTCGTTGAAATACAAAAAGTCACCTTATTTTTTGAACAAGCCTCGTAGAGATGGTTATGGCCTGGATACTCTAAATCCTTCCCAGTACTACAAATGTTTGTAAGTAGGTTTTGAAATGAGTTGCCAGAGCCAGGTAGCTTTGGAGCGTGTATAGCGAAAACCGCGCTCTAACAGGCTCGATCTGCCTAGTTTCCAAAGGTCTATTGCAGATATTCATCCTAATACCATGGGCAATGATTAATCAAGGGTTGAGATATGCATAAAATATAACTTAGTATATCTGAATGGAGATTGTCATCGTCAGTTTTGCAGCAAAAAGTCGGCAAAAACTGGCTTCTATCGTAGTGTAGCCAGCTTTATTCTATCCACGACAGGCCTATGTCACTATGTCTTATTGAATATCGTCTCTTAGACCGTATTTGATGATTGCAAAACTTTGTGCTCGATTTATGACTGAAACACAGGAGAATGACCAGTAGTTCAAACCGTAACCTGGGTATTCGCCATGGTAACCACTGAAGTCTGAGAAAGCCCATTGTCTTAGTTCTCGACTTGTCAAGTAATCGTGCGTAGTAGGTAGGCTTCTGAAATGTTTTTTTTTTTTTTCTTTTCAATCGATTAAGTTAACTCGATGACTATCCCACAGAAGAGTCGCCCTCACTTGACCAGCGGAGAAAGGGGTGTTTGCTTTTTTTGGAGCCGATTCTTCCTTTTCAGTCGGATTTCACATTTCGTCTACTGTAATTAATCAGTGTCAAAACTCGGATTTATTGCGTCTAATCTGAATAAACACGTTTTTGGTCTAACGTGAGTAAATGCGTCACCCAAAATGCGACCAGCTTTCTCATGCCCAAATCTTGATTCATACTTATAGCCTCTGCTATCCGTCTTCTTTTCGTCTGACAACATTTAATGAATTTGAGCAATGTTACCGTTCGTGGTTGCACTTTTTCAACAACCCTAATGTCTCCCAGCTGGCATGGCGACGTTTAAATTCAGCTGCTCATCTCGACTCTCAATTTTTTTTAAATTTAGACAAAAACGCACATCGACTGCTCGTTCAAACCAGAAACCGTCTTTAAATGGCCGCTGACGGTTGCTACAAGCTGTAGTGAGCACGTTGGAACCTGGTTGGAACCCACGGTGTGTCAATATTATGGCAACAATCACGCACATTGTTATAACTCCCCGAGTAGGTAGCGGCAGTACATTCAATACATTCAAATGAACTCACAAAAGAGAAGCTCGTTTGTAACGGGTTTGGTCGCTAGGAACCTGGACATCAATGTAAACAAAGGGGTTTCGTAAAGAAAGACATACGACTTACGAAGGTTCCATTCCGTTCTTTGTTTCAAACTGGAAGATACTCATTCCCTAGCTTTTGTTGACGATCGCTGCCTTCTTCTTGTCGAGGTCGGAAACCGTTCAGACCACCCTCTTAGTTCTCATTATTTTTTCCAACTCTCCTAACGTTTCATAAACATTTCCGTTTCCATGTTTATGGAAACTGTCTTGTTGATTGATTGGTTTGAATACTTCTTATAGAACTGTTCATAGTATTGGGACTTTGAATAAGTCCAACCTGCTTCCCAACTGATGCCGTTGTCAGAAATATGTGTAGTGTAGTTTAAGATGGCAAGGAGTTACTGTAGGCAAGCTTGAACCTCAGTTTATGTTAGCTCACCTGACAGAATTCCTGTTAAAACTTACCGCGGGTATACTCTGTCGGAAAACTTGGTTTTGGCGCTACAAAAATAATGATTCTGATGACATGTGAAGACTATATGAAGACATGTAAGACGCTAGTTGGACTTGCAAAATCAACGCTAGTAGTTTCCATCCTGCACAACGAGATCGAAGGCTGTCATGAAATGTCGCGATTCACTGAAGTCCATCAGGCACCACAAGGTCAAACTCTGCTTGGTCCCGGGCCACAGCTCAATTGCAGGGAACGAAAGAGCTGACAAATTGGCCAGACAAGGGTCTGAAATGGACATCAGAGAAGGAGACACGTCACTGCAACCACCGATCAGTGCATTATACCGGATCATAAATGACACAATTATAAAAAAAGCCAGCTCGTCTTGGCTTGCAAGAAACGACAGTCACACGACAAGATCATCGTGGCCAGAGCTTAATATCGCAAAACAAAGAGGCTATTGGCGCTTGACCGAAACTCGATCCGTATGCTCGTCGGAGTGATCACAGGACACTGTCCTATCGGAGCAACGAAGGGCTCAGTAGCAAGGGAATGGGGCGCCATACGAGTTGAAGCCGAGAGACACAATTCGATGTTCTTTTCATGTGAAGGGTTGCTTCAATGACAGAAAAGCACAGATTTTTCGGATGGTATCGTGGCACGAGGAAGAGTATTATAGTTAGATAGTCCCATTTCCGATAAGGCATCTCTAAATAATCCGCATATGCGTCGATAAAGTGTTGTTGTAAACCATCATAAAATTTCTCGAGGTATGACTGTAATCGAGGGCCGGAATAGCCTTCAAAACACAAAGGTTCATCGCCAATTACAATAGATGACATGAATACTGAGTTTTGTTTTTTTTTTTTTAGAATTCACGGTTTTGCGATGACTGAGGCTAAGGCCACGCACTGAGCGGCAGAGCGGCAAAAAGCTGAGCGACAAACTTAAGCGGTAAGTGGCTATTTACTGAGCGGCAATTTTCTGAGCGGCAATTCTTAGCGATTAGTTCTGAAAATGTCGTTAACGAGTGCTGTTCGCCGCAATATTTTACAAGAAAGTCGTTTTAACATTTACAGAGTTATCTCAAGCTTAAAAAAAGAAGATTTGGAGTTCATCCAATAAACCGAAAAAGATCAGGTTATGGCGAATTTCACCATTTGTATAATAATCTTCGACAACACGAAGACTGATTCAGACAATACCTACGTATGTCAATACAATCATTTGATTTGCTGTTAATATTTCTTAAATTTGCCATTATTCCTTCTTGCCGCTCAGCACTACCCTAAAATAATAGAACAGATTTGAAAGCTGAGCGACGCCGCTCTGCCGCTCAAAAACGTCGCTTGCCGCTCAGAGACTGTGTGGCCACAGCCATACGATTTCATGTGTTTTAAAATTTTTTTGCCGCTCAGCTTTTTGCCGCTTGCCGCTCAGTGCGTGGCCTTAGCCTTAGTCACATGTCTTTTCTCGTCGGCGAGAGAATGAAAGCTTTATCCCAAATCCTCGGTTATAATCGATAGACCACACTCCATCCAGTCATACCAGTCATTTCCTCAATAAACTTCGCCTACGCACAACGGTCAGAGAACAAGGTTTTTCTGACTTTCTCAATATTTTTTTCTTTACTCGAGGTTCTCGACTTCAGTGAGCGTTTTCGTTCGTCGTATTGAAAGTCTTCACGAACACCATGAAATCTAGACACTATCCATCCTGAACGTTTTTCTTCGATTCGAATGTTTCTTAAGTAGACTTGCCCAACCAAACTTAATACTTGTTCTGCTCCATAGCGATTTTTCGATTGACTGATGTTTGGTTATAATGTTGTAACTATTGACAGAACAATAAGACGATAGGTAAAAGATGGGGTCATGAGGGTGTACTTTTTTACGAGCTGCACTAACTGAACGAAACCTTCACGAGTTGCAGTTCATGCTATTGACTGCATTTGATGCGTTTGAGCCGGGCCGATGAAAACACTCGCAAAATTGGTAAAAGTCTACTTGCTTAAGTGGGAAGTTCTATCCCATTGTGCACTTCAGATATTGCCTGACTACCATCTGTTTTGATCACCTAGCTGACCAGCACTTACAATCTTTCGAAGAAACCAACAATTCATTCGATTCGTGAATGGCCTCATAAGACGTGTTGTTTTTCCAGCGCGGCATTCGCATTCTCCCAGAAAGATGGGTGAACGTTTACTTAGCTCGCGATTATTTATTTTTCGCCAGATGAAGCAGGCTCGAAGAAAAGTATAATACACCCTAGAAATTCACTAACCAAATAGCAGCGGAACGCAAGTAAACCTTTAAGACTCAGCTCCTTTTTCATTGCACAGAGTGTATGATCACAAAAGCTTCAAATGCTGATAGCAGATCAATATTAAGCCTGTCATCATTTTCCTCAGTTAATGTTCTTGAGTTTTTTTTTACCACTGAGGCCCGCACCGTCTATCAATACCCGTTCCATTCCTGTGATCGTCTCGACATTGACACATGTGAGCTTTCGGTTACACTCAACTACGATAGTGACACTTCGACTTAACTTTGGCAGATGAACATTCTTTACATCCGAGACGTGTAAATTCCCCCTAGCTCTGCTACAGGCTTTGCATTTTTTTTTTTAGATGGCCCATTACTTGCGTTACCAAGTAGCGTTGAGAAAAGCAAATTTCATTACATCAGCTTAGAGAATCTTACATGGTGTGAGCCAAAGTAATTCTTATGGTTTCGCCGACTAATGATTGCTTGGTTTGGGAAGCTACATGCACTTATGTATGTATCTCAGGCTTTCAGTTGGATTTTTGCCTCAACATAGGTATAGAAAGCCTACTCCAAGGTTTTCCATTTTATATTTACTAAATTCTTTTAACCGTGAAAACAGTCCAGGTATTGAGTGTCCACGTGCACAACGTAAACCACTTTGTGTTTGGATAGTGTTTTTGGAATGGTCTTCCACTGTTCCATCGTATTCTGTATTATGTACTCTTTTGAAATCGGGTCCGTTTTAGGGGCATTTTCAGCTGGGAAGCTAAGAACCTGATGAACCAGAAATGCGCTGAATGAGCAGGAGCTTTACCATGTTATCATGGAGCTATCTTTTTTTTTTTTTATCTCGGGGATGACAGATGTTGCCACTGTGACGACTCAATCTTTGTTTCTGGATCGTATTCATACACCCATGTTTTCTTGCCTGTGATCACAAGGTTTGAGAAGTTTGGGGGTGGTCGTGGTGCAATGGTTATCACCACCGACTGTTGAGCCGAAGGTCTATAGTTCAAGTCCGTCCATAGTCCTATACGGAAAACTGTGCAACAACATAAGTTGTGAATGAGAGGTGGTCAAAAAAAGGCTGACGAAGGCATAACACTCGCAGCTTAAGATCACTTCAAAATTCATACTCTGTGCGTGCATTTCCAATATAACATTTTACTAACATGGAAACAAAAGAGTTACCGTGAACTACAACCAAATTCAGTCGAATCCCTCAAATCCTATCTAGGACAACCACCCCCGGGGAGTAGTGAACGAACATCTTCGACACAAATCATCTGCACTCCGTCCAGGTTGTGTGACAAACACCATAAGAGCGTACACTCTTGAACCTGCACGAATTATTAAAAAAAAAAAAACTTGATTGCACTGTCCAACATGTCATTTATTTTCTGAGTGGACACACTTCTTCATAGCAGTTTAGATTTATAACACTTCTAAAAGCAAACAGCCCTGCAGTGCTGAATGCTCGTGATCAGATATCATACAATTCGGATAAACCTATCATTTAACGAACAATAACATCCGACGAACGGTCACATGCATACAAACGACTTTTTTTTTTTAAGTCAACGTCCAACCCAATAGATGGGTCACGATGCATTTTTATAAACATTTGACTCGCCTTAGCTCAGATTTTTCGGAATTGATGGGAGAAAGCATGAAAGTCGGCATTTTCTCCAACAAAATAGGTATAAAGTCGATGAAAATTCACAAAAAATGACACCTACCTAAGCTTATTGACAAGAATATACTGCTAGCGCCATCACACCTAATATTATACTTAATATTGAATTGACGAAAAGGATCTACCATTTATGACCGACTCCCATCGGTGAATTTTCCAAACAAGTGTACTGCACGTTGCGGGACTGGACTCCACAAACCTCTGTCTACATGATGTATGTATCAAAAATCTTAGTTTAACTATCAACAAGTCACCATATGCGTCTGATTTAACACCTTGTGATTGCTGTCTATTCGGAAAAAAGGCATTTGCCAATGAAGGAAAACTTCGCCGTTTTGTAAACCTTCTCTGTAAAATATTGCATCAAAGTTTTGTAAGTATTCGGCTAACCGTGTTGTTCCGTTGTTGGATCAACGGAAATGATCCTTTCTCTTGTTCATAGGAGTTATCGTTTTAAGGCTTCCAAACCGGTGATCAGTGATATTCCATTTTTTTCCTGAATTGAGTATATGTACCTAAACTTTAACGAATAAAACCCTTCATACCACCCTCCAATTGATTTACAATAAACTACTTTTCCCAGGTTAAAAGGTAGCAATAGTTATAGAGCTTCACTAAAGCAATGCTAATAGTGCTGACCTTAATCTCCATGTTAACGTATAACTTTACTGCTTCCCATATCCTCGCTGGTCTGTAAATTTGACTCGTTTCCATTTAAAGTAAATAATCGTTTTCGGGTTTAAGCTATAGATCTCTTAAAGGCTTTTAAACTGTAGCATTTTCAAAAAAACTATCCCCCACGCATGCTATATTGAAATTTTCGTTGATGTCACTGAAGCGCGGCCAACGACTTGTATCCAAATATAGAACCGTAATCATTGTGGGTAGTATGTTGGCCTATAAGTCTTAACAATGAACGAGTTCATATAATAAAGCTATAAAAAGTTGTCTTCTTGGTGGGTAAAAACACGTTTTTTTGTTTTTTTTTAACCTCACAAGTAATCTTTCGTGTTGTTTTGAGAGGCAGGATGGATTTCTATTCAAGTATCGCTTCTTGGCCTTGATTCTATTTAATAAGGAATAGTTACGAGATAATGTCAAAAGGTGTTTTTCAAAGCTGGTATTTAAAGATATTTCTCAATGCTTAAATCCAGACAGCCTGCCTCTTTGTAGCTTATTATCCATAGTTATCAGGCTAATCTATTTGGAAAACTCATTTAAATGTCATTTATTATTTTTAAAGGCAAGAAGGTATGTAAGTCAGGAAAACAACATGAAAGCCGTTCCACTATCTGTGTTAGAACTATCCCCTATCGGAAGAGATCGACGAAAAAGTTCCTTCCTTCAACCACCAGAATTGCTGTTGCTTGCTCACATCTTCAATATCTCAGTCAGAAACCTATTTAGTAAAGTGAAGAAGCTCCTCAGTGCTCTGTGCGATATCTCGGCTGTAATTAAGTTACCCATCCACAGTTGTCTGAACAAAGTGGATGAGCGACGGTACTGCTGATTTGTCCTAGATCAGACCTGCCTGGTAAAAAACAGAAAGGCTTTTGGAGGAGCAAAGCTATTAAGGCACCCTCGAGAATCTTAGCATATCCGTAGTAAAGGTAGTAAGCCTAATATCAGGTTATTCATCGAAAGATAAAGGCAAGTATTAAGACAAGCCTTAGCAAGCATTGACTGAATAAGGGCCATGTAACATAACCTTTACCCCCGAGTTGGCTGTTACGAAACATAAATTTGTTAGAGCGAATGCATCTCAGATCCTCAGATATCTGACTTTGCGCCAGTGGCTACCCATGTTCTTCAACAACTGAGAACTTTCCGCCGAAGCACTATACAACCGTGGTCAGAACTAGATGGTTTCCATCTTCTCGAGGTTGATAATTCCCAGTCATCGTAGAATCATTGAATCTGCCCGTATTCATGGTGCAAGAGTGTTACAATGACCTCGATCTTAGGTCCCTATCTGCAAGGAATCGCCAGGGAGATTATTACATGCTGTAGAGGTCCTATCTGCTCAACTTGTAAAGAGACCTTTCAGCCATATTATTTCAAAGGCCATCTTGAAAGTGAGCAGTTTTTGTTCCATTATATGCCAGACTGCAGTTTAAAACTGGTTTGCCTCGCCTTGAATCCGAGTTAGTTATCCGGTACTATGTTACTCCCTTTCATCCAGGCTCTATTGATGACTTTCTCGAACACTTTGCTGATCTTTCTTTCTTTTTTGGGAATTTATTGTATCGTTATTCAGAGCATTGTTGAATAATGTGCGATATTCCGTCGTTTCCCACTGACTTCTTTTTGAGTGTTTCGAATTCTGCTTTCGACACATACATATGTACATACGTGGGATGAGACCCTGCCAAGTTCTCGTCATCCAGAGTTACCAGCTAATACATGCAAGTAAGTTAGTTGCTAATAATTACAAGTTTTAAAAACTGCAGGACTCACACCTGGTTGAAAAAAGTTGGAGTGGGAAGAGCAAAGGAGTCGATCCGCTGGCATGCAAGTAGACAATTGCTTACCATCGTCTTCTCTGATAAAACAAGACGATCGAAAGAGAGCGCAGTGGGTAGTGTGTCGACCGCTGACGCGAGAAGAGCTAGTTCGCATCAGGGTAAGACCAACGCCATCTATTGATTATTTCGCGGCTTCTCTCCTCGGCGGGGTACTGGCAAAAACCCCCGTTGTACACTTGCCTTGAAAAAGCTTCTCGACTCTGGCCGTTCAGAATCAGCATTAAGTTTTAGGTTCTGCTCACTTGTGTGAAAAAACAAATCGCACACAACATGAGTGAATAAAAAGCAGCTTGGCTCCGGCTCTTCATGAGCTGTAACGCCATCTAAGGTGTCTGTCTGGCTGTACAATGGACCGGTGTTTGTGTCTGAGTGCTCCAACAGATAGCAGCAGCCTCCAACAAGAAAAAGAAGATGATCGAGTCTACTGGCCAGAGAAGTAAAGAATGGCCACTAGGAAGCAAGAGGTGGCGTGTTTGATGGTTTGGACCACAGTTACTTACGGTGGTCGATAACTTCGCTCATATTTTTGGATTGTGGTATTAGGATGTTTAACCTATCGTTTATCGTGAATCTGTTATGGAAACTATATATAAGCCATGAAGATCCTTGACATTCAAACAGGGCATTCCACCTCCCCATAAATCCCGAGAAAATAAAGAATGACTACGACAATTTTCCGCACATCATTTTCTCGGCACAATGGAGGTCGAATACTACCTCTCTTGGGCATTATGAAGATCAAGACTGGAATCGAAAAATTCCAAATTACGGATCCGTTCAAGATAGCTCTTCGCCGGGAACGGAAGCGCATTCTGCAGACACACTTGCATGCATCGTCTACAATAATTTTGACATAGCCAAACGTCTGACGAATGTTTCGATCTGTCGAACAATCGCTACGGAGCAAAGGGCTTTTATCAAGTAAGTCAAGAGCCCACAAGGAATCCGCTGGTCCGCCAGATTTCTTGATGGTCGAGAAGACACTAAAGCCAAAGACATCTCACCCAAGCCGAGGCTCTCGAGAAGTGAAGAAAACATTGAGAAAATCAGAAAAATCCTACGATCTGACCGTTGTGTGTCCGTGAAACTTATTGAGGAGATGAAAGGCATGAGAGTGAGAGACAATGATATGAAAACTGTCATATCGTTACTAGCGATGAAACGTGGTTCTTCCAAGACAAGCCAATCAGTAAAAGGCAAAGGGCGACATGGACGTCACCAAATGAATAGAAAGAGAGGAAAGTGAAGATGTAGAAGAGTTGAACCAAGACGATGCCCACAGTTTTGTTCGATTCCAAGGAATCTATTCGAGAAGGGCACACTGTGAATACTCATTATTATTTGGTTGTCCTAGATAGATTGTGGGACAAAATTCATTGTGTTAAATTTTCGACGTTCAAAATTCGATGTTGCATTAAACCCTTAATTGCATGCTAGTTTTTGGCCAAAAAACATCATTATGCTCGACCACCCTTAACACTCGTCTGATCCACCTTACGACTCCTAGCTGTTCCCTAAACTCAAATTAGCATTGAATGGGAACACCTACAGTACGATTTCAATAATCCAGAAGGCTCGGTCCGACATCCTGAAAGGCTGCTGAGTTTTATGATCGCTTACAACGCTGTATTGACTTGAAGGCGGATTATGGAGGATATGGTGAAAGCAATACATTGAACAGCATCTTCTTTACGTTAGAGCAATCTCATCGGGAATGAGGCAAACGTCGTGAATGTCAAATCAATCATGGCTTCTGAATTGGATATGTTCTTGGCAAGGACGCATTTTGTGTAGTCTCGGGATGGTCTTATAAAAATCAGATTATCGCATAAAAGGGACGACCTGCCTGATTTGCTTTTCGAATCCTTTCCATTTCTATTGAGATATCATCTAAGTATTTACCCTGATTAAGAGAAGTTAATTGGCCGTTGCTCCTAGGTAGGTAAGATAGGTATAAATGAATCAACTGTAGCCTAGTCAAGGTACAGTAAAAGCCGATTTGACACCTCACTAAAACAAAATTGTAATGATGTTGGGAAGTCGTTATGCGCGAAAAATAATTTCGATTGTTTTGACGAACCTCATGTCATCAGAGGAAAAGCCAACAGCATTTAGTCACATTCATCGAGATCGCCGCTCCTATCCTTCAAAACGAACGAACAAACATGGGACTCTTCCATTTATTTTTCTACAAATATTTCCCTTTATTGACCCTTAGGTTGTCCCTTATTCTTTCCAGAACGACGGCCTCAAATGTGGCCGTGCTTTGCACACAACCTGGACGTAGGGTGTAGATGGTTTGTGTCGAAGATGTTCGTTCATTACTCTCCGGGGGTGGTTGTCCTAGATATGATTTGAGACATCCGACTGAATTTGTGTTAGTTGTAGTTCACAGTAACTTTTGTTTTCCAGATCATTAAATGCGCACAGAGTATGCATTTTTGAAGTGATCTTATGCTGCGAGTGTTATGCCTTCGTCAGCACTTTTTGATCATCTCTCATTCACAACTGATGTAGTTGCACAGTTTTTCCGCAAAGGAATTGTTCTTGAACTACAGACCTTCGGCTCCACAGTCGGTGATGATTACCATATCACAACCACCCACCCAAGCCTTGTTTCGCTTGATTCGGTAGTCACAGAATTGAGTAGTGAACTTTTTGTTGACCTCGATGTTGATCTTGCAAACCGAGCGAGGTTTGACCTACGCATTTAGCTGAACTTTGGTTATCAAAATTGCTGCCATCAGTTCCTAAATGTAAATATAAATTGACTCCGACGTGGGTCAAGGTGATTATTGATGGCTTTTTTTGGGGGCACAAAATCTTCAAGATTGCATTAATGCTCAAGTCTCCTAATCGTTGCTGTTCCTCAGCACTAGTACTAGTTGCCCTAAATTGTAAGCAGCACTCTATCTTTAAGCCTTTATCATTAGGTCTTTGTAGGGTTGCGGCTTGTGTTTTACACTTTTCTGTGAAGCCCTAATAGTCTCCTGTATGATTTCTCCTTCGACCGAGCTGTACTTAAATCAAAATATCAAAGAAACAGTAATTATACGGATTTCATCAACATAGTGACAATGCCATTGTGTTGTTAAACTGCCGAAACTTCCAAATTATCCTCCACATCCAACGATTCAGATTAACTTCACTTTTCTTAACTTGATTTTATATCAGATTTTCTTCGGTATACCTGGCAAATATGGCTTTTATTTCCGCAAATTTGTCATCTCAAGCTAAATATAATGGCGCTCTACGATTCCTCTTATCAGTTTAATAAACAAGATAAAATTTAATCTTCCCAGCGAATATGACATGTTTTCTAATATTTCACTTCTGGCAACACTGCGCCATGAATTATTTCGTCAGACTTTCATGCGATTTGCGTTTTTCCGAACATTATTCCTACATCTCTTTCACTCTGTCGCATTTTTCAACCGCTTGCTACATTATGTACAGTTGATGGTGTGGCGTGTGATATTAAAATGGGAAATGTGATGAGAGCGAAAGAAGTAGAAAGATAAAGACGAAGCAAAAACAAGAAAAGAAAAGAAGAAAAATGCCTGGTGTTTGTCCGTCGTGTTTTTCTTTTCTCCTCTTCCGTTCGGATATGTGTGATTGGGTTTGGGAAACTTAAATACATTCGAGACTCGTCCGAGAATCACCCAATTAACAAAATCAAGCAATAAACCGCAGACACGAGATAAAGAGAAAAACAAAAAAAAAATATATTTTAGGCTTCCCTTTTCTATCGTCTTTTTTTTCCCACACACGCAACGACAGACTAACCTCCAGCGTGTTAGTGCGCAAGACGAGCGAAATGTTGTTCTCATCCTAAACATTATGCCAAGGCTGCAACAATGTGAACGAGAAAGCAAAAAGGCGCAAAAAAAAAAACATGAGTGAACCCGTAGCGTATCGCATTTAGAAATTGTTGGGTGCTTCAGTACCGATGACGTGTTTATTCTTGTTTGTAAGCGCTTTTGATCCAGTCCGCCCCTTTTTTTGACGTTTTTTTTTTTTATTTCTTTGTTTCGTTGTTTCTGTTGATCGTTACATAAACGCCTGGAAATTGGTTACTTTTGGAAGAAATTGCGAAATGCCAGGAAATATTCAAATTTTAATTTCCATTTAATTATAATTGACTATTGTTGTGTCTTACGCAAGAATTGAGATTTCATGTTAAAACATGAAACGAAGGGGCTGGATTAAGCGAGCATATGCGAGAAAAGTGCGTTCTGCACAGTCTAGTTGGTCGCATAGCAGATGAGGAGTTTATGAGGGGACCTCTGACGAAATTCTCGTAGGCTGCTGTGGGAGAGTACGTTAGGAGTGACTATACTCGTGAGACTGTTAGTCGTTATTGTTTTGGAGCGGATGTTGTCGGAACCAAGTGTAGCAAGAGGCAATCAGTAACATTTCGCTGATTGTGTGACATGCCTTGGACAGAGACCGGCCATCTGTTCGCAGGCACAAGCCCAAACCTACTAGTAAGTAATCACAGAATGTGATCGTTAGTAGCCCTGTAAGCAGCTTTAGCCATATGTCGTCTCAATCTTCGCCCTATTAGACGACGATTTGGAGTTGAGTAGCATCAAGGCATATGTTGGATCCTCATCTCCATAATTTTTGATTAGACATCTCTGCTGCGTGTTCCATTCTCGAGCCATTGCTTGGGAGCAGCAGTGCTGTTGCTGAGGGTACAGAACTACAGATAGAAGTTTGTTTCAATGCGAGGAGCTTGAATTAGGCTAGTGGGTTACTTGGGTCGCATAGCCACAGCAGAGTTTTTCTACTCCTTACCCACAAACCTCCTTCTCCATCATCTCCAATAGACTACACTACTTCGGCTATTAGTTTCCACAGCACCGCAAGTTGTTTTCGGATTATTAGTTCCTGACCTATGCTCATGAATTTAAGTTGAAGCGCGGCGTAGAATCAGAAATTTTTCGATTCGTACCGGCTCCCAGTTCACGCAAGCATCTTTCAAGCAGAGGTACTCAACAGGGAAGCGCGCAGAATATTTAACCCACCTAAGGTTAGGCAAGTGTTACCCTTTGTTAATATCGTTAAAAAGCAGTACTGCGATTTGAGTTTTAACCCGGAAGGTCCAAGCCTATGGGTTAGACCTTACGCTACCTCAAACAATTCACTATCAGTCAGCCTAGGTATCTCGATCGATAGAGCAGGGCTAATAACGAAACTAGATGAGGTTGATGCCATCACAATCTCAGAAAGATGGTAAGGACAGGATGGGTCTATACCAAAGACGAATTCTCTGTGAGTTCAATCTAGAATTCAAAAGTATGGTCGATGAGTAAAGACGACGGCTTCCGATCTGTATTACAGGGACAGAGCATACGACAGCTTAGGAGGAACGTCTGACAGAGCTAGAGGTACGTTACCGACAAGAAACAATCCCCACCACACAATTACGACAGACGATTCTTGTAAAGCTTAATTACAAAAACGAACTAAGAGACTTCTCAGAGCCAATTCACAGGAAGACCAATTTTGAGGGATATCTAGACCCGGAGCCACGATGAGCTATACAACAATCAGTTACCCAGCGCTGATCGATCATTTTCGGAAATGGACATTGAAATGCAGTGGTGTAAACGAGCCAATTGCATTCTTGAGAAGGGTAGAAAAACTTGTGTAAGATAATGGACTTCCCCTGGATCTCATACCCCGAACCATGTCGGAACGACAACCAGAAGTCGACATTTAGGACGGACTTTGTACCGTTTTTCCTCTTCAGTGGGTACTTCGATAAACTGGAAGACAATATTCGGTGAAGAAGACAGCGTCTGATGGAATCCTTCAATGCGGCAGGAAGTAAAAACTGTCCCGCATATACATACATATGTACATACAAGAATACCCAGATGACCTGGACGCTGGAATCCTCGGATCCTCTTCTATTGGGATTCTAGATGACGGCGCAGACCATCTACTGCTGCCGATGGGAGATGATCGATCTTCTAGTCCCTGAAATAAACTTCCCCAGCTCAGTCCGAACTGCCACCGAATGTGGCAGCGTGTCTATTTTACTCCGCTCAAACACAACTGAAAACATCGAGAGACCAAAAAATTCAATGGAACTGAAGTTAATCAACAGCCCGGCAAACGCAAGGTTGCGTCTTTCGTAAAAACACGGAGCGGTACAGAAAGGTGACCAAAGCGACACACAAAGTCTCGATCACAACTTCCTGCAAAAATAGCCGCGCCGCTTTTAAAGACTCAAAACAGCTCATATCTGACATCCTCCAATACTTCTAAGCCGAGACTAACCACGGCTAAATCATGCAGATGCAGGTCAAATAACCACCATTACCTATGTACATGAGACATGATGGCAATCTATGGTAGACCCTATTAATGGTTGAAATTCACCAACGCCCACGTCAGACCAGTATTTGATTTCATTGTTCCGGGTAATATGTAAATATAGGGTCCGCCAAATAACTTCTTTTTTTTTTGAAAATGCTATAAAAAAAACTACTGAATATTTTCTCAAATTTCTTTTTTTATTTGAAAGTTCAATCCTTCCGGTTAATAATGGAAAACAATTTCATTCAAATGGCTGCCTCGGCTGGCCATGCAGTAGCCTACACGATCGGTCCAATTTTTAATCACATTATCGATTGTGTGCAGCTGTATTTCACCAATGGCTTCACGAATATTGTCCTTTAAAGCGTCAATTGTCTCTGGCTTGTCGGCGTAACACTTATCTTTGACGGCACCCCACAGATAATAGTCCAACGCTGTCAAATCGCAGCTCCGAGGTGGCCAAACGACATCAGCTCTGCGGCTGATAATGCGATCTTCAAAAACAGGGCGCAAAACATCGAGTGTAGCTTCGGCTGTGTGGCACGTAGCGCCTTCCTGTTGAAACCAAATGTTGCCAATATCCTCCTCTTCAATTTTTCGTTCAACATGGCCCGATAACGATCGCCATTGACTGTAACGGCCACTCCTTGCTCATTTTCGAAGAAAAATGGCCCAATTATGCCTCTGGACCAAAATCCGCACCAAACAGTGGCTCGTTTTGGGTGCATCGGCTTTTCAATGTAGGCGTGCGGGTTTTCTGTGCCCCAAATGCGACAATTTTGCTTGTTTACATACCCGCCAAGATCAAAATGAGCTTCATCTGAAAAGATGATTTTTTTGGCAAAATCGGCATCTTCTGTAAGTCGATCGCAGGCCCACTTAGCGAAGCGTTGTTCAAGCGTATACACAACCATATTCGTTCAGCGGAAGGATAAAACTAATTATCTGTCAAATCAGACATGAGCTAAGTGTTACCATTCACGAAATAAGCACTACTTGAAAAAAAAAAACGTTCAACACTTTCTTCGCCTTTTTGCAATTGTTTTCCATACTTCTATATTATATATTATTTTTTTAACAAAGGCTGATCCCCAAAAGCCTTCTGTAATATTCTCAACTTATTTGCAGCCGACTTTTTATCCCACAAATAACATTTAATGCAACCTTTGATAATAATTCTCGTTGTGAAGGCCTAAGTTACGTTCTCGGTCCCAGATGATACCTAAGTCAACTAAATACTTGACAGGGGGAACAACTTCATAACAGTAAACGTAGTTCCGGAGGTGAAGAGACGCGATTACGGAGTAAGTCAGTAAGTCAGCTTGCATTTGCTAACAATAGGTTAGGTTAGAGAAGGGGGTGTGATGGTTAGACATCACTTCCACTCGGAGGCCAAGAGGACCATTGTGATTCCCTTCGTTTGTGTGGGTACACTTAAAATTAACCTGTCCTATCACGTGGTGGCTGAAACCACCCCGTGCTCTTAATGAATTTTAGAAGATCCGATATATCTGCATTAGCCACGTCCGCAATCTCTGGAAAGAATCTTTGGCGTAGCGACACTAGGCGTCGATTCTGCAGAGCTGGGAAGTGGCAAAGCAGATGTTGGATCGTCTCGGTTTCTTCCTTTTCGCCGCAGCTCCGGCAGATATCACTCGATCTCGAATTCTATCTCCGGAGCATTGCTCCGATGGGACAGTGTCCTGTGATCACTCCGACGAGCATACGGATCGCCAAGAAACTCGGAGGTCAGGACACTGAAGTCACTGATTAAAAATATCCAACAGTTAATCAAGGAAAATTACAGAATATCTGTAAGTTTGCATTGGAACAAAAGAATTCGTGCTGTAAAATCCAATAGCGCGAGTATGTTCCCGCAAATAAATAAAATATTTCGGAGAAACAATCAGAATGACATTCGGGATCTAAAGCTTCCGAGAACGTCAGACAATGAACGCTTGCTACGAACAGTTAGCATCGATCCGGAGAGCGCCATCCTGGATGATGACTTCTTCGTGATCGAGGATCCTCAGGAGAAGGTGGCGACAGTGGGAGCTGTCTTCCAGGAGGTGTACAAGGTGAATGATAGTATTCGCCCGAACCACCAACTGGAAGATAGAACCCTGCTTCATCACTTCTATCTTCGAAATGATATCGATCATTGGCGATCAGAGAACCTTGGTTTTACAAGGTTCAATGAAGATTTCATGGCAAACAATGTCATCGCCAATGAGGGGGTTAATACCCTGTTCATATCGACGGAAGATCTTCAGATGATCTTCGAGTCATTGAGGAAGAAAAAATCCGCGGGAGTTGACGGTATATCCAATGCTGTGCTTAGGCACCTTCCGCCAGTGGCTGTAGAGAGGTACACCATCCTGTTCAACAATGCACTGAATAATGCATATTATCCAGTGCACTGGAAGACAGCGGTGGTGCAACCAATTCCCAAGAGGGGTAAAGACACATCTAACCCGGAAAATCTCCGGTCAATAAGTCTCCTTCCGAGTATCAGCAAGGTCTTCGAGAAGGTGATCCATAGGGCCCTGTCTAAATGGGTTGAGGACAATAAAATCATCCCGGATAACCAATTCGGTTTCAGAGCGGGGCATAACACTATTCATGCCGCGTCGAAGCTTGTGTCGGATGTCCAATGGAATAAATGCAAGAACCAATGCACGGGTGCCTGTCTGATTGACTTAGAAAAAGCCTTCGACACCGTATGGTTAGAAGGTCTTTATTACAAGCTCAGTCGGCTGGGCATAAGTAAACCACTGCTATATATGATTTTTGACATGTTAACAGGTAGAAAGTTCGTAGTGAAAATTGCCAACGTGACTTCTACCCAAACATTTGAAATCTAAAATGGACTGCAACAGGGTACGGTAAATTCGCCGATCCTTTTCAGCATTTACCTAAGCGATCTGCTAGTTTCTCTTCACCATTCAATAGCGTACGCAGACGACCTAATCGCGTACAGATCAGGTCCAACGATCGACGTCATTGTTACTCTTCTGCAGCGTGACTTCGAAAAAATTCAGCAGTATTGTGATGACTGGAAGTTGAAAATCAACTTCCAGAAATCAGAATCTATATTGTTCAGAACGCCTTTGTCTAGGGCCTCTCGGGACACTAGAAAAAACTGGCGCAGGTTCTTAATTTTAGGACCGGACGGACGTCCACTGGCGAGACAAAGTGTAGTCAGATACCTTGGGATCGTGCTGGATCAGTATCTATATTTTGACAAACATGTAGATGCTGCTCTGGCAAGGGCCCGGGGCGCTTTCACTCTAACAAGATGGCTGTTTCATAGCAGCCAACTTGATTCTAGGGTGAAGGTAATCTGCTACATGGCCTTAATCAGGCCCATGGTTGCCTATGGATGTCCCGTCTGGTTCAATGTGAGAGCCAGCTTAATGGAAAAGATTCGGGTGTTTGAGAGACAATGTCTCAGGACGTGTCATAGGACTACATAGGACACCCGAATCTGAGTACACAAAATTTTACCCGAACGAGGTCCTATACGATAGGGCCAGGATTGTACGGATAGATAATTTCTTGATCAAACTGATTCGAAGCCACGTTGCGAGAGCAATGACTTCGGTCAATAGCCTGATTTTCGGGGCTTACTACCCCAACGACTTATATCACGAGAGAGTGCGCCTTAATGGCTTTGTTCCGCCAGAAGCATTCCTCTATTTAGATAGATGTGGGCTGATCCAGGATAGATTGGCGGTGCCGCTAATCTTCCACGTGGGTCGCAATTCCGTGGAACGGCGATTCCTCTACGAACCCGATGTCGCGCTCCGTGAGCCCGAGCGCCTCAGGTTCTGTAGATCGGTCTCACGCCGGGATCGAGGAGACGTAGTCCGCCAGCATCAACGCTTTTGGTGGCTGGAGAGAGCTACGTCAGTGGACACTTTGAGAGCTTCAGCCTGTTCAAGGCATGGCCTGCCTAACACCAATGGCAGGCTTACATAGGCTAGGGTAGGGTAAGGTAGGGTAGGGTAGGTAGTAGTAGGGTAGTATGTATATAAAAAAAAAAGATATATATATTAAATATATATTATGTATATAGTTTATATATATATATTTTAGTTAAGTTAGATAAGTTAGGTTTAGTTACATTAAGGTAGGCTTAAGTTTTATATATAATACAAAAAATGATAATATGCTAAGTTTTTAATAAAAAAACATTTTTCTTAGCTTAAGCTTGATATAGTAATGTTAGTGGTAAGTTGATATAGTAGTCGAAAGACATAGATTTAAGTTGTTACGTCTATTTTAGAGTGTCCGCCTAGGGCCAGTAAGATATCTAGATTGTTAAGATAGTTAAGCTAGTTTTTAAGCATTTTTGTCTAGGGTAAGATAGATCTAAGAAATTATGAATAAAAATGAATTAAAAACTAAACTAAACTAAACGGATCGCCAAGAGCTTTTTTCATTTCGGTCCAGCGCCAAGAGCTTCTTTGTTTTTCCGATATTGAGCTCTGGCCACGATGATCTTGTCGTTTCTTGTAAGCCAAGACGAATTGGCTTCCTTTATAATTGTGTCATTTATGATCCGGTATAATGCGCTGATCGGTGGTTGCAATGACGAGTCCGCTTCGCTGATGTCCATTTCAGACCCTTGCCTGACCAGTTCGTCTGCTCTTTCGTTCCCTGCGATTGAGCTGTGGCCCGGGACCCAGCAGAGTCTAACTTTGTGGTGTCTGATGGACTTCAGTGAGTCGCGACATTTCATGACAGCCTTTGATCTCGTTATACAGGATTCTATTGACTTCAGTGCAGCCTGGCTTTCTACGAAGACGATATCGGCTACCTGTAGGTGTTTGGCTGCTTTCTCTATTGCCAGGATTTCTGCTTGAAAAACGCTGCACAGATCAGGGAGTCGGAATGATTCCTGTTTGTTGAGGGTATCAGAGTAGAACCCGGCCCCAGTGCCGGTGTCCATTTTCGATCCGTCGGTGAAGAGGGTGATCTCGTGGTCGTTGATTACGGCGTTTGATAGCCACTCTTCTCTGTCGGGGAAAAGGATAGGTATACTGAGAGAGAAGTCATTTTGGGGGGAAATATAGTCGGTCGTAGCTGCGAGGCTACTAAAACCATGTTTCCTTCCCAGGTCGTCTATTATCTTAAGTATGGCCGCATGTCCATAGTTTGTTTGCTTCCACAGAGATGACTCCCTTAGAGAGCGCTCTTTGCAGCGCAACCTTTTATGAATAGATCCAGGGAGAGGAGATCAAGAATCATGTCCAACCCTGCTTGCGGCGTGCTTCTCATGGCTCCCGTTGTACAAACAGCGGTTGACCTTTGTACTTTGTTGAGCATGTTCATATAGCTTTTTGTGCTGCTAGCAGTCCACCAGACTAGGGCCCCATAAGTTAAAATGGGTCTGATGATTGCTGTGTACATCCAATGAATGATGTACGGTTGCAAGCCCCATCTTTTTCCGAAGGTCTTTTTGCATGCATAAAAAGCGTTCAATCCTTTTTTCATCCTTTCCTCCAGGAGAGTTTTGAGTCAAGAATGATGCCTAGATATTTTGCTTCCGCTTTGAGTTTGAGTGGAGTGCTCTCTAACTTTGGGGGAGCAAATATCGGAATTTTCCTTTTCCTGGTGAACAAGACCAGCTCGGTTTTCTGGGGGTTTATTCTCAGACCGTTCTGTCTTGCCCACGAGGAGAGTTCTCTCAGCGCAGATTCCATTAGTTCACTGATAGTTGGTAGAAATTTACCTTTTATCAATATAACCATGTCATCCGCGTACGCTATGATCTTTGTGTCTTTCTCCATAAAGAATTTGAGGATTTTGTTGACTGTAAGAAGCCACAGTAGAGGGGGCGCACACTGT
Source organism: Merodon equestris (assembly GCA_958301585.1). NCBI lineage: Eukaryota > Metazoa > Arthropoda > Insecta > Diptera > Syrphidae > Merodon > Merodon equestris. The sequence continues at coordinate 50,254,929 of OY284413.1, forward strand.
GGTGTGCCTCTAGTTGTCACTTTCCTTATAGAACTGTGTCCAATGTCTGCATTGATAATTCTGTTCTTCGACATATTTTCAATCCAGATTACAATGGATTTGTCTACTTTTATGTCCTCAAGAGCTGTTATTATGGCGTCTGTGTTTACATTGTTCAAGGCCCCCCTCGATGTCGAGGAAGGCTGCCATTGTAAACTCTTTTAAGTTCAGCGAGCCCTCAATTTCACGGACAACACTATGCAGAGCACTTTCCACTGATCTGCCTTTAAGGTAGGCGTGTTGAGTGTTGCATAAGTTGCGTGAGTTGCGTGAGTCCTCTGATGTATAGGTCAAGGAGTCTCTCCAAGGTTTTTAATAGAAACGACGAGAGACTAATTGGCATATAGTCCTTTGCGGCAGTATGGGATGGTTTACCTGCCTTAGGTATGAAAATTACCTTTATTTCTTTCCACTGTGTTGGGATGTACCCCGCGCGCAGGCAATTGGAAAAAATGCTTACGAGATGGGGTACAGTGTGGGTCTGTGTTTTTTGAAGCATCGCTGGCAAGATATCGTCCGGTCCCGGGGATTTAAAGGGTTTGAACGAATTTATTGCCCATGATATTTTATCCGTTGTGATAATCTTGTTTATTACTTTTTCGGTTGTGTGAACCGTAGGAACCGTCGTCTCGTGGTTTCAGGGGTTCTACAGCCTGGGAAGTGGGTTTCAGTCAGCAGTTCTAGAGATTCCTGACTGGATTCTGTCCAAGAACCATCTGGTTTAAGGATGAATCCCGGGACGCAGGGGTCCTTGGATAGGATCTTCCTGAGCCTTGTGGCTTCGTTGAGATCCTCTATTGATTCGCAGAACTCCCGCCAGGATTTAGATTTTGCTGCTCTTATTTTGCTCTTGAATTCGTTGAAGCTGGATTTGTAATTATCCCAGTCTTCGGTTCTTTTTGAGATCTTTGCTCTATTGAATATAGTTCGGGTCCTGGTCCTGAGTTGCTTTAGCTCTGTGGTCCACCAGACTGCGCTGGTCTTCCTGCGAGCTCGTTGCAAAGGACAGTATTTGTTGAAAGCCGCTTTCAGAATTCTCACAAGATTTTCGACTGAATTCTCAATGTAAGTTGGATCAGGATTAGTGGTGGCTTGCGGCGGTACTAACCTATTGGCAACTAGGTTTGAGAAAAGATTCCAGTCTGTCTTCTGAGGCTTTCTGAAAGGTTTCGGTTTTTCTTTATTAACGTTAAGGTTGAAGAGTATCCGGCTGTGGTCCGAAAAGGAACAGTTAGTGGACACTCTCCAATTCTCTACTCGGATGGAGTCGGACTCACTTAGTAAAGTGAGGTCAATTACCTTTTCCCTAACCCGATTGCGAAACGTGGGTGTATTACCTTTGTTGCAAATATTGAGGTTGGTGGAGATAATGAAATCGAAAATGGACTCACTTTTATTGATGTCGCTGCTTCCCCATTGATTGTGGTGTCCGTTGGCGTCGCAGCCTATCAATAGACACAGTCCGCGTGACTTGGCGTGTCGCACGAGTGCTCGGACTGCGTCTGAAGGTGGATCCTTCTCATCGTATGGCGAGTATGCGGACGATAGGAGCAAAATTGATTTGTCCTGTTGTTCGTACGGACACGAGATGATTTTTTTGACACCAAATAGTGAACCTATATTGAATTAGAGGAAGCTGGATTCGCCAGGGGAATCATCAGCTTCTACGGAAAAATGGGAGTTATTTATCACACAGTTAACATCATTAATGGTTGGGAAAAAATATCACTGGGCCGAAGTGGCTTCCTTGGAGGCCGGAGGTAGCATTAATACGATCAGAAATACCAGATCTTAAATTAACATTGTCCTGACGGTGTTCGAGGTAAAATTTTATTCATATGATCGATAGGATAAAACCGGGAGAAATCAAAAGCAGTGAACTTATCTAAAATATAATTTGATGCGAGGTTTCCTCGAAGGCCTTGCTGAAGTCTATGATAACAAGTTGTATCTTGATAAACTCAATTAGGTTAATTGTTGCCTATTGACCTTTTAGGAATGCATGTTGATTAGGGCTTGAGCCAATAGACGATATTCCCAAGGAGTTTGGAAAGAGAGTTTAGCAATATGGCGACTGTTACACATCTCATTCTTTCGTCCTTTTTTTTTTTTGAGGATTGGGACGATGTATGCATTTTTTAAAAGGTAAGAATAGGGTCCCTGTGAAATAGAATTTTGAAATAGGGGTGTGTGAGGTAGGGTCAGATGGTTGTGACTAAGGCAGGAGTTATATTCACTATAGCTATAGGCGTCTGAGGGTAGTGAGAAAAGAGTCATCATCGGGTTGAAGAACCTGTTCGGTGAACGACTGGCTGAAGAAATGGGCAAAAATTGGCAACAAACATATGTATACATATCATTGAAGTAGGAAGACTGTAGGTAAGTAGAAAGTGGAATTGAAGGTAGGTCTGCCACTGTTTGCACCAGGTTAGAGATGAGGTGCAATTCTTTTTTGGCGAATTTGGGATAGATTAATTTGGACGGATAGGTTAAGGCAAGTGATGACTTTGCAGTAAAATAGGTCAAGGCTATCATATTAGGACATGTGCGTGTTAGAGTTACGGAGAATATTCAAGTTAATATTGCTGAACATTATTTATTTTACGGAGTCTGCTCAGAAGTCAATGTCAAGTGAAAATGTTTCCGAGAAAGGAAGATGTAGCGGATCCAATGTAGTGGGAATGCGGTTATAATGTAGTTTTCGACTTCATATTTCGACGAAGTTCAGGTCAAGTTGTAGATTTAGGTTGTTTGTGATGTTACTGAGTTGGAGGAGACGATCTATGAAGATTTCCTTATAAACGAGGTGTCCGTCGCGACGAAGTGTATCTCAACGTCGGATTAATCCATTTTAAGTGCGGAGTCGGAATTGGAATCGCCACAGAAAATGATAATGCCATTAGGGTCAGCGATATCGAATATGGGATCTATGAAGTTGATAACAGTAGTTATGTTAATTATGAGGGTAGAATGTAATAGGGGGCAAGACAGAGCTTCTTTTCCAGAAAGGCGCTTGTAAAGTTGAAACCAGTTTTGGAAGGGTAAGGTATTGTAGCGGCTCTGAATTGCTATTAGAACCGGATCGGCAGTATTGTCATGCCATCTGCACGAAATAGAATACAATTTACGGTAAAAAAAAACTCACTGTTTCCGATATCGCAACCGAGATTCGTTTCAGTTAGAGCAAAAGTGTCTTAAAGCAATTTTTCGGAATGAAGGAGAATGAAGTTGTGCGCAGTCCTAGAGATTCTAGTAATAGATATATTTGGGTCAACTGAACGATTGGTGAAGAGATGTAAGTGTGTTTAGTAATAAAAACAGTTTTTCAGTGAGAATGGGTTCACTGCAGATGTGAGATGTGCTTGGAGCTGACATAGACAACGAACGATCACAGTAGATTACCTCCCAACATATTATCCCTTCGACCTATTTAAAATGCGGGTAATTTTCTTATACGTTTGCTAAAACACCTTTTCATTTCCTTAGCATCAACCGCAATTGTACTTTCATTTTCACTTCAGCGGACGAGGTTTTCCAACCCTAAAAACGGTAAGAAATACCCCATGTTCCGTCTCAAGGCGCCTCCGGGTATGACCTGTCCTCGTATTGTACTGGCCTGGAACATGTGCATGTGAACATGGGAAGAAAAATTCAATCGGTGAATATGGGATATGTTCATGTGCGCTAACTTACGTAGCTTTCTGACGTGGAGTTGTATCCTTGGAACCTCCGAATGGATGGCTTTTTAAAATCTAGACTAACCGACATTAATAAACATACCATTAGAGCTTCGTATAAATATTCTACAATGACAGTCTGTGTATTCATAGATTACGTGACGAAGTTTCCAATCGGCTTAAAAACCACGTGCCTCGGCTCCTCGATTCCAAATAACTCACAACAATTGCCAATTCGAATTCCGTGACATAACCAAAATCATCGAACCAAACAACGTTATTCGATCAATCTCCGTGAAATAAATTCGATCTTGAACCGTCGTTAATCGATCGACTTTAATTATCCACGTCTTTTCAAATTTACACTCCCAAAGTCAATGGTACTCTACCGCACAATCAACGAAGCTCGATACGTGCCACACATTATTCGAATCCGTTCACCACAGGGGCGCTCTGCCTTAGGTAGATATTGTACTCCATGAATATGTGTGCACACATTGAGAACCGCTTTCATACTGCCATTAATTACAACCGGATTGTTTGTTTATCGTTGAAAGTGCAAAGCGACAGAAAAGCAGAAAAAAAAAAATTGAACTGCGATTCGTGTGTGTAACGAAACCAACTCACCTACGAGCATCTCGCTGAAGTAGAAATTTGTTTACGGTTGTGTGAGCGCGAATATATTACACGCACACTGCTGCTCGTAATCGGAATATTTAGTGTTTTCTTTGTAGCTCTCGAGGCAGGTTAAGAGCCCTGTTCAAGTGTCACGCATATGCTTAAAAGGCGGCAGCATTTAGATTTGCGTTTTTATGGGCATTATCTCAATTGTTGTGCTGGTCTTGAATGCACAACCAGGCAAGGTTTTACCAAATAACAATGGAAAATTATCAGCATACACCTTGGGTGTGCAGATTGAGTGTAATAGGGAAGATTGTCAAGGTCTAAGGCGCTAAACAGTGGCGTGAGATTTCCTCTTCTTTTATTCTACTTTCAAAATTAGGGTAAAAGGTCGAAAAATTAGTTATGAAATCATTGTTTTTCTTGGTTCTAGATTATTCTTGCTTTTCTGTCCAACACAATGGATTCGTTGTAGAATTTTCTTTCACTTCTCGGGCCATAATGCTAACGATGATAGTCGCATGGGGCAAGGTCCGATTAGTACGGAGGATAAGGCGAAACATCCCAGAGAAACCTAAACAAATTGTTGTTGGCCGTAAGCCTTGTGACGTCGATGAATCCCAGAACTACAAAGTAGCAAAACCCTCTGCCATGTGCTGGTCTTCTAAATCCTCATAAAGTTCCACGTTCAGACTCGATATTGAATATGTAGTTGATCACATACAGCAACAATATGAGGAAATGCTTAAGTCTAGCTATAATGCCTGCACTATATGTACAACTGAGATGGGCACTGAATCTATTATAGGAACTCAAGTATCGTCCTTGCAAGCAGCGAAACATTACTGGTTCATGATTCGTACAAGGTTGTTTCTAGTCCCTGGCCGAGCGTGAACCTTTAGCTCTAATGAAAATATTTTTATCATTTTTCTTGGCCTTATTTAGTCATCAACAATGCCTATGCTAATGGACTGCCAGATCGATGGAATTCTATGTATGACGAGTCTTGATTATTAGGTATATGCCATATGAGAACCAGACGCTCAGATGAATATCTAGCAGCTTAGTAAGTAAGTTAGTAAGACCTGTTTTCGTCGACCCGTGGTGCCAGATGAAAAATTACTTTTAAAAATGCGAACGGGAAAGGGCAAAAGGCGAGCTTTTTGGACAACAGAACAGAATAAGTGTTGGTAGGACTAAGCCCGAGCGACGCGTAACCGTAAGAAACCTGAAACCACAAAAAGCCCAAAATGTTGACCGCGACTCATCCAGGAAGTGAAATGAAATGAATCGCAAAAAAGAGTGGGAGAATGGACTCAGGCTTTTTGATTTGGCGGTGTGAAACCTACATAGATGCCAGCATGAGCTTGCTACATCTCAAGTTCTAAAGGATGGGCCAAATACAAGTTTCTTTTTAAAATTGCAATAAAATGAACAAAATTTACATTTTCTCCATGTATTATGGCTTTATTAGTAAGGACAAACATTCCCATTAATTATGAAATACATACAAACTCCAAGTAGCAGCCTCGGCTGGCTTCGCAATAGTGCATTCCGCACCCCAATTTTCAAAGATCTTTTTGACGGTTTCGGGCTGTAGCTCACGATACTGATGATGATATTGACCTTAAGTGCTTGAATCGTTTCTGAATTGTTGGCATAACATCGGTCCTTCACAGTTCTCCACAAAAAAAAAAAAAGTCCAAAGGAGTCAAATCGCAGCTCCGAGCGGCCAATTGACATCGTCAAGACGGCTGATAACACGATTTGGTGCGCAAAAGATCGATTTTGGCATGGGCTGTGTGGCATGGCGCGCCATCCTGCATGAAACAGAGGTCGTCCAAATCCATGTCTTCAATTTCAGTAAAAAAAAAAAAAATCGTTAACATAGCTCTGAAACGCACGCCCACCGTTGACAGAAACGTTGTTCCCAGCCTCATTTTCGAAGAAAGAGGATACAAATGCCACCACTCAATCCGCACCAAACTGTTACTCTCTGTGGATGCATTGGCTTCTCGACAACATTGTCCGGGTTTTCCGAGCCCCAAAGGCGGCAATTTTATTTGTCAACGTAGCCGCCGATATGAAAATCCGCCTCGTCAGAAAAGATGATTTTGAGCCCAAAATCGTTGTCCAATTCAAGCTGCTCTAAAGCTCAAACTGCGAAGCGATAACGGACCTTGTAAGCGAATAATCCGAGATCTTTGTGCAGAATTTTCCTCAGGCTTGTGGGTGAAATGTTGAGCTGTTGAGATCGATGGCGAGTTGATGTTCGTGAATTGAGTCTCACACTCTCGGCCACAGCAGCCACATTCTCATCTGTGCGTATCGTACGACGACGGGGATCATGAGTGTTGTTCACTACGAACACCAGTCCCACGAACTTTTTGCACAAATTTGCGTACAGCAGTCAAATCGCCATGGGTGCTTCATTTCGGCCAAAACTTATTTTAAAAAAACACATTGTTCGGGCTACACAGCACACTTTGGATATAAGTTTCAATATTTCCCAATGTTGTTCAAGCGTAAAGCGACTCATTTCGTTCCGTGAATGTATGATTCTGACTTTCTGTCAAGATTTCGAGCGGGTAACAGCTGTCAGTGTCAAAATAACCTATGATTTAAAAAAACAAAACCACTGGATGATCCACTCTTTGCAAAGAGGTTTGCCGGTCGGCGTATTAGTCAACCAAGTTGATCACATTGTCATCAAAGTCAGATATTCTTCCTTTCGGGTCTTTCAAAACCTGGTTAGGAGCATACACCAGTTCATCTGTAAGATATGGTCAGAGGAGAGCCTGCTCGATGAATGAATGCCCGACTGTAAAAACTGTAGAATGATCTTCTGAACATCACCTACGAGATCTTCCCTAGGGTATTGTGCCATCATCTGACACCATCCGACGATTAATTATTCGCACTGTGGCACTCATTACCTGTTTGTCGACTTTAAAGCTACATATGGCGGCGTATATGTATAGAAACGAGTTGTATCGCGCCATATTCAGTTTTATAGTCCCAGCCAAACCTAGTAGGAGCATGCAGGAAGATTACGACGAACACTCCCTGCTCTGTCAGGGACAAGTATGAGATTGGGGTATAAGATAAGACCATGGGCTCTTATGAGACAATTTTAACATCGCTCTTGAAAATATTGTGCAAAACTCATTGGCCAATACTGGAGATATGACCTAGTTAAAGCCCGTAAAGCTGCTTACATACTATGTGGATTGTATAAATGTGATTGTACGTAAGTAGCGAGATATCAATGATGCCTTGGCGAGCATTAAATAGGACGCGGCATACACCAGTAGGTTTGATGATAAATGGACGCACACAACCATTGCTTTTCTTGGCTAAAACAGTTGCAACTACTAGGTGTGCAACTTTGCTTCCGCCGTTTTTTCCTCAACATTTTAATGAAACAAATTGGTTACACATGTATCATTCAAAGTATTTTCCATCGCTGGCCACTACTTTCTCCCATCTTTCGGGCAGTGTACGAATCCCGCGTCGAAAAAATTGTTCATCTTTTGAAGCGACCCACGAATCGATCCAATTTGTGACTTCTTCATGAGATCGGAAGTGTTGGTCAGCCAGCCCATGCGCCATTGGTCGAAACAGGTGATAGTCGGAGGGAGCAATGTCTGGAGAATACGGCGGGTGGGGTAGGACTTCTCATTTTAACGTTTCCAAGTACGTTTTGACCTCTTATGCAACGTGGGGTCGAGCGTTGTCGTGCTGCAAAATCATTTTATCGTGCCTCTCCCAGTATTGCGGCCGTTTGTCTTTTAATGCTCTACTTAAACGCATTAGTTGCGTTCGATAACGAGCATCTATGATTGTTTCACTTGGTTTTAACACCTCATATTACACGGGGGCCGAGCTGGTCTCACCAAATGCAGAGAATGATCTTGGAGCTGTAGATATTTGGTTTGGCCGTTGACGTGGAAGCATAGCCGGGATATCCCCATGATTTTTTGCGTTTAGGGCTATCGTAATGAACTCATTTTCGTCGCCGGTCACAATGCCTGTTCACAAACACACAAACGCCGTTCAACGTCTCTTGGTTTCAACTCATACGGGACACAAGTTTCTTCTTTCTGAGTCATGCCCATGGCCTTGAGAGTTTTGAAATGGCTTACTGTGTCATTCCCACTGATCATGCCAATTCTTCTTGCGTTTGACACGAGTCTTCACTCAGCAATGTCTCCAATTCTGCATCTTCGAAAACTTTCTTCCACCACTATACCAGTCTTCGATGTTAAAATCACCGTTCTTGAAACGTTAAAACCACTCACGATACGTTTTTTCACTAATAGCGTCCTCACCATACGTGTCGAGAGCATTCGATGAGACTCAGCTGCTGTTTTCTTCATATTGAAGCAACACAGTAAGACCTCCCGCAAATGACGAGAATTTGGCTCGTAAACTGACATTACAACTTGAGAACAACTTTATGATGCAGACAGAAATCGACTAATGTTTGAATGATGTTCTGTGAACCGAGGTCCAAGCCAACTGCTTGACGTCTGCGATCTGTTTTTTTTTTTGACCGCTACTTACCGTTATCACCACATATCGGCAAACGGCGGAAGCAAAGTTGTACACCTTATATGAATAATAGCACCTGTCATACTACACAGAGGCATGGATCTTATCTTATAAAAATTCTGAAGGCATTTAGGACCATACTGGGCTAATGTACATTACGGCTTCTTCACGAATAGTTTTTGGATTCAACCTCCGCGGACAACATTCTAGAGAATACGGGTGTTCCAGAGGACGTTGACTAGTGCAAGACAAGTTGTTTTAGGCCCAAGTTCCAGGTTCACTGCCCACCGTACAACATAATTAGGAATGAACGATCCGTTCGCCACTGAATGTCTGCGCCGTAATGCGGAAGGTTTTACACAGTTGAAAAGGGCTCAATGGCTCTATTCTGCACAATTTTGTACACAAACGTGATGACTGGAGTTTTAGGGCATGATAATCAAGAAAATAGGTCCATTTGATGTGTTTGGAGGGCTTAAGACAGATTTCAGGCCGCAGATAGCTGGCAAGCCTTTTAATATCGGTTCTGTTAAGTTTTACTAACCTTGCAGAATGTCAATCCTGGCATCCGCTGTATGGCATGTAGCGCCGTGCTGGAACCACATGTCGTCTAGGTCCAGATGGTTCAATTTGGGCCATAAGAAATTGGTTGTCGTTGTTCTGTAGCGCTCGCTATTGACGGTGACCGTCTCATCAACGCTGTTTTAGAAAAAGTATATACCACGCCGGCCCAAAATCTAAATCAGACGGTAACTTTTGAGGATGCACAGTCACCTGAGGAGCCTCGTGTGGGTTGGTGTTTTATCCAAAAGTGCGCCTCGTCGCTAAAGATTATTTTTCGGCCAAAATTGATGTCCCCTTCGAAACCCTAAGCCCAATCAGCGAGCAAACGGCGTTGTCTATGGTCATGAACTTTGCTCCTGGTTCAATTAGGTCTAAGACCCTATGCAAATTTCGCCAAGTTGCAGTATGCGAAAGGCCGAATTCTTGTGCACAACAAGCAAACGACTGCCTCGGGTTCTGCTGTTCTCGGTCGAACTTGCATACGAATGTTGACTGATTCATTACCGAAGTCCAAATTTGGCCGCCAAACTTTGAAGAGTTGACTGTGAAGGGTCACCACGTCTGCCGTAAAATGGGCAACTTGTGCAACGTTTGCACTAACACTCATTTCGATAGTAGAGTTTTATCATTTGCACGTACTTAATCGTGTAACTTGCCATGGTGATTTGGTATCAATAACTGAATAATAAACAATAGATTTGACGTATTTGGTTTTTCATCAAAACAACATGTCCTCCAAAATCTACCCGCTTAAATTGAAAAACCCTTTACCTTATCCAGAAAGGGAAAACTTTGAAAACACTAATTTCAATAGGTGTCTTCAGATATGAAAATTTAAAATATTTTTTTCGGCCGCTGCTATTTTTATGTTGCAGCTGTAAAAATATCAGGACTTGTCTCATATACTGATAAACTTGAAAGTGCCTTAGGTTAGGTTGAATAGGGGTTCAAATCCCCTTTCCAACTACAATATAATGGTTGCGAGTGCCGGAAATAAGATTTCATTGTTCTTGATTTTCATACTCAAATATAAATCAGAATCAAGTTCTAAAAAAACCACTAGCACACGGCAAAATATTTCTTTGTTTATTGAATAATATCTCACACGGCCACTCATATATCTTAGAACTGTCTGACGTTTTGAGCAGTTTTAGTTTGGTTCTCGGTTAACGACTTTACTTACTTTTACTTCCTGTATCGACTCGCTCAACGAAATCGCGCAAATGGTACATTGAGCGCTAAACATATAAAGTTGAAAAAATTAAAAGATGCCGCCTGCATGTTCGTGTGATTTATGCGGGTTCGTTAAACTGATACGCAATTGGAGAAATTTTATTATTTAATTAACAAACTAACGCGCGCTTACTAATTAGTCTAGGCAGCTCGCCCTCTTTTCACTTCCAATATAAGATAACATCCTACATTCGACAGAAATTGGTTTTAATCTTGAAAGAAGTTCCTTCTTGTCGCAAAGACAAAACTTATAAGTCTCAAAGGTACATTCGTTCGCCATGAATTTATCGTGCAATCGTAACCCATGTACATATGCTGTGGAAAGGAATAAGCCAGGTAACAAAGCAATCTGACCTAGATTCTTACTATTAATCTCAAGACTCAGCGATCACAACATTCCATAAAACACAGCACGCTGGTATGGTAGCGTAAAGCTATTAAGCATAACCAGTTCCAGTGACGGTGCACCAAGGGTAGAGGGAGTTATGTAATCCGTGACTAATCCGACGCACAGTGTTTTGCTTTTCTTATGCCCCATTGTATCCATTGACATTGAACTTCGATTTAATGCCAAACGATTTGCTTATGTCCTACATGCGCTGGTTTAGTGGTCAGACGGTTTTTTTTTTTTTTTTTTATTTACAACCGTGATTCATGCTTTTTTTTTTAACGCTTTACTCGTGCTTTTTAATTAATTCCACATAGCCATTGCCTTACACTTGTATTCCTTGTACTCATGTGCTTATGGCCAATAATTTTAAATGGAGGATTAAGTACACCTTTATGGGACAACTGGTGACTTACGCGTATGTTTCCTGTACTCATCACGAAATGAGTGAAATTCATGACCGACAAAGTGACGTGCTCCGCATACCTATTACTCCATTCCATTACTCTGCAATTCAAAAGTTGTTGAAAATATCATGCTTCGAATGGTTTCTGAATTCGATATGAAGGTTTATGAGGTGTTTTTACGATTGGGCTCTCTCGCATCTTGCTTTGTTCTCAATCACTCTTCGCTAATCTCGTTAAAGGGTCTCAGAAAAGTGGGTTTTTCAAAAGTGAATTTCTCGAATTCCCTCAAATGCTAATGCTGATCGTCCGCATAAACAACACTCGCCTGCTTTTTTTCTCGATCCAGTCATACGTATATGGACGTTGGTCATTGAAAATCCAATACATGAATATCGGTCTTCATAAAGCTCGAACTATGGATGGCAATGGTATGCTAATCGACTCTGGTCTCTCTGGTTGATGTGAACTTGTATTACTTTTGCTGGACGAGCTTAAACTTGGTCACAATACAACGAAGGCAGCCAAAACACCATCAGTGCGTTTGGAACTAGAAAACAGGATGGCTGACACGAACTGTTACCAACTTCTTCTGATTATGTCTTACCTATACCCTATACCTATAACCTTACCTTTTTTTTTTTTTGAGGCTTCTGCTATCTGTTGGAGCACTCAGACACAAATACTGGTCCATTGTACTGCCAGACAGACACCTTAGATGGCGTTGGAGCTCATGTGGAGCCAGAGCCAAGCTTCTTTTTACTCACTTATGTTGTGTGCGATTTGTTTTTTCACATAAGTGAACGGAACCTAAAGCTTAATGCCGATTCCGAACGGCGAGAGCCGAGAAGCTTTTTCATGGCAAGTATACAACGGGGGGTTTTGCCAGTACCCCGCCGAGGAGGGACGCTGCGAAATAATCATTCGATGGCGTTGGTGTTATCGGGATCCGAACTCGCTCATCTTGCGTCAGCGGCCGACACACTACCCACTGCGCCACGGCGCTCCCTACCCTTGCTTCTCGGCCTGACTTCAGTTATCAGATTCTTTCCGTAAGGGTCATCTACCGCCCTCTCAACTTCTTTGTGGTATGCAAACCCCTTACCAAAAATAAATTTCATCATGTTTGAGAACAGTTGGATATCTGATGTTGCCTAATTATGAGAATAGGGTGCATTGCCGAGCAAATCGTATCCCAAATCTTGCAGTTTCCCCCATCACCAAAGCACATTTGTGTACAGGTGCGTTGTCCTGGTGGAAGATAATTTTTTTTCTTCTTCAAGCCAGGTCTCTTCTCGCGAATTTTGTCATCCAGCTGGTCAAGTAAATTGGAGGGACATTCACCTGTAATTGTTTTTCCTCTATAAGGTAGTCAATTAACAGGATCGCTTTCGCATCTCAAAAGACGCTGTCCATGACCTTTCCGGTAGATGTGGTCGCTTTGCTCTGAAGCAGCGACCCACTGCTTGGACTGCTGTATCGTTTCTGTCGCGTAATAATAGACTCATGTCTCATGCATGGTGACAAATCGCAGGACAAATTCGTTCCGATCCCTATTGAATCAGTCCTAAGATTGCTGCGAAAATCGTTTGGGCATTTGCTTTTGATTGGCATTCATGCAGCTACCATCTTGCGCTTCTGAGCTTTCGCATCCCTAATCCTTTTTGCTAGATATTTCGCAGCCTTTCTTCCGATATCTCTACAACCTTAGCCAACCAAGTCACCTTCACTCGCCTATCGTCCAACATGATATCATCAACTTTTTCGATAGGTTCCGGTGTGATTGTGGTTTTTGGCCGTCCTTCACGTGATTCATCTTCGAAGAATGTGGGACCACGTTTAATACAGCGTGCACCATCTCATATGGGTCGATGTAAATTTCGAATAACTTCAACAATTCTCAACCGATTTTGGAAATTCAAAAACTTTTATTCAATTTAGACCTTTACAATTAGATAAGATTAATTTTTGAAAACAATTGAGACAAAAAAGAGTTCCAGAAACCTACGTGCGAGTGATTATGGACATGTACGAGAGAGCAACGACAAGAGTAAGATGCACCGCAGGAGTCACCGAAGAGTTCGCAATCAAAGTCGGTGTACACCAAGGGAGCGTCCTCAGCCCACTGCTTTTTATAGCAGTCCTTGATTGCTTGCTTGAAGGAAAAGTGACGGACCCCAATGTGCACCAGCTATTCTTTGCTGACGATGGGGCCATTATAAGTGATGATCAGGCGTCCCTACAACGAGCACTTGATGTGTGGGTGGACATTTTTGAGGGACACGGGTATCGTATTAATTCAAAGAAGACAGAGTATCTGTGCTGCCCGTTCTCTGACCCTCATTAGCCTATTCCAGACATTTACTTGAATGGAAGAGTGCTTCCCAAGTGTGAAAAGTTTAAATATCTGGGATCTATGATTAATAGACAAGCAACTTTTGATGACGACATCAAACATCGCGTAAGCGTAGGGTGGATGAAGTGGCGGGAAAACTCCGCCATCTTCTGTGATCGAAAAATGCCCCCTAAGCTGAAAGGAAGGCTCTACACTTCAGTTGTACATCCGGCGCTCACATACGGTTCACAATGCTGGACAATGCACAAAAAGTATGAGAGCAAATTAACGGCAACTGAAATGAAGATGCTTCGCATGACAGCGGGAGTAACACAGCGTGACAGAATTAGAAGTTCAAAGATCCGAGGAAGCCTCCACGTAAAAGAAACCATCACAAGAAATATAGAGCGCGACCGACTCAGTTGGTATTGCCATGTTCAAAGGAGAGATCCTTTGAAACCCGTCCAAAAGGCGTTATCAATCAACATTCCAATTTCAACACGCAAAAAAGGCAGGCCGAAAAACAATTGGTGCAAACAAATGCAAAAACACCAGCATTTGATTGGCCTCAGCGATGAAGTAATCCCAAACCGGGAAGCCTGCCGCTACTTTCTGAGGTCAAACCGGCGGACCCCACAAGCGGACCAGTAGGAATGCAGTTAAGTGGGAAGGTTATGGTCCTACACTTCTGACCATAACAACTCCGGAGAAAAAAGGAAAAGAAGAAGAAGAATATCAATTAAATGACCGCCTTTATTGCCGATGCAAAAAATGGGCTCGTTTTCGCGTATTTTCCATGACATTTTCGAGCATTTCAGTCGAAATTTCTGCGATTTCCGCACGAATGTTTCTTTTGAGCTGTTTTATTGTCTTCGGGCCGTTAGCATACACCTTGCTTTTCAAGTAACCCCAAAGAAAAAACTCTGCTGAAGTCAAATCCGCCGATCTCGGAGGCCAGTCAATATCGCCCTTTTTTGACACCAATCTTCCAGGGAACTTTTTACGCAAAAGGTTCATTGTTTTGTCTGCAGTATGCCGTCTTGTTGCAACCAAAAGTGCCATCTTGTGGCAAAATTCTTTGAGTTATCTACACTTTGAATGGAAATAAGTGAAGATCATCCTTTAAAATTCTCCGCAAAGTGGTCCCACTGATGCCTAACTGCTGCGAATGGCGCCGATATGACAAACTTGGGTCTTCTTGATCACTGGCCTTCACAGACTGAATACAATAGATGAGTTTGAATGCCGCGGACGTGGCCTAGGTTGCTCACGAGGGCTTGCCACAGAACCAAATTGAAAAAAAAAATCGAGGCCCAACGACGAATTGTATCTTTTTTGGGCGCAACATGATCACGATATTTTGCACGATACGCACGTTGAGTTAGCACAATCGGGCGTTAATTTTTAATGAACATTGAAACTATTTCCGCGCGTTCTTTTGGTGTGAAGCGATTCATGGTTAAAATTGTACTGAATTACGATTCCAAAATGCTATGACATATGAAAATCGGTTGACAATTGTTGAAGTTATTCGTAGTTTACATCGACCCATATGAGATGGCGCACTCTGTATCAGCTATCAGGGGTTGACATCCAAGGAGCAAAGTCGCCGTAAACTTTTGTCAACTTCGGATGATTTTCCTTAGGAGTTAATCCATCCAACAGGAAGAATTTAAGATATTCAAGTTTATCCATTTCAACAACAACTTGAGCGATTTATCAACGAACTAATAAAACGTGCACCCAGGCAGGAAATATAAATGTTAGCTAATTGGGACGCTTTCTCTGTGTCAGGTCGACACCTTTTCACCTTAGCCTTGTAGTGTTATTGCCATTTTTAGCTTGAAAATCACAACACATAATTGTTATTGAACAAAATGTTTGTGAATCGCACTATTCCGCTTTGGAAGTTGTCCGAAAAGGTGTTTTTTTTTATATAATTCGTGCAGGTTCAAGAGTGTACGCTCTTTTGGTGTTTGTCACACAACCTGGACGGGGTGCAGATGGTTTGTGTCGAAGATGTTCGTTCACTACTCTTCGGGGGTGGTTGCCCTAGATAGGATTTGAGAGATTCGACTGAATTTGCGTTGGTTGTAGTTCATAGTAACTCTTTTGTTTCCAAAATTATGGTGTTATATTGGAAATGCACAAATAGAGTATGAATTTTGAAGTGATCTTATGTTATCTTGGAGTGTGGAGGCTAGAATCGTTAGTTTCTGAGCTAGCTAACACATATCCAGAAATTGGGTGCAATATCCGAGTACATATTTCGAAAAATGAGTTCAGACAAAGCCTTAAATCAAGTTGCCAATCGCGAAACATCGGCTCCTCTGACGAAGTACCATTTTTAATCGAGCAGCAGATCAAGTAGCAAAATGGTGGAATTTACTTACCAGAGAGGTCGTACGATAATTTCGAACAAAGTATGGCCATCAGGAAGCATGTGCCACGGTTTTTGATGGTTTGAGTAATAGTGACTGCCGATGGTAGGTGTCCGGTCCTACTTTTGGGCCATGGCGTTAAGATAAAAGCGATCGTTTATCGTGAAACTATATTGAAGTTGTAGGCACCCAAGCTTTCTCCCGTTGGGAATCCATTAATTTTCTCTGTCCGGGGCATTTCAAGGACCAAAACTAGCACCAAAAAAATATTAAACAATGGATGCACTCATGTTAGCGCTTCGCCGGGAATGGACCTTGACCATCTCAAGGAAATTGAAATTGCTAAAGATGAGCAGATCGAAAATATAAGTTCGATTTTTTTTTTAATTTTTTTTTTTTTTCGTAAACGAGAAACAACCTAACTCGTTCCCTGTTCAACGGGATATATCAAAAGCAGTACTTGCATGATAGCTGGACTGAGTTATAGCCATTTTTACTTATCCTATTCTTGTCATCTTTTCGTAAAGTATCTGGCCATGTCACCAAAGTTGTTTCCGGACGATTTTGAAAGTATCCGACTCCGTGGTGTATAATGTTTTCCACATCGATCAACTACAGACTATTTTCCTACATAGACATATGACAGATCTATGACATGTTATTTTATTGTTTATTTTCATAGCAAAATGCATTCATAAAACGCTCGGACCAGTAGTGTGTTTGAGTCCAATATTCCCATAGGACGGTTAATGATGTAAACAAGCAATACGGGTAGTATGTTTACACATCAATGATTTATTATCTGTTGAATGCGCTACTCTGTTTTACTTTGAACCATCTATCGTGCATGAAATCGTTGTTGATAATCTGTAATCTAGACGGATCGAAACAAAGTGGATTTGGTTAACTCGTTAGCAACACAAATAATTGGAATTGGCTTGGAGAACTTTAATTAAAAATAATTTGAGGTGGAGTGGTCACAGGTCGGATTCTCCTTTTTTTCTATTTCATTGGATTGAGTCAAAGGTTTTTGAATTCGATTTTCAATGGGGTTTAAGTTCGGATTTTGAGCTGACCACGGAACGAGATGTATATTGTTGACCTCCAGTGAAGATTTAATGGCCCTGTAGTAATGCTTCAGATCGTTATTTCGCTGGAAGATCCATTTCAACAACAAATTCCCACCAAACTTCCCATTTGAATTATTGCTTTGGATGTCTTTATACATCTCACTCGCCATTTTTTATATATTTAGACCATAGGTCCAACGCGGGATGATGTGAGACAACCCCAGATCATCACCGATGAACTACCATGCTTGACTGTTTTCTACGTGTATTTCGGGTCCCATTCTTTCAATTGAGGACGTCTTCCCTCACATCCTTAATCCCTCAGCACCCGCCCTGACTAATACGTCAACGTCTGCTACAGCCAGTTCTTCATCTCTCCCACCATCTACAAACCAATCTTCGACAACATTTGTCAACTCCCAATCTTTCGTTGATCCCCTACTGCCACCATCAGTCAAACTGACCCCATCGAATGTCTCCAGGTTAAGAGATAAAAGATCTATGAGAACATTCGTCTCTTTTTGGCTTACTTTCATGACAAATCCGACTCGGTTTGCTATGAAAGTAAAAAAAGCGAAATGGTCCCAACTCAAGAGGAACTCAACACCCAAAAAAAGTATCGAACGACCTTGATACTTTCAGACAATATATATGTACGTCTAGACGTATATCGCACCTTCAGCATAGCAAAGCTGATCATGATAGGTTTTTTCGTCCCTAAAAGTCTCCCCCTCCCTGCGACTCTTAACTCTTCCCGAAAACCTACCTCTTACCTTTTATTATCACTAAAACTCAGGCAGTCTTGCAGCATTCACATGCCCTACCTTTTGAAATCTTTGCCTTAACCGAAACGAATCCCTAGTATAAACAACCTTGAACTATTCCCATAAAATTTTAATGTTTATCGCGACGATGATGTTAATCGACCTACTGATGGTTGTCCATGCCGCGGTGTCCTCCTAGCCGTCCGAAACTCCTGACTCCTCCCTCATAGCAATTTCATCTTCGCTGTGTCTCGACTTTGTTTCTATTAAGATTGTACTACCCCGGAAATCGCTTTTACATTTTCCCATCACAACCTATTAAACCATATAAATTGGCCATTGATACAATCGATAATTTAATTGATTTACGGGATCCCCAAGACGAGATCCTAGTTTTCGGTGACTTCAACTTTCCTCATCTTAAATGGATCTCTTCAAACGACCAATCGTTTTACATGGCTTCTAATCCCACAGCAGCCAAAAAATATCTCTTCTCAGATCGTCTATGATATTAATTTTACATGGCCAGACAACTAGACCTCGTTTTCACAACTAACCCCCCAGTTTCAGCTTGTCCGCTGTCCCTATCAACTAACCTTGTTAACTACGAAAGAAAATCTGACTCTATCCTTCAATGATGAAACTTCCAATGATCCTCATAACATCGCCAACCTTTTTGCCATCTTTTTCAATCAATCCTTCATCCATGACTCCTTTGCACCTGATCCTACTTATTTCTACTATTTACCAAAACTTCTCATTTGGTCCATTTCTCCCTCGTAGTGTCGACCCCGACATAAAAGCAACTTACTGATGAATTCACTTCTGGCCCCGACGGCCTCCCTGTAATATACATATTTAAAAAAAAAAAATGTTCCTTCCTTTCTCTACCTCTCAAAAATCTTCAGCCTATCATTTTCTCAAGGTGAATTCCCCTGAATATGAAAAACCTCTTTTATAACAGCTATACACAACTACCGTCTCATTGCCAAACTGACACATATACCTAACATTTTCGAAAGTATTTTGTATGATAATTTAAGTTTTCAATGCAAGTCTTTAATCTCCCCCAGACAACACGGCTTCAAACACGAACCTTATTGAATTCATATCCTTCACCCTTTCAGTCTTAGAAAATGGCAAGGAACTCAATGCTATTTCAACTGACTTCAGTAAGGCTTCTGATAAAACTTCACACAAATTAATACTCTTCAAACTATCTTCCCTTGGCTTTGAACCCAGCGTTCGCTTTAGATCTGCCCTCTGTAGCCCCTTCCTTGCTTCCTCCGGTGTCCCCCAAGGCAGTCATTTAGGTTCGCTTCTTTTTTATCCTTACCAATAACGATATTGAAATGGTTATCAAACATTCCCACATCTCACTATATGCCGACGACACTAAGATCTTCAAGATCATTTCCTCAGAACATGACATTTCCTTTATTCAATCGGACCTCAACAGTTTTTCCACCTGGTATTCAAAGATTTGCCTTCACCTTAACATTTCCAAATATCAATCTATTACTTTCTCTCGCAAACGTATCAAACCAACTTCCTGTCTCTCTCCATAATCAACCCCTTTCGACCGTTTAAGTGATCCGCGATCTTTGCGAATTATGTGACCAGGAACTCAATTTCCTTGCATATGTATATCAGCCATATAATTCTTAAGGCCAATCCTGCACACGGCTTCGTGAAACGATGGTCTAAAGAGTTTTCCAATCCCTACGTCACTCGGTCTCTCTACATAACTTTTGTTCGCCCTATTCTCGAATACGTCTCTCAAGTTTGGTCTCCTTACCATCATACACAAAATTCTAGAATCAAGAGTAGCCAACGTGTTTTTTCCGTTTTGCTCTTCATGACTTATCCTGGGATAATCTTCTGATCCTACCTCCCTATCAAGACCGCCCAAAACTTATTATTGAACTCGCTGGAAGAACGAAGAAGAATATCCGACATCCTTTTCATCCATCGACTCCTCTCAGGTACCATTGACTGCGCGACCCTATACAACTCTATCTTTTTCAACACTAGCCCGAAATCCCACCTCTCGTACCTCCTATGGCTCCAATGAACCTATCTCCCGTATGCTGCGGAATGTTAACACAAAGACTTCAACATCAGCAGTCTCTAGTTTCCTAGATTGTAAGTTATTATATTACCAAATTTAAATTATATATGGTCTCCGATCGTTTCCAAACACATAGAATTTGGACTTATCGCTTCAGACCAATCTCCAAAAATGTAGGTCTTCAGGAAGGTGACGAATTGTTTTTGTCTTGTGCGAATTGTAACCTTCCCGCAATATTTTTCTTTGATGCGTTTGGCTGACGTCTCGTAATTCTTCCACTCAAATTAATTTATTTTAATCGTCTACGGACGTCTGGGAAGACATACTTACGGCATAATCGACCTCTATATGAGCTCGTAGCTGAGATGACGTTAAAAAAGAATTAGACCTACTCAACCGAATCTACTGTCTATTTTCAGTAATCGTGGTTTTGCGTGATTTACGAGTGGTACGTGATAGGTCATTAAAAGTTGTATTTTTTCAGTAATATTAAATACATTCTTGACCTCACCGTGTAAAAAGCCTAGCCTCCACTACTTTAGCAATTGTTTTGGGTTTTTGGAAGTTTTTCAGATTATTTTTCTCTCGCATATGTTGGGGCTCTTACACTTACCCAGTTTTAGTAACTTTAACTAACTACGATCAAAAAAAAAAATTCATGTTAGACGAGCAGACAGCTTACCTTAATTACCCATTAACTTCTCACAAACAACTGCTCACTATTTCGTCCATGAATATTTTCTACCGTCGTCTTGTCAATTTAAATGTAAAATAACGGCACTTTAGAATCACAAAAACAAAGACCCATAAAATAAACGAAAACTAATTTTTCTCCAGGAATTGTCGCTTCGTATTTTGTGGCTAATTTGTATGAGCACAAGTCTAGGTCTAAAATATGGAGTTCCATTAATAGTCGGTTTTATGTTTCCCGCAAGGGAAACAATTCAACAATAGAAATGCGAAGTTTGTTAATTTTTCACCAGCAGCAGACCTCACTAAATACTAGCAATAAATGTAGAAGAAGTCTTCGATGAATGTGGAAGAGAAGCGAGTGGTTATTATGGTCGGCTATCCAAGGAAAAACCTCTTGCGAATTTGCATAACAGATGAATTGGATTAAAATTCATGAAGGAACACAAAAAATAAGGAGGCAAGACGATTGGATAATGTAATCCTTACCGATGAAAATAAATACGAAACTTGTTCGAAAAATAAGGTGACTTAATTTTTCTCCAAAAAAATATTTATTTGATGAATAAAATCTCCCTCGGATATAATACTCTTACGCCAGCGATTTTATCAATCCTCGAAGCACTTCTGATATGAACTTTTTGGTAGAGCCTTGAACTCTTTCAGCCATGTGGTCTTTATCTCCCCAATCGAGCTCCGTACTTTCATGGGTCTTCTCAGTTTTGGAAAAAGAAGAAACTCGTAAATCGGCAAGTCCGGTGAATACTGTGGCTGAGGCATGATTACGGTAATGTTTTTGGATAAAAAAATTACGCCCAAGCAACGATGGGTGAACGTTTTATTCGTATTGATTTATACAAACGGTACATAAATCAAACTTAAGACTCCATAACGACCTCACGACCTTTAAGCAAGAATTCATAATGAACCACGCCATTCTAATCTAAGGAAAAAGCGAATAATACCTTCACATGTGATCGAACTTAGCATGCTTTTTCGATATTGACTCCTCTGATCGACCAGAATTATATACACATGTTTTGTTTTCAGTCATGGCCCTTTTCAGCAAATCTTTTGGTCAAAACTTAGCAATTTTGGAACAAACTTCATTTTGTTCAAACCGTTCATTTTTTTTTTAATAGCAAAAAATCGCCAAGCACACCAAAGCAGGTCTAACCTTATGTCTGAAAAACTAAATATTCAAAAGTACGTAACTTGCGAAATTCATGAAGTCAACTAATTTTTTTTAACAATCTCCGTAGAACCTGATGGGAGTACAAGGTGGCGCAAAATTAATCATCCAATTAATTTGAATTACTTTTTTACTAAATAAAAAAATATATTTTGAGTGATGGTAATCTTTACTTGGACCTTTACAATTTTTTTCTGTTAAGTGGAAAAGACAATATCCGTCAAGTGGCTGCCGTCAGTGTTGATACACACTTGTAGCCGTTTTATCGCATTTTCCATGACTTTCCGGTGATAACTGTTCGCATTCCTGGTTGATGTTTCTTCGTTCCCAACGACATCAACAGCCACAATTGCAATATTCTCGGCCGTACGACCACGTCCTGCATGGTCTCCTGTATTTCCAGTCTATTGGAATCGAGTAGATAAACGCCAGAATGTTTGCCCAGTTGGCGCGACACGATTAGGAAATCGACATCGAAATTCGCGCTGCGCTAACATTACCGTCCCGTTATTGTTCAAAAAATCGACACAATTATTTCATGCTCTTGCGGAGTATACCGCTCCATTGCTTGTCTGTTTGTACACTATAGCTGTCTAGTTCACAAAGGTCAAATATGATTGAAGTATAACATCTTCCGATAGGGTGATTAATTTTGCGCCACTTTGTATTATAGTGTGGCGGAAGGCAAATAAGAAGTTTAGGAACAACACATCCCACGCATGGAAGACGCCAAGCATTGTTATGAGGCTGTATTCCGGTCAAAGGCGTTAGAGATGTATATAAAAGTGGTTGAACATCACTCGTATTATTATTCACGGCCATTTGGAACTTGGAAATACGGAGAATCGTACCTTCTGTTTTAAGTTCCTCCTTATATTTTCCTACAATCCACGGCGCGGCCTACCTGTATGTCTTTTCCCTCTGGTTTTTCACTCATTATTCTTTTACCTGTTTGTCTACTGTCCATTCGTTCTACGTGCTCTACTCATCTTAGCCTTCCCAATTTAATTACTAAAATAGAGTTCCTTAAGTTCTTGATTCTGTAGCTCGCTCAATTCGCCTCTTTCACCATAGATTCTCCTTAAAATCTTATTTTTTAGAACCCGAAATCTGTTTGCCTGATTCTTAGCCCGAGATCGGGTTTCACATCCGTAAAGTATCACTGGCATTATTATGATTTTAAAAATATGAATTTTTTGACTGTATGAGAGTGTCTTCTTCGCGGAGAAACATGCATTGCCCCTATGCAGCCTTTATGTCGTTTTGGCCTAGATATTTGAACTTTCTCAAGGCGTTCATTGACTAAAGGGTGGGCCAGTGGTTTTTTATTTAATTATTTTGACACTGACTGCTGTTTCCCGCATGAAATCTGGACAGAAAGACAGTATCATACATCCGCGGAACGAAATGAGTCACTTCACGCTTGAACAACGTTGGGAAATATTGAAAACTTATTTCCAAAATGAGTGCTGTGTAAAAATAAGTTTTGGCCGAAATGAAGCACCCACCGCGACTGCTGTACACAAGTTTGTGCAAAAAATTTGTGAGACTGGCATGCTAGTGGTCCCCGTCATCGTACGGTGTTCACAGATGAGAATGTGGCTGCTGTGGCCGAGAGTGTAAAACTCAAATCACGAACATCAGCCCGACATCGATCTCAGCAGCTCAACATTTCCCGCACTAGCCTGAAAAGAATTCTGCGCAAAGGTCTCGGATTATTCGCTCACAAGGTCCAATTAACTCAGCAATTGAAGGCACGCGACCATCCGCTTCGTTATCGCTTCGCAGTTTGGGCCTTAGAGCAGCTTGAATTGGACAACGATTTTGGGCGAAAAATCATCTTTTCTGACGAGGCGCATATTCATTTCGGCGGCTACGTTAACAAACAAAATTGCCGCATCTGGGACTCGAAAAACCCGCATGTTATTGTCGAGAAGGCAATGCATCCACCGAGAGTGACATTTTGGTGCGGATTGTGGAGTGGTGGCGTCATTGGACCATTTTTCTTCGAAAATGAGGTTGGGAACAACGTTTCGGTCAACGATGGGCGTTACAGAGCCATGTTAACCGAATGTTTTTTTTTTTTTTTAACTGAAATTGAAGACATGGATTTGAACGACCTCTGGTCCATGCAGGATGGCGCGCCATGCCACACAGCCTATGCCCCAACCGATCTTTTGCACACCAAATTCCCAATCCGTGTTACCAGCCGTCTTAGCGATGCCAATTTATCGCCTCGGACTTGCGATTTGAGCCTTTGTATTTTTTTTTTTGAGGGGACGGACCGATGTTATGCCCACAATCTGGAAACGATTTAAGCACATAAGGCCAATATGGACCAAGCAAATCGTGAGCTACAGCCAAAAACCAGCAAAAAGTCTTGGAAGATTGGGGTGACAGAATGCGCTGTCGGCAAAGCCAGCCGATGCAGCCACGTGAACGCCATTAATTTTTCGACCGTCAACGTGAGCTTAAGCGGATGCGATTCCGTAAATGGAACTCATCATCCAGTTCAGTTCAACTTCATTTAAGAAGTAATGACAAGGCGTCTCCATGTTTTAATCCTTCACGCCTCTTGAATGTTTCAGACAAGACGTTTCGTGCATTGTTTCTGCTGTATACTTGTATGAGTTTCACCGACTTTTAAGGGATTCCCAACCCCTTTTTAAAATCTACGAATTCCACGAACGGTGGACCTTTTAATGGAAATATCATTTCTTCTCTAAAAGCTGACGTTTAGAGAAAATCTGGTCATTCGAGTCGAGCGATTCCTCCTGAAGCCAGACCGGTAGTCTCCGATCAATTCCTTCGCGTCAGTCTCAAGGAGAATATTTGACAAAACCTTGTAACAACTGTGTCTGGTGTCTCTTTATAAATACGGAAATGATGACCGAGTTTTTTTCATTCCTTGGGGATGGGTCCATTGTTGAAGATACGAGTAGTTGTGATGAGCCAATGTAACTTCTCTGTCAATTCATCTCCAGCATATTTTTTTAATTCGGAACCATTCCTTCACAACCGTTTTTATTGCTGAATATACTGCTACTGCTTGTCTATGCCATCTAGTAGGCCAAACCGGTTATTAATTTGGCATCGGCGTTGGATGCGGGGGTCCTTTAACTGTTCAACATGAATGTTAATTCCGCTTTTGATTTTTTTATTTTATTGGAACATATTTTACTACTTGTTTTCGACATCCGCATTCCAAGTTTACCGCAAATAAAAAAAACGACTGACTTCTAATTGTGATAAAAATACCCCCAACGGCTCTGCTCATCAAAAGAGCTGACAGAAATGATTTCGCATCATCAGCACTAGCACCGAACCGTATGTAAATGCGTTCTCGCAAGCAAAGTGTCTGTACCGCAAACGTTCGAAAACGTATCACGTAAAACGCCGGCAAGGAAGCGATTTGAAAACAAAAAAAAGAGAACTGAGTGCGAGAAAATCTCGGGGGTTGCCGGATTGAGTGGAGAGTAAAAGTAAAAAAAGAAAATTTTATCAGAATTCACGAAACTCAGAAGCTTGCAACTACAAAAGTGATTAAGAGCAACAGCTACTCGTATGCACGTCTGTTGTTATTGTATGATTGGAAGACACTCCCGGTGGTTTACTCGATGTCACGCTATTTGAATTCTACTTCGCACCGTTTTCTGTCTTTCAATTCCCACGTTTGCCGTCTATTTTTAGAAGACACTATTCTTCTTTCCGCTGCCGTTTAGCAGCGGTATAGTGTATGCAAAAACACTGTGTTTTCATATGACTTTTCTATTTTTCGGCGTCTTTAGGTCAATGGGAGAGCAACCCAAGGTAATGTGTTAGATTCGAAACGGGCATTGAACTGTGTTGCTAGCAATAAGAAATATCTATTCAACAAGGATAAGGTGACATTGTGAAATTCACATTTCACTTCCAACCCTGGAATTCGG
This sequence comes from Merodon equestris, assembly GCA_958301585.1. Classification (NCBI taxonomy): domain Eukaryota; kingdom Metazoa; phylum Arthropoda; class Insecta; order Diptera; family Syrphidae; genus Merodon; species Merodon equestris. The sequence continues at coordinate 50,280,841 of OY284413.1, forward strand.
AGATTGCGTGGAGATTTCGTTTATTTAGATTGGTACAGAGATATGTCTGAAGGTGCCAGTGGCAGTCGGAAATCTCGTAATGTGTTGTGAAATGAAGAGCAAGTGTTTGAAGTGCGGTTGAATTAAACATTTTGTTTGGCGCTTAAATTAAAAAAATAAGCAAAAGCATGGTGGAGTCGTTGGAAAGAAAGAAACGAGTTTTCGTTAACGAGATTTGAAATCGACCAACAACATTGTCCGTTGCTACTATACATATCTTTCGTGAGTGACAGATTGTCTTTTATTTATATTTTTTTCTGGAATAAGTTTCGTGAGAAATGCGTTGACATTCGTCATGCATCCAGATTCGGGGTACATTAAAAACAAAAAGCTTTGTTGAAATGAAAACAAACAAGTTTTTGTGCATATTTGTGGCAAACTTCTTCCATGACGGTGAATTATTCAAACCTACGTTTGTTGACGTTGGAAAGCAGTCGTTTTTAAAGTACATTATCATTTTTGATAAAACACGTGGGCATAAGGTGCCTAAGTTGGCTAAATTAGTTTTGGAATACAATAGACTCGCGATAAAGTGAACTAATAAAAAAATTACCTGTTAATACGAGAAATTGTTCACATTACCGAACATCCAAGTTTGAAAGCATTCTATAGTAAAGTCAGTAAAAGGTACAAGCTTAGAAATATATTTTCTTAATTCATATTTTTATTACGGCCACACGTGTACAGTATTTCATTATTACATTCTTAAAAAATAACAGCCCATGATACAGTGGTGGAAAAAATAATAGAAACAAATAGATAAAAAATAGATTAATCGTTCAGAAACAATGTATTTGAGGAAAAATAAGAATAAAAATATACTGATACAGGTTGCGCCATCTCCTATGGGTCGATGTAAACTTCGAATAACTTCAACAATTGTCAACCGATTTTCATATGTCATAGCATTTTGGAATCGTCAATTCAGTACAATTTTAACCATGAACCGGTTCATACCAAAAGAACGCGCGGAAATAGTTCCCATGTTTATCCATTGTGCTAACTCAACGTGCGTATCGTGCAAAATATCGTGATCGTGTTGCGCCCAAGAAAGATACAATTCGTCGTTGGGCCTTGAATTTTTTTTCAATTTGGTTCTGTGGCAAGCCCTCGTGAGCAACCTAGGCCACGTCCACGGCGTTCAAACTCATCTATTCAGTCTGTGAAGGCCAGTGTTCGGCGCCGTTCGCAGCAGTTGGGGCCACTTTGCGGAGAATTTTAAAGGATGATCTTCACTCATTTCCGTACAAAGTGCAGATAACTCAAAGAATTTTGCCACAAGATGAGCCACGGCGCTTGGCATACGCACAAAATGTCGTTGCAATGATTAATGCTGAGCCGGAGATCTGGCAGCAAAATTTGATGACCGATGAGGCACATTTTACGCTCTCTGGCTCAGTTAATAAACAAAATTGTCGCATCTGGGCCACCGAAAATCCTCACATTATTCACGAAGAATTTACTGTTTGGGACGGTGTATGCGCTAAAATGATCATTGGACCGTATTTCTTCAAAGTTGGCGATACAGTGGATGGCGATCGATATCGGTGGATATTGGCCCAGAAATGCGTGAAAAGTGCTTATTTCATTTTTGGTTTCAACAAGACGGTGCGACATGCCATACTGCGAACAAAACAATGAAGCTTTTTCTTTGGGGATACTTGATAAGCAAGGTGTATGCTAACGGCCCGAAGACAATAGAACAGCTCAAAAGAAACATTCGTGCGGAAATCGCAGAAATTTCGACCGAAATGCTCGAAAATGTCATGGAGAATGCGCGAAATCGAGCCCATTTTTCCATCGGCAATAAAGGCGGTCATTTAATTGATATTGTTTTCAAAAATTAATCAAAATAAATTGGAAAAAATCAGGGAGTTTAAATGATTCCTGTTTGTGCAGGATATCGGAGTGATTGACGGTAACGGTAAACGTAGTTCTCACGGCTATCTATGAACCAAATAGTGCATTTTTCCTGGTGCATTGATAGTTCTTGTAGTGCCATAAGTATCTCATTGGACTTACCTATTCAACCAGAAATGAGCTTCTTAAGACAATTCTCTGAAGACAATTCTTCTTTAGAAAAGCGAATCTTTCTCCAGCTTTTCTAAGGCCCACTCACCGAAAATTCGAAGCGAGTTGTTTCGTTCCTTTAAGGGAAGTGGTTGGTAGGAACATCTTGGCTTGTCTGCTACTTTCCGTTTGTTTCCAGTAGTGGTTGGCCGTGTTGCTCGACCATTCATTTATGTAGCGTTTTATGGTGCTGATAGGTATGCCGCAGAATGGTCTTGGCATTATGAATGGTGATGCAGAACCTTTTCTTGCTAATAGGTCTGCTTTTTCGTTTCCTATATGGCCACTGTGCCCAGGTATCCACATGAGGTGAACTCTGTTTGTGTTGGCCAGCTGGCGTAATATGTTAGTTGTAAGCAGTCCCATACCAATTTAGAGGCGACTTCGTAGCTTTTGAGGGCTAGAAGTGCAGTCTTGCTGTCAGAGAGAATATAAATGTCTTTATGGTTAAAGCTCTGTTTATATTTTCTCTGAGGCAGAGTTCAATTCCGAATGTTCCTGCTTGCAATACCGAGTTGTATCTGTCTATGCTGTGATAGATGTGTGATCCAGTGTTGGCTCCGTATACTCCAGCCCCAACACCTTCGTTCGTTTTGGATCCATCTGTATGGTACCATAGGATTGACGATCGAAGGAAGGTCTATTTTGCTCTCAGGTGTATCGAGAGAGAATTGTGACCTTAAAGTTTTGGCTGAAGTTATACCTTCAAAGATAATTGTCTATGTGAAGTATTTTTAGGATTTCATGCCTGTTTAGTTCATTAAGAATGTCAGGAATTAGAGTCATCCTCCGCGATGGGTCTATGGACGAATATTATTGCTTCAAGTTGGAGGTGTACGGGTGGTAGGTCCGTGATGATTTCTACCGCTGCTGTGGGGGTTACTCAGTAGGTTGAAATAGTAAAAGTAAAATGCTGGAAAAGCGCAAAAAATATTTTTCACAGAACACGAATTTTGACAATAAAGTTAAATAGTTGTAAGCTTTGTTTGAGTGTAAATCTTTCCATGGTAAAATGGCAATGCCCATTGAACATGTCCAATTTTGATACGTATCACAAATTACGCGTGAACTGTCAAAAACAGAACACGGAAAAACCAAACAATAATAAAATCACCCTTTATAATATTATTGAAGATTTCTAAAAAAATGCCATTTCGTAAACGAAGATTATGTTGCAGCCAATCATTTGCTTGATTCATTTCAAAGTCGTCAGCTTTTGTTTTATCTCCCCGTAATCATTTACCGATTCTCTTAATGTTTACCTTATTAACTCTGTTATCATTCTATTTTCAGTTACGTTATAAATAAATTGAACCAAATTGGGCGTTGAAAAATCAATGAATGGGCTTACGGAACACAACTAGAACGCCCTCACTAGCTGCCAGCGATAATCATTCCACGATTCATCCCATATCTGCCCTGTTGCCACATCTTCAGCCATCAACTCCTCCGCAGCCAGATGCAGCAATTTCAGGCAATATGGCACCAGCTCTCACTGAGCCCTTAAGCCCCACAAATAAATTGTCCTCATCAGCGGCATCGGCATCGCCAAGGCCAACTGCTGCGGGCAGTCCTCTTCAAAACAACAACAACAATCACACCAACAATGCTGCTTCTCTAAACGATCACATTACAATAACTCAAACCAACTCGAATCATAATATCCGTATTAACTCGGACAAAAACACGCCAGCGCTTTCGCCGACAGCCGCTGCAGCAGCAACAACAGCCAAAGGAGCTTTTCAACTAGCCTTTGAGCAAAGCGTTGCCGTACACAAGTCTACACACATAGTAAATGGAGACACACAACCGGTGAACACATCTCAAATGGGCCCCATGTGCGATCCACAGTCATCGCAACCGCCGCCGACAGCAATCAACTCGACACCACAAATCAAACCGAGTCCACAAATAGATCCGGAAACTGCAGCGAAAATCATTACCTCGCAGTTCGAAGAGTTCCCAAGTGATATCGAGGAAGCTATTACCGCGGAGATTTGTCTAAAGCAAAAATTGAAAGCGAGCGAGAATCAGGAGAGTGCCTCGGACGAGTTAGAAGATTCCCAGAAGCCCATGGATAACATAATCGATCGAAATGAAGATCAAACCCGACAAACTGGAGTTGTTGATGACACTAAAGAGCCGGAAAAGGAACTTAAATCAAACGAGAAATCAAAAGTGAATATAATCTCCGTGCAGGAACTGCCGCCGGTCAAGACAGACTCCACGGTGACGGCCTCTGAAGATGACAATCTGGAGGAAGATGATAACATTGAAGGTAATTCGCTTTTTTCCATCCCAAAAACGTGTATTCACATCTCTTCTTATTTCAGAGCGCCTGAAACAATTGGACAGCACGGAGGAATGTAACTTGCCGATCAATCAAGATGATAGTATGCCTACGACACCAACGCGATCCACGTCCGCACAAATCATGGCGCAACTTACGCCGACTAACAACATACCGACGACCATTTCCATGTCCTCGTTAACGCCACAGAGTATGACCTCCACTATGGGAGGCAGCAGTGGCACGCAGAAGGATTTTAAGGACAACACCAGCGAAATGGATCACGATATCGATGAAGATCTCTTGCAAGTTCTCAAGGGCCTCGATACAACGTCCGGCGGTGATCTGTGCGATTTTGCCGGCCTTCTAAGTGAATACGGGATGAACTACGAGGATGTGAATCCCCCAAATGCTAAGGACAATCCACTCAAGGAAGTCCAGGCCGAGATTGAAAAGATCCAGCAGACGATGAAGCGAAAAATCGATTTTCTCTGCCGACGTCTTCGTAGACTTCAATCACGTTATATGAGCAAACAAGCAAGTGAAGAGATCTCGGGACTCTTCGAATGGTCGGCTCGCACCACCAAACGGAAGGACAGTGATTCAGACCATCAACAGCTGACGTTTGCTGAGGAGAAGTACCATCCAGTATCAATGTTAACAATGCGAAATGTCTTGAAGAAGATCGAAAGTGTCGCGACCAATGCACAGCATGTTTCGCCACTGAAGAAACAACAGCAAATGTACCCCAGCAAGTCGGATCCAACGACAAATCAAACGGAAATCGTAGTGCCGACGTATGACGACAAGGTAACCGAGGAAATCGGGCGTGTGTGCGGGTTGTTGCAATCCGAAATGCGTGAAGTACAGAGCGCTATGGACTCGGATGCAACCGCATCGAGTTCCGGGGGTGAATCTGCTGATGAGATGGTCACATACAACAACCAGATACAGGATCCTCTCCCTATGTAAGGCTACGCAATACGATTTCCTCATAAAACTATAATTTTTTGTTCTATTTCTAGATCGAAACGGGCAGCTTGGCGTTACTCGCGCGACCGTGCCTTCATTGCATCGCGATGGTCGTGGTTGTCATCCCAAATATCTGATTTGGAGTTTCGAATTCGTCAACACAATGATTTGTATCAAAAACTGCGTCAGCAGAAGTGCAAGGTGACGTTAAAGAGTTCATCCGAAGCCGTAGGTGCTTCAGCGACGTCTGGAAGTTCATCTGTCAATGGCTACCGTGGCGTACTGCCAGGTGCAGGAAACGCAAAAACGTCAGCATACACAGCAGCTGACGATGCAGATATCGAGGCAACCAACAGCGATGGGACCCATGATACGACGCAGGGTGCATGCCGCACTAGGGCCTTTCAGAGTAGTGGTTTTAGAAAGCGGAAGCTGTTCCAAACGGCGAATGTACATACGATATCCAAGAAAGCTGCAAGACCGAGGTTTGTTTAAAACGTCTATCGACAATTGATCTAGTTCTCACGATTCTCTCGCCTTTTGTAGCACAATAAAATGCGGCTGCCAGTGGCCACTTCATCCGTGCGCTCTATGCACCGGACGCTCAGATCCTACAGCACCGCGTGACCTCCCGGACACGATGATGTTGCCGCAAAGGGTAGCTCTCCTCGATCCCGGTTACCATCCGGTTCTGAGTTTCCTCGAAGGTGCGTGCATCGATCTCATTCTTAGCCACAATTCTAATCGCCTTCTCTATCTCCCTCTCTCTCTTCCTCACCTTAAAGAAATTTCAAGTTCGATTTATTTCGAGTCAATATCACGCGATCCCGATTGGCAGAATCGCGTCGTACGCAGTACAGCTAAATCGGTAATGAAAGGTGCACTCGCGGCACAGCGTGCAGCCGAACGCGAAGAACAACGCGGAGCCTATGCCACAAGTGGGCGAATAACACCGAATACACCAAACGTCTCGAGTACAACCAGCACGGGCAAGCGAAAGTACCAGAAACGGAATCATCATCAGGACATCCACGGCGGCGGCAGTCACACGACAACGCCACTTGTGGCCAACAGTAAATTATTGTAAACAATAAAAATCTGATAAAAATTTTATTAACATAAAACAAAAACAATTTCGCCACCCTCTCTCTCTCTCTCTCTTTCCATTTCCATTGTGGTATCTTCCTTTTCTGTGTCTTTCTGTCTTTGTGCTGCAATCGAATGGAATTGGAATTTGGCAGAACTCGGAAAAAACTCGAAGAAGTACCATCGTCACCGATCGCTCGACTACAGTCATCATTATCGGAAAAATCTCGGCAAGAACAACAGCAATCACCATCATCAGATGTCGTCACAACACCAACGAAATGCCGAGCAATCCAATCACCACCCAGCACATTCATCATCGATCTACCAGCACTCAAAAAATAAGATTCGCAAACTATCATCAGCATCAGCAGCAGCAGTAACATTAAACCAGGGCGGAAGCTATCATTATAACAGTAATAATACAACGGCATCAATAACAGCAAATTCAAGTCATCATCATCTCAGCAGTCAGCAGCACCAAAGTTACAACAACGAATTGAATTTCCTGCACTGTGACAGCCTCGACGGAGCCACCACGGCTAATGGGCTAATGCGGTCAGCAGGACGCAGTCGAACTTCATCGCCAACGCATGGTGGCGCTGGTGGACACCACAGGTATGTCATTTCATAATCGACAATTTGAGAAACTTTATTCAGTAATGTCTTACAGATCTCTCGAGAGAAAAAGTCGTAGTTCATACGATATAGACAACATTGTCATTCCCTACAGCGTTGCGGCGGCCACACGGGTCGAAGTGATTCCTTACAAAGAAATTCCAACGCCAAAGTAAGTCCGACAATCAAATATTCTATTGGATTCCGACAAAATCTTGCTTTACAGATGGCGAATAATCGACTACGATGCCGAGGATACCACCACGGGCATCGAAAGCACAGCCGCGACACATTCAATAGGAGAGAGCATGATCAAACAATCCGATAGTATTGAGGAGAAATCGGAGAATCTCTCACCTAACCTATTGGTCGATCCAAAACGGTTAAGTGACGCAGATATGGACTTTAAAATGGATACTAAAGCAACACCTGAAGCTTCGCTTCGCGGCAGTATTGATATGATAGACGAGGAGGAAGGTGAAGAGGATATATCGGATGAAGCTATGATATTGCGTCATGAACGGGCACTGATTGAGGAGCGTCGAAAATTCCAAACTTTTATGAAATTCCCGTGGAGTACGAGATCGCGAGCTAATCGTCGTCTCGATAGCCGAACCGAGTCGAGTGGCGCCAACACGCCGGATCCAACTTCTGCTCCGAACACACCGAGTGCAGGGGGAGATCAGGAGGTATATATTGGCCCCTCAACCCCCTTATTTTTTCAAATCTAATTTGTATTTTTTCTCGATATAGTCTATTCCGTCGCCGTTCGGACCATCGACCCCGCTTACTCCGCTGGAAAGCATTTCAGAGACTGGTGACAATGCTAGTAAGATTGAAGTAAAATATTCTCCTTGATTCCGGATACATTTCTGTAATATCATTTTAGACAACATAAGCATTTCAGCTGGTGGACCTCCTATTACGAATGCATTCAATAGTTCATTCTATAAACGACAGGAACGGCGCAGGACTGTGTCTGCCAAAAGGGACAAGGAGGACTTGCGTCGAAGTTCCACTCCTGATCCACGAGAAGTGAGTATTTAATTTAAACTCCCTATGATGTCGAAACGTGTTACTAGTGGCATGAGTTGCACGAGTTACTAGTGGCATTAGCGTAGTTAGTCCTTAAGGTCTTATCGCCGTACATCATAATGTGGAGTTCCAAGGCAATGACTTCTTTATTTCTACGTACTGTCCAGATCGCCTCAGCATATATTTATTTTTTTTTAAATTGGCTAGTTCTAACAAATAGAATAGAACACTGCAACCAGTGTAGGTCTATTGTGCCTACTAGCCAATTAGACGAGGAATTTCTCTACTTGCTTAATATAGCGTGCGCCATCTCATATGGGTCGATGTAAATTTCGAATAACTTCAACAATTCTCAACCGATTTTGGCAATTCAAAAACTTTTATTCAATTTAGGCTTTACAATTTATTTTGATTAAGTTTTGAAAACAATATCAATTAAATGACCGCCTTTATTGCCGAAGCAAAATGGCAAATGGGCTCGTTTTCGCGGATTCTCCATGACATTTTCGAGCATTTCGGTCGAAATTTCTGCGATTTCCGCACGAATGTTTCTTTTGAGCTGTTCTATTGTCTTCGGGCCGTTAGCATACACCTTGCTTTTCAAGTATCCCCAAAGAAAAAAGTCTGGAGGAGTCAAATCCGGCGATCTCGGAGGCCAGTCAATAGCCCTTTTTTGACACCAATCGGTCATCAAAATTTGCTGTCAGAAATCCGGCTCGGCATTAATCATTGCAACGACATTTTGTGCGTATGCCAAGCGCCGTGGCTCATCTTGTGGCAAAATTATTTTGAGTTATCTGCACTTTGTATGGAAATAAGTGAATATCATCCTTTAAAATTCTCCGCAAAGTGGTCCCACTGATGCCTAACTGCTGCGAACGGCACCGATATGACAAGCTTGTGTCTTCTTGCACACTGGCCTTCACAGACTGAATAGATGAGTTTAAACGCCGCGGACGTGGCCTAGGTTGCTCACGAGAGCTTGCCACAGAACCAAATTGACAATTGTTGAAGTTATTCCAAGTTTACATCGACCCATATGAGATGGCGCACTCTGAGCTGAGGTTAACCCTCGTAGGAGCTGAGCAGAACCCCTTTCTAAGATGGCGGAAGAGGCAGCACAGTCGCATAGTATATGCTCTGACGTTACCTCGTCCTTTAGACAGAGTCGACGCTCCGTTTCAGACGAAAGGTTAATTTTGTTAAGATGATATCTCAGGCGACAGTCTCGCGAGAGGTAGCGATTTCATTGCCCTTTATTCTCTTGTGACCTGGCACCCAACGGAGTTTGACTTTATTTCTTTTGCCTAGGTCTCGCAGGGCATCGTGACATTCCTTGACGGATTTTGAGTTCGTACTATACGAACCCAACGCTTTGAACGCTGCCTGACTGAGGGTATATTGATGGTTACACCTCTTATGTCAGTCTCTAAGTTTAGGTTGACGCACTTTAGGATGGCGTATAGTTCGACTTGGGAGACACTGAGATTAGTTCCCAGGGCCTTCGATATCTTCCGATTTGGAAGGCCTTTGACGTTTAGCAAGGGATCAAAGATAAACGTGTGTGCTAATGCGTCCGAAACCGTGGTTGTCATATCTCCAGTTCAGACAAGTGGTACAATGGTCTGGTGTTTGTCATGCAACCTGGACGGGTTTTTTTTTTTTTTTTTTTTTTTTTTTTTTTTTTTTTTTTTTTTTTTATAATTCGTGCAGGTTCAAGAGTTACGCTCTTTTGATGTTTGTCACACAACCTGGACGGGGTGCAGATGGTTTGTCTCTAAGATGTTCGTTCACTACTCTCCGGGGGTGGTTGTCTTGGGATTCGAGAGATTCGACTGAATTTGTCGCGTTGTTTGTAGTTTTACAGTAACTTTATTCCATGCCATTAAGATCTTATATTGGAAATGCACACGCAGAGTATGAATTTTGAAGGGGTGCAGATGGTTTGTGTCGAGGGTTGTCTGCGGGGTTGGTTGTCCTAGATAGGATTTGAGAGATTCGACTGAATTTGCGTTGGTTGTAGTTCACAGTAACTCTTTTGTTTTCATGTCAATAAGGTGTTATATTGGAAATGCACACACAAAGTATGGAATTTAAAGTGATCTTATGCTGCGAGTTATGCCTTCTTCAGCACTTTTTGATCATCTCTTATCCACAACTGATGTTTTTGCACAGTTTTCCGTACAGGAATTGTTCTTGACTATGGACGGATTTGAACTACAGACCTTCGGCTCAACAGTCGATGATGATTACCATTGCACCAGGACCACCCCCGATCAGTGCCTCTTGGGCTGCGGTCGGGCAAGTTGGCATGGCGTCTGTAAAGCCGGGACCTGCTAGCCTTTGAAGGCGTTGAAGTTTAATTATTGTAGTTTTCCGTTCAACTTTTGTCCACCATCAGCATATAAAGTGGCAGAGATGTGCACCCTGGATAATAGGATTATCTTTGTTTGGCTTGTGAACCATCCGACGTAGATTCTATTTCATTAAACTGATGTCGATGAAATGACAATGACTTGATTGAGTTGTAATATTGTGGGTAATCGTTGTCTGAAATCAATTCTTCACGTGAATGATAAATCCCACCTTCGTATGCAAAGCTGCTTTCACTAACCCAGGTTTCAAGCAATGATGCATATTCCCGTAGTGATCCCTGAAACCCCTCTGACTTATTTCGAAAGAAGTGTACACGAGCCAGGAATAACCGCAGCACACATATTCGACGTATTAAATTCCAATTCGCCTAACAACTTTCGCAAAAAGATCCTTCAATATCCCAAATGTTTTTGGTCATTCCCTAACATAAAACATCACCCATCGTCGTCTTCTTACATGGCGTAGCAGCTCATGGAGAACCAGAGCCAAGCTTCTCTCATTAAAATATTAGCTGTTACACTCTAAAGCTGCTTTAAAGTAAGCTCTAGACTACCAGTTTGTTCTTTATCCACTTTTGTATAAGAGTACCTCAATAGCAACATGGAATTGGTCCACTTCCCCACTCGTATAATTGCAAAGATTTTGGACGGTCTTGACAAACCACTGCGTCAACCTTTCGACCACTACCCACACTGTTGAGCCCTTCCCAAGCCGAGGGAAAGCAGCACTTGTCCAACAAATGTCCTTTCGCCTTGAATTACTGAGCCATTTCACTAACATCTCTCCTTCCTAAGCTTCTTCAATGGATGAAAAACGATCTTTCCTGCCATAAGTTCTGTTACAAATATAAAACGCTATAAAAAAAAAATAGTGTATTCAAATTATTTCATTTACATAAAGGGTCCGCCAAATAATTTTTTTTTTGAAAATGCCATAAAAAAAACTACTGAATATTTTCTCAAATTTCTTTTTTTATTTGAAAGTACAAACCTTCCGGTTAATAATGGAAAATAATTTCATTCAAATGGCTGCCTCGGCTGGCCATGCAGTAGCCTACACGATCGGTCCAATTTTTAAGCACATTATCGACTGTGTGCAGCTGTATTTCACCAATGGCTTCACGAATATTGTCCTTTAAAGCGTCAATTGTCTCTGGCTTGTCGGCGTAACACTTATCTTTGACGGCACCCCACAAATAATAGTCCAACTGTGTCAAATCGCAGCTCCGAGGTGGCCAAACGACATCAGCTCTGCGGCTGATAATGCGATCTTCAAAAACAGGGCGCAAAACATCGAGTGTAGCTTCGGCTGTGTGGCACGTAGCGCCGTCCTGTTGAAACCAAATGTTGCCAATATCCTCCTCTTCAATTTTTGTGAACAAAAATTGGTTCAACATGGCCCGATAACGATCGCCATTGACTGTAACGGCCACTCCTTGCTCATTTTCGAAGAAAAATGGCCCAATTATGCCTCTGGACCATAATCCGCACCAAACAGTGGCTCGTTTTGGGTGCACCGGCTTTTCAATGTACGCGTGCGGGTTTTCTGTGCCCCAAATGCGACAATTTTGCTTGTTTACATACCCGCCAAGATCAAAATGAGCTTCATCTGAAAAGATGATTTTTTTGGCAAAATCGGCATCTTCTGTAAGTCGATCGCAGGCCCACTTAGCGAAGCGAAAACGCATTGGATGGTCAGTTGGCTTCAACTCCTGAACCAATTGGACTTTGTATGGCGTCATACCAAGGTCTTTATGCAAAATTCGTCTCAATGATGTCTCCGAAATGTTCAATTGTTGAGAACGACGGTGAATTGATGTTGATGGCGCTTCACGCACACTTTCTGCCGCAGCAGCAATATTCTCGGGTGTACGCACTGTTTTTGGCTTTTCACGCTTTGGTTTATCGATGAGGATGCCAGTTTCTTTCACTTTTTTCACAAGATAACGAACATACGGAGCTGACGGTGCTTCTCTTCTTCCAAAATCCGTACGCAATTTTCGCACACATTCTGCAACATTACCATGATTTTCAAAGTAATGTCGCAATATTTCCCAGCGTTGTTCAAGCGTATACACAACCATATTCGTTCAGCGGAAGGGTAAAACTAATTATCTGTCAAATCAGACATGAGCTAAGTGTTACCATTCACGAAATAAGCACTACTTGAAAAAAAAAAAAACGTTAGATGGCGGACCCTTTATTAGAACAAAATATTTATTATTAAAAAAAATTGATTCATTCGAAATGACCGCCCTTTCGCTTTAACACAAGCTTGCACACGGTGTGGCATTGGGCTATAGCGGCACGTACGGTTTCCGGCAGGCCATTTTCTCTAATTCTGACCACAAACCATAATCCAGTGGATTCAGATCTGGACTCCCCGAATATTGATTCTGAGCCAATCCTGCGTGGTTTTGGCTTTGTGCGCTGGAGTAGAATCCTGTTGGTAGATTCGTCTGTACCCAAAGGGCGTTGGTCAAACCCTTCACAACACTCTCTAGCACATCTTGGTAAACCTTTGCATTCGTTTTTACGGCCTTTTCACACATATATGGAGGGATGTGACACCATGGTGAAAGACCCCCCACCAAACCATTACGGAAACGGGATGATGGCCGCATTGAACCATTGGAACAACTTTTTTCGCTTCTTTAGATGAAGTGGCATGAATTTTGTCATTTTGTTTGTTAAAAACTTCTTCCACGGCAAACATTTTCTTATCCGTAAACAGAATGTTTTCATAGCCACAGCAAAATTCGCTTGCATCTTTCCAGCTTAATTTTTTCTAGTTGAGTTAGAAGATGACCCGAAACAGCCTAGACTGGATATGGTTGATATATCCAATTCCTTGGACATGATCTTTTGCTAAGGGGATTTCTCCGAATTCGTTAGCGCACTGCCTTTACAACCGCACTCGTACGGACGACGCGCCTGCGAGAACTTCTTGGCCTATCCTCTACTCCAAACAATTCGCCGAAGCGAGCAATAGCCCGGTAAACGAATATTCTTAATATTTCGACCAGTTTTAGCAACTCGAAAATTATGCACTTATGCAACGCTATCACCGCGGCTCGATTCTCTTTAACGACCCAGTCCATGTTAATAGTTTGCAGATTAGAACCAAACTGACTAGTATTCTTTACTGATCAGTCTTTGAAAAAAGTTTACGATTTTATTCCCGCAAGAAGTTTTGAACGATAAGCGCTGGACATTGTGTAACAGAACTTATGGCAGGACTAGGTATAGGTCGTTTAGGAAGTTTGATGTTCACGCTGGTGTTTCGTCCCCAACACTCTCTCGGTTTTGTAAAAGCACTCCTTACTCTTACTTCTAACCCAATTAACTCGCATTTACCAACTTTAAATACTGATTTCCGACTCTGGACTTCGGTGGTCCAAAAATCTTTGCTGACTCCTGTCATTGAAGCGTCCACGCATGGCATTTGCATCTCAAAAACCGACAAGCTTTCCATCCTGGATATATGCGTCAGTGATATAACGAAGGTCACCAAGATGGCTTATACACATGCAAGGCAAATTGTTCTCAAATCTCTTTTATGGTCTTATTTTACATTGTCATGCACGTCTGGGCTGGTGCATCTAAGACCTAATACCTCCTTGGCACCCGGTAAATCAAAGAATGGTAGAATTTGAAATCCCGCGAAGAAACTCATAGGAGACCTATTCATTACGGCTGATTCGGCGGAACATCGAAGGAAATTATTTCTGACTCTTTATTTAACTGTATTTCGACAAAAAATATTCTGATGAACCAGTCAGTGGCATTCCTCCTCTTAAAAATGTTCGCCCCCAACACTCGCCAGCTACGGAATTTGTTATTATAAAATCGGTCATTTCGAACTCGGAGCCTCGTTGACAACCCTTCGACAAGCCTCCTTGTCATGTGTTCCTTCCATGTTTTTCGGTTTTCTGTTCCATCTCTTCTGGGCCCATCCTTATATTCTCTTTTCACCTATCATGCGGCCGTTTTTCGTCTGTACCCTGCTCACCTTAGTCTTCACGATTTTGTCAGTCGGACAATGCTTGGGCATAATAGAATTCTTCGAGTTAGAAGACACAAAATGACGACATTTAATAGCGCAGCTGCACATAAAATTTCTTGATTAAAAATGCAACGATCGTGCATGTTTTTTTTTTTTTAAGTTCGTTACATCTAAGAGCTCCGTTGCATTTATAGCTATTTCCCTGAGCGTAGTTTGGGCGGAATTCATACTGTTAGTAGCGCATCTGTGTATTGCTACTTACTGTTCAAGGTTCTTTAGGTACTAAGAACTCTAAAAGAGCAAAAAATCGGATCTTCGTATTCATTTTCATATGACTTTTCTCGGTTACCACCATAAAATAATTTATTCTTTCGATTGATGTTTGTTCGGACAGACAGTTGTCGATTTCGTAGAACACGAGCTCTAAATCGTCCCTTAACTTCCCATCATCGGATTTAAAATGATTGATTTAAACGCTTAACAAGCTTACGAATTTCTTTTAGAAACTGTGTGGCTCGCCTTCGTTAGTCGTCGCAAGTACAAGGTAGCGCAAAATCAATCATCCAATTTTCTTTTTGAATTACGTTTGTAGTAAATAAAAAAAAAACGATTTTGCGTGATGGAAATCTTTGTTTGGACCTTTACAATTTTTCCTGTTAAGTGGAAAAGATAATATTCAAGTGGCTGCCGCCAGTGTTAAATAGATACGCCAGTGTTAGATACAAACTTCTGCCCGTTTTATCGCATTTTCCACGACTTTCCCCAAAATTTCCGGTGATAACTGTTCGCATTTCTGTCTAATATTCACCTTAAGGGATGCGATTGCTTGAAGCTTGTTGGCATAAACCCGCGACTTCAAATAGCCCCAAAGAAAGAAGTTTGGGATGGTTAAATCGGGCGATCTTTCAGGCCATGCAAAATCGCCAAAACGAGAGATTGCGCCACCGGGAAAAGCTTCCTGCAAAATATCCATTGAGGCTCGTGTTGTGTTTGCGGTTGCACCATCTTGTCCTAAAAAAATATGGCCCAATCATTCCTCCTTCGTGAACGCCGCACCACACAGTGGCTTTAAGTGGACGTAATGGCTCCTCGTGCATCAGACGCTGATTTTCAGTGCCCCAGATTTCGCTTATTGACCTAACCGGCAGAGCCGCGATATTCTCGGCCGAACTACCAGTCGGGTGGCGGCCACGCCCTGCATGGTCTCCTGTAGTTCTAGTCTGTTCGAGTAGAGTAGCTAACAGCTGAACTGTTTGCCCAGTTGGTGCGACACGATTAGGAAATCGACGTCGAAATTCACGTTGCGCTAACACCACCGACCGATTATTGGTCAAAAAATCGACACAACTATATCACGCTCTTGCGCTCCATTGCTTGTCTGTTTGTATATTGCAGCTGTGAACTAGAACAAATATCAAATATGATTGACGTACGACGTCATTTACAAAAATTATAACATCTTCCGATTAATTTTGTGCCACCTTGTAGTTTTCGACGAAACCGCATTCAATCCGTTCAGGAGAGTTTGAAACAGAAAGAAATTTGAGGGTTCAAGATCTGAGCAATAAGGCGGGTGATATACGTTTTTCCATTTTGACTCCATCAGTTTTTACATCATCTGTTGCCTCACGTAAGCATAGGGATCATGACGCTTCTTTCGGTAAAAACATTAAGATGGCAAACCAAATAGATGGCAATACCGTCATTGGATTAAGGCCATCTTTTGCTACTGGTTCAGCTTCTTTCCGTTCCATACTGTTATACGAGTGCTGCATGATAAATATCCGTGTTTAGCCACCGATGACACCACTGATATAAGCGGAGTATGTCATCATGAAATGCCACGATAGTTATTAAAACAGGCAGATTTATCGAGTAGTTTTATATTGAAAGTCGTCAACATCGTCTTTTTGTTTCCAACCATGGAGAAAGAGCAATTAATCAGTAATGAGCAAATCAAAGTGAAGTTGCATGTCGTTTATAGGAACCATGCACTTTTGATGCTTACCGTCAGGTATTGGTTTAGTGAATTCAAGCGGAGGATATGGTAAAATCCATGATATTGTGTTAGTGGATAGCCGAGTGAGGATCAGACAGATTGATCATCTCAATATATGCATGAGATCGGTGAGATGGGTGCCGCTTTGTTTACTCATAGTGGAGTAAAAAAAATTCGTTTATCGTCCGTAAGAGTTCGCACGGCGTTTCGTGATTGTTGTCGAAACGTGATAGATCCATATCGCTACGACAAAAGTGAAGGAACACGGAACACTTAAAACAGAGGACTTCAACCTGCTTCAAAGAAATCGAATACGGTTCCATCGGCCGTTTTTTCTCCCACTCTTTGGAGAAGGTAGGGACAATCTTGGGGCAGTACTGTACTGATCTATTAGAACGATTCGGTACTGAATTGATGGAAAAACGTCCTCATCTGGCTCTTTTACCGTGGCAATGCATGAGCTCACTCACCCGCAATCGTCACAGTAAAACTAACCGAATTACGCTATGAGCTGGAAGAAGACTAGAATGAGAAAATAAAAAGAAAAAAAGTAGAAAAAAAATGCCTTTTCTTGCTTGACACGAGGATCCACTTAATGAGTTACCAATCATTCCAAAACGATTTCTTTTCATAACATGTTTCTAGGCAAGGATGTCGCTACGGAGAAGCAGTTCAATTGGTTTCTTTTTTTTTTCTTGAAGAATGCGGCATTCATGCATCGGTTTTGGAAGTGAGCCGAGCTGAATAACTGGTGAATGGTCGGGATTAAAGTTTCTTAGCAATCTCCTCAGTTGAAATCGTTGGGCTATCGTTCAAATTGATATCACTATTCCAAAATCTATCAAAGCACTTTACACCTATCCTAAGGGTGCAGTAGTTCCAACACACTCACTTCCGAAACTCGTTTAGGCTTTTTGTTTTCGCACACAAATTGACTTCTGATGCCATGACCTATCCACTGGTTGATAACAAGACATGTGGCCATTCGTCATTAGCCATTACCCTAAGCAATTGATTTCTGTCCACATGATGCTTTCGATAGACCTTAAGTATTAGAGACGTTCTAAAAAGTTTTTCATTTTTCTTTGAATTTAACGTAGAACCTTTAGCAAAGGGAATTCTTTCAGTTTAATAGTGATTTCTTATTTTTATTATTTTTTATTTTTATTATTTTATTAACACTTAGTCTGTCCGCTTGTCCATCACTTTTGTGTTTGAAACTCTTCTTTTAAAATCAAAAAACAAATTTTAATCAATTTTTCAAATAAGAAAAATGCTCGATTCCAGCTTATTCCGCCATACGAGCCACTGGTATTTCCTATTCCAGACGACATCTTCGAGTCCATGCTCCGACTGATGCCGGCCGATTATCCTCCACCACAACAAGAAGACTGCCCGAAACCGACTAAACAAGCAACAGCGACTGTCTCAGCAGCGGCCACAACGAACGGCCTCACTGACAACAGTACATCACATCCCGCAACGCCTGTTGCTTCAAAATCCAATATCTGTGATCAAAAACTAAATAATAAAAACGCTTTCGTATTACTTAAAAACAACCAAAAACCTTTTGAGCACATCACCGGCGAGGATGACATCATCCCAATAATGTCGCAATCCGACTTGAGTCAACAATTGCAACATCATGAACAACATTCGCAACAACAACCTCGACCGCCGCCTGTGTTAATGGGTGCCCCGGCACCGGTGGCACCCATTCAACAACATCAACGAACTAAAGAGGAAGTTTTCATTTGTCGGAACAATCTACTCGGCTGCAGTGATACCGAGTCAGTGGACTCGGAGACCGGCGACGATGATCCCAATGATCCCGAATGGAAAGAAGAGGAACCTGAATGAATAGATCAAGCATGGAAGCGCGCCTTCAGGTTCTTATTCTCGTCATTATGTATTCACTTTTTTTTTCCTCTTCTTTTTTCCAATTTATTTAATTTTGTTTATCGAAGACGACATGTGGCTAATGGGTATACAGATCCATGATATGTGAAATTATATTTAAAACATAGAATCCACATGGATTCCACACGATCCCTGCCCGCCTATCGGGCGTCTATTTGTTTCTAATTCGATTTCTTTCTTTCAATTATCGCTTTTCTTCATGTTGTTAATTGTGAATTGATTCTTGTAAATTAACAGACACACAATAGATGGGGAAAATAAATGTAAACAAAAATAATAAAAAAAAAAACGTTACGCGTCTATTTTTGTAATAAAGAAATTAATCAAATGTAGGTCCATATGTATGGAAATATGCAAACATGTATGTCTAATGAGAGGAATTAAATAATAAGCGAAGAAAAAACAAAGCAAACTCGGATGTAGAGAAGGAAAAGAAAAACCTTTATTCAATAAAACGTAGATTTAATGGCTTGGTTTGGAAACGGCGACTGTACGGGTATATGGTACGAAGCCCAGGCGTTCAATGTCGACTCTCCCCGGCAAGCAACGGGGATACACGCGAAGTAGGAAGACTTGTTGATCTTCTTCCTTTTGTTCGGCACTGTAAGTGCGACTTACTGGTTGAAGATCGTCCTCCAGACAGGTGGCTATTCATCCTCGGTTTAAATTCATTTCTCATATGTGTCTTTGTTTTCATCATTCTCGTGTTCGGAACAGTAGATTAATGAACGCTTGCTCGCGTTCCAGTTCTCGTTTTCAAACTGGGTCAACAGGTTTATATTAATCGCGAATAATACGCTTGCTGCTTAATGTTGATACATTTTTTTTTCATACTCATTTCTGTTCATTTCATTTCTTTATAAAGAAAATCATTTTTTTTACAACCCTTCATCACCCAGTTATCAATAGAAAACAACAAACAAATTAGTAAAACAGAGCTTTAAGTCTTCTTTGTTTATAGTCTTACGGCTTTCATTATTTACACATAGTTTTCATTAACTTGGTTTTTCTTTATATTTTTATTTAATATAGTTTACAACTCGTTTTTAAATATATAATTCAAGGTCGAAGGAAAGGTTTTCATAAAATCTTTAGAAGGAAATGTAAAAAAAAAAAAAACAAAATCATTGTACATAATTGTAAAAGGACATTTAGGTTAGCTATAACGCTTAGGTTTAAATCTTTCGGTTAATTCTACTCGTAAACATTTTTTTTTTCTATTTTAATTCAAGTATTTTTGATTTTTAAAACACTTAACAAGTGCACGCAACAAATCGAGTTCTTGATTCTAGCTTTAGATTTCGATAGTATGTAAATAGAAATAAATCTTTTCAAAGAATGTATCCTTTTCGTTAGCCTTTTTTTTTCTACTTATACATTTTTATATCTATCTTTAGAGCAGGTATACAGATCTAAACTCAATCCGATGAATTATGTTCGCAAAAATGGTTTTTAGTTTTTAAATATCATTTTACACGCTGTAATATATGAATTAGAAAAAGAAAAACAGAAAAGCGAAAAACAACAAGTAAAGCTACAAATATAATACTTGCAAGGATAAATACAAATTGTTATTTAAATTTTATTATGAAATTTAATTAAAGCGCGTCTGTATGAATATATATTCGATTTGAGGTAAATAAAAAAGCAAAACTCTTATATCTAGTTTTAAAAATATATTATTAACTATATAACAGTCAAATTTAAAACAAAAAAATTATATTTAACGTAATGCAAGATGAAAAAAGAAATACATGAAAGCAAAACTTCAATAAAAAAAACAAAATAAATTAAACGAAATTGTTTTATTCAATCTATTGGTGGGCAGGTATGGGTAAGTATTCGTCATACAATACGCCGGCGCTGTAATTCATGCTCCTCGCCCGCTGGCGGCTGCGCTTAAGGCTTTTCGTTCTATCGACGGGAGCTAATCCAGGGCATTGCGGAAAGTTTTGTGAGATTGACTAAGGCTAAATTTTCTGTGAATTCGTCTCATCTTCTCTGAATTTTTACTGTGAAAATAGGAAAGTGCTGACATGTTTTCGAATTCATATCTTTTTTTATTTTATTTTATTGTATTTCCTTGCCCATAATAATAGGTAAGAAGGTAATGGAAGTAAATGATTCGTCTGACGTAGTTCAGCATATAAGCAGGACAAATAAATCATGATCAAAAATATTGCTGCTGCCATGTCACCGGAAATATATAGAGTGAGTGTACTCTAGCTAGAGAATATTCTTTTCCTTTTTTCCGGCGTCGTTATGGTCATTCCTACTGGTCCGCTTGTGGGGTCCGCCGGTTTGACCTCAGAAATTAGCGGCAGGCTTCCCGGTTTGGGATTACTTCATCGCTGAGGCCGTGTTTTTGCATTTGTTTGCACCAATTGATTTTCGGCCTGCCTTTTTTGCTTTTTGAAATTGGAACGTTGATTGATATCGCCTTTTGGACGGGGTTCAAAGGATCTCTCCTTTGAACATGGCAATACCAACTGAGTCGGTCGCGCTCTATCTTTCTTGTGATGGGTTTCTTTTACGTGGAGGCTTCCTCGGATCTTTGAACTTCTAATTCTGTCACGCTTTGTTACTCCCGCTGTCATGCGAAGCATCTTCATCTCAGCTGCCGTTAATTTGCTCTCATACTTTTTGTATGTACCGGACGTACAACTGAAGTATAGAGCCTCCCTTTCAGCTTAGGGAGCATTTTTCGATCACAGAAGATGGCGGAGTTTTCCCGCCACTTCATCCACCCTACGCTTACGCGATGTTTGATGTCGTCATCAAAAGTTGCTTGTCTATTAATCATAGATCCCAGATATTTAAACTTTTCACACTTGGGAAGCACTCTTCCATTCAAGTAAATGTCTGAAATAGGCTGATGAGGGTCAGCACAGATACTCTGTCTTCTTTGAACTAATACGATACCCGTGTCCCTCAAAAATGTCCACCCACACATCAAGTGCTCGTTGTAGGGACGCCTGATCATCACTTATAATGGCTCCATCGTCAGCAAAGAATAGCTGGTGCACATTGGGGTCCGTCACTATTCCTTCAAGCAAGCAATCAAGGACTGCTATAAAGAGCAGTGGGCTGAGGAGCAGTGGCTTGGTGTACACCGACTTTGATTGCGAACTCTTCGGTGACTCCTGCGATGCATCTTACTCTTGTCGTTGCTCTCTTGTTCATGTCCATGATCACTCGCACGTAGGTTTCTGGAACTCCTTTTTGTCTTAGCGCTACCCATAAAAGATCTCTTGGTTGCCGGTTTAAGGCCTTCTCGAAATCAACCAACACAATATGCAAGTCCTTTGAAGAATCACGATGCTATATCGATGCTATGTCGTATACTGATGAGGAAATTACAGTGGCACAGTATGTCCTCCGCTGTTTCCGTCTCTTCGTTACACATTCTGTAGGTGCCCATGGTTTTATGATGTTTGTTGACCGGGCAGTCCAGTGAGGAATTCTATGATTATACGAATCTGACTCCTAGAGAGTTTAATGAGTTATATCGTTCTTTTAAGGTAAATGGTTGGTAGGAACATCTTGGCTTGTCTGCTACCTTCCGTTTGTGTTCAGTAGAGGTTGGCCGTGTTCTTCAACCATTCCTTTATGTAGCGTTTTATGGTGATGCAGAGCCTTTTCTTGCTAATAGGTCGGCTTTTTCGTTTCCTATATGGCCACTTTGCCCAGGTATCCACATGAAGTGAACTCTGTGTTGGCCAGCTGACGTAAAGTTGTAAGCAGTCCCGTACCAATTTAGAGGTGACTTCGTAGCTTATGAGGGCTAGAGGTGCAGTCTTGCTGTCAGAGAGGATATAAATGTTTTTATTGGTTATAGCTCTGTTTATTTTGGGGATAGCAAAGTAATGCAACGGCGTAAGCCACACTTAAGAGTCGCGAGTTGGAACGTTGGAAGCATGAGTCGTCGCAGCTATGAGCTTGAAGAAATGATGGTTAGAAGGCGAGTAGACATCCTGTGCGTACAAGAGACGAAATGGCGAAACACCGGTAATCGGGCACGTTTCTTGGACGTTAAAACAAAAGCCTACAAGATGTTTTACTATGGATTGGAACAAGGAAAAAACGGAATCGCCATCATCCTTGCGACAGAGCTACTTGGCAACGTCTTAACCATTTCAAAGTCCAGTGACCGTTTGATGGCTCTCAAATTGGTGATGCATGGTGAGGTGTGGAACGTCGTAAGCGCATATGCCCCTCAAGTAGGATGCGAACAAAAAGAAAAAGATGCATTCTGGCTAGATTTCCACAACCTTGTCAAAATCATCCCAAAGGAAGAGCTTTTGTTTGTTGGGGGAGATTTAAACGAACATGTCGGGAAGACTATGAAGATTACCACGGAAGGCTGGACACGGCATCAGGAACTCTTCAGATGAAGATATCCTAAACATGTGCAAGTCGTACGGTCTTATAGTGCTAAATACCATGTTCGTCAAACAAAGCCGGCACCTGATCTCTTATAGCAGCGGCGGAAATGAAACTTAAATAGACTATCATTTGGTATCCAGTTTCATGAAGCCACGAGCTAAAGATTGCAAAGTGATCCTGGGAGACGCGATCGCCCCTCAACACCGTCTCCTCCTGACTGAATTTTTTATGGATGCGAGAAAGAAGTCAAAGCAGCAAACGAAGGTGTTTGAGAGAATCAAGTGGTATAAGCTGGATAAAGGAAAAGGCGAGGCTTTTATTACCAACATGATAAACTACCTCTTTTCCATTATCGATGAGGTCGGTAATGAGAAGTGCAGAGCACAAGACATGTGGGATTCCCTACAACAATCTGGCCGGGAGAAAGCCAAATCACTGCTCGGAACATCTCAAGGCCCCTGCCAACACGCAAAAGAAACCTGGTAGTGGACAGACGAAGCCAAAGCAGTGATACACGAAAAGAAAATGGCTTACCAAGCTTGGTCAAAGTGCTCTTCTACTAATAGAGAGGAAAAAGCTCGCCGTGAAAAGGTATATAGATGTTGCAAAGGTATCGCGAAGAAAAAATGCGCCGAATTCAAAGCGAAAAGCATGGAAGGCCTCTATCAGGAGTTGGAAGAAATATCGTCTTCCGCGTCTCACAGGAACCAGGCTACCCAGGAGCTTCGACAAAACAATTTGAACAAAGGAGCAAATATCTTTAAGATAGCCGCCCAGAGAAGAAGAAATGCTCAGGAGATTCGTTTCCCAAAGTTTATTAACAATGCTGAAGGCCAACTCCTTGTGGAAGACGAAAAAATTCTCCACAGATGGCGACAGTATTGCGAGGAACTTCTGATCGAACAGTTTCCCCGAGTGTACTTTCCAAGAGCCGCCCCGAATCATGCCGAAATATCTGACATCACAGTCGAAGAAGTTCGGTACGCGGTTAAAAACTCCAAGAAAAGAAAAGCTGTTGGGCCGGACGGGATACCCTCTGAGTTCTGGGAAAAGATGGGAGACATCGGGTCTAGATGGCTCATGGTTCTTATCTCCAAACTTATGAGAGGCGACACTATGCCTAATCAATGGAGGGAAAGCTATCTTCTTCCATTGCACAAAGGAAAGTGTGATACGCGAAATTGTGATAACTACCGTTCTGTCAAGCTGATGTCGCACACCATGAAGATCGTTGAACGGGTATTAGATAGCCGACTGCGGAAAATAATACGACTATCTGATGACCAGTGCGGGTTTGTCTCGGGTAAATCAACAACAGATGCAATCCAAAGTATAAGGATCATGATGGAAAAGCATCGTGATTCTTCAAAGGACTTGCATATGGTGTTGGTTGATTTCGAGAAGGCATTTGACCGGCAACCAAGAGATCTTTTATGGGTAGCGCTAAGACAAAAAGGAGTTCCAGAAACCTACGTGCGAGTGATTATGGACATGTACGAGAGAGCAACGACAAGAGTAAGATGCACCGCAGGAGTCACCGAAGAGTTCGCAATCAAAGTCGGTGTACACCAAGGGAGCGTCCTCAGCCCACTGCTTTTTATAGCAGTCCTTGATTGCTTGCTTGAAGGAAAAGTGACGGACCCCAATGTGCACCAGCTATTCTTTGCTGACGATGGGGCCATTATAAGTGATGATCAGGCGTCCCTACAACGAGCACTTGATGTGTGGGTGGACATTTTTGAGGGACACGGGTATCGTATTAGTTCAAAGAAGACAGAGTATCTGTGCTGCCCGTTCTCTGACCCTCATCAGCCTATTCCAGACATTTACTTGAATGGAAGAGTGCTTCCCAAGTGTGAAAAGTTTAAATATCTGGGATCTATGATTAATAGAGAAGCAACTTGTGATGACGACATCAAACATCGCGTAAGCGTAGGGTGGATGAAGTGGCGGGAAAACTCCGCCATCTTCTGTGATCGAAAAATGCCCCCTAAGCTGAAAGGAAGGCTCTACACTTCAGTTGTACGTCCGGCGCTCACATACGGTTCACAATGCTGGACAATGCACAAAAAGTATGAGAGCAAATTAACGGCAACTGAGATGAAGATGCTTCGCATGACAGCGGGAGTAACAAAGCGTGACAGAATTAGAAGTTCAAAGACCCGAGGAAGCCTCCACGTAAAAGAAACCATCACAAGAAATATAGAGCGCGACTGCCATGTTCAAAGGAGATATCCTTTGAACCCCGTCCAAAAGGTGATATCAATCAACGTTCCAATTTCAACAAGCAAAAAAGGCAGGCCGAAAAACAATTGGTGCAAACAAATGCAAAAACACCAGCATTTGATTGGCCTCAGCGATGAAGTAATCCCAAACCTGGAAGCCTGCCTCTACTTTCTGAGGTCAAACCGGCGGACCCCACAAGCGGACCAGTAGGAATGCAGTTAAGTGGGAAGGTTATGGTCCTACACTTCTGACCATAACGACGCCGGAAAAGAAGAAGAAGCTCTGTTTATATTTTCTCTGAGGCAGAGTTCAATTGCGAATATTTCTGCTTGAAATACGGAGTTGTGTCTGTCTATGTTGTGATAGATGTGTGTTCCAATGTTAGCTCCGTATATTCCAGCCCCAACCCCTTCGTTCGCTCTGTGTACCATACATAGGTATGGTGTGTCGAGAGGAAATTGTGACCTTAAAGTTTTGGCTGAAGTTGTACCTTGGAAGACAATTGTCTATAAGGGGTATTTTTAGGATTTCATGCCTGTTTAGTTCATTAAGAATATCAGGATGAAATAGCCTGGAATTAGAGTCATCCTCCGCGATAAGTTTGTGAGCGAATGTTATTGCTTCTTTTTTAAGTTGGAGGTGTACGGGTGGTAGGTCCGTGATGATTTCTAGCGCTGCTGTGGGGGTTGTTTTCATAGCTCCTCTAACACCCCTGTAATGCTCCTGTCTTTGTAGAATGTTGAGCTTGGCTTGTACTGATGTTTGTTTTGTTTTATGCCACTAGACGGGCGCAGCGTATGTGAGAATTGGTCTGGTAATGGCTGTGTATAACCAGCGAGATATTTTAGGATTAACGCCCCAAGTTTTTCCAGTGAGACTTTTGCTGGTCCATGGGGAGATCCTGGCTTTCTCAATGGTTTTTGTGATGTGAGAGTTCCAAGTGAGCTTTTCATCAAGTTTACCCCTAGATATTTGTCTTCGTTTGAGAACTCTATTGTTTCACCAAATAGAGTGGGTTTTTTAAGTTGATTCCTACTTCTTCTTTTGATGAAAGTGACTATGGTGCTTTTTTTTTAGGGTTTACATTTAGTCCATCTTTTATGCACCAGTTTGCAACAAGGCTGAGTGCCCTTTGGAGGAGTTCCGAGATTGTGTTTTCGAATTTTCCTCTAATTAGGATCACTATGTCATCAGCATAGCCTTGGACATAGAAGCCATTGTTGCTTCTATGCTAAGTATGCTAATCAGCTCATTGACCACGATGGACCATAGGAGGGGTGAGAGAACTCCGCCTTGGGGGCAGCCTTTCTTGGCTTTTATACTGATTTTATCATTGCCTAGTGAGGTGTTTATTTTCCTATTACTAAGCATGTGTTGAATCCATCTGCATGTGGTATTATCTACCCCTGTGCTGAGGATGCAGCGTTGTATTTGGGCGTGATCGGTATTGTCGAAAGCACCCTCAATATCAAGAAAACAACCTATCGCAATTTCTTTGTCGCTTAGAGATTTGTTGATCCGAGCTGTTAATTCCTGAAGAGCCCGCGTGGTTGATTTCCCAGACTGGTAGACATATTGTTTGTTGTGGAGCGGTGATCTTTTGAGAGGACCGTATCTTATATGTATGTCTATCCAGTATTTTTTCCATTGTTTTTAGGAAAAATGAGGTAAGGCTTATTGGTCGGTATGATTTTGGTAGGTCCGTAGGTCTGCGGCTTGCTTTTGGGATACATTTTACCTTTACCTCATTCCAGCTTGTCGGTAAATACCCCCATGCATAGCTGGTCCTGAAAATGTGAATTGATGTATGGGGGTGATTTGTGCACTTCCTTTCTGAGGGAGAGCTGGGAAGATATCGTCTTCTCCAAGAGATTTGAATGGGTCAAAAGAGTTTATGGCCCATTTTATACTTCCTTCATGAAAGATTGCCCTTGATCTCTTCCAGTCCTCTCTGTTGGGTCTGGTTTCCCTGATCTGCGGAGGTATACTAGAGAGAGTGGAGGGAATGATGGTGGAGTCAGGGAAGTGTGTGTTTGTTAGTATTTGTAGTGTTTCTGGACCGTTTTTCGCATATGTGCCATCTGCTTTCTTCAACAGACCAATTTGATTAGTGTGCGTTTTGGCGAGTAGGTACTCTGTGGATGCGAACACTGCTGATGATGATGTGAGACTGCTGCGGAACTTTTTCCTTGGATTTCTTTTAGCTCTTCTAATCTCTTGGTTGTAGTTGGTAAGTGAGGCGCGGTATGATGTCCAGTCTCCACTGAGCTTGGCTTTATTGAACAGTTTTCTGGTCAATGCTCTTAGCTTGGAGAGTTTATCTCAACTCATCTTTTTCTGGCGTTGTGGTAGGCAGATATGATTGTAGCATTGAGGCTTTCACAGCTAAGTTCTAGACTGTCTATGTCTCTGACGCTTTTAGGACAGTTTCTGTTCGATTGCTCGAGTTCTAGGCTATAAATGTCCCAGTCAGTGGCTCTCGGTTGTCTGTATGTTTTAAGTGTTTTGTCTTTGAATGGATTTGCCTATGAATGGGGTGGTTAGGATGAGATCCAAGACTTCTTCCCTGATACTGTTCATAAAGGTAGGGCTATTTCAATGATTTAGAATTTCTAGATTGTTTTTAAAAATGAATTCTAAAAGGTACTCACCTCTTCTGATAATGTCCGAGTTTCCCCATGATGTGTGATCTTAGCTTGGAGAGTTTATCTCAACTCATCTTTTTCTGGCGTTGTGGTAGGCAGATATGATTGTAGCATTGAGGCTTTCACAGCTAAGTTCTAGACTGTCTATGTCTCTGACGCTTTTAGGACAGTTTCTGTTCGATTGCTCGAGTTCTAGGCTATAAATGTCCCAGTCAGTGGCTCTCGGTTGTCTGTATGTTTTAAGTGTTTTGTCTTTGAATGGATTTGCCTATGAATGGGGTGGTTAGGATGAGATCCAAGACTTCTTCCCTGATACTGTTCATAAAGGTAGGGCTATTTCAATGATTTAGAATTTCTAGATTGTTTTTAAAAATGAATTCTAAAAGGTACTCACCTCTTCTGATAATGTCCGAGTTTCCCCATGATGTGTGATGGGCGTTGGCGTCACAGCATATGATGATTCGTTTACCTCTTCTTCCACAGTAGTCGAGGAGTCCTTGCAGTGGTGAGAAATTGTCTTGTCTTGGTCAGTGGATTACCTCATTTGACCTGCCTTCCTCAATGTATGATGGCAGCTGCCATGTCCTTGTTAGTGTATTCTGGAATATGAATGCCTTTAATGGTTTTATTCATCATTATGCAGGCTCTAGGTCTTCCTTCCTTAGTGGAGTCGTAGAGCAGCTCACCTGATAGGCCTTTAATCTGGTCCTTTATTGTGTATGGCTCCTTGATAAAGGCTATATCTAGGTGGACCTTGTTAAATCTATGCTTTATATTTATCTGGGTGCACCTTAGTCCCATCATCATTGCGTCTGAAGGTTACTGGCAGAACTGCCAGCTTTAGCGTTCGGTACCGCCATGGGACTGACCCCTGAAGTCTTTGTTGTCTGAGATACGTCATCAGATGACTTTGCCTTTTGGGGTTCCTTGGTTGCCTCTATGATGGACCTACAAGTCTCAGAAGCCTTTAGTTTGGCAATCTGACTGGGCGTCTGCCCGGTAGTGTCCTCAATTTTCTTTTTGGGGACGGTGTGATCGATTGGAGCACGGTTCTCAGGATGTCCTTGGTTTTAGTGCCCACGGTTGAGCTCGCCCCCTTTAAATTGCCTTGATTCTAGTCAGAATCTGAGAGAAATCAAGAAATAGCTTGCATTTATGCCTTAGGATGACGTACTTAGATGGCTCATCTATGGCAAAGGTGGCTTGGTCCCCGCCGCTTTTTCCTTTGTGATCCTGAGGACTCTCCAACCTTTAGTGCTTTTGTTTGGTGATTCGCATAAGGAAGGTGTCCTTGGTCAAGTCGTCGGCTTCAGGTACGAATATGACAGGTGTATAGCTTGAGAATATCATAGCCTTGAGCTATACGTAAATCTGCGTTTTTTCATGGCTATCTTACTTATCGTTGACATGAGCCAGTTTTTGGTGTCTGTAATTGTATCAAGTAATTGATAGCCATCCATCTCTTGCAGAGGTGGCCACGAACCTAAGGGCAGGACAGTTTTTGTCCGTTTTGTCCATTTCCTCTAGAAGACTCTTTCTTACCAATTTTATTTCCAAATCGGTAAGAGTTTTCTACGGTTCGCTTACCAATACGTGAGCTTTTAGGTGCTTCTGCGTGTGATCGATGCTTTTTCCGTGTGTTTTCTGCGGAAGAGTTGTCATTCGATCTGCTACATTTGTTGTTGATCGTAGCCGTGTTTTGTTCGCCTCCTTTTCCTTTATGAGAGCATATCTAGCTCTCTCCCTTCGCCTTGCTTCTTCGGCCTCTATTCCATCCCGGATGAGAGCGGCGATTCGTCGCTTTTGGGCCCCGGTGAAGTATTCACATTTGTGCCGGTGGTTGCGTCACTATCTGCAACAGTCGCCGTGCTTGGATCAGTAGATGCTTGAGCGCTTTGACTGCCCGTTTTATCGGACGGGAGTGCAGTTGCAGTGCATCGAGATGGTTCTGTTGACTCTGTCTCCATTTCCTGTACTGGTGAGCAGAGGAGATATTCTTCCTCCGAATCTGTCATCAGTTCGATGTTCTTTTTGTTGGTTTTTTCCTTTTTATTATTTAAAGTGTTCATTTGTGATCCCATGAGTATGGCGAGAAAGTGTGGTCAACCACTAACAGAGCTCCCATGTAGGTATAAGGCTAATTACTATGCGAGAACGCCCGGTATCGCACGTACGTTCGCGATGCACATTTTTTTTATTCCCTGCACCATTCAGTCCTCGCACGTATTCCAACTACCTTGACTTGGGAATGTGATTGCTCTTAGTCCGCGGGCGTGCGATGACCCCTACCACATTATGTGGTTTTTCCCTATCCGCCACCTGGGGACACGCCGGGGCGCCTGAGAAGGTCAACGTTTTTCCCGGTTTGACATCCCTGCTAAACTCGTCCGGTTGTGCAGGACGACATTGGAGAATTCCCGCTGCTCCATGAGGTTCGGAACCAACCTAACCGAGTCCTTTAATGTCAAAAAAGGTTTTAGACAGGGTGACACGCTATCGTATGACTTTTTTAACATTGTCGTTGAAAGAATCGTGCAAAATCACTGGTCAACACGAGGGGCATGATCTTTTTCGAGTCCGTACAACCGCTCGCTTATGCCGACGACATTGACATAATTGGTTGAACTCAGCGAGATGTCAATGAGGCATTTACGAGCATTAAGACAGAAGCGGCTAAGTTGGGACTGCAGGTAAATGAGAGCAAGACGAAATATATGCTGTTGTCGAAAAAGGGCACGAACCACCGGCGTCTTGGCCAGGGCGCACATATCGGAAGGCATAATTTTGAGGTAGTCAAGGACTTTGTCTACTTTGGCTCCGCAGTGATCAATCAAGCTCTCGGAAAACCAAGGTGACCGTATACAAGACCCTTATCATCCCGGATGAGGTGGCCCTAGAAGTTTTGAGAGAAAAATTGTGCGCTCAATCTTCGGTCCGGTCTGCGTAAATGGGGAATGGAGGAGAAGACTGAACAGTGAATTGACATGATGGCTAGGCCATGTAGAGCGCATGGACACCACAGCTCCGGCCCGAAAAGTCTTCCAACTCTGCGGGGGGCCGCGGTCGAGGACGGCCGAATTTAAGGTGGTGCACACAAGTGGATGGGGATCTCAACCAACTAGACGTGCGGTGCTGGAGAATGCTGGCGAAAGATCGTGCCAGTTGGAGAGACTTTTTTATGGAGGCCCAGGCTCGCCAGGAGCTGTAGCGCCGAAGAAGAAGAAAAGAAGAAGAAGGATATAAGCAAAGTCCTATCGTTGGATCTTATTACTTAAGAGGCATTTCTTCCTATATTATAAATCCCATTTAGGATAGGAACTCCTACTTTGTTGTATCTCGTAAATTGTTCAACAAACTGGTGTCTGGTTAAAAGCATTCAATGGAGACCGCAACTTGTTGGCTTCTGGCAAATTGTCGGAATAGCACTAATTTTAATCAGGATAATCAGCATTAGCAGACTGTGTATCCAGTGAAGCTACTTACCCTTCCCAATGGACTGTCGTGTCATTTTGAGGTCTCCTTTAAAAAAAAAACAATAGTGACGCGAGTTTTTTTTTTTAGTTTTTACTTCATTTTTATTCATAACTTCTTAGATGTATCTTACCCTAGACAAAAATGCTTAAAAACTAGCTTAACTATCTTAACAATCTAGATATGTTACTGGCCCTAGGCGGACACTCTAAAATAGACGTAACAACTTAAATCTATGTCTTTCTACTACTATATCAACTTACCACTAATCTATATCTAGCTTAAGCTAAGAAAAATGTTTTTTTTTATTAAAAACTTAGCATATGATCATTTGTGTTACAATAAAACTTAAGCCTACCTTAATGTAACTAAACCTAACTTATTCTACCTTAACTAAAATATATATATATAAATTATATACATAATATATATTTAATACATATATGTATATATCTTTTTTTTTTTTTTATTAAACGTATACATACCCTACTACCACTACCTACCCTACCCTACCTTACCCTACCCTAGCCTATGTAAGCCTGCCATTGGTGTTGGCAGGCGATGCCTTGAAGATGCTGAAGCTCTCAAAGTGTCCACTCACGTAGCTCTCTCCAGCCACCAAAAGCGTTGATGCTGTCGGACTACGCCTCCTCGATCCCGACGTGAGACCGATCTACAGAACCTGAGGCGCTCGGGCTCACGGAGCGCGACATCGGGTTCGTAGAGGAATCGCCGTTCCACGGAATTGCGACCCACGTGGAAGATTAGCGGTACCGCCAATCTATCCTGGATCAGCCCACATCTATCTAAATAGAGGAATGCTTCTGGCGGCACAAAGCCATTAAGGCGCACTCTCTCGTGATATAAATCGTTGGGGTAATAGTGACACGAGTACAAAAGAAGCGTGCGACGGAAACTTTTTTGTCAGTTTTATTCCTCACTATCAGAAAAGCCATCATTGACACTCGTCCAGTTGTCGAGTCAACTAACTACATATATGTGACCGCGTCCGAGAAAAGGGTCCTAGTGTGTCAAAAAAGGTGTTTTGAGTTAAAAGTGGATTCTGGTACCTAAAAGTGTGTAGAATAACATGAAATGGGTTAGATTCATGACAAAAATTTATTTATATCATAAAAATGTAAAAAACTAACTTATGAAGTTTGAAAAAAACATCAAAAAGTTCATTTTTCGTAATTTTTTTTTTTTTTAAATAGTTCGGCCTTCTTTTTCAGTATTCAGTACTATACTGCATCGCTTCTCTCAATTGAAAGAACATTCGCACTAAGAATGCGTTGCGAAACTTTAAACGCGTTTATCTCGGAACTACGTTTTCGCACACTAGGTCCCTTTTCTCGGACGCGGTCACATATGGTAGTCCATCCGCACAACCCCATTCATACGCCACTTAGCACCTATCCGATTTATCTATTTGTAAAGAACAAGTCTTAAGATTAAGTAGTGTTGGCAAAAAATATATTTTCCCTATTCAAATCTCATTTTGAAATGTGTGGCATGCCACTGACATTTTTTAAAATTTATTTTCCATAGACACAATGCCATGCATGTCGCACCAACCACTTTACATCTGCAGACCAGCGGATGTTGTCGTTTTTTGTCTTCATTTCTTGCTGGAGAATATAGAGTCTTTAGCGCTAACAGCCATATCCGCTAAAGAGTCTTTCACTTCCTTTATACTAGTCGGAAAACCAGCAAATACATCGGCAGATTCTTTATCACCAGGCTTAACACCCTTTACGAAATTATAGGAAACCGATATTCCTTTCTTCGTTTCCGTCAGTGCCTGTTGAGCGAACTTCTCAGCCTCTTTAGGATAACATAGTGTCGCAATGCCTCCAGCACCTATGCCGGTGTAAATGATCTTTCTTATAAAACCTCCGCGAACAGCCAAGATCAGACCGGATACACCGCCAATAGCGATGGCCCCGACGCGTGGCAGCGTATTATCGGGTTGATTAAGGTATTCAATCGTAGCTACGGAGAGAATGTGTATATGAATCGAATATTGAACATTTGGACTTGTGCAAAAAGTGTTTATTACAATGTGAGTGGGCTACGCCAGTAGCCACAAAGTCTTCGAAATTCTTCTTCTGCGCTGCAATGACATGATAGCCATTAGTCACATGCATACGCACGGCACGAATAGTTTCTTCAATAGTTGTACGAACCTTCGAGTCGATGGGTGGATGTGGCACCTGATCTTGTCTGCAAAACAAGAAAAGAATCAATAATCATGACGACATCCCGTGGTTGGTAGAAAATCGCCTTACTTGCTCTGGGCGTGTAATGGTGTATAAAGTGGCAAATCTGTTGGTCTGCAATTGTAACGAGACGACTCTTCGCCGGTCGCCGGATTTTTTGATTCTGGCTTCAAAGCAACGGCTCCAATCATAATCGGCATTCCTCCTACAATCATCCTAAACATACTCTCTTTCTTTTCCTGGGAATTTGTCGAGAAATGCAAAGCCGAAACGTACTAGGTGCAGTTGTTAACCTTGTCAGGAATTAGCTAAGAACAAAATTTTGACCGACCGAAAATGTTTCTAGATAATTAAAAATGCGACGAGAAAATTGGGAAAAAAAACTACCTGAATCGAGTTGACATTGCGTAACGTCGGTTTGACAACCGAGTGGTGCGTTCAGTCGTCGTCGAGTGCTTATTCACTGAATGCGGCCTGTTCTAAAAGAATTCGAAATAGCAATTTTAAATATGAAATTTTGAAAAAATGTTAGTTGCAAAAGGGGAAGATTAAATTAACGTAACTAGATATAAACATGAATTTTTTCCCAAACGCACTTTGTGATTGCTTTTATTTTGCGTTTTTATTTCTATTTATTTTATTCCATTTTTTGATAGTAGACTGGTCATTCTATAAAAGTCCTATGGAAGTTATAAAATTCACCACCAGAGATTGTGCTGCCATTATCGGTGGTACGGTGGAAAGTTCTCGTCCTAACACAGAAATGGCATGTCCGCCTGGGTGAACTTGTCATTGTGCGTGTTCACATTGGTAGAAGCGCACCAAATTGCGTGAAAGAGAGGGAACGATTTTTAGTAAGTGGAAACGAGAAGTGTTGCTTGCACCGAAAATCCATCTTCAATTTGGATTTTCGGGTGAAGCAAACCGTTCCATTCTTAGTTCATTCCATTTTTGACAGTTTTTCTTCATTCTTGGACAAACTGTTGGACAGAGAAGTTGAATTAGCGAATTATTATTATCGCGTTTAACTAGGTTCACCCTTTCTGCTGGTAATAAAATGAAACTGAATGCAAACGACCCGATTCATGCGTTCCACTTGTCAAAAATTCAAGTGTGCTTCCACCAATGTGAACACTATTTGCCTTCTTGCGCTTGTCCTTCTTGCGCCAATGTGAACACATTGTGTTTTTACAATTACAATAGTTCGTCTACACCAGAAACCACCAATGAGACGTACCACTTAAAATGGCCGCCGACGTTTGCCTACAAGCTCAGGCGAGCATGTGGGTACCTCAAGTGCTGTTAAAATTTTGTAAACAATCACGCACATTGTTATAATTCCAAGAGTATGTGTGGCGTGAGTACACTGCGGTAAAATGAAATGAGCTCACACGTATTCACGGATAGAAGCTCGTTTGTAACGGGTTTTGTCGCTACGAACCTGAACTTCTTTCAAAATTTCAGGGTGTCACGGGGGAAGACGTACGAAAGACGCACGTCTCATTCTGGTTTCTGGTCTACACGAAACTTTGCAGCAGACGTCTTGTATGTTCTTCGTTAAAATTGATACGCTTAAATTATTCCTAAGGATATTCATCCCAAGTTGTCAAAAGCTTATAGGGACCCTGCTCATTCGATGTCAACCGTTAAAATGTTGGAAGCTGAATCTAAACGAGGTCGCACATCCCTCTAAGATGACCCACTTAAGAGACACTCAAAAACCGCCACCACACCGAAAACCATCGAAAAAGCCGAGTAAAGGTGAATGAGATCGCTGATGCTGCGAGGATAGCGGAAGAAAGAGTGCGAAACATCTTGCACAAAGTATTACGGATGCGAAAGTTCTGCGCAAAATGGGTGCATGGGATGGGATATACCCTGTTATGCTGCAAAAAGGCCTAAGACAGCTGCTTTCTACTCTGAAAAGAATTTTCACTGCTAGCCTGGCACTTGCCTACATTCCTATTCCTTGGCTCGCGGTGAAAGTGGTCTTTATTCCCAAAATAGGGAAAGAAGATTACTCACTTGCCAAGAGTTTTAGACCAATCAGTCTAGCATCCTTCTTTCTGAAAAGCATGGAGAGACTAGGCGCTCTCAAAAGGAAAGAGTACATACTGGGCATTTTCTTCGACATTGAGAGGGCTTTTGATAACGTTACTTTCGACAGCATGTGTAACGCTGCTAGACGGCATGGCGTAGATGAAGCACTGGTTTTGTGGATCAAAGCAATGCTTGTGCACAGGACATTGATCGCTGATGCAGGCCTGGAACAAAGTGTCAAGTCTGGAGTAAACAGGGGCTGCCCCCAAGGTAGCGTTCTGGTAGCGTCCCCTGTAATGGTGCATGGTGGTCGACTCTCTGCTCGATGCTCTCATTGCCTCTGAAATCTACGCCCAGACCTATGCGGATGATGTTGCTATTCTCTTTGTCGGCTCAGCGACTGTATGTCTTAAAGCGCAGCTGGCGCTAGATTTGATCGAGGACTGGTGCACGAGTAATGGGCTGTCGGTTAATCCTCTTAAGACTGATGTCGTTCCCTTCACGAGAAGGAGGGAAAATACTGGAAATACTTAGCTAACGGCATTCCCAGGTCACTCTGGGATCCCAGGAAACGAGAACTCCGATGAATTCGCTAGAAGAGGCTCAGAGGAGAGTTTCTCAGAACCTTAACCCGCCTTAGGTTTACCTGCTTGGCGGTGTTGTACATGGAGGGAATATCCAGAGTGCATGATGACTAAGCGCGTACGCTTACAGGGTGGTTGGCATATCCGATGACTCCGTAAGGTTAGATGGCTTGTAGATGACGATCGACTAGAGAAGTGGTAAAATAAATTCAACCTCTGGACAGCTTTTACAGCCACTTCACCGGATGTAACTATGATAATAGGCTGTCATGCTTTGCCCTGGTTAGGGGGATGATCAACACTGCTAAGAGATAGGGTCATTGTGATAGAGTCGTAGACAGTACTACTATGGACGATACTTAGTTTAGGAAAAAACAGCAACTCTCACGAGGAAAAATTGCAACAATACCAGATTTCTAAAGCCTGATCTGCCTTATAACAAAGCGTTGTGTTTTAAGAGGGCACTGTCCCATTGGTACAATGGATCGAAAATAGGAAACAGAGTCGAGCACTTTCGGCATTAATTGTAGAGTCGAGGATGAAGTCTTGCATGTGCCCATATCTATAATAGCTCACTGAGGGAAATGGAAACTGAAAACAATCGAAGTAAAAATTGAATAGTTTTCAATCATGCCAAAGAGAGTAGGTCTAAGTCCATCGGATTCACGATGGATGTTTAGGCATTACACATCCTCCTCGAATCTAACCTAGAAAATGGGCTAAATGGGGCATATTGGTGATAGCACTGAGTTTAATAGATAGAAATTCCCATTAAAATTATTTTTCCGAATTATTCATGCACTTGTGTACTGAACGCACTCATTTGACATGTCCAAATAGTTTCCCCTCAAAACTGACAATTCCCTATTCTACGCTCTGTGGAGAGTTGTAGAGTTGGTCCACCGATATTGAAGAAAAAATTCCAAAAGCTGTTTCGTTCGATTCCTGTTATCCACCGTAAATTCGTGTAAAATAAACCCTAGCTAAATCCAAAGTAATATTTTAATAAATTGTAGTGTGATATGTCAAATACCATGCCCGACCCAGAAACCCCAACAAAGGATGATGACGAATTCCACGACGCTCTCTCGATCAAGCACGACGAAATCGAAGAAATCGTATCCAAACAAAGTGAACTTGCGTTGGAAGACAAAATCTTACAAGACCCTGGCGACGAGAATGTAAACAAAGAGGAGGATAATCCCCATTTGCGAAATTTCCCAACTCACTTGTCCGACGATGTCCGCGATGACTACATCGATGAGGAGTATCTCAAAGAGCTTGAAGAGGGTCTCTCGGAAGAAGAAAAGACATCGAATAAGAAATCAGCTGACGAACTGAAAGAACTCGGCAATAGTCTGTTCAAGAAGGAAGAGTACCTGGAAGCCATCGCAAAGTACACAGATGCCCTGAAGATCTGTCCTCTGGAATCCACGACGGAACGATCTGTGCTGTATGCGAATCGAGCAGCGGCGAAAATAAAAGTTGATTCGAAGAATTCTGCCATCAACGACTGCAGTATGGCACTCCAACTAAATCCAAAATACCTTCGAGCTGCATTACGGTATGATTTCGGTGATTCTAACTTATAGGAATGGTTCTCAAGGCAGTTTCTTTTGGTTTCATTTCAGGCGAGCGAAGCTGTATGAAAGCACGGAAAAGTATGATGAAGCACTTGACGATTTCAAATTGGTCACTGAACTCGACAAGAACAATGAAGAAGCGCGACAAGCTCTAATACGATTGCCTCCTATCATCCAAGAACGGAATGAGAAAATCAAAGACGAGCTCTTAGGCAAACTCAAACAAATAGGAAACAGTATCCTGCGGCCGTTTGGTCTGTCAACGAATAACTTTGTGATGAACCAGGATCCAGAGACGGGAGCGTATTCATTCTCCTTCCAGAATCAAAAGTGATATGAGGATTCATCGACAACAATTAAAGTAAAATGATGTTCACGAGGATTGTTTTCGATTTGCGAATTTGCTTGACCATAGATGGGCTTATGCGAAGGGAAATATATTAAGGAAAATTGTCTGTACTCAGTCGTTTGTTGTTTATTGCTTTACACGGAAGACGTTCGTTCGGTTCACGGGCACAAGCCGCAAATCAATAGCTTTCCTCTCACTTCAAGGGCAAATCGATGAATAACAATTCAATTTTTTCTCTGCTTCTAGGTGCTCCAGACGGTCGTCAGGCTGGCAGGCCCGAATGGTTAAGTGATTCAGCAAAGCAGTCTTATTTCAATTGTGTTTTTGATTGTTATTAAAACGCTTTTATTTTCATACTTTTGTAACATTGTTGTCGATATACCTAGTTTAAGGTCGTAGAATGTTAAGAAAAAAAAATACAAAGCTTGCGAGATTGAGTCAAGTCAGTCTTTTTGTAATTCTCCCGAGAATGTGGCTCTTGCTTCACTCTTTAAATCACCTTCGCCCCAATTCCTTTTATTTAAATCCACGCAAATTGATTCATTTATCGATTTTCCTTCCTCACTATACCCAGCCGCGACTTACATTCAAGCTAAAGAAGCCATTTAAGTTGCAACAAGAACAAAACCGATTCCCCCGACTCATCAGTCGACGTGTAAGCGGTGAACAGATCGGTTTTAGAGACATTCCCTCCAGTAATAACAGAACAAAGGGAACCATCCACAGTCCTTGTAAACCATGATATCTGTAAAAAGTAATGCATTCTGGTTATAAGCTTAAGGGAAAGCCCAGGAAGGGGCCGACACTTGGGCATAGTGGCAAGTCTGCTTTGAATGCAGTAAATAAAAATACGGGCGTTGGTGCGAAATCGAATGGACCGGAACGAAAGGAGCCAACAATTAAGGAGAAAGTTATAGAGGACGATGATGAGGAATTGAATTCGGGCTTTGGAACCTATATACGCTCTTCAGAAGGTGGGTTTTGTGTTTATATTATTAGAAGATTGAATTGTTACGTGATTTGTTATAAAGCTGTTTGATTTCTTGATCCAATTAAGTGATATCGGTCGATGAGGTAGTGGAAATAGAATTTGTGCATTCAAAGTGCAATCTGAGCCTCGAGTTTAGTGTTAAAAAGTAATTAATAATGAAGTACATGGACCCTGTTCGGTATTAAAGTGTCGTCTTGGATGTAAATCTCTGGAGCCGTATTGCTGAATATTTGTGACCACGTGGAGTTCCCTCTTTCCTAGAAATTTATCGTTCGTTTGTCGATGTACTATAGAATTCGTTTTTCTTATGAATATTGATCCAATCTCTGCACTCTGCATGTGACACCCATTTACTTTCAATATTTTTAAACGACTTCCCTACGGAAGGACGGTTTTTATCAGTACCCCTCCTGAGGGAAATACTTAAGGGTGGGGTAGGGCTTCCCATTTAAGCGTATCCAAGTTTTTATTTCAATACTCCGCTCAAACGCATCAGTTGCAGTAGATAGCAATCTCTAGTGATGGTATCGTTTGGGTTGAGCAGTTCATAATAAGTTACACTCTGCTGATGCCCCTAAATAATATATTCAACGCTAGAGGGAGCCTGCTAAAGCAGTGGTGCCTCCCGCAAGTGCCTGACTCTCGACTGAGACTGATTGACACGGATGACCTGTCTATGGATTTTCGAGTATGTCGGTGATTACTGGGGACTTCCCCCACTGTTTGAATGTCTCACGATTTCCACAAAGCCAACTTCCGTCAAATCAATGAATATCTCAATAGTGCTCCTTTTAATTTCAACGACCTTACCGTAAATGATGCCATATCTATATTCTACAAGGAAATATTTAATTCTATCTCCCTTTACGTACCCTTTTCTCGACATAAAACCTCCTCCACCTCCCTACCATGGTATAATCGCAGGCTCCGTTCTTTGAGAAACAAACGGAATAAGTTCTGGACAACTTTCCATGACTTCTCTAACTATTTCGGTACTGACCTGCACTTTGTAGAGCTTAATAACTCTCTCTATCAACACTACTTAATCGAGATGCAAACCAACCTTATAAATAATTCCAAATCCTTCTTTCAGTTTGTTAATTACAAAAGAAAATCTGATGGCTACCCAAACTCTCTCTCCTTCAATAATGAAACTTCCAATGATCCTTATAGCATCGCCAAACTTTTTGCCATCTTTTTCAATCAATCTTTTACCCATGATTCCTTTGCACGCGATCCTACCTATTTCAACCTTTGGACCATTTCTCCCTCGTAGTGTCGACCCCGTTATCATCGAAGAAAGATTAAAGCAACTTAACGATGAATTCACCCCTGGCCCCGACACCCTGCCTGCTATATTAAAAAAAAAGTCTTCCTTCTCCCTTCCTCTACCTCCCTTAAAAATCTTCAGCATATCCCTTCCTCAAGGTGAATTTCCCCGGATATGGAAAACCTCTTTTATAACAACTTTACACAAAAAGGGTCCGAAGAATGACTTTAACAACTACCGTCCCATTGGCAAACTGTTTCATATACCCAAAATCTTCGAAAGTATTTGTATGATAATTTAAGTTTTCAATGCAAGTCTTTAATCTCCCCCGGACAACACGGCCTCCTCAAAGGTAGGTCTACAACCACAGACCTTATCACCCTTATCTCAAATGACTTCAGTAAGGGCTTTGATAAAATTTCACACAGACTAATACTCTTCAAACTGCTTTGAACCCATCTTATTAAAGTGGATTTCCTCTTACCTGGAAAATCGCCACTACAGCGTTCGCTTTAGATCTGCCCTCTCTAACCCCTTCC
The DNA here is from genome assembly GCA_958301585.1 of Merodon equestris. Classification (NCBI taxonomy): domain Eukaryota; kingdom Metazoa; phylum Arthropoda; class Insecta; order Diptera; family Syrphidae; genus Merodon; species Merodon equestris. The sequence goes on from OY284413.1 coordinate 50,321,554, forward strand.
TTGCTTCCTCCGGGGTCTCCCAAGGCAGTCATTTGGGTCCGCCTCTTTTTATTCTTACCATTAACGATATTGAAATGGTTATCAAATATTCTCACATCTACGCCGACGGCACTAAGATCTTCAAGATCATTTCCTCAGAACATGACTCTTCCCTTATTCAATGGGACCTCAACATGGTGCTCCAAGCATTGCCTCGACCTTAACATTTCCAAGTGTCAATCTATTACTTTCTCCGGAAACGTAACAAAACTCCTTCCCACCTCTACTTTCTCCATAATCAACCCCTTTCCACCGTTCAGGTGATCCGTGATCTTGGTGTATTTTGTGACCAGGAACTCAATTTCCTTGCCTTGATATAATTCTTAAGGCCAATTCAGCACTCGGCTTCGTGAAACGATGGTCTAAAGAGTTTCCAATCCCTACGTCACTCGGTCTCTCTACATAACCTTTGTTCGCCCTATTCTCGAATACGCCTCTCAAGTTTGGTCTCCTTACCATCATACACACATTTCCAGAATCGAGAGTACCCAACGTCGTTTTCTCCGTTCTTCGTGGCTTACCCTGGGACAATCCTCTGATCCTACCTCCCTATCAAGACCGCCTAAAACTTATCAATTTGAACTCGCTGGAAGAACGAAGAAGGATATCCCACATCCTTTTCATCCATCGACTCCTCTTAGGTACCAACGACTGCGCGACCCTTTATAACTCTATCTTTTTTAACACTAACCCTCGTAATACTCGAAATCCACGTCTCTTCTATGTACCCACCTCTGGTAGCTTCTATGGCTCCAATGAACCTATCTCCCGCATGCTGCGGAATGTTAATGCGAAAACTGTTTCGACTTTAACATCAGCACTCCTTATCTAAAACTCCGTCTCAATCGCCCTCTTTCTTAGTTTCCTAGATTGTAAGTTAAAATAAGTATGTAGTATGAATTAAGGGAAATAAAATGGGGGTATAGCTAAGGTGACCAGACGTCCCGCTTGTGGCGGGACAGTCCCGGTTTTTCACAATTTGTCCCGCGTCCCGCGACGTTTTTCAATAGTCCCGACTTTTAGAATTAAGTTAAATTTTATATTTATGAAAATCATTGTTTTGCGTTCTAAGAATCCTACGGGCTACGACGACTAACATATTGCTTTTGCTACCCAGTTACATTGTATTTGTCTCTCAGATGTTACACTTCGTGTTCGTACTGCGTGCTAGCAAGCTAATTAAACAAATAAATATTACAAATCTGCTCCTTACCATAGAAAATTAAGGTAAGTAATTTATTTATATATTTCATAAATACATAAATTTTCTTAAATTTAGCTTAAAATACTCATAGTCTTCATATTTTATATTGATGACAAAAAGTTTATCACTGACCTTAACCTTAAAAATGTTAGAAAGAAATATACGAATAAAATTTTGCAAATATTTTAAGTCAATCAAACTAATTTCGTTATAAACAACAATAAAATATGTTCACGTAAATTATGTTTAGTGCAAATTAATTCGGCGAAATTATTGTACTGTATGTGTTTATAACATTTTAGTAACATTTTTAATTCTCATAGACATATAATATTGTAGTTTACTAAAGAACAATTAGATAATCACAAATAATTTTAAATTTGAATTTATCTTTAAGAATCAAAACACAATTGTTACTTGCGTGTTTTTGTGTATATAATAATTTATAATTTGATTTAATTTTTTAGATTTTTAACAAAATGAGTAAGAAAAGAGGATGTAAATTCAACCATGATTTAAGAAGTGAATTTTCTTTTATTAAAAAATCTGAAAACGATTACATAGTAAAATGTGAGACATGTAATGGCGAATTTAGTATTTTGCACGGCGCACAGTGGTCGATTTATAGTTGCCAGCTGGACTTAATTCGGATTAATTTTTTTTTTGCTATTATGTATTAGCATTGTGTTTAATAACACAGGCCAACAAAAAAAAAAAAAAATTGAAAACTTTTTTTACTTTATTAGCTGATCTTTATAGTTTTTTTTGTGCTGAATCCAAATCTGGCTTTGGTTTTTTCGTATCACCCATAGTTTTTGAGCAATCTGCTATTTATTATACAGGGTGTCCCACGAGCAGTGTGCCAAAAAGCTAGAGTATGTAGGTCTGGTCAAGACAAGAAAAAAATCGTATGGGAGGGGGGGTCTATTCCCCCCCGTTTAGCCGGGAGGGGCAATTTTCTAAAATATTGACTTAATTTGGGAAAAAAATTATTAAAAATCAACAGTTAGATCCACAACGCCGTAATATACATTTTTGTAAAGCCAGAAACCTCTCCCTTCATCTTGTTTTTAAACGAAGCTGTTTTAAGGAATAGTTTTTGAGAAATTAATTTTCAAACTCAAAATTTTGAAAAAAAATAGGAAAAAAAATATTTCGAACTACTTTTTTCCAAAATTGTATGTAATTAAGTACTAATTTTTTTTTGCAAAATTCAATTTCCTTATTAGTTTTTAGTTAAAAACAGAAAACCGGATGCAAAAATGTCTTGTAGTTTTTGAGAAATTAAAAAAAAAACCAGAACCTCTTTTTTTTAAGAAAAACCTTTTTTTTTGGTTTTAACGCGTCAGGGCTTGTAGGCAAATTGTTGTATGAAACATTGACCTCTTTTTTATTATTTTTAAAAAAAATCGGAGTTTTATGAGAAAACAATAAAGTGACACAGTATTGGAATAACCCTGGATTAATCCTTTTTTTTCATTGATAACGCCTGAAAACTGACCTGCCAATTTCGTCTGCGTCCGCCCGCCGCCGATGGGTTCTACCCGGTAGGTCCTTAAGACAATAAAACCACAATTTTTCTTTATTGAAAAATAAAATATTTGCAACCCAAATGTAAATAAAAGGTATCGCATTTTTAATAAAAAAAAAACCATTTCCAAATTGGATGTTAACTCATCAACACATTACGATGTCAAACTCATACTCTCGAGAAGAATTAGCGGACATGCACTTCTGGTACGGTTTAGCTAATGGTCGAGATCGTGAAGCCGAATGACTCTACGCAGAAAGATATCCCAATCGGAGGTGTCCCAGTCGTAGCATGTTTTCAAGAATCCACCGTCTACGAGAGAACGGAGTGCAGCATCATTGGAGTAGCACCAATCCACACAACAAAAAACAAAATAAATCATAACACCGCTTTAGCTGTAATGTTTGGCTTGGTATTGTTGGACAAACTGTTATCGGGTCCCGGTTTTTGAATGCCGTTATTAATGGAGAATCATACCTGCAATTCCTACGAGACCTTTTGCCCGATTTGATGGACAACGTTCCTTTGGCCATAGCAGATAATTTAATCTACCAGCAAAATGGAGCACCAGCACACTACAGCTTACGGGTTAGAAACTGGCTGGATGATCATTTTAGTGACCGTTGGATCGGGAGAAGGGGCCCCACGGAATGGCCACCTAGATCACCAGATTTAACTCCTCTAGATTTTTATGTGTGGGGATTCATGAAGAATTATGTTTACGAAGTGGAAATAGTATCTTTGGAACAACTGAGAGAACGTATTGAAGTCGCTGGAGTCAATTTGCAGGAAAATTTGTCAAGCATGGACTTATGTGCAGATATTAGAAGGAGATATAATCTTTGCCTTCTAAAAAATGGGGATCATATTGAATTTTTTTTATAATAAAACTCCCAATTTAAAAAATAATAAAAAAGAGGTCAATGTTTCATACATTAATTTGCCTACAAGTCCAGCCGGGTTGAAACCAAAAAAAGGTTTTTCTTAGAAAAAAGTGGTTCTGGTTTTTTTTTAATTTCTCAAAAACTACAAGACATTTTTACATCCGGTTTTCTGTTTTTAACTAAAAACTAATAAGGAAATTGAATTTTGGAAAAAAAATTAGTACTTAATTACATACAATTTTTGAAAAAAGTAGTTCGAAACTTTTTTTTTCCAATTTTTTTTTCAAAATTTTGAGTTTGAAAATTAATTTCTCAAAAACTGTTCCTTAAAACAGCTTCATTTAAAAACCAGATGAAAGAAGAGGTTTCTGGCTTTACAAAAATAGTATATCACGGCATTGTGGCTGTAACTGCTGAGTTTTAATATTTTTTTTTCCAAATTAAGTAAATTTTTTAGAAAATTGCCCCTCCCGGCTAAACGGGGGGGAATAGACCCCCCCTCCCTTACGATTTTTTTCTTGTCTTGACTAGACCTACACGCTCTAGCTTTTTGGCACACTGCTCGTGGGACACCCTGTATAGTATAAAACCTATGGAAAATTAATGAAACGCTATCATAATCATGGCTTGTGTTTACAGTGGGCTACTTACAACAGTGATATAATGTGTTAATACAGATTTTACTTGTCAGTTGGAATTGGTTTATATTTTCTTTCTCTTTTTTCTTTGAAGCTTCTTGTGTAGCTTTTTCTGCGATGGGTTGCTTGTTGAACTTCTCGGTGAAGTGACCAGCAGTAGTGCCCCATCATGTTGGTGTTCCAGCCCATTCCATTTCCCATTACTTTAATGTCCTGGTGAAAACGCTCACCTTGCTCTTCGCTAACGTCTCCCAAATTCTCTGGGAAGTAATCTAGGTGGCTGTTTAAAAAGTGAACTTTCAGGCTCATCAAACATCCTACATTTTTAAAGTTGTTCAACATCTTACATACAATGGAAACATATTCTGGATGTTTTTCATTTCCCAAAAACTCTTTAACAACTTGCTTGAAAGATACCCATGCTTCTTTCTCATTTAAGGTCATTGTGGATTCAAAGTTAACGTCAAACATCATTTTTCTAATATCAGGTCCGACAAAGACGCCTTCTTTTAGTTTAGCCTCTGAAAGGTGTGGAAACTGTTGGCAGAGATACTTAAAACATGGTCCATCTTTAGGCAAAGCCTTGACAAACTGTTTCATGAGGCCTAACTTTATATGTAAAGATGATAGGAGTACGTCTTTTGAATCTACAAGGGTTTTGCGCACAATGTTCTTCTCACCAGGTTTTAAAGACTCCCTCACTAGCCAGTTCTTTCTGCACCAATGTTGACTCCTTGCTCTGCTATCCCATTCACACAAGAAACCAGGAAATTTGGTAAAACCACCTTGCTGACCAAGAAGCATACTTTCAAATCGCCACATATCTTCCAACTATGAGCAGATTAGCCTATTTTATTTAACACTATATCCAGGTTTTCATAGCTTTCTTTCATATGAACAGAATGACCAACAGGTATAGATGCGTACACGTTACCATTGTGTAATAAAACAGCCTTTAAACTAGTTTTCGATAAATCGAGTCTTCCTTTTTGTATTCAATACCAAATTCATTCATCAGACCGGGAATGTCTGATCAGTACACTAAATCACCTTCCTGTTCAAAATACTTGGAAAATTGCTGCTCTCTCTTCCTATACACATTAACGCTGGTTCCAACCGCCAAAAAGTTCTTTTCCTTTAGTCTAGAGCCAAGCAATTCAGCTTCAAGTCGCTAAGCTCCGCCTGAGTAAACAAACTAGGGCCGGCATTCTCTATATTACATTGGTACTCTACAACATGTGGTTCATCTAACTCAGATTGTACATCAGACAAAACTTCCGTTGGAATAGAATTAAATTTATCTGGTGATTCAGGGACCGGCAAATCTATTCCGTGCTCTACTGGTTGGATAGCAGACGGAAGGTTGGGGTAGCATATTACCTTCTTGTTTTTGAGTTATGTCCGGTAATATCAACACACTGCAAAAGTAACAATCATCTTAATGATTTGTTGGCTCCCTCCATATCATAGGAACAGCAAATCTAAATGCTTTTTTCTCCTTTTTTGACCATTTTCTTAGGTCTTCAGCACATACATAGCATACCTTATGCGGCGCCCAAGATTTATTTTGATCACCAAGTTTATATCCAAAGTATGATAGGTAAACCTTTTTCACAAAGTCTGTAATATTTCTTTGGTGTTTCTTAATCACAAACTCACCACAAATATAACAAAAACTATCAGCAGACTTTTTACAACCGCGTTTAGACATTGTACTGAGCACAAGCACAGGAAACGTGAAAGTGAGGTTAGGTTGACAGTTAACAAAACATCAGCTATTTACAGTGAAAAACATAGATTCAACCTTTTTTTCTGAGAAAATGTGTTTCAGCAGTGCTACCAACGTATTATAAAAGCTGTTAAATTCTGTAATAATCGGGTGATTTAATAAATTTATTTATAAAATGTGAAAAAATGGTGGGTGGTACAGCTTTTTGAGTATCATATTTGGATTTAGCACCCTAAAAACATAAGAATTAGGTATTTTAAATGAAAAAGTTTTTTCAGTGTTGGCCTGTGTAATTAATTTAAAATCATTTCCATGACTTCAGGGATTGGTAATTGGTGTTTTCGGGTTGGAAGATGTTGCAATTCACTTATTTGTGGATCAGAAGATATCAACATCGAATGGTATTTGTTGCGATTCGGGACATCTTTCTTGAAAACCCGCTTCGAAAGATTTTATAATCTTTTTGACGGGCTTCTAAAACATCTTCCGAAAGCTGTCCGATAGGAATTGGAAAACTGTCAATGATGTCAGCACCATGTATCAGAATTTTGTGGACGCTAACAGGCATTTTGTACCAATTATATTTGGAAACAAATAATTTAGCTGTGTCCAAACAGTAAGTGCGGAATTTGTTTGTATCTATTTTCAGACCTGATGTTAAATGTAAGAGTGCTTCCATAAATCTTATATGTGCATGAAGACTTTGTAAGCCTAATGAATAGGCAGTGGTGTCAGGAGGTTTTCGTAAGCAAAGTTCAATATTATTCCTATCCTTAGGAGATGCTTTGCATATTTACCAAACTGAGCTTGCCCTGTTCTCCATTACAGCATTACATGTTTTGCCATCGACCATCATTTTAAAAAAAGTATGATTGAATAAAACTGTTTTGTCGTTAAAAGTTACTCTTGTGGCTTCTAGACAATTTATTTCGGCTTCCATACGGTTAAACTCTCTTGTTATTGTCCCAATATTTTCCTTTGTGAATTCGAAACGAACTGGACGGCAGTATCTTGGAGAAGATGTTTTTGAATTAATCCAAATACTTTCAGTTCCAGAATCAGTCTTTTTTATCTCTAGAGGTACTATGCAAGTAAGCACAATATCAGAATCACTCGCTTCAGGATTTATCAAAAAGTTTTACTTATAACGCGAGCGACCATCCACTACCATCACATCCCCATTTCCAAGAACATACTAAGCTATCACCGTTTTGTAACTGGTTTTCAAAACTTTCAAAGTGTGCGGTGGACAAATGTTGAAGTATCAAGTCCAGCAACGGCTGTAGTTTAATTTCACATAAGGTTTCGGATATAGTCAAAAAATTATTTGTTTTTTTTGTTTGTTTTTTTCCTTATATTTCTTAAAAAGATGAGATGTAAATGTTTTACAGTATTCAGACATTTTCTTTCATCAGCTTCATCAAGAACAGTTATTGACTTTGCTGTCATAACGTACTGCAAAACAGCACTTGCACAAACCGTTACCGATGATTTAAAAAGATGTTCACTTTGAATAAAGAAGAAAACTTCTTTACGCAAAGGGAATTGTCGCCCTGAAATGGGCGGGTTGATACCTGTAGGAGAAGAAAAAAGAATGTTGCGCTGAGTTTCGGCACTTTAATTAAGCATTATTTTAAAGGTGTTGATAAAATCTTTAAATGAAAAAAAATTCACGATGTCACTGTATCGCACTTTTTTTGTATTGACCGATAAATGAAAGAAAAGTTAGCCTGTCACAATAAAAAATGTACTCCTTCATTTAGCTCATAATGCCAGAGGCAATTTTTTTTTTTTGATAGAAATAGTCTGAATTTGAAAATACTTACCAACAGCATACACTGACATATTTGCTACAAATAAATATCTCACTATTTTGCACTAGAACACTTTATAAACACTTGTAAACGCACGAAAGGCCAAATTGAGAGTGAGCAAAGTTCTATACATTGCATTGAGATGCTTCTCATTGATAATGTAACGGAACTTTATTTAATTTGTTGGTTCTTTCTTGTTATTTGGGTGTTTGGCTTTAAGTCTAGCGGATTTTTTTTTACAGTTACAACATTTTTTTTTTTACTTATGACCAGCTAGTGTTGTACTAAATCGACCAGCGTGCGGCGGGATGAATGATATTTCAAAGCATTTGGAGACACAGAAACATAAAAGATGTTTAAATACTGCTGCATCATCTTCCAAAATGCTGGATTTTTTTTCGAAAAACAACTTATGGAGATGAAGAAAAGAATTTAGCATTAGCAGAAGGACTTATGCTGTTAATCACAATCATTCCTTCAGATCTATGGATTGTACATCACAAGTTGTCAGAAAGCTATTTAATAAAAAATTTACCTGTGCTAGAAGAAAGGCCGAGGCAATTGTATGTAATGTGCTTGCCCCATATGCATTTTCAGAACTAAACAAAAATTTACAAAAAATTAGTTTTGTATCCATATATTCTGACGCATCTAATCATAAAGAAATAAAATTATTTCCAACCATTATAAGATATTTTCATTCAGAAACTGGAATAAAAATTAGAATTTTAGATTTTATTTCTTTGCCCGGTGAAACTTCTGAAATAATTTTCAGTTCCATTATTGATATTTTGGAACAAAATAATTTAAAACAAAAAATTATTGCATATTGTGCAGGCAACACGAATACAAATTTCGGAGGAAAAGCGAGGAGAGGTACAAATAATATTTTTTATAAATTAACGAAAGATCTGAATCAAAATATTATTGGTGTTGGCTGTACAGCGCATATAATACATAACGTTATTCAAACAGCTGCTGACTTGTTACCCGTAGATGTGGAAAATATTGTTGTTAAAATATATTCTTATTTCTATATATACACTGTACGCGTCGAAATGCTTAAAGAATTTTGTGAACTGCGGAAGTTGAATATCAGAAAATACTTGGATACAGTAAAACGCGTTGGTTAGCTCTTCTGCCAGCTATCGAAAGAATTTTGAAAATGTATGATCCTTTAAAATCCTACTTTCTATCACAGGACAAATCTCCTAGAATTTTAGAAAAGTTTTTTGAAAGAGAATCTTCAAAAATTTGGCTAGAGTTTCTACAAAATCAAGCTGCTCTTTTTCAAAACGTTATAAAACTTATTGAAGGTGACAAAATATCGGCAATCGAAGTAGCAAATGAAGTTAATAATTTAAAATGTCAATGTCAAGATATCATGAGCCATGTCAAAAAGTTTTATAGTAGCTGCAAAGATTATTTGGAAAACTAGACGGTACAATATAATGATATTGATCATTTTCATTGGGTTACATTAAAACCATAACTTAATTGGAACGATGTGCAAAAATCATTTGATTATATTTCTCAAAAAAATAGTAATATTTCCGAAAATGATCTTTTTAATGAAGTGTCATTAGTAAAAAAATATATTGATAAGGAAAATCTTAAATATTGGGCATCAGAAAAATTCACAGTAGAAAACAAATGGTTAGAAATATTTCATCATTTGGAAACAAACTATGTTCCATACAATAATGTATTAAAAATTGTGGAATATGCACTATCTTTACCTGGAACTAACGCTGCGACTGAACGCGTTTTTTCTACAGTGAATCAAGTGTGGACATCAGAAAAATCAAAATTAAGTGTTAAAACTTTGAAAGCCATTTTATGTGTCAAATATAATTTGACAAATTCTTGTGAAGATTTTTACAATATTTTAAAAAATGACAACAATCTACTGAAACAAATTCACTCAAATAAGAAATATGTCAAGGAATAAAATATTATACATTTTTTTATATTTATAAATTGTACTTATGCTAAAAATAAAAAAATATTACGATATTATTTTTATTCTGTATGAACATTTTTGCTGATACCCCCCTCCTTCAGAGTTGTACCGCTTTGCCCATCTAAAAATCTGGTCACCTTAGGTATAGCCCCCACCAAAATCAAATCAAAATCAATTAAAGCCTTCTCTCATAGAATCCGTCGATTCGCCACTTTCGATTTTAACCTCTGATTTTCGTACGTCTTTCCCGCGAAACCCATTTGATTACATTGATGTCCAGGTTCCTAGCGACAGAACTCGTTATAAACGAGCTTCTATCCGTGATTATGTGTGAGCTCACTTAATTGTGACGCAGTGAGTTCATTTGAATGTATTGAATATACTCCCGCCACACACTCGGGGAGTTATAATAATGTGATTGATTGTTGACATAATTGTAGGCAAACGTCAGCGGCCATTTAAAGTTGGAAGTCTCATTCCGGTTTCTGAGTTAAACTGACAGTTAAATAGAATACACACACTCTTATGGAAGGTGGCCCATAGCCAAAGGAGGTATGTTCTTTTTAAATCGGCTCAACTCTTGTAGACATCACACACATTATACAATCTGTGTATAGGTACAATGTATTGTACGTACGATCGAGAATTTTATTTAGTCATATTTCAGCAGTGTATTTGAAGTCAAATTCTACGGTCGAGATAAGTGTGCGGAAAAAGTTTGTTTTAATATGTGGCGCCGCCGTTTTGAATGTGAAAATCCAAAAAAAAAAAAAAAATATGGACTAAAAAATTGCTTTTAAATAAGTCACTGTATTCTGAGGCTGATCTAGTTGAAAATTTAAAAATTTCAGAACCGCACCGCAGAATAAATTTTAAATCTCCTATCACCTGTAATAACTAAACAGAATACTCTAATGAGATCACCAATATCTGCGAAAGAGCGATTAATTGTAACCTTGCGCTATTTACCAACTGGATGTGATTTCAGCGATTTAAAGTGTGGTTGAAGCAATTGGAAAAATAGTGCCGGAAACCTGCTGGGCTACATGCAATGCCTTAAAAAATGATCAGAAAATATATGGAAACCGTTTTCTCAAGTAGGAATATCGAAAGAAGAAAGGATTTATGATTATAGGTTAAGCAGAGCTCGCAGAATCGTGTTCCAAATTTGAAATATTTCATAAACAATAAAAACAAGTTAAGACCATGCTGATGCAACTATTTTAGCCGGTTGCTCATTCCATTTTTTAAGGGCTCACTTTACAACGTATGTAACTGACAAATGGTAGACCGTGAAGATTTCGAAAATGGAGTTGTACGTCCAGCAATTTGGCGCTAGAGTGAGGTGATGGTTCCTTTACATAAAACAACAAAGGAGGACAAGTTCGTTATCAAAATAAGACATGCTCTTTATTTAAAAAAGCGAAATATAATACATATGTTTGCAAGAATTAGTTTCAATTAAAATGTGTTTCTTTATTTAAAACCAGAAATTCGGATATCTGCGAATCATACACAACTCTGTCTTGAGCGTTTTTCGATATATTTGATTGCTGGAAGGATTTAGGTGCTGAATAGTTTAAATTGAAATTCGGGTTGATGGTTAACTGATTCATTCTATCAGTGATGAGAACTTCTGTAATAATTCTTTCTTCAATCGAGCGATGCATTTTCTTCATGCCCCTAAAATTGTCGGCTATCCTCTTCCCTAAGGTGTCAAACTCTTCGTCTTTGGTTTCTTTTCGAGCCATGAACTTGCTTGCACTCTCAAAAAAAATCTTTTGTTGCTGTTCTAGTGTTTCTTTTTCTTTTTGGGTAGTTAGAAGAAGAAGATCCTCAAGAGTCTGAGATTCCCAAATTTGTCTACAAATTACATCAGTTTAGATGAAAACATATCTCTGTAGCAATACATTCCTCAAATAAACTGATCTCATCTGCAGAACAGGACAAAGAACTGTGGCCATCTCGTGAGATTTCACCACTTTTCAAATACAATAAAAGGTTATAGTACCACAAATAGGCCACATAAATGCTGTTAGTAGAACATCCAGTACGTTTTGAGTTCCTGTTCTCGACATTTTTCTACAAGAACCTTCAATGCTTCTTTTCTCAAAAATTTATTGTTTTACTCCCTAGTGTACATATCCCTCAAATACGGAAACTAACGGTACTGCTCAATATAATCCGTCCAAAAATCTTTTTCTATAAGCGATACCATTTTTAAAAAGCCAACTAAAATCGGTACGACAATTGTACGAGTATGCGACAAAACACACCATACAACGTCCATACAATCCATTGCATGCGACCATACAAAACGACGTTGGTGAGGCGGTCATCGCCAATGGCTACCATTGCGGAGCGATGATAACCAATTTTTTATGGCCCAAATTGAACCATAGAAAGAAAACCGCTTACAAAGCCATGCCGCATAGACGGACGAGAGCCGCTCGTGAGCTCTACGAGCAGAAAAGGAGAGAGGAACATACAGGAACAGGAAAAAAGAGAGCACGAAAAGTATGTGATCGAGGAGATAGAGACACGCTACCACAGGAGTGACGCTCGTAAGTTTTACGAAAAAGTAAAACGAACATGCGAGGGCTATAAAGCCAGAGCTGAAGATTGTAGGGAAGAAGACCGACAACTAGTAGTAGAGTCACAGTCGATGCTAAGAATATGGAAAAACCACTTCTGTAGACTGTATAACGGCGATGTAAAATATGATCGGAGGAAAGTATTCCCGACAAATGGAATCTCTTGCCCAGCCCATAAGAAAGGAAACCCCTATAACTGCGCCAACTATAGAGGAATAAGCCTCCTCCACATCGCGTGCAAGATCTTCTCTGCCGTAGTCTGTGAACGCCCGAAGGCCTTTGTGGATAATCTGATTCCTATCAGTGTGGTTTCAGGCCAGGTAAATTCACAATAGACCAAATTTTCATACCGTGGCAGATCTTGGAAAAGATCCAAGATTGCCAAACCGACACACACCATATTCTTTAAAGCCGCATATGACAGTGTGCATAGGGGCAAGCTATACCGAGCCAAACTCGTCCGATTGTATAGAACGACAATGGAGAATTTCCGCTGCTCCAATAAGGTCGGTAGCGAATTAACCGAGACCTTCGATGTTAAAAAATGATGTAGGCAAGGTGTCGTACTGTCAGATCAACACAGCAACAAGCCAACACAAGAGTTGCGATCTATTTCAAGTCTGCGCGATTGCTTGCGTACGTGGATGACATTGACGTAACTGGGCGAGCACACAGAAATGTCAGAGAAGTGTTCAAAAACATTGAAGGGGAAGTGACTAAAATGGGTCTTTCGATGAACGAGGGTAAAACCAAATATACGCTGTCATCCAAAAAAGACGCACAACACCGACATTTTGGCCAGAACGTCATAATTGACGGGTACAAATTTGAAGTGATCAAGGACCTCGTCTACCTTGGCTCACTAGTGACTAGCGACAACAACACCGGCGCTGATATCAAAAGCAGAATTACTCTTGCCAACCGCTGCTTCTTTGGGCTCAAGAGGCTCAAAATTAGAGCCCTCTCTGGAAAAACCAAGTAGCCATCTAAGAAGAAATTGAACCATAAGGACTTACACGACATGTGGTTCCAGCAGGACGGCGCTGCGTGCCACGCAGTGGATGCTACGATTGACGGTAACGTTATCTCTCTCATAGGTGACGTGAATTGCCCATCAAGGCCAAGCGATTTGACCGCGCTAGACTTTTCTCGTGGGGTTTCTTGAATTCGTAAATCTAGGCGAGTAAGCCACTGCGGCTGAACATAGCACAGGCCATCGCTCACACTCAGCCAGATCTATGCGAAAGAATCATTGAAAATTGGAACAATCCAGGCCACCGTAAGAAGCCGCACATATAATGGCATACATCAACATCTAGTCGTCTTAGGTGATTTTAATCTTGGTTATATGAAATGGTCTTATTCACCTGAAGATAATTGTATAATTGTTAATATGAAAACCGAATGTGAATTTATGTTTATTGATTCTATGTTTGCTTGTAATGTATTTCAAATGAATTACTTCCAAAACTCTAATAATAGGATTCTTGATTAATAATTTGCAAGCAATTACTTAAATTGCTCAGTTTTTTTTTTTTTTGTTATTCATTCTTGTTTTTATTACTTTGTAGAACACACTTATCCTAGACAAAAATGCTTAAAACTAGCTTAAACAACAACTGATATAAAATACCTTACTGGCCCTATACGGACACTCTAAAGCAAATAGAACTACTTAAGGCTATGCCTTTCGGCCTTTCCATTAATTTAATTAATTTAAAATAAATTAATAAAACAATTTAGGCCAAGAAAAGTGATATTTTAAAAAAAAAACTTAGCATCAGATCCTCTTTAAATTGCTCAGTTAGAGAAGTCTTATGTCCTTTAACGAAAAATCCTATTCATAACGTAGCTTTATGTTTGAATGTCGTCTATACCGTTCTTGCTGTATCAAAACCAAATTTAAATTTTTATATAGCCGGGTATAATTTTGCCAAAGGCAATATGAGGGTTTGAATAATTATTTAGTGTCCGTTGATAGATTGAATATTCTTTCCGGTTTAAATCTACCGGAAATGTATGTATATATCAATCCTGAATATACTTAAATTAAGATTTATTCAGTTCATACCAAAATTTAAGAAAGAGATTATTTTAAACTGTCATGGCATAATAAAAGATTAATCAATCTAAAAAATGCGAAAAACAAGACGAATGGAAAAACTCAAATTCAGAACTTTACAAGAAGCAATTTGCCAATTACGTCGGGAGTATGAATTTTTAAATAAATTTCTATATAAAAATTATATATTGAATACAGAATCTAAAATTTCTAACAATCCCAAATGTTTCTGGTTGTTTTTAAACAGTAAGAGACAATTAAAAGATATTTTTCAAAATATGGAGTTTAAAGGTATAATATCTCATAACATAGAGACAACCTGCAACCTATTTGCTTAATTCTTTCAAACTGTGTATGTTGATCACTCAAATATGTATTAACACACCTTCTCTAAAAGAGGATATTTATAATATGAGTACTGGATCAATCTACCCATTTACTTATCTATATATATATACAGGGTGTCCCACGAGCAGTGTGCCAAAAAGCTAGAGCGTGTAGGTCTGGTCAAGACAAAAAAAAATCGTATGGGAGGGGGGGGGTCTGTTCCCCCCCGTTTAGCCGGGAGGGTTAATTTTCAAAAATATTGACTTAATTTGGAAAAAAAATTATTAAAAATCAACAGTTACATCCACAATGCCGTGATATCCTTTTTTGTAATGCCAGAAACCTCTTCTTTCATCTTGTTTCTAAACGAAGCTGTTTTAAAAAATAGTTTTTGAGAAATTAATTTTCAAACTCAAAATTTTGAAAAAAAAATTTCGAAATATTTTTTTTCAAAATTGTATGTAATTAAGTACTATTTTTTTTAAAAAATTCAATTCTGTTATTAGTTTTTAGTTAAAAACAGAAAACCGGATGCAAAAATTTGTTGTAGTTTTTGAGAAATTAAAAAAAAACCCGAACCATTTTTTTCTAAGAAAAACCTTTTTTTTTTAACGCGGCTGGACTTGTAGGCAAATTAATATATGAAACATTGACCTCTTTTTTATTATTTTTATAAAATTCGGAGATTTATGAGGATACAATAAAGTGACACAGTATTTTTTAAAATTTTTTTAAAAAAATTAGTACTTAATTACATACAATTTTGAAAAAAAATAGTTCGAATTTTTTTTTTCATTTTTTTTTTCAAAATTTTGAGTTTGAAAATGAATTTCTCAAAAACTATTCCTTAAAACAGCTTCGCTTAAAAACAAGATGAAAGAAGAGGCTTTACAAAAAAGTATATCACGGCATTGTGGATGTAACTGTTGATTTTTAATATTTTTTTTCCAAATTAAGTCAATTTTTTAGAAAATGGCTCCACCCGGCCAAACGGGGGGGAATAGACCCCCCTCCCGTACTATTTTTTTCTTGTCTTGACCAGACCTACACGCTCTAGCTTTTTGGCACACTGCTCGTGGGAAACCCTGTATAATGCAAGGAATACAATCTCTAAAATCTTGTCAAAGTCCTGGTCCTGACAATATGCCATCTATCATTCATAAATAATGTAGCTTACCCTTGTCTTTACCTTTGAAACTAATGTTTAATTTATCGCTATCCTCTGGTAGATTTTTAGAAAAATGGAAAAGTTATTTTATAACTCCTATATTCAAAGCTGGATCTCGACAAAAAGTTGAGAACTATAGAGGAATCTCAAAACTATCTGCTATTCCCAAATTGTTTGAATTAATTTTACAAAGAAACTTTACTTTGCAATTAAAGAACAAATATGCGCACAGCAACACGAATTTATGTGTTGAAGATCAACTTTAACAAACCTAACATTATTCACAAAATATCTTTTTGATTCATTAGAATCAGGATATCAACAGGCAGGCGGAAAAACAAATGCAAAAACACCAGCATTTGATTGGCCTCAGCGATGAAGTAATCCCAAACCGGGAAGCCTGCCGCTACTTTCTGAGGTCAAACCGGCGGACCCCACAAGCGGACCAGTAGGAATGCAGTTAAGTGGGAAGGTTATGGTCCTACACTTCTGACCATAACAACGCCGGAAAAAGGAAAAGAAGAAGAAGAATCAGGATATCAACTTGATGTGATTCTGACAAACTTTAAGAAAGCTGTCGATACAGTATGCCACTCTGTTCTGATAAACAAACTAAAGTTATATGGTATTCATTCAACACTCCTTAATTGGATAAAATGTTACCTCTCAAGTAGAACTTAAACTGTAAAAATTGATATGTCAAGAATCATCAAAGTGTCATCAGGGGTTCCCCAAGGTAGTCACCTAGGACCACTGCTATTTCTTATATTTATTAATGATATTCCGTCAATTTTTAATTACGTTAACTGTTTAATGTATGCATTTGAAGCATCCAAGTTAAATGGAGCGATATCAATCATCTTCAGTTAAATGTAAATAAATGTCATTCATTTTCTGTTTTCCATGTTTTTTTGCCTATAGTCTTTGACTATACCATAAATAGGACGATTCTTTTAAGGAAAACTGAAATCAAAGATCTTGGCGTAATTTCCGATATGAAGTTGACGTTTTACCTTCACATTGATTACGTTGTAGCTAAAGCAAACTCAATGCTTGGGATTCTTAAACGTACATGTTATGAATTATCTAGTCCGTATTCATTCAAGTCAGTCTACATGTCTCTTGTACATCCGCATATTGAATATTGTTCTATTACATATATGGTGTCCAGTCTATGTAAAGCATGTTTTACATCTGGAGAGAGTTCAAAAGTCCTTTACAAGATTCGTAATAAGACGATTGAAATGGAATCTTGATTATGTCCTTACGATAGGACTAGAAACGTTAGAAAAAAGATGAAGTATAATGTTAATCCATGATATTTTTTCGTATCGTATAAATTGCATTGAAATACTGAAATTTGTTAAACTGTACGCAGCAGAAAGAAATCTCAAGAAACCTGTTGTTCCAACCAAGAACAATAATTATGGTTTAAATGAACCACTTACAAAGTGCATTCTTAATCTTAATTCCGTTTGTTCTGAAATAGAGCTAAGTGATCTTCTTCTTCTTTTCCTTTTTCCAGCGTTGTTATGGTCAGAAGTGTAGGACCATAACCTTCCCACTTAACTGCATCCTACTGGTCCGCTTGTGGGGTCCGCCGGTTTGACCTCAGAAAGTAGCGGCAGGCTTCCCGGTTTGGGATTACTTCATCGCTGAGGCCAATCAAATGCTGGTGTTTTTGCATTTGTTTGCACCAATTGTTTTTCGGCCTGCCTTTTTTTTTTTTGTGACACGGGCATGCTCCAGATTTTTTTTTGTTTGATCTTACTCTTACAACACCGGTGATCTCCAGTCGTGTCAACCCACTGATTTGCATGTACACTTGTGGGGCAGTTTAATGGTGGTATATGTGTCCCTAGGCTCACCTTGGTGTTTTCTAAATTGCCTAGATGTGATTTTTGTTTACCTTTGTTTTAGTCGCCTTTTACGACAAGCGAGAGGTATCGCTGCAGGGATATTCTTAACCCGTCCCTGCACAGTCATGAAATAGAGCTAAGTGATGATAGATTGAAATTTTAAATCTGTGATAAAATAGTTTGTCAATTAATTATGTATACAAATTAACTTAATTATACAATATATATATATTAACACCAATTGTTAACTTATAACTTAAATTTTCTATAAACAAATGTAAAGGGTGTCTCAGTACGAGTGCACTTTTTCATTTTAAAATAAAAACAAGTATTTTATGACAGAGTTGTGATATTTTTATTGTATTGTAAAGAAGACATGTTCCGATTAAGTATGGAATAAAATATCCGGCAAATGACCCCCACGGCTCTGATGACAGGCCATTACTCTTTTCATGAAATTTTCGATGACTTTTGCACAGAGATGTGGCTGTATCTCACCGATGACGCGTTGGATTTCCGATTTGAGCTCAGGAATTGATTTCACAAAACCCCAAAGAAAAAAATCGCACGGCGTTAAATCGCACGATCTTGGTGGCCAGTTGACATCAGAATTTCGTCAGATAATGTGTTCTGGAAATCGTTGCTGCAATAAGTCTATTGTTTCATGCGCGGTGTGGCAGGTTGCGCCGTCCTGCTGAAACCACATGTTGTCCAGATTCATGCCGTCCAGTTGAGGCCACAAGAAGTCCGTTATCATATTCCTGTAACGAATGCCGTTCACAGTCACTGCAATTTCGGCCTCATTTTCAAGAAAGTAAGGTCCAATCACGCCGCCTGACCAAAATCCGCACCAGACAGATACTCGTTGTGGGTGCATTTGTTTCTCATGGATTGCATAAGGATTTTCTGAGTCCCAAATTCGACAATTTTGTGTATTCACGAAGCCATTCATATGGAAATGCGCTTCATCGGAGAAAATGACTTTTTTTCGAAAAATTGGCATCGACTTCACTTTGCTCCATTACCCATTGAACGAATTGCCGGCGCTTTCCGTGGCCTGCTGGTTTGAGCTCCTGAGTTAACTGAATCTTGTACGCATGAAGGTGTAGGTCTTTAGTCAAAATTCGCGAAATTTGCAGTTGTTGAGAACGATGTCGAATTGATGTCTTCGGGTTTTCGGCGACACTCTCGTTTACAGCAGCAATGTTTTCAAGAGACCGACCGGTACGTTGACGCAAAGGATTCTTATTATCTATAATTGACCCAGTTTCTTAAAATTTTTTGACCACTCTTCGAATGGTTGACACATTAGGTGCACTTTCTCGGCTGAAAATTTGGCGAAGTTTGCGAGCGGTTTCAGCGTAACTTTCCCCATTTTTGTAATGAGTTTTCACAATTATAACGCCTTGTTCTTTCGAAAAGCGCTTCATTTTTAATAATCGGAAATAACATAGGTGACAGCTGTCAAATTTCAGAGTTGCCACTTGCATGAAAAAAAAAATATTCCAATTTTGAAAAGTGCACTCTTACTGAGACACCCTTTATTATACTTATAATTCTGTAATCTGTTAGAGTCAAACTCGGTAGATGAAAATAAACTAAACTAAATATTCCGTCATGTGGTCTTTCAATGGGATATTTGACATCTTCTTATAGATGAGAAGAATCCCACGCAGTGTTACAGGCATCGGGCTTATATTCGGCACCTAGAGTGGGTTCAAATCTTGAGATGGCTTTCTCTAAGCCCATCCTGGCAAATTCATTACAGACCGCATTTTTCGGGATTTCAGAGTGACTTGGGACACAAACGTATCCGAGTCGGTTTTCCAGCTGATTGCACGGTGTCCTTGCGTCAGGTGGTATATTCAGGTGACCACAAGATAGTTTTCGCGAAATGTTATTAGAATTCTAGTAGGAAATGTACTAAAAACATCCTTGACAAAAGCTAGATATCATATAAAATTTATGGAAGGGTCTCATTTGTTATACATATGTATGTAGTTATTTCTCTTTCCCATAAAAAAAATATTAAACTCTTGTTTGTATTTCTAGGAATTGAAATGATGAAACTGTTCGTTATGGCGAATTCAATTGTAATCATCCTAACCATGGCTTGGCCAAACATGCAGAAGCTCTATTCAATGTTCGAAGATTGGTGGTTCTACCAAACCCTCTAACCTAATTGTTGAATTCATAAATATTTTAATTTAAAATAAAAACATAGAAAAAAATGGTTGGGGCATTCATGCAAGGTGCCTTCCTTTTGGTCATCATTTCCTGGTATTCCAAAGGAATGCTCAACCTAATCAACGAATACTATCGAACGGAATTTCAAAAACACATCACCACTTCAGAAGATGTTAAGGCACCTGCCTCGGTGGAGGATGAGATTGCGATTTTATTGAGACAAGCTGTCGAAAGGGTTGAAACTCAAGAGTCGTCATTGGGCGACAGCAAGTTGGTAGGTGAAATATGTCCAATTGACCATGAGCTGAATGTGTGTGTAAATGTAACAGAACTGGACAGATTCATGGAGCTTATGCTATCAGTTTGCTTAAATAAATGGGCGGATATGAGCGAGTCATCCGGAATAGGCGACATCAAATCACAAGGGTGCCAAGAAAATATTGTTATTTAATAAGATTTAATAAGATTAAAGTCGGGCAATCTAATTATGAATAGTTATAACTAGGAGGATAAGACTAGAACATAAGCGTCTAGATTTAAGCAGCTAAATATTATACTTCTGTGTGCTTTAGCGAATCCAAAATTAGACAATCAAAATGTAAATGCTAAGAAATCAGATAAATAAATGGCAAAGAAGTGGCATTTTTCGACATAAATAATTTAACAGGGTCACCTCGTACGTCTGTATCACAATACTGACTTACGAATTTTAATTATCATAATTAAATTGGAATCTGGGCTCTTTTTGAAAATTTGTAGCTTTATTTCTATTTTTTGTAAGTATTGTCCATCGCTGGCTTCAGCTTTTGGCCAACCCGAACTATAGGGTCCGCCAAATAACTTTTTTTTTTTTTGAAAATGCTATAAAAAAAACTACTGAATATTTTCTCAAATTTCTTTTTTTATTTGAAAGTACAATCTTTCCGGTTAATAATGGAAAATAATTTCATTCAAATGGCTGCCTCGGCTGGCCATGCAGTAGCCTATACGATCGGTCCAATTTTTAAGCACATTATCGATCGTGTGCAGCTGTATTTCACCAATGGCTTCACGAATATTGTCCTTAAAAGCGTCAATTTTCTCTGGCTTGTCGGCGTAACACTTATCTTTGACGGCACCCCACAAATAATAGTCCAACGGTGTCAAATCGCAGCTCCGAGGTAGCCAAACGACATCAGCTCTGCGGCTGATAATGCGATCTTCAAAAACAGGGCCAAAACATCGAGTGTAGCTTCGGCTGTGTGGCACGTAGCGCCTTCCTGTTGAAACCAAATGTTGCCAATATCCTCCTCTTCAATTTTTGTGAACAAAAATTGGTTCAACATGGCCCAATAACGATCGCCATTGACTGTAACGGTCACTCCTTGCTCATTTTCGAAGAAAAATGGCCCAATTATGCCTCTGGACCAAAATCCGCACCAAACAGTGGCTCGTTTTGGGTGCACCGGCTTTTCAATGTATGCGTGCGGGTTTTCTGTGCCCCAAATGCGACAATTTTGCTTGTTTACATACCCGCCAAGATCAAAATGAGCTTCATCTGAAAAGATAATTTTTTTGGCAAAATCGGCATCTTCTGTAAGTCGATCGCAGGCCCACTTAGCGAAGCGTTGTTCAAGCGTATACACAACCATATTCGTTCAGCGGAAGGATAAAACTAATTATCTGTCAAATCAGACATGAGCTAAGTGTTACCATTCACGAAATAAGCACTACTTGAAATAAAAAAACCTTAGATGGCGGACCCTTTATGTGCACGTCTTTTGAGGCATTCAAACTCAATTTGTTTGTGCTGCGTCCCCTATTAGAACAGATGGTAGTCGGAGGGGACGAGAATATTGCGGGTGATCTGCGGGTGGTCTACCGTTGTCTGACGGCAATCTTCGGCTTAAACGCATTAGCTGGTTTCACCCCATTGCAACAACTTGTAATATACCACGGCGATCTGGTTCA
The DNA here is from genome assembly GCA_958301585.1 of Merodon equestris. Classification (NCBI taxonomy): domain Eukaryota; kingdom Metazoa; phylum Arthropoda; class Insecta; order Diptera; family Syrphidae; genus Merodon; species Merodon equestris. The sequence continues at coordinate 50,343,503 of OY284413.1, forward strand.
ACCAAATACACAGCAAGAGCTTCGATCTATAGATGATTGGCTTGGTCGTCGATGTTGATGCGTCCCCGCAGAGTCCTCATCACTTTTTTCGCTTTGACCTGTCGTAACTTTTCATGGTCGATGCAGAAAATCCTTCCATTTCTGCCTCTAGAGAGGCTGATCTTCTCTCGGCTTCCAATCGCATGTCACCCAATTTCCTGATCTCTACCGTCCCAAAGCATTCGAACTGTGAAATGGATTGTTGAGTTATAGGAGTACAATGGATTATTACCACACATTTCATATTACAGTGATATGATATTCTATACGTAACATATATCTTTCATCTGAAACATTATTTTATTGCAATATTATTTGACTATTTGAATTTTGTAAACATATCTATGTGGTGATGGCCGTGAGTTCAGTTGCAGTTTCATCCAATACGTTTTTCTGATTGGTAAAAGAATAATTCTTTTCTATATGGATGATATTATTTTACCTTCTGCAGATGAAGCTGAAAACATAAAGAAACTCAAATCCGTGCTGCAGGTTGCCCAGTTAAGTGGAGCAAATGTAATTTTTTTGCAACGTAGAGTAGAATTCCTCGGATATGTTATTCAAGAAGGAACTATCCGACCATCGGAAGCAAAAGTAGCCGCGATGAAGAATTTCCCCGGCCCTAAGAATGTTCAGGACGTTCAATCATTTCTTGGTTTAACCGGATATTTTCGTAAGTTTGTCAAAGGATACGCCATCATATGTAAACCCCTGACAGACTTATTGAAAAAGGATTAAAATTTCCAGTTCCAAAGGGAGGAACGAGCAGCAGTAGAAAGATTAAAAACAGCTTTAATAAATGATCCAGTACTAAAAATATATCAGCATGGTGCACGCACAGAAGTCCATACGGACGCCAGCAAAATAGGATGTTCTGCAGTGATGCTACAAGAATTTTTAGGCCATCTATGTATATCCAGTGTACTACGTAAGCCACAAAAATAATCCTGCCGAGCAAAAACTTCATAGTAATGTTTTAGAGGTTTATGCTGTGTACCTAGTCCTAAAGAAATAACGAACATATTTACTAGGTATGCAATTTAAGGTCGTAACCGACTGCGCCGCATTTCAACAAACAGTTAAAAAAGAAGACTTGCCAGCTGCAGTCTCAAGGTGGGTAATGGCCATTCCAGATTTTGACTTTATCGTGGAACATCGCGGAGGCTCTTCAATGAGACATGTCGACGCAATAAGCAGGTATCCATGGGTATTCTACATTGGTAACGAGTTGCTAATGCGAATCAGAAGAGCGCAGGCTAAAGACGACTACATTTTCGCTTTAAAAGAGGTTCTTCAAAACAAAGCCTTTGGTGATTTCGTCGTTAAAAATGACGTGCTGTTGAAGGTCGTGGACGGAGATGACAAGATTGTGGTTCCCAAAACCGTGGAACCAGAGGTCGTCAAGTTGAAACATAAAGAGGGTCATTTCGGAGTGCAAAAATGGATGCATTTGGTGCTGCAGGATTTCTCTATTCAACATTTGAAAGCTAAAGTGGAAAGATGCATAAATAATTGCGTGAAGTACATTCTGGGCAGCAGAAAAAACAGCAAAAAGGAAGGATTTCTACAACCAATCGGCAAAGACGATCAGGCGCTGCAAACCTTTCACTGAAAGAATCAACAGAATAATCGTTGAAAAAATTGTCGTCAGATCCTCTAGAGAAATGGTTTAAGTATTAATTGCAGCATTCAAAGAGCAACGGGGCACACACCGTTCGAAATTTTCTTTGGCGTTAAGATGAGGCAGAAAGGTGCCTTTGAGGTCTGCAACTTGATAGCAGAAGAAACTATAGTAGCATTCGAGGACAACCGTGGTGAAATCCGAGCAGAGTTAGGCAGCAAATTCAAAATATTCAAGCTGAAAACCGGAAGAGTTTTAACAAAAACCGCAAAGAGGCCAGAAAGTACAACATAGGGGATATGGTCCTGCGAAACATGTTGACAACTCTAACAGCAGCAACAGCAACAATAAGATCTACATGAATGATTCTCTCACTGCTTATTCAAGAATATTACTTAAAAAGGCGAATGAATTCAAAAATAATAAAAAATGTAAGTTTGTTTGGGTGAGAAATGGTTCTGTGCTCATTAGAAAAACGGAAGGCGAGAAAGTAATTATAATTCGTAATCTTGAGGATTTTTTGCAACTTGATAAACAATAAATTTATGTAATTTATCCTATATTTTTTAACGTACTATGACTGATAATTTAAATTTAGTTAAAAATCCTCAAGTTAATGTAAATACTAATTCAAATGAATTTAACTGCCTCTGTATAGAACATCCAAACAGTGATAATAATAGTACAGGCTTTTCAGTCATTCACCAGAACATTCGTAGCATGAGAGCTAACTTTGATTCTTTTTTCACTCATCTCGCATCTCTTGACCATTTGCCGGATCTGATATTTCTTTCTGAGATTTGGATTTTCGAAGAAGAAATCTCAGATTATGCAATACCACACTACACATTGTCTGCAAACTGTAATAGTAATTATTCAGCTGGGGGTGTTGCAGTGTTCTTCGGAAATAACTTAAAAGGTTGTGAAGTTAAGATGTGGAAAATTGAAAAAAGAAAGTGATATATTGACTGTATATTGTGAAATTGCTGGCTCACCTTACTGTTTTTGTTGTGTATATAGACTTCATAAGTTTTCAGTAGCTGCGTTCATAGATGAATTTTCCGATTTCTTAGACAAGCAGACTTGTAAAAATATGGTACTCCTGGGTGATCTTAATATAAACATTCTGTCTGATTCAATAGATGTCGACAACTACTTATCACTGTTGTCCTCATATGGTCTTGAGTCCTTATTGAATCAACCTATCCGCTTAGATTCCTGTCTAGACCATATTTTCATAAGGCTTCATAGAAACAATTTTATAGAATACCAAGTAATGGCCTATGATTTGAATATAACAGATCATTATTTAACTAGTATACACTTCGATCATAAAGAATATAACACTAGCAATTCCTCGTATTTTGGTTTTGATAAAATTGATTTTAATGCTCTTAAAACTAGTCTTAGCTTTGAATTTTGGGATGATGTTTTTAACTCACATGATCCATCCCAAGCCTTTGATACAGTCCTTAAAATATTTCAGTCTCACTTATCGTGTTGTAGTCATCGTATGAATAAAAAATGTAATAAGCTCAGATGTATCAAACCGTGGATGACTATCCCTTTACTTAGGAAAATAAAAAAGAAAAAAATGTTATATTCGCGTGTGAAAAAGCATCCCAATAATACAAGGCTTAAAAAATATTACGATAAATTATGTATGGAATTGAAAAATGACATACCAATTTGCAGGGATTCTTACTTTGGGAACAAGTTAACTAAGAATATTGGTAATGCGAAAAAGGAATGGGAAGTGGTCAATTAGTATCTCATTGACATAACAGAACAAACAAGAATGATGATACAATTTTAGAAATTAATAATGTACTTGTATCTGACCCGTTGTTAGTGTCCAACCTATTTAATGATTTTTTTTCTAATCTGTCCTCTGCACAAGAATTTTCAAATGTAAATGTTTCTTCTTGTCTATGTCAACATTTAATTTAATTTCATTTCTACAAACCCAAACATTTTTTTTCAAGAATTTACGGGACTTGAGGTTCATAAGATTATAATGTCGCTTAAATCAACAAGTTCTTCATCTTTTGATCTAGTTTCTAGTTTCGTCCTTAAGCAGATTTCATTTCATATCTCTGATATTCTGAGCTTTATTTTTAATCTTAGTATTAAGCAGGGTATTTTTCCTGAATCACTGAAAACAGCTATAGTGGTGCCACTTCATAAGAAAGGAGATACTTTGACGATCAACAACTATCGTCCCATTTCACTATTATCTGTTTTTTCGAAAATACTCGAAAAGGGTATAAAATCCAGAATTCTTTCGTTTTTTAGTAGGACAAAGTTCTTTAATAACTGTCAGTTTGGCTTTAGAAGTGGTAGGTCGACAGAAAGTGCCTTACTTAAATTCACCGGGGAAATATACGGTAGCTTAAATCTATCTCAAACATGTGCAGCCCCATTTATAGATATTACCAAAGCATTTGATACTGTGGATCACTCTTTGCTATTAGATAAGTTATATCATGCAGGCTTTAGAGGATTTATTCTTGACTGGTTTGCCTCCTACCTATCAAATCGGAAACAGATGGTTAAAATCAAAGATTCCATTACCTCACCAAAATATGTAAACATGGGAGTTCCGCAGGGATCTGTTTTAGGGCCTATTCTGTTTTTGATTTATGTTAACTCTCTGTTCGTCCAACCGTTTAAAGGCAAAATAACAGCATTTGCTGACGACACCGCTATCTCATACTTTAATAATAACAATCTACATATATATATAATACGCCAGTGAAGACGCTTCTCCTCCTAAACGAAAAGTCGCACAATCAAGTGCGATACACCGTTGGAAAGGTATTTGTCTGAAGTGGTGCACTATGTAATAAAATTTAGCAAAAAATTAATGCTGGAGTGATTTAAACCGGATTTAAGATTAAGCGCGTGATTTATTAATATATCATAATATTGAACTTGGCTCCCATTTCACATTAATGTTTTTGATTGAATTTCTGTTTTCTCCACCCCTCAATAGCACAACATTTTTGTTGTTTCAACTTTGAGAATACATTGATGTGTGTGACATTATCGCATACTTCCATCTGTTTCGAGGGATTATACCATAGAAACTAAACTGTCATAAATTTCCCATTGACAAAGTGGCTTACTAGTTTTAATATATTTCTGGATGTAAACCATGATCTTGAATTACTGAGATTATGGTTTAATCATCATAAACTGGTAATTAGTACTAAAACTAAGTTTATGTTTTTCAACATCAGAAATAAGCACTATCAAGACCTTTCCTTATGTACCATTCCCAGAGTTGTATACGTTTTAGTTTAGTCTGCTGTCCGAACAACTCAGTCACCTTTGACAGTAACTCCAGTTGTTGCGAATCCTGTTTTGAAATAGAGTGTGTTGAACATTTTAAATATTTGGGCATAATTTTAGATCATAATCTCAGTTGGAAGGATCATACTTGTTATTTGAAACAATACATGAATAGAGTAGTAAAACAGCTATATCATTTAAGTCTATACTGTAATACAACTGTCTTGAAATTAGTTTACAATGGGTTATTAAAATCTAAATTACAGTATGGATTATCTTGCTGGGGAGGTTCTTATTACACGCATATCAAACCCTTAATAAATAAGCAAAAACATGCAGTTAGAGTTATCTGTAGAGTAAGCCGTAACACTCATAGTTTTGAACTTTTCAGAAATCTTGAATTTCTTCCACTAAGGCACTTATGCTGCTTTAAAGTCCTAAAAATATTTTTTGAAAAATGTGGATTCTATGATAACTACAACGTTATCAACACCAGAAACTTTGTAACAGTGCCAGCAGTCCGCAAATCGCACTTTTCTAGGTTTTATTTCGTCACTGCGCCTCGACTTTTCAACTTGCTTCCTGATAACATCAGATGTGAAAGAGTGAAAATTGTTTTCTTAGTTTCTATTAAAAAATGGCTTTTCTCGTTTAATTACAAGGCTATTGAACAAACTTTTACACCGTTAGTTTAAATGTTAATATGTTTGGATATTCTGCTTTTCATTTTGTATTCCGTCTTCGAAATTTCAACATATTGTTTTTCCCATCAACATTTTATTGAATTTTATGTAATTCTATATTTGAATTTATTTTTGCTTTAAGGTTGCAATGGAATAAAGTTTGAAATTATTATTATTATTATTATTATAGGGTTGCAATAAAACAAAGTCAATTTTCAACAAAAAAATTATCATCCGAATTCTTGGGACCATACGAGGTAGTGGGAGTTGGCAGAGCAGATAAGAGATACACCGTCCGAAAACTTTCATCAGAGGCAGAAGGACCAGCACAAACATCTACAGCAGCAGAGTTTATGAAGCCATGGGCATCCGTTTCACAAGACATATCATCATGTTGGTCATCCGGGTCGGATGACTAGCAGGACCGCCGAATGTGGTGATGGCCGCGAGTTCAGTTGCGGACCAGTCGTCGAGCGTCGAGTCAGTTGCCGTGCAGTAGTTGAGAGTCGTCAAACGTCGCGTATCGGTGGTCAAGCAGTTGTAATCACTTGAAGTCGTTATTTTTTTTTCATTTCGCTTGTCAGAAATAATTTATAATGATTTTCTTTTTGCTTAAATCTCTTTAATAAAAAATACCTTGCATTATATTTTAAATATAATGTTAATTTTTTTATTTGAGAGTTCCCTCATCTATACTTTGGGGAAAAATACGACAAAAAACCCCCAATAGTGTGTGGTAGTGTATATTTGAATTATTAAATTAGCAACTATGTATGTGGACAAAATAGACAAAGTTAGTAAGTAAAAAATGAGAAATAAATATATAAATTATAAATAAATAGATAAATAAATAAATAAACGACTAAAAGATAGGAAAAGTTATAGCTAATAGCAAATTTACGTTACTAAGTTATTTATTAAGACGTTATCGGCATAAGCGGAATTGTTTGTAAATTTGCTTGTAAGTTTTTGAACGCTAGGCGATATTAATTCAACATTCGCTCTTTGGCGTAGCTTTAAAGTAGTATAGTGCCAAGGGAGGTCAAGCATGACTTTCAGTAGCTTATACTGCGGCACTTATAGCTTTTGCATGTGGCATTTCGCACAATTTCCCCATACTGGACATCTACATATATACGAGTAAGGCTTGAAAGACCACTTTGTGTATCAGCAGCTTATTTTGATTTGTTAGTGCAGATTTTCTGTTTATGAAGAGGTATAACATCTTTATCGCTATATTTATTTTCCGTAAGGTTTTGGAAATATGTTCGTTAAATGTTAATTTGATGTCTAGATGAAATACCGAATTGATCCACCTTATTGCAGATTCAAAAATTTGAACATGGCTGTTCGGAGGTGGCATGGTTTTCTTTTTCAGGTGGAAAATATAGCTTGCATTTGATCACCGTTCAGCCTAATTTTCCACCGGTTAAAGTATTGTTTTAATACCTTCATCGCATTTCGAAGATTTGTCTCAATGTTGAGAGTAAATTCGTGCAATGCGAGTGTTGCAGTATCATCTACAAAAATAGCCGATTCACAGTTATCGAAGCTTGGAAAATCCGATGTAAATTAATTGTATAAAATGGGACCCAGAACGGAACCTTGCCTAACCTCTGATTGGAAACCAATTGGAAACTACACTTTTGAGAAAAAACTTTGGTCTGTTTAACATAGATACAGCGGAAAGTTGAAGGCAATCATTTTATATATTAGACCATCATGCCATACAGAATCGAATGCTTTCCGGTGGATTTACCTTCATCGCAGTTTTTCCTAACAATATTGCAAATGCGAAGCACTTGATGGGATGTGCTGTGGGTTCTAAAGTCAAACTGTACGTCAGGATATATGCTATGATCTGTGATTATTTTTATTATTTTTCCCTTAAGAATTTGCTCATATAATTTGCTTACGATACTCAGTAAACTGATAGGTCTATAGCTTTCGGGTTTATCAGGAGGTTTCTCTGCCTTTAGTATGGGTACTACAATACCTTAGCGATTCTGGGTAAATGCTTGAGATATACATTTTTTGTGTGATCAAATCCATCCGATTTTTTAGCCTTGAGAAACTTAATATGTGACCTTACGTCGTCTTCGGTGAGGAAGGAATTCATGAGAGCTCTAGGCCTCTGTATGTTAAGAGCATGGACAGAGTTGCTAACAAGGGTATTTGTGTCTTGGTCGCCTAAGCCTGCTGACACACAGTGGTTTTTCAAGAAGTTATGTCCCAGAGCACTGGCTTTTTCTTCAGCCGTGTAACAAAAATGTTATCCATTGTGTAAGCAGGATAGCTTCATAACGACCAATTCAAGGATGATTTCTATATAGTGTAGGCTCAACGCCTCAAATAAGATGCGGGGCTGGGCAAAGAGGATATGTTTGAACGATTCACGAGAAACATAGCCTACAGAGAAAGCGGCACACCATCCGAGGTGCCAACATTAACACGGATCAGTGCGTTGTTGCAGCCCAGTTATGAATGCGTATTATGCGAAATCAACAGAGTCGAGTGAGATCGAAGAGACTTGACGTCGGATAGCTGCAGACGCAAGGGACTGTCAAGGTCTTTACCGAACGGGTCTAGTTCGAGACCTCTCAGGACTATATGCAATCGGCAAAAGCCATAGTCAATCTCGTAGTTTGTAAGGTTCCTATCGGACAGTGGGAAGGAGGCGCTCGAGAAGAGCGGTATCGTCAGGGCATTAGCAAGGCCTGGCTTCTAGGATGCGACGGACTATCCGTTGCGAGCAACTTCAGTGTTGCGCAGAACCAACCAATGATCGGCCTCACCGGCCACAATGTAGAAGTTTTCTACCGCGTTCAGGGGCAGAGATCAAAATATTGGGTTGAGACGCTAAAGGTCCATAGGTCGCTAAAATGAACATTCTCTCTCCATTACGGAGAGAATTGTACACAATGCAGACTTGTAGCACCTGGAACTGCCACCCTACACCGCAGTATATGATTTTGATGATGCTTGCAACTCCCCTACCTTAAGCAGCGTTGAATCGGTCTTTTGTACTGCAACAGGCTGAAAAGTACAGCTTTTCGCTGCATCTTAGGATCTCGGATCAACAAGGAACTCTTTTTCGACCTGTCCATTAAAACGGAAGGTACGCTAGGCCCGGTAGAAGCAAGCAAATACTGTCTACTAGTATTGCCTGATTATAGATCTGTTGTTGGAGAGGGTCAATCTGCTCTTGGATTGGGAAAAAATCCACCTTGGTCTCCGGTTCATTAGATACTGACACTGGAGTTTTAGGAACAGCCATTGCTTTTGTACCGTCTTTCCCGAACATGCCGCCACCACACTGAGGTGTGATGGTTGGTGTTTGGAAGCGACCCAAGGGACGCTTCTCATCGACCTTCTGCACAGAGGGTTGGTTTTCTTTCGTGATATCCTGGAACTTAGGACGTCACCCGTTTGCAGGTGTTCTCGTTTCCTACACGAGACACAACCGAGCTGTTTCCTGTCCATGACCTTATCTTTTCTAAGATTGCATTCCTTGTTTTTGTGGTCCTTAACGCATCGAGGTTGCATTTCGCATCATCACACTAAAGAGGTGATGATCCTTACCCTCTCTAGCTTGCTGCTGGGTGTGAGCTGCTTCTCCCATCGGAAGCTCACTATGGAGAATGGCTTGACCCCCATTTTGAGCTTCGAGGAGCATCATCTGCAACTTCTCGGTTTGTGGAATGAAAGAGAAAAACTTCATGATGGCGTTCAATAGGTTTTTAATCCGCTTCTGTTGCTCCAGTGTCTTGCACTGAACAGCATGGCATTCTTGTCGTAAACATTTAAATTCTAAATTTCCAGCACCAATGGCATCTTACATGACTCGATCGTTCCGCGTATGACCGTGGCATAAGTCATGATGGGTGGCATCTTCTCCTTTTTCGGACGTTGCTGCTTCTATTGTTGCGACTGTTATTGTAGCTGCTTCCTCTCTGCGGCTGTTGTTGTTATTGCTGCTGTTCAGACTTGTTTTTGGCGGCTGAGGATGTGCCTGCTGTTGAGGCTGCTTATTTTGCTGCAGCTTGTCTGTCCTGTGGCTGTCGTTGTTGTTGTTGCTATTGATACGACTAAAGCCGGGCGGCTCTTGTCTCCTCTTTCACCTTCTCCTGTATTTCATTCGATTTATTAATTACGACCTTCAACATAGCACGTAGGATATGTTCTTCAATTTCAAGCTCGCTACGCCCGCAGTCGAACTTGAAAGAATGGGGAAGGAGGTTGTTGTCCCTATGTAACGACCTTCCCCACCATCGGAGAGGTAGGCAATATTTGCTTCCACGGCTAGCACTGCTTTGAACGTCGATGGTGATGGTGCCCTTTCCCTCGCTTCGACCTGCAGCTGTTCGGTCGAAGGATTCGATTTGAAAAGGTGGGGATTCGATTTGAAAAGGTGGGGGAGGGACGATTATTTAGATTGGGCCTGGGTATGACCCTTCTGTACCTTTTGAGATCGAATCCTTCACGACAGAGAATTCCGTCCACCCGACTTGGATAAGATTAAGATTGGCGCAGACGGACTGATGAGCTGCTTAAAGCAGCTAGAGATGAGTTAGTCGTGAACATGCACCAACTTAGGAGTGTCTGAAACACATGATCGAAGGAACGTACGTATGATGAATGGAATCTCTGCATTTTAAGCATAGTCCATAGGTAAAAGGATCCTAATAACCGCACCAAGTTAGAAATCTTTTTAACGCCATGTAAGTACAATTTTTGCCTTGTTCAGAACCCCTGAAACTGTTCGTGAACAATTTGATAAGTACTTTCCGGTGTGGTTGCAGGTCAGCAAAATCTGCGATAGACCACTACACTACCTCATAACTTGGAGAAGCTGCAAATGACAGATTGCTGTCAAAGGTCAAGCATTTATAGTAAATCTACTACTTGGTGCTTCGAGGGCTATGAAAGGAAACGTATGTAACGTTTCGTCATCATAAATTCAACTAAACGCTGAATCTCTTGATAGACAGACCAATTACTGACTTTATTATGAACATAAAATGTGAATTACTGTCCACGCGATATACAAATCTCAGTTTAACTGCCTGGTTATCAGATTGTGTCTAGAAATAATCGTAAATTCCAAATAACAATATAAGCCTATACCGCTGTTACGAAAGTTCATCAAAACCTCATTCTGTATTCAGCCTTATATAAATTAATAAAACTTAATTGCCAGGTGGATACACGATATAAGTCATACACATGTTATATTTATGGCAAACCCCCTTATCGTAAAACTGCTATCGTCAAACGTGAACTTTCTTTTAACCCGACGTAGATAGGTGATGGACTGTACTTTCTCAAATTGACGCTCTTATCTTATGTGCAAATGGAGTATGTGGAAGTGCTGGCCGGTTTCTGCTGCAGTTGATTTCCTACAAAGGTGCTAGTTATTAGTGTGGCTTTTTCGAACCTTCCAGAGTTTCGAGGACAGGTGCAATAATGTGAGCGATATCGTTATCCAGATAAGGCTTTGGGTATTTTTTTCTTTGCTGGCTAGTATGATGTAATGTCTATAGATTATGAGCTCAATCCAGTCTATGAATAACGCGCGGTCTGCCAGCAAATAAAGAGAAATCAAGTTGGGCCGATAAGAACTACAATATTTTTGGTTGGAGCTAATTAGAATTTAATTTATTTTTTTTTGGCTAAAGTTGACTATCTTTGATAGGTGTTTTGAAATCTTTCTGGGATGATAAGGAATGTTGCGCTGATTCAATCAAAAGTCACGTAGACAACAACTGCAGCGTTTAAGGAATATTAGAATTAACTTTACGTTAATAGAAGGGGTCGTACTCTAGAAAACATTATGGAACTTGTACTTATAAGACACTAATCTAGATTGATGATAGAGGTTTTCGATTCATGTTATGCAGAACTTGAAGGCCATTCAACGTGTGCTTTGGACCTTGCCGTTAAATTGTGTACTATTCTTATCAAATCTAGTAATTTTCTGATTTTTTGCCATTTTTGTTTGTGCTCGGGAACTGATAAACAAGCGGCGATATAAGAAGCCACGCACGACATCTCTACGATATTGGCATGAAACCGATCTACTGAACCTAACGACGACATCATGTCGAATAGCCACTCCATGAAATGACGGGATACGTGGAAGATTAACAGTGCCGCCAGATCCTAAGGTATCTGATTATATGTTGTTTTGCTTGTGGACGCCCAAATTAAGAACCTGCGTCCTGAGAGGCCCGAGACTAAAAAGATTCTGAGATGATTTTCAACTTCCAGTCATCAGAATAATACTCGTACTGCATTGTTTCGAGGTGACATTGCAAAACAATGACAATGACATCGCTCGTTGGGTCTGATCTTTACGTGATCTATACGCTAAATCCTACACAGCACACGAATTGATAGCCCAATTGAGAAATCAGTTCGGTGAGAAAATTATCTCCCGTTTTGGACCGGTGAATTGGCCGACTCGATCATCCGACTTGACGCCTTTAAATTATTTTGTATGCGGTACGCCAAATAACTTGCCCATTCCTATAAGCCAGTATCAATTGCTGCCTTGCTGCCAATATGCTTGAAAAAGTTTTTCAAAATTGAACTTTCCGCATGGACTTATAACTTAGTCATGATCAGAATTTTATTTAAATAAGAGATAAATGGCAAGCATTAAATATGAATTTTATAAATTTTTGCTTTTTGTTCTTTGAAAATTAAAAACCAAACGCTTAAAAAATCACATATTTCAATACTCAGAGGCCGTAAATCCTATGAACTATACCTTCTTTCCAAACTTGACACGATCAATTTCTCTCGATTTTGATCGATTTGCAGGTTCTTTCAACGGTCACTTTTTACAGCTTTAATCGAAGTTTGGATTAAAGATCAGAAAAATGTCGTTTTTGTTCAAAAACTCTGGCACCACAATGGCTTTGGGCGATGATGCATTTCCGCGTTCTAAAGCCATGAATAATTTTTCCAAAAGTGGTCATTACTACGTACAGTACTTCCCATTTACTATTTGCCCTTTAAAAAGAGTTCCGAATTCCTGCTTCAAACTACGATAGGTACCGGAAAAACTCGTCAGAATAGCAATTATTTTTGAGCAACTTTGGCACGTTTTTTTGGCTTCCCCACCCAACTTTCTACCACTCATCGACACTTTCCAACACCAGCATGAGAATATAGATATCCTAGTGTTAGTGGGTCTCTTGTGATGCTGTGTGCTGCTTTATTGATTGCAAATGCTTCAGCCTGAAATATTGTTGACTCATTGCAGAGGGGAATGTGTGGCTGCATCTTGGTCCTACCGCACCAGCCCCTACCTTGTATCCAGATTTTGACCCATCTGGGCTCCATCATTCATCTAAGGGAGATTGTTGCCCTGCTTGATATGAGTACTTCGTAGTATATTTTAAAATTCGGGTTAGCTCACAGACGTTGTTCACTCTTTTAGGAATTTCTAGATGCCTATCAAGCTCTCCTTCTACAGATTTATAGGTTCTGTGTAAAGTTAAGGCTTGTTTTGCAGCTTCAGCCTGCATGGCAGTGTGCAATTGTGGATATCCATTCCTGCAGTCGGAGTCGTTCTTATTGCTCAAGTTGTGCAGATATATGCTACCCTTTGTATTTTATTGAGTGTATTTATGACGTTTCTTCGTTCACATTTATTCCACCATACAGCAACGCCATAGAGTATGGTTGATTTAATCATTTGATTGTAGATCCACAGACTCATTTTTGGGTTTAGTACCCATGTTTTACCTACGAGTTGTATCCAGAGCCTTGATGTCCTTTGCGTACATATTGTTTATGTGTGCAGAGAGTTTTTGATCCAAAATTATTCCCAGAAACTTTACATCTTTCTTTAATGGAATATAGGTTTCAGGTAATAGGATACCCCCTAGCGGACAACCTCTAATAGTTTTGATCACTATCTCTGTTGTGCCTTATTTGGCTGTTATATGCGTTTCTTTTAGCATGACGTTAATCCATTAGATAATTTAGGGGCCTACCTTTTTTCTACAAAGTGCATTTGTCAATGATGAGTGATTTGCATTACCAAATGGTTCTTCTAGATCCACAAAGGCACCAATCGCGGCCTCCTTTGTATTCAGGGACTTTTGTGAAGTATGCAATATGCAGATTGTAATTTTTGAAGTGGTGCTTTCTCCGGTGTTGACCTTATGACCAATTTTATCAGCATTTCTGTCATTTTTAGTGTAAATGAGGGGAGGCTGATTGATTGGTAGGATTTGGAGTTTTCGGGTTGTTTGTTGTCACCTTTGGGTATACTCGTAAATATTATCCTAACCATACAATCCGGTTTGAAGCTGTTAATGTGTTAGTTTTTACAATACACCCAGAAAAATGAGTCTTTCGAAGTAGCTCTAAGGTATCTACAAAATTATGTGGCAGATTTCCAACCAGGTCTTTAAGTAGATCAAATGAGTCGTAGTTGCCTTCGGGGAGCGCCTTAAAACCTTTTGTCTTTTCAAGTGATATGGCTGCCAGGTACATCTCTTTAGCTCTATTGAACCCTCGTCTTGCTGACCTCCTTAATCTGCTCAGTCTAGAGTTCCACCAGGGCACAGGCTTTGTGGTATTATTTTCTTTCAATGAGCAGCTATCATGGTAGGATAATAACATGTGTCCGTTAGGAATTCAACAGAGTCGTCAAGTTCCTCGGGAGTATTTGTGTTTAGGTGTACTCCTAGTACCTTATTCTTAAATAGAGATTTGTACGTATCCCGGTTTGTAGCTTTATGTGATCTATAGCTTCCTAGGGTTTCAGCCCTAGGACCCATTGAATTTGAATTTGATATGGCTGTGGTCTGAGAAGGAGGCTTCTTTGGATACCTACCATTCTTTAATTATGTGAGATGCCTTTTTACTAACTAATTTAAGGTCTAGTACTTCCCTTCTTATGGAGTTTTGGAAGATTTGTTCTTTACCCTTATTCGCAACCTCAGTTCAGATTTTAGAGGAAGGACCTATATAGCCACCAGTGCTGTGCTATTACAATTAAGCGGGATAAAAATTGCATCTGTTCCATGAGACCTTTTTTGCCTTAAATTTCCAGTTTATCTACAGTCGGTTTTCGGTCCTTTCCAGGAAGATGTGATGCATGTCCATCCAATGCTTGTTCAGTTGGAAATATTTTCTTCACTCTCGTTATTGACTTGCCCCGTTGTATAAATAGCAAATTCAATATGTCATTATGTCACTTATGGTTGATGAAATCAGGAATGAGAACAGGGCCCATTGATCGGGAGCCCATTTGGAGCTCATCGATTTTTATTGAAGCGAACAATGCTAAGTTAGGTTAGGTTAGGTAGCTGCCCTTCGTAAAGCGGTGGGGATCACTTAGACCAAGATCGGTCCATTGTGCTATCACTTGAGTCGGCTTGGTCACCCCTACTCTTGAGTGCTGTAGAAAATTCAATAATTTGTTATTCTCCATTTCGGATAGATCCGTAAGCTCATTAAAGAAGTATTCTCCCAGAAATCGTTTTCTTGCGGAGGCTAGGGTAGGACAATTGCATAGGAGGTGGGATGGAGAGTAATTGTCCTTATATGGCAGTCCTAATCTTGCGACATATTTTCTTAAGGTGATAGATCCTGTTTAGACTCCCATTAGGCTGCTTAAATCTGCCTGCGTATTGTTAGCAGGCTTGTGGTCTGGGCGAGGTTTACTCGCGTAGTTGCATGTTTCAAGGCCAAGCCATCACTCAGGTGCCCAGCACAACGTTACAGCGCATCAGCCCGATATCTAAGTTAGAGATGTGCGGCAGTTCCTGGCAAAATTTAATCTTATTATTAGTGATTGCTTTTATTGCTGCGGCTGGTAGATAAAGATGTCCCTATTGTGCATTGATCTTACAGACAGCCAGTCGATTAGTGAGGCAATCGGTTGGCAGTCTAAATAATTGGCTGATTAGGGTCGGCACCACCTGTGTATATTTTCAGTGCAGTGCCTTGGGAATTCACTCCCCTCCCATTGTCGTTGGTTGGGAATTGTTGCTTTATAGAGAATCTTGAAGTCTAGGTCCGGAATTAACTGCGGTAAATGCGAATTCACGGTGTCCTTTTGCAATCCATTTAAATGCTAATTTTATTGATCTTAATTCATTTAGACTTGGTGATACTCGAAAGGGAACTTATTGATCGGAGATTTGCTGGGTTGGAGGTGTCTTTAAGACTTCTAAACCACAAGAATATGCACTGTTCAACGTTATGGAGTACACCTCTACAGCAACTGGTGAGGGGTGCCGGAGTGCAGCATTGTATCGGTTGCTGCGAATTTTTCTTCTCTTCGGTGATTCGAAGATCATCTTGAGATCTGTCGTTGAAATTAGTTAGCGTCTTTACTGGCGATGGCATTATTTGCCATTAAATCGTCATTGAGATGGTTAAACCAAAGTTAATGGTCGGAGATATCATTTTGAAGGTAGAAGTGATAAAGCAGGGTTCCCTCCTAAGGGTCGTTGTTTGGGCGAATGCTGTCAGTCATCCTATAGGTATACACTTCCTGAAAAACAGTTCTTACCGTCCGCTACCACAATAGTTTGAGCCTTTCTGTCTGCGCAGTGCGTCTATTGTCGCGTTTTTGTACACGTTTGCCGTGGGATATAATGGAAAATCTGCTACATGTAACTTGACTTTGCACTCTACGTTGTCCGTAGCCCACCAATGGCTTCCCCTAGTGTTAGGTATGTTGTATCCCCAATCACTATGTTTGGCGTTTAAATCACCGGCCAGAAAAAGGCTCTCGATATCTTGCAATAAAAACATGGAGTTGAGGTGCTTCGGGTGCATAGGCTGCTATGTATAATGTACACCTTCTTTCCATTTTAGAGAGAGATCAACACAATGCAGACCTCTAGTACCTGGAACCACCGCACTTCGCCACTAAATATGATTTTGTGCTTTAAATTGTTTTTTAACCCCCGACGCAAAAAGAGAGGTGTTATAAGTTTGTGTGTCTGTGTGTCAGTCTGTGGCATCGTAGTTCCTGAACGAATGGACCGATTTTGATGATTTTTTTTGTTTGAAAGCTACCTGGATCGAGATGGTTCTTAGCTACAATTTATGAAGATCTGCTCTTTTAGTGGCGCAAAATGTATCACTCTATCGAAAGATGTTATAATTTTTGCAAATGGCGTCGTACCTCAATCATATTTGACATTACTGGACTAGACAGCTACAGAGAGATAAGCAGTCGAGTGCTATGCTTCGCAGGAGCGTAGAATAATTGTATCGATTTTTTTGACCAATAATCGTTCGGTGGAATTTCGTGAATTTCGACGTCGATTTCCTATTCGTGTCGCGCCAACTGGGCAAACATTCCGCTTAGCTACTCGACTTGAACAGACTGGAACCTTAGGAGACCAAGCAGGACGTGGCCCCCACCGGACTGGTCGTTCGGCCGAGAATAACGCGTTTTCGACGTCACTCGGTAGAACAGCCAATGGTATCGAGAATACGAATGACTTCGGATGATGCCCGCGTGATATACGGGCTTTCCTCCGTCGTACTCCGTCATTGGTAACGCTGCCACACGCTGCAGCGCACCTTTGCTTACTTGTAAAAAAAAATGTTTTGTTCCAATTGCAGAACCGAACCCATAACTCGTGGCTGGCAACCAAACACTCGACCGCTGGCCTCATTAATTTAGAATTTGGAGATATCACTCAAAAACGCGCACCCGAGCTATTCGGAGGTTTATTCACCAATAACTCGAAATAACTTCATTTTTGCGTTCTGTGATTAATTGAAGATCTCAGCTTCCCCGCCTTGTGTGGCACTGGGTCGGTCTCTTCAAATTACTTTATAAAAACTGTGCCGGACTTAGTGCTTCTGATTTAGCATCTTTGTGCTAAGAAGAATTGCACCGGAGCTTTCGTTTGCATAGTACAGCTTTTTGCCCAATCCTAATCAGTATGTTCACATTACCGATATGGGCTTTCTGTTTCTACCCATTACGATTGTAAATGCGCTAGGCCCACAGGAGCGAGTAGATTCTGACCCTTCGGTTGTCCATAAACCCTATGTGCCTGCTGTATATTATGAATAATTGTATCGTGTATCGTGTGAATGAAATCGGTCAGTGACAATTCTTTGGCAGCTGCTGATGGCAGATGTTCCCATTTCTCTTTTATAATAACTAGTAGCCTGTCGAAAAATTTTTCGATTAACAAAATATACTTTTAATTAGGAAAAAAGGTTAAAAATGAAATCAATACCAAGAGATCGGATAATATTTGGCCACAGGCAAGATTGATTGTTGATTAGTCAACTTCCTGACTATTGGCCTCAGTGGCCTGGCGTTTGGCTTCGTCGGCGGCCTTGGGGCGCGGTGATTTGCGTTTGTTTGCCTGACGGGCGGCCACTTCTTCCGTTTTTGCTTGCTTCTGTGCATACATGGCCCAATAATCCTCCAGGGTCTCCTGGCAACGATTTAAGTTGCCCTCTGGCTTCCATGTATTATCCTTGGCGGCGTAGTTGCTTCATTTCATCGAGAGTACGGGGTGCGCCATATCATATGGGTTGATGTAAATTTCGAATAACTTTAACAATTCTCAACCGATTTGTCCGTAGTATTGCATGTCACGCCGTCTTGTTGAAACCAAAAGTGAAAAGCCTTTTTTACGCTTTTCTGAGACCACATAATGGGCTAACATCCACCGATATCGATCGCCATCCACTGTATCGCCAACTTTGAAGAAATACGGTCAAATGCTGGTTTTAGCGCATACACCGGCCCAAACAGTAACTTTTTGATCATATGGCGGCTCGTCGTGAATAATATGAGAATTTTCTGTGCCCCAGAAGCGACAGTGTAAAATGTGTCTCATCGGTCATCAAAATTCGCTGCCAGAACTTCGGCTCAGCATTAATCATTGCAACGACATTTTGTGCGTATGGCAAGCGCCGTGGCTCATCTTGTGGCAAAATTCTTTGAGTTATCTGCACTTTGTATGGAAATAAATGAATATCATCCTTTAAAACTTTGATAATTTGATTTAATATCAACTGATGGATAATGTGAACTGATGGAATTGTGAGACGTAAATACTAAACATTTTATGCAGAGAAGCTAACCAGCCCCTTAGAGTTATCTTATTACGTTAACGATTTAGAAAAAAGTTTTAAGTCAGTTAAAGTTTTAAGGTTTCGTTTCGTGTTGAAAGTTAAATCGTTTTTGTAAGCTATTTCAAAACGAACGTTTAATAAAACAACCCTAGTCGAAATCACTGAATGGCGCCTCTATTCTCGAGGAGTGGAGTCAATTGAACTTTGACCCCTTTATGCCACCCACTGGGGTCAGACCTACCTACATACATCCCAAACCTCAGCTTTCCAGGTCAATTGGGTTTCCCGGTAAGTGGCTGCATGTTAGGAGGTGGTAGCTGTTTCGTATATTTAGATGGATATTTAGTATATTTAGCAGAGTTCATTCATTCATTCATTCCTAAAGTGATCGCTCTCGGTGGATAGAGGTCGTGGTGACAAATTGAAAAAAAAAGGATTTTTCTCTAAACAAGTGCAGTTTCGCATAAAATATTATAAGACCGGGAGAGGTTATTGGTAAAGGAGAATTGACAGCAGGTATAGAAGAAAATTCAGCTACAACTGGTCTTAGTAATGTTCAAAGCCAGGTTCAAAATTGCAGCTGCAACTATAAGATGTCACTTCAACCATCGGAAAGGTTCAAGCTTCCAGTCCCACGTCTTAACACCGGCGAATATAGTACTACGTTCGGAGGTTGCAATATATTTGCCTAACAGAAACCCTCTGAATCCTTTTGGGTTCCTCAATCCTGTACAATGAACGGAAAAGATGGGGTGGATAGGTAAACGAGAGGCACAACTTCATCCGGAATAAGTAATGGTGGCAGTATGATGGATGGACCCCTTCGCTCTTCGGGCGCCTTGTCGCGGCGGAGGGGCTTAAGAGGTCAATGACCTCGAACTAAGACCCGGAGAACCCCGAGTTAGTCATGAATGAATGGACAACCAAATGGATGGAAATACTCCAGGTGGCACCCGCAATAGCGGAAATCCACCCGCGATCTCCCTGATCGCGGCCGGGGCAAGGATTCTGGAGGCCCCACCAGTCATTCTTAACTCTCCGGCAGCCCGGAACGACACCGACTCCTGCGGCTCATTGTCCGACCACTTGGTTGGACTGAGCGTGAGCGGTGCAACCGACAGAGGCGACACCGACGATGGTGCGGCACGGGAAACCGCCAAGGTTGAACGAGCCCCAGAATTGGGACGTGCTGTAGATTGCACTGCTAAGTGCCCAAAAAGAAGGAGGAAGAGGCGTGCCCGAAAATCGTGCAAAGAGGCTGGCACAGCCGAAGGCACGAAGATTGAGGGCGAACCTCTGGGAAAGGCAGGTAAGAGGATCAGATCGGCGGAGGTATCCCCTACCGAAGCCCATCCGACCCTCTCACCTGCAGATCCCGCACTTCTTGCCGGCGCGCAGCGCAGAAAACGTCGGCGGCTAGTAAAGGCTGCTGCTGGAGGCACAAGCATGCCAGCACTTTCGGCATGCGCCTCAAACACTCCTCCTCTTATTGGTGACGGTCAAACTCCCAATAAGAGCGTGCCAAGTTCCAAAACTGACGGAGCTGAAGATGTTCAGGGTCCTGTCATGGTCGGTGCCACCGCCGAAAAAGGTGATGATGCTGGCAGACAGACTCTGATCGCAGAAGGCGAAGCGGTCTTGGATCATAACAACCCTCAGGCTGGCAAAGCTGTTCGAAAGCGGCGTCGGAAGGGAGCAGGAGCTCGAACCGAAAAAGGTAAGAGCACTTGCAAACGGAAGATGGCCGCCGGGGACAATCTTGCTGGGGAGAGAGAACGTGATGTCTCCTCCTCTGATATGGCGGCGGGAAATCGGAGTCCAAAGGCAGATGCGGCGATCAATAAAGATCAAAGCAAAAACCTGAAGACGGAGAGGACCAAAGGCTGCTCATCGGAGGCGGGCACTTCACACAAAAAAACCCCTTCCTCTGGAAAGGCAACACAAATGACCGTAAAGAGTCGAGACAAGCACCTCTCCTACAAAGAGGCAGCCATCTCCTCCGAAAAGGTCAGGATAGGGAAGGCTGGCAGTGACAGCAGAATGACCAGCGCAGATTGCCAACACTGCGAGGATCATCTACTGGAGCTAGCTTCAGCAACAGGCTTCTGTATTCAAGCGGAGAGGTCTGCTTTGATGAATGGTACCTTCGTGGTGAGCTGTTCCTCTCAGCAGACATCTGCCTGGATCAGGAGCATGGTGCCGAAAATCCCCCCCCTGGGAACTAGCACTTATCAAGTAGTTAGTCTCCCGAAACTAACGCGCGCCATCTGCTGGATTCCGGGAAAACCCGGAAACAAGCTGAAAGTGCTGACGCGACTACGTGCGCAGAACCCGGGACTCGACACGAGGGCCTGGACTGTCTATTCCTACAAGGAGAAAAAGAACTCTCTGAAAAAAGAGGGCTTCACTCTGGTAGTGGGAATGGACAATGGCTCTGTTGAGGCCCTGAAAACCGCGTACGACTCACGTCCCTACTTCGGCCTTGGTAGGATTGTATTCCATTTTGATGTCAAGTAGTCGAAGGATGGAACGTGTTCCCCAGTATGAATCCATGATTTTTACTCAGATCAACCTACAGCATTGCAAGGCTGCTACCGCTCTTCTAAGTAGCAGAATTGCATGCAGTAGTACAAATCATCACATTGTATCCATTCAAGAACCATGGGTGTGGAACAAACGCCTGTGTGGTCTTGGTGGCATACGTGATGCTACAATCCTTTATGATGAGCGATCCGAAAGGCCCAGGGTCTGCCTCATCATATCGAATACGCTATCGGCAACCAAACTTGGTCAATTCTGTGGTCAAGATCTGGTAGCTGCGAAAGTGAGCTACAAGGCGCACGGAGAAATTGAACACTTCGTCGTGGCGTCTGCTTACTTCCCCTACGACTCGGTACTACCCCCGCCACCTAAGGCGGTTTCCGAACTCGTAGAGTACTGTGAAGCCAGAAGGATTGGACTCATCATCTGTTGCGATGCTAACGCTCAAAACACATTTTGGGGCAGCAGCAAATGCAACCGGAGAGGAGACCATCTTTTAAACTTCATTCTTTCGTCTGACCTTTTCATCAACAATGTTGGCTCTCTACCAACCTTTGTGACGGCGAGACGACAGGAAGTGATTGACCTAACCTTATCTAACAGGCATGCGAAGGCCATCACTAACTGGAGAGTCTCACCAGATGTTACGCTGTCAGACCATAGATACATCGAAGTCCAATTGAAGTGCGGGATCTCCCCCTCGCAGCCCAAGCGGAATCCGAGAAAAACAGACTGGGTGCGATTTAGGGAGGAGCTTGAGAAATCCACTCAAGCCCCGCCTAAACTCAAAACTAATCAATCGGTGGAGGATGCAGTTCATAACCTGAACAGCGCCATCACCAAATGTTTTGAACTCGCATGTTCTGTCAAAAAACCTCCCAACAGGAAGCCGGTTCCCTGGTGGAATGCTGAGCTCCAACGGCTTCGTAGGGAAGCCAGAAGTCTTCTGAACAGATCGCTTAAATCGAACTCGGAAGATGACTGGAATAAATATCGATCGAAGCAGAAGGAATATAAGAAGCTTATTCGAAAATCGAAGAATGATTCCTATAAGTCCTTCTGCGAAGAGATCAAATCCCTGAGCGCGACCAGCAAGTTGGTTAAAGTCCTCAAACGAGGAAAATCGACAAAGCTGGATGTACTCAGAAAGTCTGATGGTACCTTTACCGAGTCTAAAGCAGAAACTCTTAGTTTACTGTTTCAGACCCATTTTCCGGGAAATCAGACTGTCATCGGCTCGTTGCACACTCCCTCATTGGATACTGCGGCTGTAGCGATGAAAACAACTCGGCGTAGCTGGTATGTTGCGTCACGCGTGGCAACTACTGAGGCCATTGAATTTGCTGTGGCATCCTTCGATGGCTTTAAGTCGCCGGGCACTGATGGGATATACCCCGTTATGCTGCAAAAAGGTATAAGACAGCTGCTTCCTACACTGAAAAGAATTTTCACTGCTAGCCTGGCACTTGCCTACATACCTATCCCTTGGCGCGCGGTGAAAGTGGTCTTTATTCCCAAAATAGGGAAAGAGGATTACTCACTAGCCAAGAGTTTCAGACCAATAAGTCTAACATCATTCCTGCTGAAAAGCATGGAAAGACTAGTAGAGTTGCACGTGCGCAAAGTTGCCCTTCGAATGCATCCTCTGTCGGACATGCAACATGCTTATCAGCGCGGAAAATCCTGCGAGACTGCGCTTTAAAACCTAGTTGGGAGAATTGAATGCGCTCTCGAAAGGAAAGAGTACGTACTAGGCATTTTCGTCGACATTGAGGGAGCTTTTGATAACGCTACCTTCGACAGCATGTGTAACGCTGCTAGACGGCATGGCGTAGATGAAGCACTGGTTTTGTGGATCAAAGCAATGCTTGTGCACAGGACATTGATCGCTGATACAGGCCTCGAACAATGTGTCAAGTCTGGAGTAAACAGGGGCTGCCCGCAAGGTGGCGTCTTGTCTCCGCTGTTATGGTGCATGGTGGTCGACTCTCTGCTAGATGCTCTCAATGCCTCTGGAATCTATGCCCAGGCCTATGCGGATGATGTTGCTGTTCTCTCTGTCGGCTCATGTTTAGCGAATGTCTGTCTCAAAGCGCAGGCGGCGCTAAACGTGATCGATGACTGGTGCACGAGAAATGGGCTGTCGGTTAATCCTCTTAAGACCGATGTCGTTCTCTTCACGAGAAGGAGGAAAACAACTGGCATTGCTCAGCTGGTGCTAAAAGGCATTCCCATTCCTATATCCAAGGAAGCTAAGTATCTGGGAGTCATTCTAGATAACAAACTTCTCTGGTCAAAACATGTTGAGTCCAAAACCACCAAAGCGCTGTCAGCTTTCTGGCAATGCAAAGGTGCCTTTGGCAAAACATGGGGCTTATCGCCGAAAAAGGTCCTCTGGATCTACACGGCAATGGTAAGACCGATAATCTCATATGCATCGGTTGTTTGGTGGAGCAGGCTGACACGAAAACACGTTGTGGCTTCACTCACCAAACTCCAAAGAGCGGTCTGCCTCAGCTGCACGGGGGCTTTCCCCAGCACACCGGGAGCTGCTTTGGATGCTATGATGAACCTTCCACCCCTTGACATATATATCAGAGGGTGTGCACTGAAAACTATTTCTCGCTTAAAGAGGAATGGTCTTTGGTACAACTCGCAGTGGAGTGAAAGTGTACTTGAGAGAGAAATATCCTACGATCACTGTCTCATGGATATGCCCTCTGACGCAATGACACCTGCCATCCTACTGCGCTGTAACTACACAGTCACATTTCCTTGGCGTCAGGACTGGCTTTGGCCAGACACTGAACCTGGAATAGAATGTCTTCGCATCTTCACAGATGGCTCCAGGACTGATCAGGGATCCGGCGCCGGAGTTTTCTTCGAGCGCGAAAACATTCGACTGCACTTCTCGTTAGGAAAATATGCGTCTGTCTTCCAGACGGAGATTTACGCAATCCTAATGGCCATGCACTATGTTGTGAAACACAGATGGAGGGGAAAGAGCATATGTGTCTGCAGCGACAGCCAAGCTGCACTCAAAGCTGTATCCAATCCTCTGTCCAACTCCAAACTAGTGCATGAACTCAAGACCTTCTTGAACAAAGTCGGAAGACTTAATTCACTTAGGCTTGCATGGGTTCCAGGTCACTCTGGAATCCCAGGAAACGAGATCTCCGATGAACTCGCTAGAAAAGGCTCAGAGGAGAGTTTCTCAGGGCCTGAACCCGCCTTAGGTCTACCAGCTTCAACGGTTAAATCTGACATCAATGACTGGGTATTTAACGTACACAGTCGCAGATGGAAGGAATATCCAGGATGCAGGATGACTAAGCGCGTACGCCCTGACGTCTGTAAAAAATCCGCAACATTCTTCTTATCCTTAAGAAGAAATGACTGCAGAAGGCTAACGGGCGTCATTACGGGCCATTACACTTTTGCCAGGCATCTTTACGTGCTTGGCATCAGTGAGACGCCTACCTGTGCTGCTTGTTGCGAGGAGGACGACACAGCGGAACACTTTCTCTGCGACTGTCCCGCCTTCGCTCGTGCACGGTGGCGCACCCTTGGGGCCGACGTGGTGGGTGCCGAATCTCTTAGCTCAACATCACTGAAGCCCCTCCTCATTTTTCTCCGGATAACGGGGAAAATACAATAAAGACAAGGTGTCTGTCTGGTAGTACAATGGACCAGTACTTGTGTCTGAGTGCTCCAGCAGATAGTAGAAGCCTCCAACAAAAAAAAAAAAAAAAAAAAAAAAAAAAAAAAAAAAAAAAAAATGATGGATGGAAGGGAGTGGCCCACAATTCTTTTCTCATTTTATTGGTGACTTAAAACAGTCAAAAAATGTGACATCATATTCGATTTAATTATGTGTTGCTACGGGTGTCAGCTTCACCGGATGAGTTTCATTGGTTCTGTCTCAGTGTTCGGTGGTGGAGGCCGCAGCTAGCTTATGTTATCCTAAAATAGTAAACTGAAAGACTTCAAAAGACTCAAAGACTAGTTTGACAGAGGACCTTAATCAATTTACTAGTGGCGTTAAGCGATTTTATTTCTACATAAAAGGGTTCACAGGAGTCAATTTTCGATTAGAGTCATATATTTCTTCTATTAGGATCGATACCTGTTTCCGTTGTCTCCCTTATTCGATTCGAAAAATCTCTTCAGAAAAGTTGGGCCACCGGAGATATGAATCAACAAAGGCGATTGAGAGATCCTTCGGCTCTAGCCTTCTATGTACTTGCCTGTTGTACCTATCATTACCTGATAATCTACAGGTATGTTCAATGACAGGGTACGCAAGTACAAAATATTTGGCGATGACACTATTCAATCCTTGATCAGACTTCCCTACCGTTTGTCACGTCCATAACTTTGGTGGATTATGCAGTCCTTCTGTAACTTCCGATTTGTCTTCCAATTACTAGGAGTCTGACAGTCTGACTTTGAATGCGACGTTAATTAGTCAATCGTGTTCGGAAGTCTCACAGTTACAAATGTTGGATCTGAGTTGAAGTTTTTTATGGTGAGGTCGGACGAAGGAGCTACAATACCATTGCGACGGTCTTACCACTGTTCTGAGTTCACAGTGCTCTATTTTTTTTTTATAGGGTTCGTTCAGGTTCAAGAGTTACACTCTCATGGTGTTTGTCACACAGCCTGGGCGGGGTGCAGATGGTTTGTGTCGAAGATGTTCGTTCACTACTCTCTAGGGATTCGAGAGATTCGACTGAATTTGTCGTGTTGGTTGTAGTTCACAGTAACTTTTTTGTTTCCATGTCATTAAGGTGTTATATTGGAAATGCTCAGATAAAGTATGAATTTTGAAGTGATCTTGTACTGCGAGTGTTATTTATGCCTTCGTCAGCACTTTTTTGATCATCTCCTGTTCTTGACTATGGACTATGGACAAACTTGAACTACAGACTTTCGGCTCAACAGTCGGTGATGATAACCATTGCTCATATGAGTGAAAAGACTGCTTTAGGGGGTAGAGTCATAGGATAAGTACATATACGCAAACGAATCTCATAATAAAGCATCGCGCATATCTCCAAAGCCTTATCTGGGCAAAAACATTTGTTTACAATGTAGTGACCGTCTTATATTTCTGCTATCTTGCTGGTAGGTATTGCTAACTAAGTGGAATGTTTTTTCACCATGTTCTTGTTTTCTTAAGAAGATATAATAGCCTTCCTGTACGAAGTTTCAAAAACCCTTCTGTAAGTGTCCATCATCGACAGTCACAGGTGGATCTTAATCCACTCGCCAGCGTCGCAAATTTTTCTGAAGCAACGTAGCGCGTCTCTGGAAAATGACGAGACACCAAATTTGTCGTCTTCCAACCGTAATTGCTGTCTCCAAAGTACTACCAATGAGGCTTGATCTTTGATCGTAATCTCGGCGTCTTTGGACCGCATCACCGTCTACCAGTTTAACTGGTGAGGTTTATCAAGTCATAACACTTTCGACTTGGCCCGTGGAGGGTGCACGGCTCATGTGAAACCTAACAAAATGGTTAGATAGGGAGCTGTAGGAGTCCGCATCGGACAGATTACTGAGGAATTAAGAATGAATGTCTACGCCATCTCACTATGGCAAGACGTCTAGAGAATTTATTGATAACATCCCTTTGGGATATATCCCCATTCTAGTAAGGCGGAACTAATCTTTTTCACTTTCATTGGTGCAGTGCTGGAGGCACAGCTTACTATTAAGTATGCAATACTGTACATCGAATCGAGAAGCATTCCTCTACCTAAATCAATGTTGGTCGTTCCAGGATTGATTATTGGTGCCGTGGTCGTGGGGCTCGGATTTCTCTACGAACATGATGTCGCGTGGGAGAAGAGAATACGTGCGTCTCATGGACTCATGGATCCATGGACTCATGGTCATGCGAATATAACATTCGATCTTGCCACTCATCTGCCGTCCCAATGAGGAATGTCATCAAAATGAGAAGACTTAACCCGAGGCCTAATCTGATCAAAGTCCCTTAACTTCGACCGAAAAGCTGCAGGTTGAAGCGAGGCAAAGGGCGCCAATTCCATGGAAATCGAAGGCAGCACAAACAACAAAAACCACAGCAACAATCAATACTTTCCGAAGTTGACTTTGTGCAATTCTGCATTATCCAATGCAATACCCTGGAGCGGTGGGAACCACTATGGAATTCTTCGACAAGGTCGCGAGGTTGCAGACGATGGGCATCTACCCAACTATTTAAACGAAATTCAAAGTGTTCGAGAGCGACGACCTCCAGTTCGTGGGAGTCAACCGTTCTCCAATAACCTTCTTCCGGATCCATCTGATGACAGCAAATTGGAGAGGCTAAAGAGATATTAAGAAGTGTTGTGTGCGAAGGGCATTAAGAACGCGGTCTGGGACAAGACAAAGCGATCGCCTAACCCTTTTAGTGTTGACTTGTTCGCTGTTGTTAAAAGATTCCCTATCGGCACTATCGTCTATTACCTGCTTAAATGTGTCTGTCCAGTGGAGTAAAAGATTTTTATCTTCACACTTCTTACAATTTCATATATTGAGTTCAAATCCTAGTCAGCCTCGACAAGCCAGAAGCTGACTAGAGTTTTATTCAAAGAATTCGATCCACAATCACTGCGTTACAAAAGTCGCCAAAATATTCCTCTCGCCGAATAGTACCAATGAGTAAATCTAAACATCACTTGGCCCTTTTCTCAAGGTCGAAGTCGCAAGCATGCTCGCTTTCAGTCTCACATTCCACTATGAGCTCCTCTTGGATTTCGGCCTCCTCCATCTCAATGTAAACCGGTGAAAGCAAAATTGGCGATTCGGGCGATGGAATCACCGGTTCCGAGTCCAAGGCACAAATAGAAAGCTCCGAATCAGATAATGGCAGTGAAACTGGTTGCAGTGGCAGTTGCGAATATTGAAATTGTTCCATTGTCTGCGATACCCACATTGATGGTTTCTCTTCCTCCAACTCTTCTTGTTCATCCTCTTCAATGATTTTTTCCTCATCTTCCTTATCGAGGAATGAATAGTTGTCGCCCTTCTCGCAGGCTATTAGTTGTGCCGTCGTAAATAGAGCTTCGGACTTGTAGTAGCCCTTAAGTATGTATCTCTCGCCAAAATTAAATACACCCGGTCCCTGGGGCCACTTGTAATCCCAGTTGCCGTGAAATTTGAATTTTGGATAGTTAACAATACAGGGCCCAACGCGCACTCCATTCTTCCAAGTACCATCGAAGGATAAATCGCATTCTTTCCAGGTATATCGACCGACACCATGACGTAGGCCTTTATACCAGTTTCCGGTGTATGTGTCGCCATTACAGTAGATGTACGTGCCTTTGCCGTGTTTCAAATTTCTTCGCCAGTTGCCTTCATAGATAGAGCCGTCTGGATAGATGAACTTTCCGTACCCGAACCGCAAACCTAGGGTTGAAGGGAAGAAATGTTCACTTAGCGACAAGAGGTAAAGGTCTTATGGCTCACCGCATCTGTATTGGCCAAGGTATCGAGCGCCGTCTTTGAATACGTACAAGCCTCTTCCGTGCCGTATGCCTTTGCGATATTGCCCGTCATACTGATCGCCATTGGGTAGTATCGCCCAGCCTTTTCCGTGGCGCTCATTTTGTTCGTTACGTTCCCCGATATATTCCTAGGCAATCAATTGCAAATTTAGTTTCATGGTTAATTTGTTTTGAGCGAAAAGCAATTGATAGATACCCCGATTGGGTCAGGCGGAGTTTCTAGATATTCCCCAATATCCTCTTCCAAATCGTCCAGTTCACTCATTTTTTATTTTCGTTTTTTTGTTTTTTTGTTTTGTTTTTAGTTTTTAGTTTAGATATGATCCAAAAGTGATAAGAAGCGGCGAATAATTGACAAAAAAAAGTTTTTGATTATTCACTGGAGGCAATAGAGCAATAAAAAAATATCGGAAGGTAGATATAAATGAAGTACGTTCACTCTGTCACCGTAATTATCGAGATGTATAGGAATGAAACAAGGAGGAGAAGGAAACATGATACGCAACGCTAGTGTTGCAAGCTGGTCTTATCAGGATGGCCAAAGTCTGAAACTGTTTTCCATATCAGCTCTGTTGTCATTAGGTGCCTTGGGATTGCTGCCAATGCTAACTGATTGCCTCAAGTCAATGTGCTCTGCCAACTTTACTGGTTATGTTGGCCAAGCGGAGGTTGGCTTCCTCTTGGAGGTCATTGAGGAAGTATTTGCCGCAGGCGCAGAGCCTGTGACTTAACAGTGCTGGGCGTTCATAAAGAAAATAGTGCATGGATTCCCCTGCGTGGGTGTTAGACCGATTGGATTTTCTGACACCGTGAACTCTTTTAGGCCAATAGCCCATAATGATCACCACGATTCTAGCTGCTATGTAGGATCGGTGTCTATTGATGAGGTCGTTGGTTTTTGTTTTTTAATTAGAAGGACCAGATTTTTTTTTTATCATTTTTATCTAGCGTCGGAAGGGAGCAGGAGCTCGAACCGAAAAAGCTAAGAGCGCTCGCAAACGGAAGACGGCCGCCGGGGCAACCTTGCTGGGGAGAGAGAACGTGATGTCTCCTGCTCCGACGTGGCAGCGGGTAATCGCCGGGTCCGAAGGTAGATGTGGTGATCAACAAAGATTAAAGCAAAAATCGGAGACGGGCACTTCACACAACAAAACCCCTTCCTCTGGAAAGGAGATACAAGTGACCGTAAAGAGTCGAGAGGCAGCCATCTCCTCTCAAAAGGTCAGGATAGGGAAAGCTGGCAGTGACAGTAGAATGACCAGCGCAGATTGCCAACACTGCGAGGATCATCTACTGGAGCTAGCTTCAGCAACAGGCTTCTGTATTCAGGCTGGGAGGTCTGCTTTGATGAATGGTACCTTTGTGGTGAGCTGTTCCTCACAGCCGACATCTGCCTGGATCAGGAGCATGGTGCCGAAAATCCTTCCCTTGGGAACTACTACCTATCAGGTAGTTAGCCTCCCAAAATTAAGGCGCACCATCTGCTGGATTCGGGAAAAAACCTGGAAACAAGCGACTACATGCGCAGAACCCGGGACTTGGCACTAGGGCCTGGACTGTCTAATCCTACAAAGAGAAAAAGGGCTCTCTGAAAAAAGAGGGCTTCACTCTGGTTGTGGGATTGGACAACGGCTCTGCCGAGACCCTGAAATACGCGTACGATTCACGTCCCTACTTCGACCTTGGTAGGATTTTATTTCATTTTGATGTCAAGTAGTCGAAGGATGGAACGTGCTCTGCAGTCTAAATCTATGATTTTTACTCAGATTAATTTACAGCATTGCAAGGCTGCTACCGCTCTTCTCAGTAGCAGAACTGCATGCAGTAGTACAAATCATCACATTGTATCCATTCAAGAACCATGGGTCTGGAATAAACGCCTGTGTGGTCTTGGTGATGTACGTGATGCTATGATTCCTTATGATGAGCAATCCGAAAGGCCTAGGGTCTTTTTTTTTTTTTTTTTAAATTCATGCAGGTTCAAGAGTGTACTCTCCTACGACGTTTGTTACACAATCTGGACGGGGTTCAAATGGTTTGTGTCGAAGATGTACGTTCACTACTCTCCGTGGGTGGTTGTCCTAGATAGGATTTGAGAGATTCAACTGAATTTGTGTTGATTCTAGTTTACAGTAACTCTTTTGTTTCCATATCATTAAGCTGTTATGTTTGAAATGCACATGCAGAGTATGAATTTTGAAATGATCTTATACTGTGATTGTTATGCCTTCGTCAGCATTTTTTGATCATCTCTCTTTCACAACTAGTGTTGTTGCACAGTTTGTTTTTTGTCCA
The DNA here is from genome assembly GCA_958301585.1 of Merodon equestris. NCBI lineage: Eukaryota > Metazoa > Arthropoda > Insecta > Diptera > Syrphidae > Merodon > Merodon equestris. The sequence goes on from OY284413.1 coordinate 50,374,582, forward strand.
TATAGGATTTGTTCTTGGCTATGGTCAGACTTAAACTACAGACCTTCCGCTTAACAGTCGGTGATAATTACCATTGCACCACTACCACCCCGAAGGTGGTCTGCTTCATCATATCGAAGACGCTATTGGCAACCAAACTTGATCAATTCTGTTGACAAGATCTGGTGGCTGCGAAAGTTAGCTACAAAGCGCACGGAGAAATTGAACACTTTGTCGTGGCGTCTGCTTACTTCCGCTACGACTCAGTACGGCCCCCGCCACCGAAGGCGATTTCTGAACTCTTAGAGTACTGTCAAGCCAGAAAGATTGGACTCATCATCTGTTGCGATGCTAACGCTCAAAATACTGTTTGGGACAGCAGCAACTGCAACCGGAGAGGAGACCATCTTTTAAACTTCATTCTTTCGTCTGACCTTATCATCAACAATGTAGGCTCTCAACCAACCTTTGCGACGACGAGACGACAGGAGACCTGATTGACCTAACCTAATAGGCAAGTGAAGGCCATCATTAACTTAGAGTCTTACCAAATGCTACGTTGTCGGACCATTGATATATCGAATTCCAATTGAAGTGTGGGATCTCCCCCTCGCAGCCCAAGCGGAATCTGAGAAAGACGGACTGGGTACGAATCAGAGAGGAGCTTGAGAAATCCACTCAAGCCCTGCCTAAACTCAGAACAAAGCAATTGGTGGAGGATGCCGTACATAACCTGAGCAGCGCCATCACCAACTGTTTCGAACTCGCATGTCCTGTCAAAAAACCTCCCAGCAGGAAAGTCAGAAGTCTCCTGAATAGATCTATTAAATCGAACTCGAAAGATGACTGGAATAAATATCAATCGAAGCAGAAGGAATATAAGAAGCTTATTCGTAAATCGAAAAATGATTCCTATAAGTCCTTCTGCGAAGAGATCAAATCCCTGAGCGCGGCCAGCAAGTTGGTTAACGTTCTCAAACGAAGAAAATCGACAAAGCTGGATGTAAGTTAACACCTAGCTCCGTGAAAACGAAAATAAACATAAAATTCGTACGTGCAAGAATTCGCCTACATTTCACCTGCATCATCCCACAATTTCATCCATCCCAGAAGCCAGCAACGCCACCTGATTTAGCAACGCTACCCGACCTAGCAAGGCACAACAAGTGCAGCAAGTCACAGATGCAGAGGAATTCACCTTAAGTCACCTGAGCACCCACGCCACTATCGCCCACCGCATTACCCGTGCCACTAGTATTTAAGATTAGCGTAAGACAATTTCGTGACACTTGAAATTCATCAGTTGTAAGGGGTAGTTCTGCCCAAAACAGAACAAGTGAATAAAATATTTTTTTTTAAAACAAAAGCGGTAACCGCGTTTTAATTTGTACTCAGAAAGTCGGATGGTACCTTCACCGAGTCTAAAACAGAAACTCTTAGTTTACTGTTTCAGACCCACATCCCGGGAAATCAGACTGTCATCGGCCCGTCGCACACTCATCGAATGTTCATTACGCGGCTTCTCTCCTCGGCGGGGAACTTGCCTCGAAAAAGCTTCTCGACTCTCGCCGTTCGGAATCGGCATTAAAACTGTAGGTTGAACGGGTCCCGTTCACTTGTGTGAAAAACAAATCGCACGCCATCTAAGAAGAAGAAGAAGAAAGTGGTCTTTATGCGCTTCAAAACCTAGTTGGAATAATTGAATGCGCTCTCGAAAGGAAAGAGTACGTACTAGGCATTTTCGCCGACATTGAGGGAGCTTTTGATAATGCTACTTTCGAGAGCATGTGTAACGCTGCTAGACGGCATGGCGTAGATGAAGCACTGGTTTTGTGGATCAAAGGAATGCTTGTGCACAGGACATTGATCGCTGACGGAAGCCTCGAGGTCAAGTCCGGAGTAAACAGGGGCTGCCCTCCAGGTAGCGCCTTGTCTCCGCTGTTATTTTGCATGGTGGTCAACTCTCTGCTCGATGCTCTCAATGCCTCTGGAATCTATGCCCAGGCCTGTGCGGATCATGTTGCTGCTCTCTCTGTCGGCTCATGTTTAGCGACTGTCTGTCTCAAAGCGCAGGCGGTGATCGATCGATATGATCGAAGACTGTGTACGAGTAATGGGCTGTCAGTTAATCCTCTTAAGACTGATGTCGTTCTTTTCATGAGAAGGAGGAAAAATACTGGCATTACTCTGATGGTGCTGATATTCCCATCCCGATATCCAAGGAAGCTAAGTACTGGGAGTCATCCTAGACTTGCTAATACGCAAACACGTCGTGGCCCCTCTCACCAAACTCCAAAGAGCGGTCTGTCTCAGTTGCACGGGGGCTTTCCCCAGCTGCTCTAGATGCTATGTTGAATCTTCCACCCCTTGACATATATATCAGAGGGAGCGCAGCCATGTCTCGCCTAAAGAGAAATGGTCTGTAGTACAACTCACATTGGAGTGAAAGTGTACTTGCGCGAGAAATATCCTACGACCCCTGTCTCATGGATATACCTTCTGACGCAATGACACCTGCCATCCTACTGCGCTCTAATTTCACAGTCACATTTCCAGGACTGGGCAGGGATCCGGCGCTGGAGTTTTCTTTGAGCCAAGCTGCATTCAAAGCTGTGTCCAACCCTCTATCCAACTCTAAATTAGTGCATGAACTCAAGACCTTTTTGAACAAAGTGGAAAGACTAAATTCACTTAGGCTTGTCCAGGTCACTCTGGGATTCCAGGAAACGAGATCTCCTATGAATTCGCTAGAAGGGGCTCAGAGGAGAGTTCCTCAGAACCTGAACCCGCCTTATGTCTACCTGCTTCCACGGTCAAATCTGACATCAACGACTGGGTCTTTGCAGTCCGCAACATTTTTCTTATCCCTAAGGAGAAATTATTGCAGAAGGCAAGAAGGGTGTAAGGGCGTCATGACGGGCCATTACACTTTTGCCAAGCATCTCTACGTGCTTGGCATCAGTGAGACGCCTACCTGTGCTGCATGTTGAGGGGAGGATGACACAGCAGAACACTTTCTCTGCGACTGTCCCGCCTCCGCTCGCGCACGGTGGCGTACCCTTGGCGCCGACGTGGTGGGTGCTGAATCTCTTAGCTCCACATCACTGAAGCCCCTTCTCAATTTTCCTCGGACAACGGGGAAAATACAATAAAGACAAGGTGTCTGTCTGGTAGTACAATGGACCAGTATTTGTGTCTGAGTGCTCCAGCAGATAGTAGAAGCCTCCAACAAAAAAAAAAAAGGGGTGGGTGAAAGATGGAAAAAGTTTTGTTTTGAAGCTTGAGTTCTTTCAGGATATGGGACAACTTGCCAGCCCTTGACAATCCAGGTTGGCTGTTGTAGAAAGTATTCATAAATACTGCCTTTAATGATTCCTGTCGGAATGTGAACTGATTTCACTAGAGCTCAGCTAAGAACTGGCATACTATCTAGCTTTTTCTTAAAAATAATAGTGTTTGGGTAAGCGTATAGAGCTCGGTACTTGTAACTTTTCTGGGAAGATACCTGTGCCCACTCCACAGTCAATTCTCAAGTCAACCGTATAGCTAAATACCCTATCCCTTTTCAATTCCTTTCTTGTGCTGAAGTTTGCCTGAGGTTAGGTTTTCAAAGTTGAAGTCGGTCGGAGGGGCATTGACGTGAATCGGTTTAAGCCTTGCCGCCCAACACATAGTCGTGTCTTTGATGAATAAATCCAGAAAAAAAACCGATGTAAGATAGCTGTTACCTTTTGTCGGGCGGAATCTAATAGTCCCGCTTAAAACACACGGCCCTCTGTGTCCTGCATGTGGTCAAGGTCTAATTTTTTCTATAGTCCTCCATACGATAGCTCTATAGATGTAAATAAAGCGTACTGTAGTACATACATTGGTTGAAGGCTTTATTTTAAACTGACCGTTTTATTAAAAGCTTGGAATGGTGGTATTACTGGCCGGTATTACTTTACGGTTTGCCGTCGAGACGTATGTTGGATAGCCAAATGCGAGTCCACGACATCTTTAGGATCATCTTTGGACTAAAGCCCTTTTACATCTCGCTCGTCTTAACGTCACACTCGCAAGAAAGGTTTTTGGACAAATTCCCTACCTGAATTCGTAGCTGAGTCGAAGCATGATAGTGGCTACCATACTTTTCCAGCAGATGGTCGATCACAGTTAGGGAAAGGTTGCCCGCATCTGGCCCCAAACCTTAGCCATTGAGCTCAATCTGTTCATCTTTAACTACATCGCTGACCGTTAGTCTCATTGGGATCGATTGCTTCCGCTGCTCACTAACTCGTTTTCCAATGTCATAAGTGCCGGTGCCAGCCTTGCCTCGTTCGACCGTTTTCTTTCAAGGATGGTTTTTCTTATTTCAATGGAGTGTGGCGGAATTGGTGACAGTAGGCCTGGAGGCTTGGAAGCCATGAAGTTGAGTTCCAATACAGTCCGGTACCTTCCTTGACAGCAAGATATCGATTCTGCATTTAGCTAGCTTTTTATTTTTTTGCTATGAGGGTCTATGATAAAAATGCAGCTACCTCTAGCTTTTGGAGAGCACTACAGCTTGTCAACTAACTCAGAGGCGGATAATGGTTATATAGTGATGTGCGAATTAATAGGGCTCGGCCAGTTATCTGCTGCGCCAGTCACTTAATTAATTTTTTTTTCCGTACTTCCATTGATTCCATTGATTCTTGTTCATGTCTATCAACTACTTCGAGTCACAAGTCACATTTTAAGAATAAGAAATATCGGAAATCCCATCTATTTGAGGCATGCCGAGGTTTATTCTCCGCACTAATAATAATGAAAATAAAAATTAACCGACAGCGCACCGAATTCGTGCCTTTTTTAATTCACTTACCCACACAGAAGAGCCGACTACACATGAACATTTTTAAATTTCCCGTTTCTTATCTCGCACTCGGCTCCAGTCTATCTAAAGAAAGCATGTTCGCAGCCAATTGCACCGTATGACAATTCCAATAAATCCAACTCAAGGTCATTGGACCGTATCTGCCCATTAAATAAATGAAGATACAAAAGAATTCCTAAGTCTGTCTACTTAATCGTATATCCCATTGTGAATGGGTCACATCGCATGCACTTCCGTTCCCACGAAGTATTGACACGCGATGCCATGCGATGCCTTCAAAACAAAATTCGTTACTTTTCAAACCAACCGACAGTGACAATTCAAACAAGTTACCTTGTCAAATGTTTAATTTTACGTACGTTATTTTTATTTCTGTCGATTTTGGCAGGTAACAACAACAACCGGTCACCCGCTCATATCATAATCGATCAATTAAAATCAATTAAATTTCCCAAACCCTTATCAGGCACACACCTTCATGCGACTGCACATCACAATCACCTCCGCTATCGCCACACTGTCGATGGCATGGACTATGCGCTGGTTTATGCTCCCCGAATTCACACGTACGCCAGCAATACACAGTTGTTTACACACACCATTGCATGGTCGTTGGCACCGCATCGAATCAACGAAAATCCATCGGATGATTCCTCCATTCCAGAAAGCACACACATCCCCCTCGACGGTAACCGGCCGATTGGTATAAAATGCGCCAACCAACCTCTCCGGCTGTTCATTCCTCACTCAGTTGTCAAACGTTGTGCTGTGTGTCTGTCAAACTCGACGTCGTTGCTTTCGCATTTTTGAATTCAATCTCGATTCAGTCCAAATTCTAATTTTCTGTTAACAATGGCCGTTTGGGAAGGAAAAAAATACAAATTGGAAAACAGTGAAAACTTCGACGAGTACATGAAGGAACTCGGTAAGTGAATTTGCAAAAAAAAATTTGATTCTATCACGCGGTAGCAAATCTCTGTGGAAATGAAAAAAAAACAGAAAAGCTGAGAGGGAAGAGGGAAAATCAATTGACAAGTAGCCGGTTGCCGATGTTAACTGTGCTCCAGTTTTCCGTTTGTATAGATTCCACTTTGTAAATTGCTGGCTGATGATCCCCCCCCCTTGTCGTGTCGGTTGCCGCCAATTTGGAGCAATTACAGTCAAGTGTCTTTCTAGCGGTCATTGCTCGACGGAGAGAGATTGGCATTAATTTATACGCGGTACAGTACCGATCTGTTGCAGCATCTCTGTCGAGTTGATTGAACGAACGCAGCAAAAACCACTTGCGAAGAATGTCTAACGTGCAGCTGGTCTGGAACTTGTTTTTCCTCGTTTGCCGGCTTACCGTGGCATGTGGCGTGGCTTTTTTTTTTGTTTGTTTCTATGGACCGGTTTTGGTAGCTGTGATCTTTAAAGTGGTGGTTGCATCGTATGTAGTGCGATTTTGCGCCATGTGTAGCCTGTTTTGTTGGTGCAATTGGGTCATGCGGGTTCGCAGGAGACGGTTTGGAAGGGGCCATGAAAAATGGCTGCAGTTGTGTTGCGGAAAAAGTGGCTCAGTTTGAATTTTTCATATTGGAAAGGTGCAATTGGCAGTTCTCTACGAGGTTCCACGTGGTATAAGAGATAACTGCCTTTACCGCTCATAATAAACCTCTTAAGAGTAATATTACTTTATAGCCACGTTAACGCCTCCTTAACCTTCAGCCAGAACGTTGCAATATGTTTACCACCTCTATTGCCTTGATAAAGGCTTAAGCCCCATGACCACTTGCGCGTACTTTGGTCCGTCAGACTTGCTATGGTGCAAAGTGCATGCACACAGATTAGAGCTATCGTAAAAACAGCTCAGACGTAGATTCGGCATTGTCAGTGTACGTAAAGCCCCATCGCAGCTCGTGGTTCGTTATCATGTTGTCGAAGAGGAGCAGCTTGCAGTAAACACAACTGACTTGTCTGAAGCCGGCTCATCGGAATCAAAGTCCAATTGAACGCCACGGTCCCTCTGATAAGACCACTTTCATATAAGTCACATTTTTTTTATTTCGCTATCCCGTTGCATAAGTTAGTCGTTAGAGGGTAATTCGCCATAATTACGATTCCAAGTGTTAATTGATCTAATAGATGCAAGGCAGGAATATTAATTACAATTTGTCTCGAAGCTCACAGTTGCAGTAAAGCGATTAGCATTCACTAAATGATTGGGTTGCTGGGTTGTGAGGAATAGGAATTAGCTAAACGGACCAATTAAGGGCGATTGGAATGGATTGTTTTCATAGACTCAAGTGGAAGGCGTTCGCGAAATGAGCTTGAAAGCATTTTGTTTTATGCACTGCTGTTGGAAAGTTGATTAGAACAGCTGTAGTGGTATTAGCTGTGCTTGTTCAGCCTTTTTTTTGTGTAGCATCATCCACAGACGAATTTACGACCTTATTTTTTAGAGCGCCGCCCGCTGCTCTGCTTTCTTATTTGATCGTTTTATTTTAAGATCGTGTGTATACGTATGCAACATTCATGATCGTCAACTTAGTATTTGAAGGTCGCTTTCGATTTTTAAGTTTTTTTTTTATATATTTGGCGCGCGATCAAGGTTGAGAAACCTCATCGTATGGGGTATGCCATGCGGGCGAACGATTGAAGGGAAGGGGAATAGAGGATAAGCTAAGGGACGTTGATCTTGCCATACTGAGGAGGGACCACCGGACTTGTAGTTCCATGGTCCATGGCATATTTATGTGTGTTCCAGGCTAGGTGCATAGGAGGACTGTAGCTGGCTAGGATTGTGGAGCAATGTTCAGTTCGTTTTTTTTCCTTACCGATCTTGTTAAAGACCAAAAACCTACAGCAGTCTCGAGATTTTACAATCGATTCACACACATTTTTTGGGACTTAAGAGTACTCTAGCTCTTCGGGTAATACGTAGACTTCATCAGAGACTCGTTGCAAATAATATTTTCAATGTTGACACGGCCTAGCCAGAATTTCTATACTCTGCTGGTCAAAGAGTGGGCCTCTGTAGTACACCAGTTCACCCGCATCAGTTCCTAATTCCTAATCCCAAGTAATCGTTGAAATCCGGGTGCGGTTCTCAAACACCAACAGTACGATCGCCACTTACCCCCACCATCCCGCAGTATACGGCCTAGAAATTAAGTGCTTATCCAGAGACCATACGACCATTTCAATCTCACAACCGTATTATCACGTTAATTTTCGGAACATACATAAATTCGACGTTCGCATGACGGTAATTAAATTCTTTCCCCCATATCTGTTGTGTCATTGTTGTTCTATTGTTTTACTGTCGCCGCACTGTCCGTTGAAGTATGAATTTAGATTGATATCGATTGAGGAATAATAAATTAAATGTCGCACGCAATTGAATGGCGACGTTTTACGAACTATTGAATCAATCAAATACTGTCATTTCAGCTCTATTAACATATCTCTCCAGAAGCCCACAAATATTCGTTGATGATTTGTGAAATACAAATCTATGAGGTCATCGGCATGAGTGATTACTGGCTTTGATAATCATGTCATTAGTGGACTGTGCTATGGCTTCTGTTAATCGCGGAGAAGGGCCCTTAATCACATGATTGTCGTTGAGATTTACTAACGAGCGTTAATCTACCTCTTATTACGCTTTCACCCACGAAATCATATCACTAGGGAGTGCGCGGTGAGGGGGGTGAATGGATGGAGTTCTATAAATAGAACAACTGACTGGGGTGGATGAACCGTGGATTTGTTCAACTTTTTCGTTTTATGTTTAGTTGCGAGCTCCCGGAGATGACTGAATTTAGGAAATCAGGTTTTTTTTTATGGTGCGGTTGATGTAGACCTTTCTTTAAATGTTGATACAAGGTGATCCAATTCGTGTTTACTAATTTTTATATACAAAAAACTACAAAGATGAACCATTTTGTGGAATCAATATTTTCGTGTTCACCGAATATTCGGTATTATTCATGGGGCTATATCTGAGCATTCTGGATTCATTTTCGATTGACCATTTGTAAGCTTAGCTGCAATAACTTGGCGGATGTTGGTTTTCAAGTGCTCTAACGTTGCCGGTTTGTTGGTTTATGGTAAGCGACTCTTAAGTAAACCCTATAAAAAGAAAATCAAAAGGCAATGGCTTTAAACATTGATAGTCTAGGCATGCACTTGACGACCTCTTGATTTTGCACACGAAATATCTTATATTGCTCGGGATGTTTGGTTTGTTGCGGCGTCTTGCTGTAATCCTATCTTCCTCATCAACAACTTGGATTTCTAGCCAAAAATAATCGCTTACCATACTCTGATAGAGTTCGCTATCGTTAAAAAAAGGTAAGGCCCTATGATGTCACCTGACCACACCCAGTTACTTTTTGGTCATGCAATGGCGTGTTGTGTTCTTACGTCAGAATTTTTCTTGCTTCCTTGGCTCAATTTTGTTTATCAAAACTTCCAGGAAATTGGAATTGTGTCTCATCCAAATTGAATGTCTGAAGCAGTTATAAGTTCAATCTGCCGAAAGTCTTAGCTATCTATGAGGAAAGTTATTATTCAACAAGGCTACGCTAAAAGGCCAGAAATTTTGCGAATGGCGTGGATCAGTATTTCCGATCATTCAATCACACTATCTAGCCCGCTCAAGAAGGCGATTAAATTAACCATAATATCTCTGCCAACCTCAACGCAAAGTTCACACAGAATTATCACTCATTCATCATTTCGTAAATGTGTTTTTTCGAACAATATTTACGTTTGAAATAAGCGCTATTATGACAGATGTCTAATTTGCAATGTTGCTAATATAGGAAACTCCAAGTGGATCACTAATGATTCGAATTTTTTTCAGAGCCTTTTAGGATTCATTTCTGATTTTCCGTTTATATTTCCATCGTTTCAGTCAGAATTAAAGGTGGCTACAATGTTAGCCCTTTTCGTGGGGCTACGGGGTCTGGACGGGGAACTGGATCGAATTATCAAAATACAAGTTTCCTCTCATACGAAATATTCTCATTATTATTATTATTATTACTGGCCATCGTCGCCATGCCTCCCTATCATGAATGTGCTCTATTTTTCGCTGTTCTGTTTCACTTCTTCTAGGTCCATCCTTATATTGTCTTCCCATCTACGGCGCGGCCTTTCTACCGGTCTTTTTCCTTTAGGTTGTCCAGGCTTTATTCTTTTGATTTTATGTCCACTGTCCACTCGTTTCACATGTTCTGCCTATTTTATTCTTCACGATTCTATTACTCGAACAGTGCTTGGGCCCGAATAGAGTTCCTCGAGTTCCTGATCGTGTAGTTTTCTCTATGCGCCTGTTTTTTCGCCCTCTTTTCCACCATAGATTCTCCTTAAGGGACCAACTTTCACATCCTTAAAGCGTCACTGGCATTATTTTGGTTTTATAAATACGGATTTTGATACTGCTCGACAAAAAAGTTGTTTTGAATAGTTCCTTCATCATGAAGAAAGCACGCGTCGCTTTTATGTAGCCTTTTCTTTACTTCGATATTTATGTCCTTTTTGAAAGTCAATACTGTTTCAAGGTATATGAACTCACACACCTTTTTGAATCATTTATCGAGAACAGTCCGATGCGTGATTTGGATCGTTCTAAGTCGGTCAGTGACCATGTATTTGGTTTTCTCTTAATTTAATTCTAAACCTGCTGCCTTTCCTGCCATTTTTATACTTTCTGCGTTCTCCCAAAAAGTCCAGATTTTCATCGTTTTATTAATCTGTAACGTTGATTTCACTCTACTAAGCGGGTATCTCTTAAATGATTTTTACCATTATTTTTGGTTTACATTGAATCCCCTGATTCGATCAACGTTTAACCAAATTGAAAAAAGGGAAATGGTTTTAGCTACCAACATTACTTCCGACACTGCCAACAGGCATCATATTGGATTTTTGCTGATTGGAAGTTGACATTTTTGGTCGATCTGGTCGAAGATTTCTGGTCGATGTTTTGTGGTCTATGGTAAATGATGGAAAATATATATAAACAGAATAGCATGATTCACATTGGTCTGGAAGGCAATATTATCGAATGGGATGAGTGACTCATGATTTTTAAAGTGGGCAGTGAGGCTATAAACAGTAGTTAACGGCAGTAAACTGTGCTGCCATGCAGTTAGTCAGATCGTGCCTTTTGCCACAATTTGATATATCATATGAATATGAAACCGTCCAAGAATTTTTGCACATTCACTCCGAAGCTAGGTACCCAAATTGTGATTTTGATGAGTCTTAAGCTTAACCAGACATTTGGACTACGATCGAGGTCAAATGCAAAGTTTGTCATATGCGACATCATCACCATAAGCAGCGTTGATTAATCAGAGCCAAATATGATCGATGATTGGTGCATCAGTCATCGATTCTCTCTTCACGAAAAAAAGGAAAATGACTCGTATGAATAAATGCGTCAACACCCTGCCATATTCACGGAGCTTTTGTCTAAGATAAGTGCTTTTGGTCTTTACTATAGGATCATCCAATAAATGTGCTGATATTTTTGAAACATATCCTGAGGCCCAATATCCATCTCAGTTCTACCTTCAAAAAGTCACTCTTTTGATGAAAATTTTCATCACATTTTCGTATAGAGCAGCACTGATGTTTTCTTTTAGGACGTGAAGCTATGGAGCATGCGCCACGTCAGCATACTCTAACTTTAACATAGTCCCAAAGGAAAAAAAATTAATTCTGTTAAATTGCAAGATCTCATCGGTGCCCAACTGAAACCTCCATTGTGAGAAATCATACGTTCAGGAAAATGTTCACGCCATAGAACCATTACTTCATTAGTTCTGAAGCCTTTCAGTAAAACGGCGCCAACAATATCATTTGCGAAAACAATATGGATTTATGAAACCACCGGCATCAAACTGCCACTCGTTGTGGGTAGTATTAGTATTTATTTTAGCGACAAGATTTGTTAATTTTACTAACAATATTGTTTACTAACAATGTTTGGTTGACCAAATATGGGTCTTTCGTACAGAGTGCCTTCTAAATATTTAACATGTGATTCCCATTCTACACGGTTACTTTACATTATCAAATAAGTTAGCAGCAAAAAACAAGCTTTTTCGAGTGAAGAAATTAAAGTTTTTTGAGCTTTAATTTTAATTTTCCAATTAGTAAAATATCTTACTAGGATACCTAACAAAGATTAATTCAATTATTGAAGCAAGTGATTCTGATGAATATATATCATATGCGAAAAATGCAAAATGACGGGCTTAAACGAAGGAAAACGATGTGTACAATAGAAGTTTTATACAATAGGGCCTAAAACTGACCCTTGAGGTGAACCAGGGGGTTCAATTGGGTATTAGGCGAAGTAAAGTTAACAAGCCACAAAAATTTCTGGTCTTTAAAAACGATTGGGCTATTTTGGCCAGATATATTGCAAAATCGATATGAAAAAAAAATGAGACCATCACAGTACAATGGCCCAATAGAAAATGAGTTAAGCTTTGTCTTCTTGATCTGTAAACTTGAAGGAAGGGACTATGATTTGGAGGAAAGTCAAATCGGTAAAATATTACATAAGCTCCTCCAAATGAGCATAAAAACTAAGACAGCTAAAAAGAATTGTAGGGCGATAGCTCACAAATTAGCTGACGGCTTTTCAGGCTTAGGAATGTAAACACATTTCCAGGTACGAGGGAAGTAACCTATTTTGAGGCATGCATTGATAATTGGTTATAGGTTCTTAAGTGCCAAATTCGGAAGGTTTTTTAAATAAACGAGGTTTGTTCAAGAAATTGTTTGTACATCAACAGTTTTTCGCATTATTCTTGAAGCACTTCTAATATGGCGATGAATTCTTCCGGCGGTACGGTCTTTTTCTCCTCAATCGTGGCAAATTTCTGTCCTTTTATATGTCTTTTAAGATTTGGGAAGGGCAAAAAGTCGCAGGGGATCAAGTCCGGTGATTATCGGGGCTGAGGCATTATTACGGTATTGTTTTTGGCCAAGAAATTACACACAAACAACGATGAGTGAGTAAGTGCATTGTCGTGAAGCAACAGCCATGATTTTTTACCCACAATTCTGGACGTTTTCTTATTATTGCTCGCGCCATTGTAATCGATGAAAACAGCGACCAAAACTGTAACATTTGACCACATTTGTCGTGCCTCTTTCGTCCTGGCTCTTCTGGTCGTTTCCTTTCGGATGATTGGGCTTTGGTTTCGACCCCATAGTCATATATATCCATGCTTTGTGTTGACCCTTTTCAGTAAATCCCGATCGCCATTCACGTCATTCGACAGCTCCTGAGCGATGCTTATGCGGCAGTCCTTTTGGTCAAAGTTTAACAATTTTTCCTCTTGGCCTTCAAAAGTTCTTCTCGGCCTTCTGTCAATAGCAAAAAAAATTGCCAAGCCCACCAAAGTACGTCTAATCTTACATCCGTTAGGGGACATGTGTATCAACATACTAAAAAAAAAGTCGAAAATCGAATGTACATACTTAGCTCCCATTATTTAAGCAGTCACCTTATTTTTTGAACAAGCCTCGTACAATACATTAACAAATGTGTTTTCACGAAGGCAGTTCCAATGACAATGAGAAAACTTTTAAACTGTTACTATTGCTAAAAGGCATTTCAATTCCAATTTTTTTTAACAATTTGACAAATTTGTTGAATTGCTCTTTTGACTACCACAGCAAAACCAGTCAGGTCGATCATATCGCTAACGTTTATAATTTGTATCAGACAAATTAGCATTCTCAGACAAGCAACCCATAATGATATTATATTTGCATATAAAATTCTTTTCGAATGCCTCCTGCATTCCAAGTACATAGACTCCTTGTAAATGAAGAGGTTTCACAGTTTCTCTTGGAGGTGAACCTCGTCACGCAGTCATGATCTTGTTCATTTCCAACGAAATTCAAGTCGAGGTTGGTGACGCGGGGTATCGTATTTCACGGCATTTTTCTTTAGCAAGGTTCTGGGGAAATCCTTTGTATGGCACTTGTCTGGAAAAGCTGCTTCGGAATTAGCAGCGAAGAGCAGGTCTTTGAAGAAGTTGTGTTTTAGAACTGATTCTCTTCGGGCTGTGACGCCAGTTATAATAATAATAAAAATCAATAAAAGTTTGGCGTTTTACTCATAAGCATATAGCAAAGTGGTTGGCAGTAGCTCCAATTCTTGTGATCATTCACACCCGTTCATACCCCCCGCTACGATATTTTGTAGAAGTCTAGTCAGACTTGACGTTTCCATATCATTATCCGGTTCGAATTGACTAATAAAATTCACTAAAGCTGTGTTGTGAGTAGGCTTCTGACGATGACCATAAGCAGTACGAGCCTTATGTAAAGTTTTCGTGATATTTTCACCATTTTTGCTATGAATCTTGACTATTTCAATACGTTGTGTTATATCGATCCATATTTAATAGACTTAGCTTTTATCAAGAAGTCATCGCAAGAATGATGGCAACTCAACCTTAATGCGAAATAAAAAATGACACCTTTTGTTGAATGAATCTTAGTTAGTTGGATAAGTTTCAGCGGAAAGCTTAAGAGTCATACGTCTTGCTGCAAGCGAAAGGGGAAAAAATAGGGAAAATAACCGCCTTAAACCAGTTGGTTGCTCATAGCTTGTCATTTTGCATGCTCTTGGCCTTAAGATTTATTAGACCTTAAGCCATGCTTCTTTGGTTAACGCTATGTAGCTATTTCCTGAACTTATCTTCTTTTCTTTTTCTTAATTTACAAACTCGTGCAATCTTAAAATGACTTCTCGAATAAAAATTGAATTTGAATACAAAATTGACTGCTGATTTCCAGCCCTGAGGCTCGTTCTACGTTGTTTGTTTCTTCAAGCTCTTCGCAACTCATATTACTGGACAATTATTTATAAACAACAATATTCCCTCTTTTGTTCGACGGCGGAATAAACAAGAAATTGCCGTCAACCAGAAATAAATTCGATTCCACTTCTAATTCCAGTTTTGAATTTTGATACCATCACTTTAAGCTATCTGTGTGCATGCGATGATTCTATAGAAGTGGTTGTTTCGAATGGAACTTCACGTTAAAGCTTTTTTTTGCAACAAAATATTCGGTTCCGTCTAATCCAAACAAATACGCTGTCAGACATACCCAACTCCATGGGAGCTGGGTATACATATGTATGTACATGGACACGTGTGCTTAATAGAACCTCCAAAAGACAAGCTGTGTTGTGGAACGTCAATAAAGCCACCCAGTTGCCATACGATTCGAGTACATAGCCACATAGTATAGTGCGAATTGTGTGTATCTCCGTCTTCCTCTGTGACTGTCTGTTTATTTATAATTTCTTTTCACCATGTAGTTGTATCAACTTTATCAGCTGTATTCTGAAATAAATCTGAAAACATTGTATAATACGACCACAAACATAACAATAAAGCCTAATAGCATTCTAGGGGGCAAGGGTCAAAGTCTGATTTGTGCACACAGTACACACCTCCTTGTTGTTATATGATTTTCGCAAACGGCGAGTTCAGGGAAATGCTTTAAAATTGAATTTGATTGTGGGAACCTTGGAATCGTTGAGAACGAAGAATGGGTGAGTAAGCGGATAGAGAGGAGCTTGAGGTTGTTTTTTTCCTGTGCTCTGCTCATTAATTTACCAGTTGGGAACAAGACTAATGCGAATAAGCTTTATCTGCTAAATTAGTGACGCGCTAGTGAATGTCAACTTTTGCGTTCCGGAGAAGCATTATCGGAGGCAGCGATACATAATGACCAATTGAGAATTGGATTAGTGCTTTGATTTGAAGTTTGAATTGAAGTAGAAGGCGGCTTAAGGGATGAGTAAACAAAGGAGAATACATATCTATTTTTAGATTAGAAAAGTTTTTTTTTGTTTTTAATACTAGGTAGGTACAGCGATAGAGAGCTTTGAAAAATGCTCATAGTGATGATGGTGATGATGGAATAAGAGAATGCCTGCAGGACAATAACAGCCTATGGCTAAAACTCCTATGAATAATATTTAAAAAAATTCTTTAAATGAGGTTTGCAGCAAATCAAACACCGTCTCGGGTCTCGGTAGAGTGATGGTAAAATATAGTCTTGTGTTGGGCGCCAATAAAGTCTTTACCTCGAATGTAAAATTCCCGAAAACTCTATTGCGCTGATGATGTGACCAAGTCGCTCTGAAGGATGAGCCAATAGCTACTGTGTAAGTTTTCGTCAAGTTAAACACACTTTTTTTGTGAGCCAAAGTTGATCTTTATTGATTAATGAAGACGGGTCTATGGAAGCTATGTATAAATTGATCACAAGACGATCATCTGAAGGTCAAAAGATGAAGACGTCTTAAGGTGGTCGATCTCGGAGGTCAATCAATTTCTCTAACCGATATACATATGTAGTGCGATCTTTAGCCTTTTTGCGGAATAAATTTGATTGTCTTGTTTGGGCGCCAGAGCTTTCTTGTTGACCCCTCAGATCGTCCAGACACGGTCCATTAAATTTTGGAAAAAAATTCTAAAGGTGGTTACCTTTCCCGCCTCATCTTTGAAAAGGTGAGTGATATCATCAATCCGCTGTGACCCATTAAGGACTTTTGTGTGGGTTTTCGGGTCACCTTAAACTAGAACTTCTTTTGTGAAAATAAATTATTTTAAGAACATAACTCTTAGACGACATGTCATTCAAAATATTTTCAGTCGCCAACCCCTATTTTCCATTTCTCTGGCAGCATATAAATTGCGCTTTGGAAAACCGTGCGTCTTTTGAATGGACTGATTTTTTGGCTTCTTTGAAAGATCGAAAGATCTGCATAAACAGGCTTGCCCCATCGTTCGCAATCTCCCGTGATGGTTTCGTTCAGTTTAAATAGCTAATAAGAAACTACAACTTACGGATTCCACCAAATGCAGAGCAGGAGGTTGATGCATGGCCGGGCTTACGCCACGATTTTCTATAGAGCTATCGTACAGTATACACTTTTCATTTCCAGTCAGTTCACTCGTGCCGAAGAACTGTGATTGACTTCTTTCGACTTCAACTCGTACGACACCCTAAATCCTTGCTTCTGTATCATTTCTTTGTTTCCATATAGAACTCGGAAGTTCAAAGTCTCGTTGACAAACCCCTGGCCAAGATATATGTATGTGCATTTGCCGCGTCCGCAATATCTGTAATGAATCTTTGGCCCAGCGAAGCTAAATGGCAAAGCAGATGTTGGATCGTCTCGGTTTCTTCCTGATCGCCGCAGCTCTGGCAGAGATCGCTGGATCCCGAGTTCCATTTTCGGAGCATTGCTCCAATGGGACAGTGTTCTGTGATCACTCCGACGAGCATACGGATCGAGTTTCGGTCCAGCGCCAAGAGCTTCTTTGTTTTTCCTCTGGTCACTCTGATCCACGAGGCCACGATGATATTGTTGTTTGGCTGTCGTTTCTTGTAAGCCAAGACGAGTTGGCTTCTTTTATGATTGTGTCATTTATGATCCGGTATAATGCGCTGATCGGTGGTTGCAATGACTTCGCTTCGATGTCCATTTCAGACCCTAGCCTGGCCAATTCGTCCGCTCTTTCGTTCTCCGCGATTGAGCTATGACCCGGGACCCAGGAGAGTTTGACTTTATTTTGTCTGATGAACTCCAGTGAGTCGCGACATTTCATGACAGCCTTTGATCTCGTTATATAGGATCCTATTGTCTTCAGTGCAGCCTGGCTGTCTACAAAGATGGTAATATCCGATGGTGGGATATCAGTTACTTGTAGGTGTTTGGCTGCTTTCTCTATTGCTAGGATTTCTGCTTGAAAAACGCTGCACAAATCACGGCATTTGATAGCCACTTATCTCTGTCGCGGAAATGGAATGGTATTCTCAGAGAAAAGTCATTTTGGGGGGAAATATAGTCGGTCATAGCTGCGAGGCTACTAACACCATGTTTTTTTCCCAGGTCATCTATTATTCTGAGTACGGCCACGTGTCCATAGTTAGCTTGTTTCCACAAAGAGGACTCCCTTATTCTGAGAGCGCTCTTTGCAGCGCAACCTTTTATGAATAGATCCAGAGGAAGGAGATGAAGTATCATGTCCCACCCTGCTTGCGGCGTGGTTCTCATAGCATCCGTTGTACAAACAGCGGCTAACCATTGTACTTTGTTGAGCATGCTCATATAGCTTTTCGTGCTGCTAGCAAAGCCATCATCTCTAATGCTTTCAAACGTTTCGAAATTGTTGTGTCATCTTCTTGCAATGATTTTGCAAGTTTAGCTAGCATCTGACATTAGTTTTCTTAAAGCATTGCCTTCAATTCTTCGTCTTCAAACTTCTTCAGTGTGCCAGAGCGTTCTTTAAAATCATTATCTTTGAAGCGTAGAACCATTCTCTGCATGTAGTTTTCGATATAACATGCTCAAGTTTCAGAATTCTGTGTGCTTCAGCTGCAATTTGTTTTTTATTTTTTTGAATACAACTCCCGTAAATACTTTTTTGGCACGGAACTTTGGTTACATTTCAAGCTTGCCTCGTGTCCATCCCAAAAGATCGAATTCAACGCATAATTGAAGAAATGAAGAGCAACCTTTAAAATTCGGCGTAAAGGGCTATAAATGAGGCCCAATTGTTGACTTCGGCGACAAATAGTATGGCTGGTTCCGAACACTTTCGCTTACGGCTGTTTTGGTGTGTACGTTATGACCGAGCATGTCGATATGAAGTTTCACCGGATATCGAATGCTTCACAATTGTACGTATTCCAGACTCAATAGAGCGATTATGTTTTCCGAAAACGAATGTCTTTTACGGGATATGGCTTTTAGAAATCCCCATTTTCTTAATGAGTTTGAATAAAAAAAAGTTAGCTTTTGCATGGAAAACGACCCCATTACTGAAAATGCTGAAGACTGTATTTGCCATCTTTAAAAGAGATCAACCATATGGAATCCAACAGATGACAGTAATCGAAATCCAACAATCACACCATCTGCTGGATCACTCTTTATAAAAGTGTGTCGTATGGCATCAAAGCAATTGAAATGTAATCTCTTTGTTGACTAACTTATTCAGGCAATCATTTATAGCATAGGAGAGTTGGTTTTCTATAGCTTTAAAAAAAAAAAAAAAACTTTTTAGCATTATTGTGGTTAGGTAGTACTTCGCTTCGCGGGACAGGCAAGCAATTTATGCTACTCCAGTGCTTCCGCTTCTCTCCTTGCAGTCTTGCCTCTCTGCAGTTCAGCTTTTCTGTTCTTTCCATTTCACCATCTGTTTGATTAGTTCGGCTGCATTCGGTAGAGTATCTTGCCATTCCATGAAACGTATACGAAAACGTCGCGCCTAACGCACTGCTTCTGCTTCGGATACTCTGGGCAAGAAAGCAAGTTATCATGACCTTAGTGATTATTCCACCCATTTCGCTGTAGAACCATTGAGCGTGTCAGCTTTGACATGGACAGTCTGCTGCAATTAATTCGTCCGCCTAATAACGACGTTCCAGTCTTCATCCGAATCGTCTGATAACCGCTCATTAATATTATCGCATAAGGCTGGTACACCAATGACGATTTCCGGCAGGTTGATTTCCTTCTTAGGGCTCCTGTCCAGAATAGTGCAGCATTTAGAACAAGAGTTAACTATTATAGAAGGTAGGATCAGCCGTATCCATCCCCTGTATCCATCCACAGTTTGGAAGTATTCTAGAGAGTGCCGTTAGTAGCAATGACGTCTTTTTGCTGGTGTGGTCCTTATGTGTTTTAAATTGCAGCCTGTTATCGAGGATCACTCCTAGGTATATTATTGCTTCCTTTGATCGTATATTATGATTGCTGATTCGGTATATTCCACATTTCTTCTACTCGTGATGAGGATGGCCTCCGTTGTCTGGTTGATCAGTTCGAGACCTACAGATTCAAGTCACTGCTTCATATCGGCAATTGCTGTATTTATGGCTTAATCGACTTGAATTTGGTTGGCAACGGTCAATAATAGCTATGATATTGACTCCCTTTTGATAGCTTTAGTGGCAGGACGTCGGCGTACATAAGTTACATAGGAGGGGACCCAGCATGGAACCTTGAGGTACTGCCGCGGAGATGTAGTAGCTTTAACTCCTTCTGTGTGATATCTTAACTTCCTGTTGGTGAGGTAGCTTGAAACTATTTTAAGCAACTAGTATGCTGTTTCCATCCTTTCGAGTGATCTCCTTATTTGGAGCTAATGAGACGTTTGAAATGTGTTTTTGTTTGTCTGTCGTGTCAGACGCAATGTCTATTACTGATTTAATGGCTTCGACAGTAGAGCGCGATTTTTTGAAGTCATACTGAGTTGATAGAGCTCTTGATTCCTCTGCTAGAATGGGAAATATCATACGTCTTTGAAGCTACCCCATTGTGCCTAGCAGACATAAGGCACGATATGACGAGGTCTCTCGGTGTGTTTGAGTTTTTTGAGTAAAAGTATTACCTGTGGCAGCTTCCATGGCTCTAGGAACTCGCCTTTCTCTAGACATTCTTTGCAAAGTTGTCTGATTTCTTTCGTACGGCAACCTTCAATACTTTGTTAGGAATTCCACAGGGTCCAGGTGCCTTTTGTTTCCTATTCTGAGGATAGCCCTCTACATCTATTCCTCGTTAGATTGGGGTTACATTATGTGTCCTCTGAGGAAACAGAAGCACCACAATGGTTTTCAGCACTATTGGGCATGTGATTTATGGCAATCCGCAGTCGTACTACTCCTGTTGTAAATCATTTGGCAAACATTGGGACCTGAACCGATGATGATCCTTTGGATTTACATGATGGTGATTCGGCCTTTAAACCCTTGCTAGCAATACAATTTCAAGTGCCTCAAAGAAGTACAGAGATCTGCCATTGAGAATCACCGAATTAAAGGCACTGAATACAATCCAAAAACTACTTTCAATTCACCTATATATTATGGAAGTAGCCACAGCGAACGCGACCAGACTCAGGCAGTCTAAGAGTTGTCTGGAAAAATATAACGGTTACTTCAAAATGTTGGAAACCATGCCCATGGAAATTGGGACCAGTGAATCAGGTTATAGCAAAGAAGAGTTTTCAACAACCTATCTATTGCTTCCCTCAGACTCCATCTGGCTCAAGAAAAGTTGATCGACTGTTCTTGGGTATCAGTACCATATGCTAAACCGCAATAACTGTTTGGGTTTCGGTGTCTGTCACATCTTGCATTGCCAGAGAGTTGACAAATCCACTAAACCAATAGACTCACCATCATATTTAATGGATTACCATGCGACGGAAAAAAGGTATGAATTCGTCAGGCGTCGCCTAAAATTCAGCTGATTCGGAGGTTGTATGGTCTCTCTATGAATCGCCAGATTTGTTACGGCCGTCAACTAGCACAGCGTATTGCTTGCATACCTACAAAGAGAGAACTATTTTCGAAGCTATTTTGCGTGCCCGATTAGTAAGATAAATTCTGTATTTCGGTGATTAACCTAAATATGATTTTTAAATTAAAATCGACTGATCTATCTGTCATTGGTTTTTATTATACAGTCAAGGCCGATTCTCTAATTGTTTTTTGCTATTGTAGCCCTGAATACTAACAACGTTGAAACGATGACCAAACATCTGATGTGAAATTGTGTCACCTGACTTATGATTTAGATAACCGCGCTAAAATCTGCCATAAATCCTATTTGTAGTCTTAATCACTGTTGCATCCTTGGATGGTAGTCCAAAAGTCTTTGATAGATGTCGACCTAAAATTCGGTTTTCTGCGATATTGTCAAGTCTCCTATGCTTTGCTGCTCTAGTTGTCTTAAGAGAATTTGTGCTTGATCTTAATTGGATGGTTGGTCAAACAATTGTTTTTATTGCTGATCTGCCTTAAGTCTCTAGATGACCAGTGTCGATGTACCACTTGAGTCTCCGACAATGTCGTTCTGCTCTTCCATGAATTTGTCTCGTCAAACAGCTTAGTACTACAAAATCCCTTTTATGTCTCAACGCGGTCCTTAAGTTTCTAACTTATTTAGACTGTCCCTTTAATAAAGACGCGAGTTGTGCAGAGTTGTTCGTAAACTGGATAATCTGACGCTACACTTTGTCATTCCAGCATTTTATTTGTAACGATTGCAACTATTCCAGAGGTCATACCTCACAATCTAGTCACGCCAATTATAGAGATCACTTAAGGTCTTGTTCGTGATCATCGTTATCTCTGTGATGATGGCTCGAAAGTGCAACGGAAATCGTTTATCGGAATCTGATGATTAGTTGTCGTTAATCGAAGGGATAAAATAAAAATCAACTTTCAGTCGATAGGGACATCAAAAACCTAATCGACGAGTAAATATCGTTTCAAGTACCTTGTAGCTTGTAAACTCTAGCCCTACCTACACAGTAAACATGACATGTACAATGTTAGTTAAGGAAAAATCACTCGTTGAAGAGGTACCTACTTCTGCCCCAATTTATCGATAAAAACTCCCTTTCCACAGCGTTCAATTGCTTCTTAATTAGCTTAATCTAATCAGCGGCCGACGCTATAGCCCCTAATAATAAGCCTCCCTATCAGTATATACATAGCAAATAAAATTGACTATCAGAATCAACAACGCCACGGGCAATTATTCCATTCACTTGCGTTCATCCCCTGCAGTTGTTGCAGTTATCGATTTACATTGTTTGCGAGTGTTGAATGCTTAAGTGGACCGAAGGCGAGATCATCGCATGCATTGCATGACAAGTTGGTTGTTGGTTGATAAGTAGCCTCGGGCGGTAATCACAAGGTGTCGCCGGATCATTGTCTGGCGAAAGGCACGACACAAGACGAAGACGGTAAGTGGCTCCAATTGCAGTATAATAGGTGGCCATTGTGCACCGAGCTATTATCATTGCGCCGTTGTCATTGCATGCAATTGAAATTGTCATCGTATGAATGATGACCCACGATCGGTGGCGGAGGGAAGAGCAATAACGATTCTGAAAAAGACAATTTCGTTGATTAATCTTAATCTCGGTCGACGTCAGCCTCCCCCGCGTCTCACGGGAGTGTCTACTTGTCATGATGATAAACAACATCTGATAAGAGCTCAATGATCTCATTGCCCCGCCTCGGTTTAAACGAAATCTGAACTGATAACAGGCAGAGATCAAAGTTGCCCTCTGAAGCAGAGTGGTATACGTAGTTCGATGTCTGGAAATGCAATTTATCTCTTCATTGCGGATGATTGAGATGAATCAGAAAACCAGGGGGATGGACTGTGAGAAATTTTCCCATCACCGGACTAATTAAATCATACTCCACATTCCCAGTTAGTCGTGTCTTCTGTCTGCTGGTTTCGTCCGCTCCGACAGGGAGAGTTACTATATAGTACATCGGAGGGCAAAAGGTTCTCGTTGCTTAATTGAATTTAACTCGAACTTTCAACAGTAAACGGCTCTGATTGCTCCGGGAAACTGGTGGACCGAGGGGTTCTTCCCTACTCTCGATGATGACAAAGGGGAGCGTGGAAAGAAAGCAAGAGGGCACTGGGCTAAATGTGGTGAGATTTAATGTTAATTACACGTTGAGTTGGGCTCTCGTGGCCCGTGGGGTTAAGTTATTTTTAAAACGTTTCAGTCGACGAAAATGAGGAAAGGCATGGAGCGAAGTAATTGGAAGGAAATGCCATTCATTTTTCCATCTGATTTCTCATCGCGAGATGTTTCGTGTGTTGGTTTAGTGGAACATCGCTTAGCGGGAGATTCTGTTTTACTTTAATTGAAACCTATTCGAATTCTCTGATGAATCGTGGAAAAACATCATTTCTTGTTGCAAACATTTTTTTTTAAACTATATTCTTGCCTTACGAAAACATACCGAAAACCTTAGGCAACCAGGATTCGGATCTTAAGTTTGAAATTTCGTTCAAAATCTAATGCTGTTTAGCACTTTTAAAAAAAGTTCAAATAGCAAAAGTGTTAGTCTACCAACGAGGTATGTCCATAGGAATATCGTTCCTACTTATAGTCAAGTCGCTTAAATGAGGAAGGACAAATTAGTCTTTGAGCAATATAACTGTGTTTATATTGCGTAAACAATATACTGACAGGAGAGGAACGGAGACTTTACTAATTATGCCTACCAAATCCAAGCCTGTGGAGTTCAATAAGTTGGATATGTTGCCTATGTTTCCGGCTTTCCCCTGATTGGTTGATGAGCCAGCTGCGGCAGTAGGTTCAAACCGCGTGCCAAGTCTGACAGTGTAACTTCATATAGACCACTGACTTGTACTGACTGCCACGACTGTGGTTAGCCTTTCACATGTGCCTTATCCTTAATTCAGGTTATCCTCTTATATACAGGGTTATCCAGTTTGTGGTTCCGAAAATTAAATTTTAATAAAACACATTTATAAATAAGACTTCGATCAATTTCGTATTTTAGTAATTTGCTATAGTCCTACCATAGTCCTACACATTGAGCGATTGTTAGACGATCCATATTGTAAAATGGCAAACCCCAAGCTAAACATATACAGTGTCGGATGACAGTTCGGTTTGAGGTATGTGATTGAGAAAAGGATGTACAATCCGGACCACGATTTGGATCACTCTATGTTAACGATTCAAAGGCAGAAGTGGCACAACTATGTTGTGGCAAGTTTCCTTAAATTTGATGGTTCCATAAGTTTCCCATGTGTTTGAGTTGAGGATGCAAGAACACAGTGTAGAGCGTAATTTGAATGCTTCTGTGAAGTATTGGGCCGTGGTATCGAATCCCTCCGATCTTTGAACCTTGTTAAGGTACTTAAGGCGGCGACCGAACCTCCACGCCATATGTGAGACTGGAATAGACAACAGCTGTAATTATCCTATCTTTTACCTAGAGTTTACTGTAAGCATATAAAGCTAAACTTTCCTTATCCAGATTTTCGATAAAACATGGAATAATTGAAATATCGGGCGGAAATATATCAACGAGTGAAGTACAATTTAAATTTGTTAAACTTTTGTGATCGAATCTTTGGAGTCATTTTGTCACCACTCTTCCACCCATTTTGTTCGTAACGCTGCGCTGGCTGTTTCACGATCGATACTGTTCCTGAGCTCCTCTACTGTTGTCGGTTTCTGGGATAAACCGGTGATAAGTGCAACGGCGTTAAAGCGCATGAACAAGGCCAGAGCATTTCTCGAGACTACACGCTTACTCAACTTTCCCTTCAAAAGATCATGAACGGCACCATACCGTTGGCCAACACCGCAAATCTTAACAAGGCGATTATTTTGATAAGCGAAAAAATATGGTCCAATCACACCACCCGCATGTAATCCACACCACACGATCACTTTTTGTGGATGCAATGGGGCCTGTTGAAGCACATGTGGATATATTTTGCATATTGACAAAGCTTTTAAGTCAAAAATGAGCTTCATCGCTGAAGACGATTTTTAGATGAAATTTTGGATTTTCTTCAAACTTTTGTAAAGCTCAATCGGACAAGTTTTGGTGGTTCAAATGGTCTTCAGTTCTTCAGTTATTTCAATATTGTAAGGGTGTAGACTAAATTTTTTATCAAAAAATCGCCTCAATGTATGTAGATAGAGAAATTCCCAATTCCTATGAACGTCAGAGAATCGGCTGATTGTGGTCATTTTGAACCGAAGGTTGATTGTTATGTCCCTTTTGAAAAACCCTGTGTATGACTTCTAATTGAGTTTGGGATGTAAAATGACTTCTATCACTTTGGCACCTTAGGGTAGGGATGGAGTCTAGTTATCTAGCGGTGGCGGTATATTGTGGTAGGAAGCATTAGTTCGTTTTTGATTTGTTCATACTTAGACCCTAATTGACTCTTCCTTAAGCGCTCTTCGTGATTCCACTTCTCATAGAGGGATAAGAAGGATAACCACATTTCTTTCATCTTTGACTCCTTCTTCTTCTTCTTCTTCTTTTCCTTTTTATCCCGGCGTCGTTATGGTCAGAAGTGTAGGACCATAACCTTCCCACTTAACTGCATTCCTACTGGTCCGCTTGTGGGGTCCGCCGCCATCTTTGACTCCTTATTTTTACTATTTACCAAACTTGTCCTATAGGCCATTTCTCCTTCGTAGTGTCGACCAAAAGATTAAAGCAACTTAATGATGAATTCACTCCTGACCTCGATGACCTCCCTGCCATATTTTTAAAAAAAATGTTCTTCGCCCCTCTCTCTACCTCTCCCAAAATCTTCAGTCTATCCCTTTCTCAAGGTAAATAAAAATATACACAAAAAGGGTCCGAAGAATGACATTAACAAATGCCGTCCCATTGCCAAACATATACCCAAAATCTTCGAAAGTATTTTATATGATAATTTAAGTTTTCAATGCAAGTCTTTAATCTCCCCAGACAACACGGCTTCCTCAAAGGTAGGCCTACAAACACGAACCTTATTGAATTCGTATCCTTCACCCTTTCAGCCTTAGAAAATGGCAAGGAACTCAATGCTATCACAACTGACTTCAGTAAGGCTTCTGATAAAACTTCACACACGTTAATACTCTTCAAACTGTCTTCCCTTGGCTTTGAACCCATCTTATTAAGTGGATTTCCTCTTACCTGGAAAATCGCCACTACAGCGTTCGCTTTAGATCTTCCCTCTCTAGCCCCTTCCTTGCTTCCTCCGGTGTCCCCCAAGGCAGTCATTTAGGTCCGCTTCTTTTTTATCCTTACCAATAACGATATTGAAATGGTTATAAAAGATTCTCACATCTCACTATAAGCCGGCGACACTAAGACCTTCAAGATAATTTCCTCAGAACATGACATTTCCTTTATTCAATCGGGCCTCAACAGTTTTTCCACCTGGTACTCAAGGATTTGCCTTCACCTTAACATTTCCAAGTATCAATCTATTACTTTCTCTCGCAAACGTATCAAACCAACTTCCCGTCGCTCTCCATAATCAACCCTTTTCGACCGTTTAAGTGATCCGCGATCTTGGCGAATTATGTGACCAGGAACTCAATTTCCTTGCATATGTATATCAGCGATATAATTCTTAAGGCCAAGTCTACACTCGGCTTCGTGAAAGAATGGTCTAAAGAGTTTTCCAATCCCTACGTCACTCGGTCTCTCTACATAACCTTTGTTCGCCCTATTCTCAAATACGCCTCTCAAGTGTGGTCTCCTTACCGTCATACATACATTTCCAGAATCGAGAGTATTCAACGTCGTTTTCTCCGTTTTGCTCTTCGTGGCTTGCCCTGGGACAATCCTCTGATCCTACCTTCCTATCAAGACCGCCTAAAACCTATTAACTTGAACGCGCTGGAAGAACGAAGAAGTATAACCGACTATCATCCATCGACTCTTCTCTGGTACCATTGACTGCGCGACCCAATACAACTCTATCTTTTTCAACACTAACTCTCATTATATACGAATTCCACGTCTCTTCCGGAATCTATACGGAATGTTAATACGAAAAACTGTTTCGACTTCAACATCAGCACCCCTTATCTAAGACTCCGTCTCAATCGCTGTCTTTCTTAGTTTCCCAGATTGTAAGTTAAATTAAGTATGTAGCTTGAATTAAGCGCAATAAATGGGGGTATTGCCCCCACCAAATTAATTGTCCTTATACGCAACCACTTTTGTTGCCCAGCTTTTCAACTCGATGTCTGCCAGCGTCTTGTAAATTACCGTTACATTACCGTTAGGATAGAGTGTAGTTTTAAATCATCCTCATTACTGATGTCGCAAGCTGTAGGCTACCGCTGCCTGAAGACCTATACAACTTTCAGACTGAAAGGGAACTCCAGGCAATGGTTTGTTTCGTAAAGCCACGTTTTCTACCAGTGACTTCCAAGAAACCTACGACCGCTTACGTAAGAGAGCAACCACCTATTCACTCCTTCGATTTATATATGAGCATTCTGAATGTCCTCTACCTGTCACCGTCATGTGCTGAATGAGAGGTCCTTCATCTTCTTGGGGTTAACGAAGAAAGAACGTCTAATGTGGTGTCCCTTTGCAGTTGAACCCTCAATCTCGAATCTTATCATTTCTGGAATTCACAGCCACAGCTTATATTATGCACATCATTCCTAGGACTTCCTGATTCGCTCTTCAGATCGATCTAACCGATCAGCCAAATCTGAACAGGCAAATTGGGCATTTATATAATGATGTGATTTTGTTGAGGCGCCCCCAAACGAAATGATCTCATTACTTGTTATTGCCTCTTTACCAACTGGCAGACATCACCAAGCGTGATAATCCTCACCTACTAATAGCTTAATAATACATTGAGTGGGTAAAAAGTGGAGGTGTCCCTAGTTGCATGACTGGACGCCTTACACTGATGGCATGGTACTTCTTCGTCGAGTGGTTTTTGATGTGGGAAGTGGTCGTTCTGAGATACTCAGCAGCATCTCAAGGTGGGTTGAATCCTTTCTCGGGATGTTCGTCTGTCTTCTGAATCCATTTTTCATCACCGGCACCCATCTGGTCCAATAAAACTAACGTTTAATGATACTTTTCATGTATTCATGTGCTCACCAAACAGTGCGATTTCTCTTGGCAGTAGGTTTTAGGAGTTTATTGCCTAACACCCACATTCGTACTCGTATTTCATTCTTCTTGTGACTTCATTTCCGCTTTGAGTAGGAACTTTTACCATTTACTTAGAAAAAGGGGGATTTCTCTATCAGTCAAGACATGCTATTTGGAAACGGCTATTACAATATATAGATCGCACATCAATGCCTATAAAGCATCAGCTACTTTCTATTTTAAATTATTATCGATGTTCGTTAATCCGTTGAGCAATATTGATAATATAAATGAATCAACGCTTGGTCATTCGCGCCTTAGTATGATTCATATCAAGAAGCTAAAGTGAAGGTAGAGAGCTCTGATTCAGACTGATGACGACCGAGGGGTGTACGACAAGAAGAGTAGTTCCACACGGTTTATTTATCAATTCTCTATGATTATCTTCTGTTTTTGTCGGGCTCTCATAAACAACTTTTCCCTGTTTTTCGGCGTGCGCTATATGCCGCAGAACCAAAACATATATACATCCCATCCGACAATCTCTGCATACATATCACACTCATTAAAAAAAATCGACAAACACCCGCATGGGTCTGAAAAGAGTAATTGAAATCTCAAGTCGTCGGGTTCATTACACCCGATCGCTGCTCATGAACGTACGTTCATATCAAATCCAATGCTCATATCCAATCCGACCAAGGGATCATGTGTAAATCAGTTTCAAGAAGGGCGATGTTAAAGTGAATTCGTTGATTATCTTAGTTGCATGTCTACCATGACAATGGAACCAGTTCCGCTGAAGAGCGGATGTTCATAATGTCCCCTTAATAAACTATAATTGAAGTTCCTTATGATAAATGCATACTCAAGATGATGATGATGCCATGTGGAGGAGATGATATTCCTTTAATGAAATCAGATACTCAGCCTCATTTTGGTGAGGCATAAGGACAGTCGGAAACCAATTGTTGCTTCAATGGTGTCGGTTTTATGATTATTTTACTTGCACATGCGGTTATGAGTGGTAATGGTGCACCGGTATCGTCTGGTAATTGAAGAACAATTATCAGTACATGGTGTGGCAATAGATTGGAAGAAACCTGTGGCTTGGGTTGGAAATGAATACGATGGCAACATAACCCATTTGGTCTCAGCTTTATGAAAAAAGAGTGCGGTATGAAGCGGTGTCCGTTGTGTTGTGTTTTTGCTTTCGACCTTTCGCATGTTCTATTGACTCTATGTTCTCATGGCTTATGCGAGGTGAGGTACACCTTTTAACCTCGGTATTCAGTAGCGACTTTTTTGCGACTCGCCAATACAAGTCAGACAGGAACTTTGATGACCCAAACAATTAGCATGTCAATATGACAGCTGCATGCTTGCACCTAAAGCTATTCTGTTGTATTGTGTTTCCTTTACTTTTTAAGACCTTCGCAAAAGGCGTAAGGGGTAACGCGGTGTGTCCAAGTTGCCTTGATAGCTTTTCTGAAGTTCGTTGATTGCCCACTAAGGTTTTACTATTCAATCTTCTCGACTTATAATTGGCTGAATCGCGTTCTGAGATTCATACAGAATTTTTTCAATATGGATATAACAATTTCGTATTTTAATGTAAGAGTACCCTTAAACCCCTTTAATGGTTAGTAAATGTCAAAACATTACCCAAAGCTTACATTTTTATTTTAACGAAGTTCATTAGCGATAAACGCTTGGAAATTATTAAAACTGATATCGAAATTCTGAGTCGATGTGCGCACCTTAATCTAATTTCAATACGTGATTTTTTAAGTGTTTCGTTTTTGATTGTCAAAAAGAAAAAGAGAAAAATTACACAAGTGTCTAAGATTTTTATCCAATTTCATACACCATTGCTCTCCATTTACCCTTCAAATATTATTTTGCGTAATTGTCGATCATGACTATGTTTCAAGAGCTCCGTACAGAGAGTCCAATTTTGAATACATTTTTCGAGCATATTGACTGACACCTCGCTAATAACAAATGTAATGTTGTCTTCCGAGGCTGCAATTAACATTGGATTAATGATATAGGCGGGTCATTTGACAGATCCATATAAAAAAAAGTCTAAAGGCATCAAATCGCAATGTCTAGCCGGCCAGTTCACCGGTCCAAAACGGGAGATAATTTGAACTCATTTCTCAATCAGTCCAACGATTCTCGTTCTGTGTGGCATGCAGCACTTTCTTGCTTTAACCCCATGTCGACAAGATTCAGCTCATGCACTTTGGGCAAAAAAAAAAATCGAGATTGATTGAATCATAGCGGGCTCCGTTTTTACGGTCATCTTCGAAAAATACGGGTCAATGACTCCGCCTCACCATAAATCACACCAGTATATTTTGCCGGCTGGTATTGCCTGAGGTTGCTCATCGGACCAACTGCGGCAATTTTATTTATTAATTTACCTATTCAACCAGAAATGAGTTTCGTCGCTGAAGACAAATTTTCGATGAAAAAGTGAATTTTCTAAGGCCCAATCACCGACAATCGAATCATGGTCTTTATAAATATTGGCGGATACAGCAGCTGTATTTTCCTCTGTACCCACTATACGTTTATGTGTAGGTGGCTTAATGTCCAATTGCGTGGAATCGGTGCGAAATTTGGTCACTGCGGTTTGAATTGCTTGCTCAGTAGGTCGCTTATAACGACCACAATATGGTCAAAATGTGCATAAAATACAGCGTGCGCCATCTTATATGGGGCGATATAAATTTCCAATAACTTCAACAATTCTCAATCGATTTTGGAAATTCAAAAACTTTTATTCAACTTAGACCTTTACAATTTATTTTGATTAATTTTTGAAAACAATATCAATAAAATGACCGCCTTTATTGCCGATGAAAAAATGGGCTCGTTTTCCCGCATTCTCGATGACATTTTCAAGCAGGTCGGTCTAAATTTCTGCGATTTCCGCACGAATGTTTCTTTTAAGCTCTTCGGGCCGTTAGCATACACCTTGCTTTTAAAGTATCCCCAAAGAAAAAAGTCTGGAGGAGTCAAAATCCGGCGAACTCGGAGACCAGTCAATATCGCCCTTTTTTGACACCAATCTTCCAGGGAACTTCTTACGCAAAAGGTTCATTATTTTATCCGCAGTATGGCATGTCGCGCCGTCTTGTTGAAATCAAAAGTGAAATAAGTCTTTTTTACGCATTTCTGGGACCACATAATGGGCCAACATCCACCGATATCGATCGCCATCCACCGTATCGCCAATTTTGAAGTAATACGGTCCAATGATGGTTTTAGCGCATACACCGGCCCAAACAGTAACTTTTTGATCATATACCGGCTCTTCGGGAATATTATGAATATTTTCGGTGCCCTAGAAGCGACATCTTTGTTTATTAACTAAGCCAGAGAGCGTAAAATGTGCCTCATCGGTCATCAAAATTTGCTGCCAGAAATCTGGCTCGGCATTAATCATTGCAACGACATTTTGTGCGTATGCCAAGCGCCGTGGCTCATCTTGTGGCAAAATTCTTTGAGTTATCTGCAATTTGTATGGAAATAAGTGAAGATCATCCTTTAAAATTCTCCGCAAAGTGGTCCCACTGATGCCTAACTGCTGCGAACGGCGCCGATATGACAAACTTGGGTCTTCTTGAACACTGGCCCTCACAGACTGAATAGATGAGAACGCCGCGGACGTGGCCTAGGTTGCTCACGAAGGCTTGCCACAGAACCAAATTGAAAAAAAAATCGAGGGCCAACGACGAATTGTACCTTTTTTGGGCACGATCACGATATTTTGCACGGTAAGCACGTTGAATTAGCACAATCGAGCGTTAATTTTTAATGAACATTGAAACTATTTCCGCGCGTTCTTTTGGTGTGAAGAGATTCATGGTTAAAATTGTACTGAATTGACGTTTCCAAAATGCTATGACATATGAAAATTGGTTGACAATTGTTGAAGTTATTCGAAGTTTACATCGACCCATATGAGATGGCGCATTCTGTATTTTTTATAGAGCGTGCATTTTTATAATAAAATTCAATAATTTGTAAACATTTTTTGAATACAAGTTTTTCCAGACTGAAATGACAATCCTAACTTAGCATGCCTGACTTTAGCATATGTCACGAATTACGCGCTAACTATCAAAGACAGAGCACCAAAAAAACCAAGCAGGTAAAAAATCACCGTTTGGGTTGTACCATAATAATCGTCTTACCAAATAGGCTGTGTGTTTTATTGTGAGTTATCCGAGTTAATATTGAGTGTTCCTGTGTCAATGAGACAACACACTGGTCCGTACCGAAATGATTTCAGCTGTAAGTGCTGATTTCAAAATGAGCCGGATCAGTCCATTTCACGCTGTTCACAGGGATTGGGAATCTCTCAGTCCACATTGTGGCGAACTTGGTATAAGGATTTTGCTCAACACTCTTATAAGATCAAACTAACTCAAGAACGGAAGCCTCCTAATCATTTAAACTTCTGAAAACTTTTCGGTTGGGCTCTGCAAACGTTTGACGAGAATTTTGAATTTCATTGAAGAGTTATTTGCAGCGAAAAAAAAACATTTTTGACCTAATGGAACAGCAACAGACCCACATGTGCCCTCGAACCTCCACGATCAGTGATCTTGTGGTATGGATTTCATGTGGGAGGTGTGATTGGTCTGTATTTTTTCGTAGATAAAAATGATCGCCATGTTACGGCTAATGGAGTTCGCTATCACGCCATATTGGAAGTCTATTTTTGGCCAGAATGCTCCAACAATTTGGTACCTACGTGCGACACAGCTGGCCAAACAATTGATCTATTCAAGGGGAAGTTAATTGTCTAATCTCGAGAACAAGCCCGGTCGAATGGTTCTTGCAGTTAAATGACTAGCGATTCCATGGTGTTACGGTGAGTCGTACGTTTATGCCAGCAATCTGAGAACGTTAGAGGAGCTTAGAAACAAAATCGAACGCGAAATTGCCAACTTCCCGGCCGATATGTGTCGAAAAGTGGTGGGAAAATGGCTTCAAACCATCGATCGCTATGTCCTCATTAAAAACTCCGTTCTTTCTACAACTTTATGTCACAAACCATATGTCAAACCAAAAACTAAATTGTCTTTTCCTTTCTATCTATTTCAGGCGTTGGCTTGGTTCTGCGCAAGATGGGCAACAGCGTCTCACCAACCGTTGAGTTGAAGAAGGACGGCGACAATTACACGTTGACCACCACCTCAACCTTCAAGACCTCAACCATCACCTTCAAATTGGGCGAGGAATTCGAATTCGAAACCCTCGATGGACGCAAAGTGAAGAGCATCATCACTTTGAACGGCA
This sequence comes from Merodon equestris, assembly GCA_958301585.1. Lineage (NCBI taxonomy): Eukaryota > Metazoa > Arthropoda > Insecta > Diptera > Syrphidae > Merodon > Merodon equestris. The sequence goes on from OY284413.1 coordinate 50,408,228, forward strand.
ACACCCTCGTCCAAGAAGAGAAGGGCGACAAGCCAACAACCATTGTACGAGAATTCTCTGCTGACACTTTGGTTGCAACCATGACAGTAGGCGACGTAAAAGCCGTCAGGACCTACAAGGCCGTCTAAATTCACACATATCAAAATTAACCGTCCATCATTAACAACACCAACAACAGCAGCAAACAACAACTGATGAAACTGGACAACAACCCAAACAACAACAACAACAACAATAAAGTGAAAAATATAAAACAACCCAATTAAAAATATACCAGAAGAAAAAAACTAACACAAACACATCCCCACACTAACATCACTAAGCGTAGATCGTTTTTTTGTTTTTGTTTTTAATATAAATATTTTTTTATATTATTTTTCTACAACTAAACTATATTTTCAAGAAATGGAAATTGACTGAGCAACTAAATAAAGTTTTGTTAAAAGCGAAACAAAAAAAGTAAACGCATAAAAGGAAAAACAAACGAAATAAGTAAGAGTCATGTGTTCAAAGGGCGGCAAGCCACCACACAACCGAGAGGATTCTGACTTTTTCTAGCTCATTTTGCACTTCCTACTCAAAGCGACTATTTTATTTTCGAATTTTGTTGATATGATTTAAGACAGTTCTTCATTTATATATCATTGTATTTAAAATATATAAAGCTCTTGCACAAAAGCATGCCTATTCGGAAGGAAAGTGAAAGTAAAACGAAAGTTTTAAGGAAAAAGCATGAGAAAATCTATGCCGAAATGCATTTGTAGTTAGTTTATACGTAATTGCGAAAAGAAGTTTAGAAAACCTACTATTTATGGATTTTTTTTGCTATGTGAAGTGGTAGTGTAGTTAAAGTCGATACTATTTAAATAAAGTAATACACTATTATCAGACAAGACCGAATTTGTTCTTATTCTTGCGTTTCATCATGATGTTTCTCGTTGGGGAAATGCTTTTAACCAATGCACCTTTAGTCTACACCAGCTATAAAAGCCTCAGTTCGCTAAGGGCCACCTGTACTATCTATCCTCTACTAAGCATAGAGATGTTTCTTTCTCAAGTCGGGGTTCAACTAATACAAGTCTGTCCAATCAGTATGATTTCTGGTCTTTGTTGAAATTCAGTTAAAGTTCTTTTTCATCCGTCGTTTGCCACCATAGGCGCGTTCTCTACGCCATCGCTTGGAGGACTCTTGGAGCTAGAACTGTGGTGTCCATTTGCCTAATATATAAAATCCCATAAAATCGTGATTGATCATTGCGTATGTATCTCTATTACCCATACAGTTTGTTGATTAATCTCCTTTTTCATTCTAAAGTGAGACCGAAGAAACCCTTTCGAATCGGCCAACAAATTCTTCATTCTTTAATGCTTCTGTGTCACACCGTGAAACGGGTGTGATACTCTCGTTTTCACTTTTTTCTCTTTTTTAGTCTCTATCCCCCTTTTCCAACATCCCTCTCCTACGATCATGAAACCTCGAATGATCCCATCACTATCGTACATTTTTTTGTCACCCCCTTCAAAAAAAAAAAATCTTTCGCCAACGACTCCTTGGACCTGATATTGATTACTTCAACTACTTTCGAATTTTTCCTCGTACAGTCGACCTCAATGCCATCGGAAATAAATTAAATCCACTAAATGATTAATTTATACCTGGCCTCAGTTTGTCTCCCACATTTAAAATTTAAAAACATTTAAAAATTGCTAGTCGTGCTCGTTTCCAATCTACCTTTCTAGTTCTAATTTAAATCCCGCCGATGTCCCTCAAGGCAGCCACATAGGTCCACTTCTTTTCGTTGTTATCAAAAACGATATTAATATGATCAGTAAATATTTTTACATCCAATGTACGACCACGACATCATTTCCTCTTCCTTTATTCGTATCGGACCTGGTGCTCCAAATACTGTTTGGAGTTTACCATTTCCAAGTGCCTATCAACACATCGAATGGGGTGGTCGTGGTGCAATGGTAATCATCACCGACTGTTGAGCGGAAGGTCTGTAGCTCAAGTTTGTCCATAGGCAAGAACAATTCCTATACGGAAAAACTGTGCAACAACATCAGTTGTGAATAAGAGGTGATCAAAAAAATGCTGACGAAGGCATAACACTCGCAGTGTAAGATCATACTAAGTGTGCATTTCCAATATAACATCTTAATAACATGGGAACATAAAAAGTTACAGCGAACTACAACCCACGCAACAAATTCAGTCGAATCTCTCGAATCCTATCTAGGACAACCACCCCTGGAGAGTAGTGAACGAACATCTTCGACTCAAAATATCTGCACCCCGTCCAGGTTGTGTGACAAGCACCTCTTGAACTCATGAACCTTCGCCAATTCTATAAAACAAAAAAAACTCTTACTTACTTAGATGGCGCTACAGTTCGGGGTGAACCAAGGAGTCAACCAACAAGCCTCTCCAGCCGGCACGACATTTGGCCAGCTGCTTCCAGTGCCGCACGCCCACTTAGTCGAGGGCCCTTTCCACCTGTGCGCGCCACCTTATACGCTGTCGTCCTCTGACTTAGGCGTTGGATCCGTAGACGTCTAACTAGGTCGATGTCGCTGTACAGCCCGTACAGTTCTTGGTTGAATCTTCTCCTCCACTCTCCGTTTACACAAACGGGACCAATGATTGAACGCAGAATTTTCCTCTCGAAACGCCCAAGAGCCTCTTCATCCGTTTTTAATAACGTTCAAGCCTCAGCGCCGGGATGATTAAGGTTTTGTAAAGGGATACGTTCGTTTTTTGAGAGAGGGCTCTACTACTCAATTGCCTCTTGAGCCCAAAGAAGCAGCGGTCGGCAAGAGTTATTCCGCGTTTTATTTCAGCGCTGGTGTCCTCGCTACTTAATACTATCGAGCCAAGGTAGACGAAGTCCTTCACTGCCAACGGCGACATTCTGACCAAGACGTCGGTGTTGCGCGTCTTTCTTTGATGATAGCATATATTTGGTCTTGTACGCACTTAACCTTAGCCCCATTTTAGCCGCTTCTGCTTCAATGCTTGCAAACGCCTCATTGACGTCTCGCTTTGTCCGTCTAATAACGTCAATGTCGTCTGCATAGGCAAGCAATTGGGTAGACTTGAAGTAGATCGTATCTCTTGTATTGTACTTTTTAACGTCGAAGGTCTCGGTTAGTTCACATCCGACCTTAATGGAGCAGCGAGAATTCTCCATAGTCATCCTGCACAGTCTGAGGAGTTTGGTAGGGATGTTAAAACATGACATGGCTCTGTATAGCTCGTCTCTATATACACTGTCATATGCGGCTTTAAAGTCGACAAAGAGGTGGTGCGTGTCGACCTGAAATTCATGGGTCTTCTCTAAGATCTGCCATAGTAATATTTGGTCTATCGTGGATTTTCCTGGCCTGAAACCACACTAGTAGGAACCTACTAGATTGTCCACGAACGGTTTCAGGCTTACACAGTACGCCAGAGAGGATTTTGTACGCAATGTTCAGAAGATTTATTCCTCTGTTGGCGCGGTCCTCTTCTTATGAACCGGGCGAACGATACTGAGATTCCATTCATCGGGCATGCTTTCTTCCAACCATATGTTTTAGATGATTCGGTGCATATTTCTGACCAGCTCATCGCCAGCTGCTTTTCAGTTCAACGGGGAGTCCGCCTGTTCCAGCAGCTTTATAAGACTTAAGTTTCGATATCGCTATCTTAACATCGTCTAGGTCGTGGACGGGATTCTCGTCTTCGTCCATTGTGAATGATTCGCTCTGCTTAATTGCGGCTATCATCGCCATTTTACAGTCTGCAGAAATGGTTTTTCCACAGTCTCAGCATCGACTGTGACTCCATTATTAGTTGTCCGTGTTCATCCCTGCAGGCTTCCGCCCTGGCTTTATAGCCTTGGCATGTTCGTTTTACTTTTTGGTAAAACTTTCGAACGTCGTCCTGCAATAGCATCTCTCCATCTCCTCGATCCCGCGCTGATACCAACAAAGTCATAATCTCCAATCTCCTATTCATTTCTCCATCCCGCTCTTGTCGGAAATTTAGCTGACCAGCGATTTTCGAAGGAATGGGTTAATCGGTCTGAGATGCAATCAAATATGTTGATATCCACGCAGATTAAGTCTCTTCTATGAATAAGTCAAAGAGTTACAGGTGTAGGATCACTATTAAAGCGTCAGTCGTGATTTTTTAAGGCAATCAGTGTTGTATTTTTTGTTAAGGGGAAACATCCGACGGTGGTATAAAATTGTACGAGTATATTAGGTCTACAAATCTGAATTTCGAAGTTCCCAATATATGGCGATGGTGGTCCATGCCACAAACTTTAGATCGGAACCCACGCATGGTCAGCACGGTCGTCGTTCTCGTTTTTAAAAATAAACTTCATTTCAAAATGATTTCAAAAGGTTTCAAAGCTTTAGCGGAGATTTCAATATGTAAATTGAAGAATAGAAGGCACTACTGGCTCAAGATCCATGTCAAAAATAACAAGTTCATTGACCGTAACTCAACAAACCATCTTATAATCGTTTAAAGGAATTGGGAAAGGTTCAAAAGCAAGGAAGTTGGATGACATGCGAGTCGAAGCCGAGGAACGTCGAGCGACGTTTGCTTATGAACTGCTTCGGCGCCAAGAAAGGAATAATTTTGGGCATCGTAGTATGATTCGCGACAAAAAATGGATCCATTATAAAAACTTGATACAACTACATCCATAGATCATGTTGCTTTTTCCGGTCGCTTATTGATCAATAAATTATGGTAATTAGGAATAAAGCTCTCAAATTTCAAGGTTTATAGGGAAGGGTGATCTATTCTGTTTGGTTTTGCAATCTTATATTTTTGGCAGCTCACGCATTAACCGTGGTAGGTGTCAAAGTCAAGCATGCTCAGTTAGTATTGCCATTTTACCACGGAAGGACTTGTATCCAAACAATGTTTACAAATTACAATATTTTATTGTCAAAATTCGTGGCCTGTGAAAAATGTTTTTGGCGCCCTTCCACCATTCTACGTCATAATCGACTTACTAAGATAGCACCCGATCCAACTTACATTGAATATTCAGTCGAAAATCTTGTGAGAATTCTGAAAGCGGCTTTCAACAAATCCTGTCCTTTGCAACGTGCTCGCAAGAAGACCAGCGCAGTCTCTCGGACCACAGAGCTAAAGCAACTCAGGACCAAGACCCGAACTCTATTCAATAGAAGAGCAGAGATCTCTAAAAGAACCGAAGATTGGAATAACTACAAATCCAGCTTCAACGAATACAAGAGCAAAACAAGAGCAGCAAAGTCTAAATCCTGGCGGGAGTTCTGCGAATCAATAGAGGACCTCAACGAAGCCGCAAGGCTCAGAAAGATCCTATCCAAAGACCCTTGCGTCCCGGGATTCATCCTTAAACCAGATGGTTCTTGGACAGAATCCAGTCAGGAATCCCTAGAACTGCTGACTGAAACCCACTTCCCAGGCTGTAAAACCCCTAAAACCACAGTCCCCTTCGAGACGATGGTTCCTACGATACACACAACCGAAGAAGTAATAAACAAGATTATCACAACGGCAATAAATTCGTTCAAACCCTTTAAATCTCCGGGGCCGGACGATATCTTGCCAGTGATGCTTCAAAAAGCACAAACCCACACTGTACCCCACCTCGTAAGCATTTTGTTAAATTGCTTGCGCGCGGGGTACATCCCAACACAGTGGAAAGCGATAAAGGTAGTTTTTATACCTAAGGCAGGTAAACCAATCCATACTGCTGCAAAGGACTATAGGCCAATTTGTCTATCGTCGTTTCAATTAAAAACTAAAAACCTTGGAAAGACTCCTTGACCTATACATCAGAGGACTTATCCACTCACACAACTTATGCAACACTCAACACGCCTACCTTAAAGGCCGATCAGTAGAGTAGCGCACTGCATAATTTTGCTCGTGAAATTAAGAGCTCATTGAATTTAAAAGAATTTACAATGGCAGGCTTCTTCGATATAGAGGGAGCCTTCAACAACATAGACACAGAGGCCATAATAAAAGCTCTAGAGGACTAGTGGGATTTGTTCAATAAAAATAAGTAAACTTAAAGAATTCTATTTTGTAATTTTATTTCAGTTCTTTTAACACAAAAAAATAGGAACATAATATGACATAACTTTTCTTTACTTCTTCTGCTTTCCTTCTTAGCGTTTTTCTTGATCGACCGACCACTTCCCGAATCTTCGCGCAACTTCTCGTCTCTTCGCCTTTTCTGTCAATTATCCCCTTTTCTACCATCGTTACCATCTCCAACTTCTTTTCAGTTGTTCATAAGCTGAGCTTCTCAGACAAAGCCATTGTAATCTGGATTGGAAATATGTTAAATAACAGAATTATCAATGCAAACATTGGACACTGGAAATGGCACTCGGGATCCAACGATCTCTATCGGAGCTTCGGCGATGAGGAAGAAGCCGAAACGATCCAACATCTGCTTTGCCACTGCCCAGCTCACCAGAATCAGCGCCTAGCTTCGCTGGGTGTAAGGAGTAAATAACCCAACTACGTGGAACATATTACGCAAGAATTTCGGTCTAAGACTTTATAAAATACAGCTTGTGTAAGAACTGAAGCCGAACGACCACACACTCTGTTAAGTTTTCGATGAGTGTGCCTTAAAAGAGCTAGAGGAAGATCTTCTTTTTTCATTGGAAAATTGTCTTGAGCGGCGAAGCTCATTTCTGGTTAATAAATACGAGTATGGTTATAAACATCCGACGAGCAATCTCAGGCAATACAAGAGCTGCCAATGCATGTTTAAAAATGAATTGTTCGGTGCAGTTTATGGAATCATTGGCTCGTATTTTACGAACATGACCGTGAAAACATCGTTACTGTCCATGGCGCCTGGTATCGTTCAATGATTTTGAACTTCTTTTAGCCAAAAAGCACGAGCTGATGCTGGTCGACATGTGGTTCAAGCAAGACAGAGCAACATGCCATATAGCACACGAATCGAAGAACCCATTGAGAAATGAGTTCAAAGAACAATTTATCTCCCGTTTTCGACAGATGAATTGGACAGCTAGAGCGTACGATTTTACTCCTTTAGACTATTTTTTATGGAAATCAATCGTCTATGTCGATAAGTCAGCGACAATTGGAACCCATGACTCACGTGCGTATCGTGCAAAATATCGTGATCGTGTTGCGCCAATTTGGTTCTGTGGTTCTGTGGCAAGCCCTCGTGAGTAACCTAGGCCACGTCCGCGGCGTTCAAACTCATCTATTCTGTCTGTGAAGGCCAGTGTTCGGCGCCGTTCGCAGTAGTTAGGCATCAGTGGGACCACTTTGCGGAGAATTTTAAAGGATGATCTTCACTTATTTCCATACAAATTGCAGATAACTTAAAGAATTTTGCCACAAGATGAGCCACGGCGTTTGGCATACGCACAAAATGTCGTTGCAATGAGTAATGCTGAGCCGGAGTTCTGGCAGCAAATTTTGATTACCACATTTTACGCTCTCAGGCTCAGTTAATAAACAAAATTTTCGCTTCTGGGGCACCAAAAATCCTCACATTATTTACGGAGAGCTGCTATATGAACAAATAGTTACCGTTTGGGCCGGTGTATGCGCTAAAACCATCATTGGGCCGTATTTCTTCAAAGTTGACGATACAGTGGATGGCGATCGATATCGATGGATGTCGGCCCATTATGTGGTCCCAGAAATGCGTAAAAAATGCTTATTTCACTTTTGGTTTCAACAAGACGGCGCGACATGCCACACTGCGGACAAAACAATGAACCCTTTTGCGTAAGAAGTTTCCTGGAAGATTGGTGTCAAAAAAGGGCGATATTGACTGGCCTCCGAGATCGCCGGATTCGACTCCTCCAGACTTTTTTCTTTGGTGATACTTGAAAAGCAATAGAACAGCTCAAAAGAAACATTCGTGCGGAAATCGTAGAAATTTCGACCGAAATGCTCGAAAACGAGCCCATTTTTGCATCGGCAATAAAGGCGGTAATTTAATTGATATTGTTTTCAAAAATTAATCAAAATAAATTGTAAAGGTCTAAATTGAATAAAAGTTTTTGAATTTTCAAAATCGGTTGAGAATTGTTGAAGTTATTCGCAATTTACATCGACCCATATGAGATGGCGCACCCTGTATTAGCAAGACAACAGCCAATATATTTGAAAAAGTGACTCAACATTGAGCTCTCATTATGGGTCACTTAAAATGTAATCATAGTCAATATATTCACAAAGTAATTTTTAAAAAATAAATGGCAGGTATGTATTTTTTTTAACCTAAGTAAGAATTGTATACACCCTTGCAATTTTTTTTTTGGTTTTCTTTGGCAATTAAAAATCAAATGCTTACGAGATTAGATATTAAAAAAAAACCATATGTCCGCTTCACCGAATAAAACTCTAAGTTTTGAAAAATAAATCGATAGGTTAATTTTAAAATGATCCCATGTACTGTCGAGAACCTTGTTGTCTTTCTAGTTCGCTGTTTGATTTAGCTCTCCAGGTAGGCTTGGGATGGTTCATCGGATTTATCAGTTTTAGCGGATCAAAAAAGACACAAAGAAATAAATGACAAGAATCAAATCTAATTTCCAGCTACAGCCTTTTTGACAAATCTGTTCCATCTCCAAGGAGGTGCAGTCCAATATTTTTGGATAACATTCATCAAATTGTGCTCATTAATCACAAACAGTTGTTTTCTTTTCTGAACTATTCGGAACAATCTTATTAAACAAAATTAATACCAATAGGACTGGAAATATGACTCCCCGTTGAGGTATATCTCAACCTTAAAAAACCTACGGTTTTGGTGTTCTTCTACTCTTTCTTCCTGCGTTCTTTCAATAATAGCTCAAGTATTTCTCTCTGCGACTTTCTAAATTATTTGAATGTGGTTTTGAATATTAACCGCCGGTTAACATAAATTACCCATTGTGAATGAACTTTAGTTCGTTCGCCTAAGATTTCGTTTTTTCATAGCATACCCCTAGGGCGCACGTTGACTTTTCGAATTAAACGTTAAACTTTTATTTTTTATTTGAATTCAAATATTCAATTAATTTATTATTCAACATATTTTCAATGAGAACGAGTTTTATTTTTATATTTATTGATAATTTTCATGATACTTTGTTACTACATGGTGTTTGGAATGCATTCATCTTCACACATAGAGTGCAGCACTGGTGGGAATGAAGAACGAAATAAAAACAAAAACAAAGCTTCACATTCTACCCCACTGGCAATACATAACCTGTGGTTAGCCCTGGAAAATGTACACTTTGCCGGCTGTTTGCGTTGAATCGAGACGTGCACGAGGACATATAATCATTTTGCCGGTAAACCTGTTCCGAACGAAACATAGAAAAAAAATGTTTTGATTCGCAGCCTCTGAAAACGAGTTTTCTTAGTCAGCCCTACTTCATCAGAAGATTCCGACCTTAGAACCACTCTTCTGTGTTAATAATAAATGTTGTGATGAATTGTGAGTACAGTGAGTACAGTGCCCTAAACCAAGCTTAAAATAAATAAATAAACCATGATTCCTAATGCGTGCATCGTCTAGTCAAGTCCAGGCGAACTAAAGGTGAGTCTCAGTGCTTTAATTCGAAGTGCAACTAAGCGTTGAATCACCCATAAATATTCAACAATTAAGAGGGCAACTGTTCTACCTCGAGGACTGATTAAAAAAGAATCTGATTCGAGATATCGATTTTTCAATCGAACCGTGGGGCTTCGTTAGGGGTGTGCAGACGAGGTGAGGTGGGAAAGTGAAAGTTCTTAGGCTTGTGCCAATGAACCTGGTTTTTATCTTTGTGGTACGCCAACCACTGTTGATATTGGGGTCGATGGTGACTGTCTCTTGCCTCTTTTCGGTATTGTTTCGTAAATAAGGCGAGATGAATGCTTCAGTGAATTGGGAGTGTTGTATAGTTGTTATGGGTGTTACATAAGAGAGGACACTTGGATGGTGGCAGGGTACTCACGTGGATGGCAAGAACGTATAGCAAAGTATCTGTGTAACAAAGTGTTAGTGGAGGCAACAGAGTTGTCGTCGCTTGGAAGTGACTATTTCGTTATATGCTTTTTTGTTAGATCGCATGTTTTACTGCGGAGCTTAGAGCACCATTAGGTATTGTAGTTGATGGGCGCTAATCACGTTGATGACTTTTGGCCGTTTTCCATCTTTACTAGGGCAATAGTTGTTAATGAATTCACTAGGACTAATCATTTCATTATCTTTCGACGAAAAACTAACAAAAACCAATGCTGTTTAAGACATGGCAATTGAGCATTCATAAAGTACCAATACTTTTAAGACATTTGTAAGAATTGGACAGACCATATTCCATTTTGGACATACAAGAGTTAGGTTAAAATTTCTCGGCTTGGCAATGAAAGACTGCGATTTTCACTTAAAAAATGATTTTATTTTTCGACATAATCTCCCTTAACTTCTACACATTTGGTCTAGCGCTTTTCTAACATCTTCCCCGAAGTTTCTTCAAGTTTCGGAACAGATAGAAGTCTGGGATTGCTAAATCAGGAGCCAGACCTCTTCTCGTGAATTTTGGCATCCAGCTGGTCAAGAAAGTTGAGTAATATTCGTCTGTAATTTTTCTGTCTTTCGCATCCCAAAACCCGCTGACCATAACCTTTTTGGCACATGGGATCGATTTCGCATTGTTTGGCGCTGAATCACCGGCTCAGATCCCTATTAACCCTCTGACGGGTAAGACCGTCTCAAGACTGCCTTGAGTTTTTTGGCTCCAGCGTCAAACTTAATTTTTTTTTTGCCTAAAACAACGGAAACTTCTTTTTTAACTGTTCTGCACATTTTAGTATATTTATCATTTCCCTCCGATCACGCTTTTGAGTTCTGTCATCAATTGAATGCAAAAATTCATTGAAGTACCGGCGAAATCGAACTCATAATTTTACTATAAATAGATTACATAATTTATTTAAATTTAATTTAATTTAATTTAATTTATAAAATTTAAGTCATAAAACAGTGTTATGTGTCTTTTGCAAACAACAAATGCAAGAACGTCTCTGGACGGCCTTGTCGGTTTACATGTAAAAAAATGTCTCGTTTTTGTTTAGTTCTCTTTATTCGGTCTAACCATACCCTAAGTCACAAAATGCAAATACTTCGGAATAGCAGTCATTCTAATGAATTTGAATTTGTATAAAATTTGTATAAAAAAAAAACAATACTTGTATTCTGTTGTTGGTGTTTAAAAACAAACTTGTTAAACCAATAAGTGAATGTGAATGTGTTGGATGGATCTTCGAAAACGTCAATACAAAAAAAAATTTATTTGGAGGAGATGACTGATGATCAATTGGCTGAATTCATAGATTAAGTAGAAAGCGACGATGAACTTTATAGCAGCGATGACACTATCTGCGATCCAGATTTCGTTGTTGACGACATTGAGCCCGATAATTTAGCTTACTTTTCCGAAGCTGAGACAACAGATGCATTTGTGCACCTTAAATTCAGCGAAATCAACAATCCAGCCGCTTCCACTACTTTTATTGTTGATGCCACAGATATGCAGCCATCCACTTCATCTGCCATTACGAATTCTCGCCTCAAATCACTAAAAAGGCCGCGATCTCCATTGCCATCATTTGAGGCTACTGGGCCAACAATACAGCCTTCTTGCGGAGGCTTCAGTGATGAACTAACTTCTATTGGAAAATATTCAAAAAAGCTTTCCCGATTGGTCTGGCGCACACACTCTATGCGCTTAAATGTAAATGAAGTTGCATTTAATGGTGATGCATCACTTCCATTGAGTGTTTTATTTTAATTTAAGAGGTTTTTATGTTTTCAAGATGAATCCCAACGTAAAAGGAAAGGTGAATCTGGCTACGACCCTATGTTTAGAATCCGTGCTCTAGCCAACAAACTCAACCAGCGGTTCGATTCGATCCCACAGCTAGACTCTGTGTCGATGAACAAATGTGCAGTACCAAGACGAAACACCATTATCGTCAATACATGCCAAACAAACCGCACAAGTGGGACCCCGTGTCAAATTGTTTGTTCTTTGCGACTCAAACGGATTTGCCTATCGTTTTGAAGTGAACAATGGTGCAGGTGATAATGTCATTTTACCTGGCTCACCAGATCTAGGAGCCACTTCCAATGTTGTTGTTCGGTTATCGCAAACAATTCCCAAGTTTGCTATACTTCGATAACTTCTACACACCGCTACCTCTTTTGGTCTATTTACAAGCCCGAGGAATCTTCAGTTTAGGCACAGTGCGAGGTGATTTTTTAAAATTATTCTTACATATTAATTTTTTTTATATAGCTAATTGTATACTAGCATGTAAGTTGCCAATCGACAATCAAATAAGTAAGGAAAATAGAGGATATTCAATAGAATATATAACATCAATCGATGGAGTGGATGTGAATACCGTTTTATGGAAGGATAACAAGTGTGTACGGTTGGCTTCCACCTACGTAGGTATTGAATCATTTGAGAGATCTAATCGTGATCAAAGTATGGCAAAGGCAACTCGATATGACAGAAAGCAGAAGAAATTCGTCGAAACAGACTGCCCCCAAATCATCCGGGAGTATAATGCTCATATGGGTGGGGTGGACCTTATGGATGGGCTTATGGGTCGGTACCATATTCGAGCAAAAAGCTGAAATAACATGACAAAGCTTTTTTACCATTTCATTGACATGGCCGCTACAAACGCATACGTTCTATACAAAATAATTCATGCCCAAAAACGTAACAATTTGTCCGAAGAAGAACAACTTCTGCAGCTTTTTTTCGGGAGCAAATAGCTGCTGGACTTGTTTCTTTCATGGAAAAAAGACCAGTTGGACGATCATTATCGGCTCAAAGCATTGCATCTAAGCGGAGCAGTCAAAATCACCAGTTCCTAGCACATCCAATGTTGGGAAAAAAGCTGTTCACTCGGCTGCTGATGTTCGATTTGATGGAGAAAATCATTTTCCGGTTTGGGCGGAAAGAGCCGAAAAAAAAGGTGTAAACACTGTAAAAAGTCAGACACTTAAGTCATTTGTTCAAAATGTAATCTTCATATTTGCTGTAATGTTAACAAAAATAGTTTTTGGGATTATCACCATAAGAAAAAAAACATTTTATGTTTGTTCCTATTTCTTTTTGTCAATAAAATAAATTGAATTATTCATTCGCCTATCGCCCAGCATATCATGAACTTTTTTGATGGTTTTTGGTATGGTCGTGGTTTTTGGCCGTCTTAAACGTCGGCCATTTCGAGGGATGTGAGACCACGTTTAAATTAATAAAATTGCCCTAGGGGTCAATCCACCCAACACGAAGAATTTTATGACCACGCTGATTTTTGCTAATTGAACCACTATCTCCGTATTAGGCTGAAAACTTTGCACCTTACCCTCGTACTTGGTTTTCCCCAGAAACCACCAATGAGACGTACCACTTAAAATGGCCGCCGAAGTTTGCCTATAAGCTGCGACGAGCACATCGAACCCCGGGGTTCTGTCAAAATTATGTAAACAATCACGTGCATTGTTATAATTCCAAGAGTGTATGTGGCGGGAGTACACTACGGTAAAATGAAATGAGCTCACACGTATTCACGAATAGGGTTTGTTTGTAACGGGTTTTGACTTCATTCAAAATTTCAGGGTGTCACGGGGTAAGGCGTACGAAAGACGCACGTCTCGTTCCGGTTTCTGGAATTGACTCGACCGTAGTCTGTCTAGCCCTGTCCAACCGGGAACACATACATACATTCACATAACTTTGGCCATTGGAACAAAGGGAATCACCTCCAGAGTTCCAACGCCTCCACATTAAGTTTTCGCACCTTCGGACATTCGTCCGTTTGGAAGGGGTTGTTGTCTCGGTTGTGATGGACGTGTTCACCACAGTATCTTATGTTAATTCTTAAGCCTAACTACACAACTCTCAGTTATAGTACGCGAAAACCTACGCGGCTAATTGTAATAATCTACGCGGATTAAAGGTTTCTAGGGATTATGGGCTACCCGCTTACATCAAGTGGGGAGTTTACAATTAGTATATATATTTGAACACATATGGCTTTGTGGGGAAGACACTTTACTGTTTGGGGTAGCAATCTTCTTTTTCTTTTTGACAAACATTTTATATTTTAGGTTGGGCACGCGGCCTTTTGATTTATTGGGGATCTTTCGTCCCTTTCACTCTGTTGAGGCTGTCCGCCCATCGTTGCGAGACCATCCGTATCGGTCAGTTGGGGCCGTCCGCCTTTCGTTTTGGACCATCCGTTCATACTCTTTAGAGCGTCCGACCACACACTTTGGACCGTCCGTCCACACTCTTTAGACCGTCCGTCCACGCTCTTTGAACCGCCTGTCCAACATGTCACCCTATTGTTGGTGCGACCTCCCTAAGGTGGTTGGACTAAACCGGGCAAAAGCTCTTAATTCGCCATGGGAACACCGGTAAATTCTTCCCTCCTTAGGAGATATCGGATGAAAAATGTCGGGACAAAAACGTGGAAAGGGAGGGATGGAGAGGTTAAGGTTTCGTACGCATTTTGCACGTAACAACCGCGACAAAGTTCAGTTGATTAGTTGATATATAGCTCAGCGTTAAAGTAATTAGTGAAACCAGTTTATAAATAAGTCTCGATGAGGATTATGATCTTACGAACTCCTTATGTGTTTTCTTCTAATGTTATAAAGTCTACCTTACTACAAGTTGGCATTAGTCCCTGTGAGGCCAAGCAATATGTTGTGGAAAGAAAAAAGGACGATCCATTCTTTGAATGGTCTTAGGTTATATTGAAGTGCAGTCATGAATAACCTCTTTTGAAGACTATTGCTTGACTTGTAGCCAAGGGTCATTGTATTGAAATATCACAGTAGCATTTCAATTTGTTTATTTGTAACTGGAGAGAATGTGGATGTAGTATGTAACTAGGTCGTCTAGATGAGAATTTTTACTTCAACATCACCTATAGGATTTTAATTTGCTATATTGTCTATATAAGAAGTAAACAATAGCGGACTAAGTACACATCGTTTTGTAGCAAAAGTCAATAGTTTGCAAAGCGAGGAATGCCTGTAAATCGTATTAAGTCTACAAAGAAGGTACATAGCCTTTTCAAATCCCACCTTGAATCATATACAATGCATAGGCATCGTGCACTGAATGACTCTACCACGTATATAAAAATAGCGAACCAAAACAACATCTCAGACACCTCCCTCTGCAACCGAAGCCAAGCCGGCTTGTTGATAAGCTTGCTCTCTCAGCGAGTAGACTGAGTAAACAAGAGGCCAAGCCAAGCGATCTGTTGCTAAGCACGTGCTGGAAAATTGTGAACAATGTTGTGCTAGTACAGTCTAGCTTGTTAGTTAAGACTTAGAATTAAGTTATCCTGTATTTGATCATTGAGCAATAAGGATTTCAGTAAAAAAATATTTGGTGTTCCCTTGCAAAAATGAAGAAAACGAATAACTCTTGTAACTCTTGGAGCATTACTTGTCAGTACAAGAATGTCAAAAACTCTGGAAAATACTTAGATAACTGTTTGTTATCACTTAATTTTCCAAGCTTTGGTATACAATTTGAGCGAATACTTTCCAAAAACACAGAGATGGGAGATTTCTCCGTACTTTTCGGGAAGACTGTTATCACCTTTTATAAATAGCGAAAATCACAGATTTTAAGAATATCTTCGGTATTATTTCGACATTAAACATTTTAATATATAACTTATGCAAAGAGTTTAATGCGTGCCCGCATATGTTATATATATATAACAACTTGCACGAAGTAAATTATATAATTAGGGTTAATTATAAACCATGAATATATTATAAAATCAAATATATGAACCGTAATGACGAATAAACCCAATTCACCCTACGAAATTGAATGTGTTCATTAAAGCAAGGAATTTGTATAACGAAATATGGCTTCAGGCGCTCGGCGGTTCAAAGATCGGGAATATAACAGAATGCAAGCAATGTTTCATCAAACAACCCGTACGCACATTCAGCACATTTTTTTTCCTTTTTTATAAATGCATATTGCGAAGTAACTTATACAAGCATTGTTAGCTATCAAAACGCTCGACCGAGAAGCCAGTAGCTCTACTCTGACGTTGAGCTCGAGCTTACGATAGGCGATGCCGAGGCAACGCCTGAGATCGCATTCCGTTTTCCTCCGTATGAATTCATTGCTCCTACGCATGCTGCCAAAACCGCGAGCGCTCGAAGTCACATTTCGTTCGCTTTGCAAGGTAGAAGACTTAAAGTAGCAAAGCTCGCGGAAAATCCCCTGTTGAATCTAGTGTGAGTAGGTGTCGCCCCATATATGGCATATTTGCTTGTTAACACCAAGCCATGCATCCAAAAATGCGCTTCGTTGCTAAAGATGATTTTTCGGCCAAATTTGTGGTTCTCTTCAGAACGCTCTGAAATCCAGTCAGCGAACAAACGCTACTGGGTCAGTTGGATCTTGTACGGTGTAGAACCAACGCAAAAATCGCCAAGTTGAAGTCTATGAAAAACCGAGTTCTTGTGCATGGCGAGGAATCGACTGCTTCGGGTTCTGCTGACCACGGTGATTGATTGCTGAATCGGTTGTTTAAAATTTGGCCACCAAACGCTGAAGAGTAGATTTTAAATTGGGCCACCACGTCTTCCGTTAGATGGGTGCAACACGCGCAACGTTTGCACTAACGATTCATATCCATTCGGTTCGATCAATTTGATAATAAAGTTTTATCATTTGGCTCTTCAATCGTGCAATTTGCCATGTGATTTGGCATCAGTAAGTGAATAATAAACCATGACAGATGAAACCAAAAAAACACAGTTGCCGCAGGCTGTCAATTGAAAAATCCTTTAGTTTTTACCCCTTAAAAGGAGATTTCGGCCGCAAAATAAAAGTTCGAACATAAAGAGTCGGATGAACGGTTTTGATTAAGACACTTCAAAAACCGCCTGAATTGTTACGAACTGACTCGTCAACTTGAGGAAAATGCTATGGAAATGATCCAAAAATGACTCTGATCCAGGAAAGTAGTTCCATACTAATTGAAACCAAGGATCGTCGAAAGGTGTTGGTTTAACGGCGGATTAGGAAGGGGTTTAGAATCGAATTGTCACTGGTGATGAAAAGTGGACCCATTATGAAAGTCCTAAGCGCCGAACGTTAAGCTCGGGCAATCAGCAACTTCAACGGCGAAGCCAAATATCCATGGTCCAAGCTTATACTTGGGGCGTGAATTGAAGGAAAAATGATTACTTCTGATTTTCACTCGTTCCGAACGATAAATCATAGTCTATTCGAGGCAAAACGCACTTTTAACACATCAGTCGTGTATGACATGGAGTAGGCAATATTGGAGTCAAATCTCTTTCTCTTGAGCATTCTTTTTAGGTCTGAAAATATATAGTAGTCATTGGGAGCCCTTTCCGGAGAATATGGTGGATTGGGAAGCAATTTGGCAATTTTGTCATTGCACGTTCGACTTATGATGTGTATTGTCTTACTTAAAATTTGCTTTTTTTTTTCTTCTTCATTTACCGTTGGTTTTGTGCAATTTCTTTCTTCCCAATGTAATCGATGAATAAACTACCGTGCGCATCCCAAAATACATAGTCCAAATTTTTACCAGCTGAGATATGGGTTATTGGTCGCTTTTTTTCCAGCTCTGACTCTGACACATGTAATCTGTTTTCATCTGTATTAAGAGACTTAGGATAAGTTCGATTTCAGTTCTATATTCTCATTTTTATATAAATACTTAAACTATTGCCAAGCTGTTATCAAAATTATATTTTGTGAAAGAAGCATGATTCGAGTGACACTTCAAGCACTTTTATCTACCCTTCGTCTATAATATGCGAATGCGAACACGTTGCGGTAACAGTTATAATTAATAAATGTGCGTATGGGTATGGAATAGAAATAACGATGATGCTACGGCTTGAGCCATAATTGATAACATCTGATAAGAAACAGTGGTCAATAAGTGACGATACTCCAGTGTATGGTTATTATCTGAAACATACGATGCTTATCGTAGTCATTAGTTTTTGTGTAGGCCATAGCACCATTCAAGCTTGTTAAATATTTCTGATACATAGTCAAGTAAAAAAAGGGTCTTGCCATCGATGTTTATTAAAACTCCATTCTGAATCTTTCTAGTTTCTGAAAAGAAACGAACTCAAACGTTATTATGTTGTTACGTATTTATGATACTCTCAAACACACCATGCTCTTAATGAATTTTAGAAGATCCGATATATCTGCATTAGCCACGTCCGCAATCTCTGTAAAGAATCTTTGGCCTAGCGACACTAGGCGTCGATTCTGGAGAGCTAGGCAAAGATTCTGGTGGCAAAGCAGATGTTGGATCGTCTCAGTTTCTTCCTCACCGCCGCAGCTTCGGCAGAGATCGCTGGATCCCGATTCCCATTTCCGGAGCATTGCTCCAATGGGACAGTGTCCTGTGATTACTCCGACGAGCATACGGATCGAGTTACGGTCCAGCGCCAGGAGCTTCTTTGTTTTTCCGACATTGAGCTCTGGCCACGATGATCTTGTCGTGTAGCTGTCGTTTCTTGTAAGCCAAAACGAGTTGGCCTCTTTGATGATTATGTCGTTTATGATCCGGTATAATGCGCTGATCGGTGGTTGCAATGACGTGTCCGCTTCGCTGATGTCCATTTCAGAACCTTGCCTGGCCAGTTCGTCTGCTCTTTCGTTCCCTGCGATTGAGCTGTGGCCCGGGACCCAGCAGAGTTTAACTTTATGGTGTCTGATGGACTTCAGTGAGTCGCGACATTTCTTGACAAGCCTTTGATCTCGTTATACAGAATTCTATTGACTTCAGTGCAGCCTGGCTGTCTACGAAGATGGTGATATCAGATGGTGGGATATCGGCTACCTGTTTGGATGCTTTCTCTATTGCCAGGATTTCTGCTTGAAACACGCTGCACAGATCAGGGAGTCTGAATGATACCTGTTTGTGGAGGGTATCAGAGTAGAACCCGGCCCCAGTGCCTGTGTCCATTTTCGATCCGTCGTTGAAGAGGGTGATCTCATGGTCGTTGATTATGGCGTTTGATAGCCACTCTTCTCTGTCGGGGAAAAGGATAGGTATACTGAGAGAGAAGTCATTTTGGGGGGGAATATAGTCGGTCGGAGCTGCGAGGCTACTAAAACCATATTTCCTTCCCAGGTCGTCTATTATCTTAAGTATGGCCGCATGTCCATAGTTGGCTTGCTTCCACAGAGAGGACTCTCTTAGTCTGAGAGCGCTCTTTGCAGCGTAGCCTTTTATGAATAGATCCAGGGCGAGGAGATGAAGAATCATGTCCAACCCTGCTTGCGGCGTGCTTCTCATTTCTCCCGTTGTACAAACAGCGGCTGACCTTTGTACTTTGTTGAGCATGTTCATATAGCTTTTTGTGCTGCTAGCAGTCCACCAGGCTAGGGCCCCATAAGTTAAAATGGATCTGATGATTGCTGTGTACATCCAATGAATGATGTACGGTTGCAAGCCCCATCTTTTTCCGAAGGTCTTTTTGCATGCATAAAAAGCGTTCAATCCTTTTTTCATCCTTTCCTCCAGGTTCCTTTTCCAGGAGAGCTCAGAGTCAAGAATGATGCCTAGATATTTTGCTTCCGCTTTGAGTTTGAGTGGGGTGCCCTCTAACTTTGGGGGAGCAAATATCGGAATTTTCCTTTTCCTGGTGAACAAGACCAGCTCGGTTTTCTGGGGGTTTATTCTCAGACCGTTCTGTCTTGCCCACGAGGAGAGTTCACTAAGCGCAGATTCCATTAGTTCACTGATAGTTGGTAGAAATTTCCCTTTTATCAAGATAACCAGGTCATCCGCGTACGCTATGATCTTTGTGTCTTTTTCCATAAAGAATTTGAGGATCTTGTTGACTGTAAGAAGCCACAGTAGGGGAGAGAGAACTCCTCCTTGTGGTGTGCCTCTAGTTGTCACTTTCCTTATAGAACTGTGTCCAATGTCTGCATTGATAATTCTGTTCTTCAACATATTCTCAATCCAGATTACAATGGATTTGTCTACTTTTATGTCCTGAAGAGCTGTTGTTATGGCCTCTGTGTTTACATTGTTGAAGGCCCGCTCTATGTTGAGGAAGGCTGCCATTGTAAAGTCTTTCAAGTTCAGCGAGCCCTCAATTTCACGGACAACACTATGCAGAGCACTTTCCACTGATCTGCCTTTGAGGTAGGCGTGTTGAGTGTTGCATAAGTTTCGTGAATTTGTGAGTCCTCTGATGTATAGGTCAAGGAGTCTCTCCAAGGTTTTTAATAGAAATGACGAGAGACTAATTGCCCTATAGTCCTTTGCGCCAGTATGGGATACCTGCCTTAGGTATGAAAATTACCTTTATTTCCTTCCACTGTGTTGGGATGTACCCCGTGCGCAGGCAATTGGAAAAAATGCTTACGAGATGGGGTACAGTGTGGGTTTGTGTTTTTTGAAGCATCGCTGGCAAGATATCGTCCGGGCTCGGAGATTTAAAGGGTTTGAACGAATTTATTGCCCATGATACTTTATCCGCTGTGATAATCTTGTTTATCACTTCTTCGGTTGTGTGAACCGTAGGAACCGTCGCCTCGAAGGAGACTGTGGTTTCAGCGGTTTTACAGCCTGGGAAGTGGGTTTCAGTCAGCAGTTCTAGGGATTCCTGACTGGATTCTCTCTAAGAACCATCTGGCTTAAGGATGAATCCCGGGACGCAGGGGTCCTTGGATAGGATCTTCCTGAGCCTTGCGGCTTCGTTGAGATCCTCAATTGATTCGCAGAACTTCCGCCAGGATTTAGATTTTGCTGCTCTTGTTTTGCTCTTGTATTCGTTGAAGCTGGATTTGT
The DNA here is from genome assembly GCA_958301585.1 of Merodon equestris. Lineage (NCBI taxonomy): Eukaryota > Metazoa > Arthropoda > Insecta > Diptera > Syrphidae > Merodon > Merodon equestris. The sequence continues at coordinate 50,429,136 of OY284413.1, forward strand.
AATTATCCCAGTCTTCGGTTCTGTTTGAGATCTTTGCTCTGTTGAATAGAGTTCGGGTCCTGGTCCTGAGTTGCTTTAGCTCTGTGGTCCACCAGACTGCGCTGGTCTTCCTGCGAGCACGCTGCAAAGGACAGGATTTGTTGAAAGCCGCTTTCAGAATTCTCACAAGATTTTCGACTGAATTTTCAATGTAATTTGGATCAGGATTAGTGGTGGCTTGTGGCGGTTCTAACCTGTTGGCAACTAGGTTTGAGAAAAGATTCCAGTCTGAATGACGTTAAGGTTGAAGAGTATCCGGCTGTGGTCCGAAAAGGAGCAGTTAGTGGACACTCTCCAATCCTCTACTCGGATGGAGTCGGGCTCACTTAGTAAAGTGAGGTCAATTACCTCTTCCCTAACCCGATTGCGAAACGTGGGTGTATTACCTTTGTTGCAAATATTGAGGTTGGTGGAGATAATGAAATCGAAAATGGACTCACCCCTTTTATTGATGTCGCTGCTTCCCCATTGAGTGTGGTATCCATTGGCGTCGCAGCCTATCAATAGGCACAGTCCGCGTGACTTGGCGTGTCGCACGAGTGTTCGGACTGCGTTTGAAGGTGGATCCTCCTCATCGTATGGTAAGTAAGCGGACGATAGGAGCAAGATTGATTTGTCCTGTTGTTCGTACGTTACCACCGTGAGGTCTCCGTTGCTGTACGTACCTAAGAGAAACATGTTTAAGTATCTCTTGGCGACTATACAGGTTCTTAGCTTACCTTCGGTGTGTGGATAGTATAATTAAACTCTTTAGACCTTAATCCCTGAATTTTGTTCCTAAGGAGCCAAGGTTCTTGGATTAAAGCTATATCCACATCTTCCTGCAGCATGTACATCATCAAGTCGTCGGTGGCTGCTTTGCAGTGGTGTAAATTAATTTGCACCACTAGCAGCCTCCTTTGATTTGCCGCGTTCATTGGGGAGCCTAACATTCAGGGTTTCCAGCCCGAACTTGATGCTGCCAGATCTGCTGCGGATGTGGTCGAGTGACTTTTGGTCAATGGTAACCATGAGGTCCTTTCCCACTTCGTTCTTACTCTTGGTTGAAGAAATTATTCTCCAGCTGAGAGTGTCAAGCTCTTTATTCTGCTTGTCAATTAGCTTCAAAATGGATTCGTATTCGCGCTCTTTTCGACAGTGGCCGGTTGTGTTGGCAGTTGTCGAGTCAATTTTGGGACGTTGGCCGTGTTCGATGGCTTCTTATCTCGCCCGGTGTCCTTTTTCGAAGCGTGAGTGGAGGTAGGAGCCGATTTCTTCTCGAATTTGGCTACCTCTTTCTTGTGCTTCTTGATCAGGAGTTTTTCGCACTCGGAGAACGTTGAGGGTTCTCTTGCGTTCATGTTCCTGATATACTGCATCGACCTCTTATAGCTACTCTTTATTTTTTGGGCCGGTGTTTTTACCTTGCTCGTTTCTACAGGTTTGCCTGTGGCCTTAGGGGCGACCTTTTCTTCCAGCAGCTGGGCCTCAGTTTCAGAGTCCACTTGCATGGTGTTGCTTACCTGTGATGAAGCCAAGGATTCATCGTCGGTAGCGGTACCAATCTGTAGTCCCTGAAGGAGAGCCCCGGTTACGCTGTCTGTATCGATCGCGCCTTCGGCTTTGGCAACCTCCGCTGTTTGCCTCAGAGGATGCACTTTACTATTTTTATCTATATATTCCATATGTGATCCCACGAGTCGCGCAGGAATGGGTGGTCGACCTGTACAGAGCCTCGCTATATACAGGCAAGGATATTTGATACAGGAGGGCGCCAGGTATCCTGGATACACCGTTAGCGACTGGGCCCCCAGCCTGGCTGACTCTCGGCACGGTACGGTTTACACCTTAGTCCAGCCCAGGGGAAGGAAGGAGGAGGTGATGGCTGCAGCTTAGCTTCATGTCTCGTCATAGAGAATTCATGTCCCACATGGAAAGTGAATTCTCAAGAGTCATTGACAATTACTGAGCCTTCGCACCGCGACAAGTGTGCAGCCACGCTGCATGTGCCTTTCACCTTAAACCTATGTTTACTGTTTTCATGTTCATATCATCATATTTCAAAATTTAATTTTCTGGGAAAAGTTTTTTAAGAACCTAGAACCTGTTTTTCTGTTTAACTCTAGTCTCAAATATGATCATTAATCACGTAGGTTAGCACTCGTGTTTTCTTAAGATAAAACAATTTTTTTAAGCCAAATATGCTCAAAACTAGCTTAAATAACAACCAACATAAAATACTTTACTGAGCCTATACGGACACTCTAAAGCAAATATAACTTCTTAAGACTATGCCTTTCGGCCTTATGATTAACTTGCAATACCTAAAATAAATAAACAACTTATACCAAGATATTAAAAAAAAAACTGACCATAACGACGACGAGATAAAAAGGAAAAGAAGAAAAAAAAAAAACTTAACATCCGATCATTTCTTTGACAAAGAAACTTATAACAAAAAAATAACTTAACCCTACCTTAACTAAAATATATATATGTACACAAAAATACTTACATGATATTTATTTTGGATATACATATCTCCTTTTTTTCGTTATTGTTTTGTGATTTTTTTTTGTTTTTAATTTTTTTTTTAACTACAGCCAAAACTAAACTGAACCTTTTTGCCACCCTAGCCTGCCTTAGCCTGCTCTAACCTACCCTAACTTACTTTAACCTCTCCTAACCTACCCTAGCCTGCCATTGGCATGTGGCAGGCTTTGTCTTAAAGAGGCTGACATATTAAAGTTAACCACTGATGCAGTCCACTTCAGTTACCAAAAGCGTTGATGCTGTCGGACGACGTTTCACCGATCTTGATGAGACACCGATCTACTAAAGCTGAGGCGCACGGGTTCGCGACATCATGTTCGTAGGGGAACCGTAGCTCCACGGACTTACGGGACATGTGGATGATAAGCGGAAACCTCAATTCATCCTGGATCTAAATAAAAGAATGTCTCTAGGGGAACAAAGCCGCTAAGGCGCACTTTCTCGTGGTACATCTAATTAGGGAAGTAAACCCCGGAGATCAAGTTACTGACCGAATTCATTGCCCTCGGATCAGTTTTATGAGAAAATTATCCATCCGTACAATCCTGGCCCTATTATATAGGACCTCGTTCGGGTAAAATTTCGTGTACCCATATTTCGGTGTTCTATGTATTCCGAGACAAGTTCTGAGACATTGTCTCTCAAACTAAACACCCAAATCATTTCCATTAACTGGCTCTAACACTAAATCACACAAGCCATCAATAGGCAATCATGGACCTGATCAAGGCCATGTAGCAGATTACCTTGTTTTTTTTTTTGTTTTTTTTTTGTTCGACGCTTTTGCTATCTGTTGGAGCACTCAGACACAAATACTGGTCCAGAATACACCTTAGATGGCCTTACAGCTCATGAAGAGGCCAAGGTATCTGACTACACTTTGTTTCGCCAGTGCCCGTCTGGTCCGAGAATTGAGAACCCGCACCATTTTTTTCTAGTTTCTCGAGAGGCGCTAGACAAAGGCGTTCTGAACAAAATAGTTTCTGATTTCTGCAAGTTGATTTTCAACTTCGAGACATCACAATAGTGCTTAATTTTTTCCGCTGCAGGAGAATGACAATGACGTCGATCGTTCGACGTACAGATCAGTACGAGATTGAAACCGAATTGGTTATTCGGAATGATTTTACTGTCCTCAACCCATTTAGACATGGCTCTATGGACCACCTTCTCGAAGACCTTGCTAACACTTGGAAGGAGCCTTATCAAGCGAAGATTTGATGGGTTAGAGATGTATTCACCCCTTTTGGATATTGGTTGCACCACCGCTATCTTCCAATCCACTGGATAATATGCATTATACTCTGTAGCTATACTGGTGGGAGGTGTCTGTGCACAACGTTAGCTATTCCGTCGATTCCCGCGGTTTGTTTTTCTCCGCAGTGATTCGAAGATCAGAATAGTTTTAATCAGTGTCTTCAGTGTCCTGACCTCTGAGTTTTGTCTGTCGGTAAGCCGCCTGTACAAGATTTTAAGTTTGGACAGGAATCGAATCTACTTTTCTGTATGCGCAGCGCGTCGATTGTTGCGTTTCGATACATGTTCGTGGTATCGTGATGTTTTTGGCGTGGTGTCGTACTTTCCATCGTCTGTTTAATATTATCATCCATTTGTCTGAGGTAACTGTCAATCTCGCCGTTTGACAGGTTCCTATTGGATGGTGGGAAGCAACCACTCGAAGTGAGCGATCTCGTCAGATTACTGGCAAAACGTGGCCAACCCGCCCTACTATAATTATGTATTCTTTCCGAATGGTCACCCTCCTGATTGCTTCTTTCAGCCACTTGCAGAGGCTGAAAAGTGGATGGCAGAATTTCCTCAAGGCGTAACATTGCTTTACTGAACCTGATGCGTTCTATTGTGTAAGCAAAAAAGTCGTCGTTGCACAGAACTGCGAGATATGTGGAAGATTAGCACCGGATCGGAACAGAGAAATGCTTCTGGGGAGGTTAAAACCATTAAGGTTAATCCTATCGTTATACGTGTTGTTGGGGTTGTACGCTCGGGAGAACGAGTTATTGGCTAAAGAAACGTGGCTTCGAATCACCTGCTGTCCTGCTGTGTGGGACTATGCTAAGGTCAAATTGCGTGTACTCTGCATCCGAGACAAGCCCCGGCTCATTGTCTCTTAGACTCTCAAATACTTTCCATTAAGCTGGCCCTCAAATTGATCCACGCGGGACAAAGTTAGTATTGTGATGTACGAGTATATGAGCGAAAGCTTGTCTAGTTTTTGTAAAGCCTCTGGGTCGGAGGTTTTAGGTTCAGGTATGCTTACATTTAGTAATATTTACACACATGCAAATCTAATTTTACTTCTACCAAGCTTCATTGCGGATTTTTTGAAGTACATTCTATAGCTAGCTGAATCTCTTACCTCTCCTTCTGGTAGCATATGAATTCCGAATTTAAAAAAAAAACTTCACGTCCACGATCCACGAATCGACTTGTGGCCGTACTTAGTGGTTAGTACGGATTGAGATGGTCGTCTCATTCAGTGTTTTAGGTAAGTTTTAATGTCCTCAGTAACATGATTGCGCGTTCTCGTTTTGCTGATACTGTCGTTTCTTTCCTTTTTTCCTTTTTTACTTCCTCGATGTTTTTTTTTAGTTTAGTTTTTAATTCATTTTTATTCATAATTTCTTAGATCTATCTTACCCTAGACAAAAATGCTTAAAAACTAGCTTAACTATCTTAACAATCTAGATATCTTACTGGCCCTAGGCGGACACTCTAAAATAGACGTAACAACTTAAATCTATGTCTTTCGACTACTATATCAACTTACCACTAACATTACTATATCAAGCTTAAGCTAAGAAAAATGTTTTTTATTAAAAACTTAGCATATTATCATTTTTTGTATTATATATAAAACTTAAGCCTACCTTAATGTAACTAAACCTAACTTATTCTAACTTAACTAAAATATATATATATAAACTATATACATAATATATGTATATTTAATATACAGGGTGTCCCACGAGCAGTGTGCCAAAAAGCTAGAGCGTGTAGGTCTGGTCAAGACAAGAAAAAAATCGTATGGGAGGGGGGGGTCTATTCCCCCCCGTTTAGCCGGAAGGGGCAATTTTCTAAAAAACTGACTTAATTTGGAAAAAAAAATATTAAAAATCAACAGTTACATCCACAATGCCGTGATATACTTTTTTGTAAAGCCAGAAACCTCTTCTTTCATTCTGTTTTTAAACAAAGCTGTTTTAAGGAATAGTTTTTGAGAAATTTATTTTCAAACTCAAAATTTTGCAAAAAAAAAAAAAAAAAATTCGAACTATTTTTTTTCGAAATTGTATGTAATTAAGTACTAATTTTTTTTCAAGTATTCAATACTCTTATTAGTTTTTAGTTAAAAACAGAAAACCGGATGCAAAAATGTCTTGTAGTTTTTGAGAAATTAAAAAAAAACCCGAACCATTTTTTTCTAAGAAGAACCTTTTTTTTTTGGTTTTGACGCGGCTGGACTTGTAGACAAATTAATGTATGAAACATTGACCTCTTGTTTTTTATTTTTAAAAACTTCGGAGTTTTATTATAATAAATTTTCAATATGATCCCCATTTTTTAGAAGGCAAAGATTATATCTCCTTCTTCTCCTAATGGCTGCACATATCTATGCCTGACAAATTTTCCTGCAATTTGACTCCAGCGACTTCAATCCGTTCTTTCAGTTGTTCCAAAGATACTATTTCCACTTCGTAAACATAATTCTTCATGAATCCCCACACATAAAAATCTAGAGGAGTTAAATCTGGTGATCTAAGTGGCCATTCCGTGGGGCCCCTTCTTCCGATCCAACGGTCACTAAAATGATCATTCAGCCAGTTTCTAACCCGTAAGCTCTAGTATGCTGGTGCTCCATCTTGCTGGTAGATTAAATTATCTGCTATGGCCAAAGGAACGTTGTCCATCAAATCGGGCAAAAGGTCTCGTAGGAATTGCAGGTAGGATTCTCCATTAATAACGGCATTCAAAAACCGGGGCCCGATTGAAGTTTGTCCAACAATACCAAGCCAAACATTACAGCTAAAGCGGTGTTGTGATTTATTTTGTTTCTTGTTGTGTGGATTGGTGCTATTCCAATGATGCAAATTGTGGAAGTTAGTAACCCCATCTCTGGTAAACTGTGCTTCATCTGTCCAGAATATCCTTGCAAAATAGTTTCGTTCAGTTTCATCTCGAAGCAGTAATGATCGACAAAATTCTGCTCTCAAAAACTTGTCGTTTGAGGTGAGTCCCTGAACTGGCCTAAAATGGTACGGGTGTAAGTTTTCGGTATGAAGCACTCTCCATACTCTAGATTTGGGCACTCCAAGCATAATAGCCATCCTCCTTGTACTAAGGAAGGGATTGCGTCGGACCAAATCCAAAATTCGGGTAGAACCCATCGGCGGCGGGCGGACCCAGACGAAATTCGCAGGTCAGTTTTCAGGCGTTATCAATGAAAAAAAAGAATTAATCCAGGGTTATTTCAATACTGTATCACTTTATTGCATCCTCATAAAACTCCGAATTTTTTAAAAATAAAAAACAAGAGGTCAATGTTTCATACATTAATTTGTCTACAAGTCCAGCCGCGTCAAAACCAAAAACAAGGTTCTTCTTAGAAAAAAATGGTTCGGTTATTTTTTTTAATTTCTCAAAAACTACAAGACATTTTTGCATCCGGTTTTCTGCTTTTAACTAAAAACTAATGAGAGCATTGAATTTTTAAAAAAAAAAATACTACTTAATTACATACAATTTTGAAAAAAAATAGTTAGAATTTTTTTTTTTTCAATTTTTTTTCAAAATTTTGAGTTTGAAAATTAATTTCTCAAAAACTACTCCTTAAAACAGCTTCATTTAAAATCAATATGAAAGAAGAGGTTTCTGGCTTTACAAAAAGGTATATCGTGGCATTGTGGATGTAACTGTTGATTTTTAATAATTTTTTTTCCAAATTAAGTCAGTTTTTTAGAAAATTGCCCCTCCCGGCTAAACGGGGGGAAATAGACCCCCCCCTCCCGTACGATTTTTTTCTTGTCTTGACTAGACCTACACGCTGCAGCTTTTTGGCACACTGCTCGTGGGGCACCCTGTATATATCTTTTTTTGTTTTTTTTTTTTTTTTTTTTTTTTATATACATACTACCCTACTACTACCTACCCTACCCTACCTTACCCTACCCTAGCCTATGTAAGCCTGCCATTGGTGTTAGGCAGGCCATGCCTTGAAGAGGCTGAAGCTCTCAAAGTGTCCACTGACGTAGCTCTCTCCAGCCACCAAAAGCGTTGATGCTGGCGGACTACGTCTCCTCGATCCCGGCGTGAGACCGATCTACAGAACCTGAGGCGCTCGGGCTCACGGACCGCGACATCGGGTTCGTAGAGGAATCGCCGTTCCACGGAATTGCGACCCACGTGGAAGATTAGCGGCACCGCCAATTTATCCTGGATCAGCCCACATCTATCTAAATAGAGGAATGCTTCTGGCGGAACAAAGCCATTAAGGCGCACTCTCTCGTGATATAAGTCGTTGGGGTAGTAAGCCCCGAAAATCTGCTATTGACCGAAGTCATTGCTCTCGCAACGTGGCTTCGAATCAGTTTGATCAAAAAATTATCTATCCGTACAATCCTGGCCCTATCGTATAGGACCTCGTTCGGGTAAAATTTTGTGTACTCAGATTCGGGTGTCCTATGTAGCCCCAGACACGTCCTGAGACATTGTCTCTCAAACACCCGAATCTTTTCCATTAAGCTGGCTCTCACATTGAACCAGACGGGACATCCATAGGCAACCATGGGCCTGATTAAGGCCATGTAGCAGATTACCTTCACCCTAGAATCAAGTTGGCTGCTATGAAACAGCCATCTTGTTAGAGCGAAAGCGCCCCGGGCCCTTGCCAGAGCAGCATCTACATGTTTGTCAAAATATAGATACTGATCCAGCACGATCCCAAGGTATCTGACTACACTTTGTCTCGCCAGTGGACGTCCGTCCGGTCCTAAAATTAAGAACCTGCGCCAGTTTTTTCTAGTGTCCCGAGAGGCCCTAGACAAAGGCGTTCTGAACAATATAGATTCTGATTTCTGCAAGTTGATTTTCAACTTCCAGTCATCACAATACTGCTAAATTTTTTCGAAGTCACGCTGCAGAAGAATAACAATAACGTACGTTGGACCTCGTTCGTTGGACCTCGTTCGTTGGACCTCGTTCGTTGGACCTCGTTCGTTGGACCTGATCGACCTGTACGCGATTAGGTCGTCTGCGTAAGCTATTGAATGGTGAAAAGAAACTAGCAGATCGCTTAGGTAAATGCTGAAAAGGATCGGCGAATTTACCGTACCCTGTTGCAGTCCATTTTTGATTTCAAATGTTTGGGTAGAAGTCACGTTGGCAATTTTCACTACGAACTTTCTACCTTTTAACACGTCAAAAATCATATATAGCAGTGGTTTACTTATGCCCAGCCGGCTGAGCTTATAATATCGAGCTTCTAGCCATACTGTGTCGTAGGCTTTTTCCAAATCAATCAGACAGGCACCCGTGCATTGGTTCTTGCATTTATTCCATTGGATATCCGATACGAGTTTCGACGCGGCATGAATAGTGTCATGCCCCGCTCTGAAACCGAATTGGTTATCCGGGATGATTATATTGTCCTCAACCCATTTAGACAGGGCCCTATGGATCACCTTCTCGAAGACCTTGCTGATACTCGGAAGGAGACTTATTGACCGGAGATTTTCCGGGTTAGATGCGTCTTTACCCCTCTTGGGAATTGGTTGCACCACCGCTGTCTTCCAGTGCACTGGATAATATGCATTATTCAGTGCATTGTTGAACTGGATGGTGTACCTCTCTACAGCCACTGGCGGAAGGTGCCTAAGCACAACATTGGATATACCGTCGACTCCCGCGGATTTTTTCTTCCTCAATGATCTTCCGTCGATATGAACAGGGTATTAACCCCCTCATTGGCGATGACATTGTTTGCCATGAAATCTTCATTGAACCTTGTAAAACCAAGGTTCTCTGATCGCCAATGATCGATATCATTTCGAAGATAGAAGTGATGAAGCAGGGTTCTATCTTCCAGATGGTGGTTCGGGCGAATACTATCATTCACCTTGTACACCTCCTGGAAGACAGCTCCCACTGTCGCCACCTTCTCCTGAGGATCCTCGATCACGAAGAAGTCATCATCCAGGATGGCGCTCTCCGGATCGATGCTAACTGTTCGTAGCAAGCGTTCATTGTCTGACGTTCTCGGAAGCTTTAGATCCCGAATGTCATTCTGATTGTTTCTCCGAAATATTTTATTTATTTGCGGGAACATACTCGCGCTATTGGATTTTACAGCACGAATTCTTTTGTTCCAATGCAAACTTACAGATATTCTGTAATTTTCCTTGATTAACTGTTGGATATTTTTAATCAGTGACTTCAGTGTCCTGACCTCCGAGTTTTGTCTGTCGGTAAACCGCCTGTATAAGAGTTTGAGTCTTGTCAGGAGTCTACTTTTTTGTCTGTGCAGTGCGTCGATTGTCGCGTTTCGGTTTACGTTTGTGGTATCGTGCTGTCTTTGGCGTGGTATCGTACTGTTCATTGTCTCTTTAATGACATCGTCCATTTGTTTGAGATACCTGTCAATCTCGTAGTTTGACAGATTCCTATTAGTCGGTGGAAAGGAGGCGCTCGAAGTGAACGCTCTCGTTAGGGAATTGGCAAAGCGCGGCCAGCACACCCTACTGTAATCGTAGGGGTGCGTTTGGACACACTCTGCCATCTCCGCGAACTCGTCAGATACTGTGATCACGGCACATAGGGCGCAGTGGTCACTGTCGTATACAATGGTCCGCAGACAGTTAATAGACCATTCGTTCGTGTCTGCCAGTCTCAGTCGAGAGTCCATTAGCATGAGATCCAGATAGGAGCCGCTCCTAGGATACGACGGACTATCCGTTGCGAGCAACTTGACTCTATATTCAATGCTGCGAAGAATCCACCAATGGCTTAGTAGGCTCCCCCTAGTGTTGGGAATGTTATTTCCCCAATCACTATGTTTGGCATTTAAATCGCCGGCCAGAATGTAAAAGTTTTCTAATGAGTTTAAGCGCAGAGATCGAAAAAGTGTCTCGAGTTCTGCGATAAAAATATTGGGTTGAGGTGCTTCAGGTGCATAGGCTGATACAATGTACATTCTCTTTCCGTTTCGGAGAGGAATGCACACAATACAGGCCTCTAGCACCTGGAACCTCCGCACTTCACCGCTATATATGACTCTATGTTTAAAATTGTTTTTAATAAAGATCGCAACTCCCCCGCCTTGAATAGCGTTGGGTCGGTCCCTTCTAATTATTCTATAAGAACTGTGCCGGATTTTGTGCTTCTGGTTTAGCTTTGTTTCGCTAACCAAGAGTACATCGGGGCTTTCGTCCTGCAACAGGTTAAAAAGTACGGCTCGTCGCTCGATCCTTATCAGTGAATTTACATTCACCGACAGGATCCTCAAGGACCTCTCTACCAGCGTACCCATCACGACCTTAGGTGCGCTAGGCCCGGCAGAAGCGAGTAGATACTATCTACTCGGGTCGCCGTCTCCAGGATCTGTTGCTGGAGCTGCCCAATCTGCCCTTGGATTGCGAGCAAGATCGAACAGACATCCACCTCGGCCACCGGTGCCTTAGAGACAGGCACTGGGGCTTTAGGAACAGTCATGGGCTTTTGTACCGTCTTTCCCGAACCTGCCGCCATTTGGGCGTAGGTCAATTGGGATGTGACGGCTGGTGTTTGGAAGCGACCCGAGGGACGCTTCTCCTCGACCTTTTGCTTACGGGCCAGGTTTTCTTTCTTGATGTCCTGGAACTTAGGACATCCCCGATAGTTTGCAGGGTGCCCTCGGTTCCTACACAAGACACACTCGAGCTGCTCTCTATCCGCCACCTTGTCTTTCCCAAGGTCGCATTCCTCGTTCTTGTGGTTCTTTGCACACTTAACGCATCGAGGCTGCATTTCGCAGTTCGACGCGGCGTGCCCGAACCTTTGGCAGCGGATACATTGCAAAATGTTTCCGCTCCTCTTTAATGTTTCCCAAGTGACAGTCTGGGACGCTAAGGTGGTGATAGTCCTTAACCTCTCCAGCTTGCTGCTGGGTGTGAGCTGTACCAAGAAGAAGGGAATAACTCGCTTCTCCCGTCGGGAGCTCACCGTAGAGAATGGCTTAATCCCCACGAATTTGAGGTCGTCACTCTCGAACTCTTTGAGCTCTGAGAGCATTTCCTCGGGGTCTGCGATCGACTCCACGCCTTTAAGGAGCATTGTCCGCAACCTCTCTGCCTTCGGAGTGAAGGAGAAAAACTCCGTTGTGGACTCCTTTAATAAGCTTTTAATCCGCTTATGCTGTTCCAGTGTCTTGCACTGAATAGCATAGCGTTTTTGGCCTAAACATTTAATTTGAAAATTACCTACACCAATAGCATACTTACAGAGATCGATGGTCTCTCGTAGGGCCGTGGTATAGGTGAAGATGGGTGGCACTTTCTCCTTTTTAGGACGTTGCTGCTGCTTCTGCTGTTGCGGCTGTTGTTGTTGCTGCTGCTGTTTCTGCTGCTGCTGTTGCGGCTGTCGTTGTTGCTGCTGTGGCTGTTGTTGTTGCTGCTGCTTTTTCTGCGGCTGCTGTTGTTGTTGCTGCTTTTGCTGTGGGGCGGCTGCTGCCTGCTCTAAATCCCTCTTCTTTATCTCCTTCAGCTTATCAACTACGGCCTGCAGCTGGGCACGTAGGATACGCTCTTTCTGTTCCAGTTCGCTACGCTCTTCCTCCGTAGCTGAATATAAAAGGGGGGCGAAGGGGTTATTGTCCCCCGTGTAGCGGCTTTCCCTACTATAGGAAAGGTAGGCAGTATCCGCTTCCACGGGGATCGCTGGTTTTGGTTGAGCTGCTTCGGACGTCGATGGTGATGGCGCCCCTTTCCTCGCTTCGACCTGCAGCTTTTCAGTCGAAGTAGTGAGGGAGGGGCGCTTAGTTAGATTGGGCTTCTGGTTGGCCCTTCTGCGCCTCTTCATGACGACGGTCGGTGTTGCGAAATCGGATGATAAATCACCCGATTCCGACTCCGTACGACGTACGGGTTTTCCCCCGCCGTCTCCCGACATCTCCTCCTGCTACTTCCAACTAATTCAGAAGCAGCAGAAGAAACAGAGAAAAACGCACACGAAAAACTTTCCTCCCGACTTGGGATCCGAACCGGTAACCTTCCGACTGCGGGTCGGGCACTTAACCACTGGGCTAATTCGAGTTCCGCGAATACTTCGCCTAAACGCGCACTTATATTGTTTATAATTGTTTTTACACTTTTCTAGCCGAAACACTACCTACTCCTTCACTGGTCTGTGATCAACTGTTACTTCCTCGATGTTTGGCAGTTCTATGTACCTGAATTGTTGCTGTGTGAATAACATCGTTTTCAAATGCTGCTTCTTCTCTATGTACCCTAAAGCAGTTTATCGGCTGCAACTCTTTTGTTGTCCGAACAACTCCTTATCTAACCCAGTATCCTTTTCGTACAGCGTTCGCATACATTGATTGCTCTCATGTTTTCCGCTGTATATTGAATTTTAGCAAACTTTTCCTTTTGCCCTTGTCGTTTTTTATCCCAAAGGAAACAGCTAACTTTCTTTCGTAGGATCTGATATCTTGTATGCGTGGTTATCTCACTGTTTTCCATGGCTTGAAACCTTAAAACATTATGGAATTCTTCCTTCTCCCCACGTCCTTCGTCAAACCAAGGCTTTCTTTTGCTTTTGCGATAGCGTACAATAGTTTGTTTTCCATCTAGTAGGGCGAACTGGTTAATAATTTCGTCCTGGTATTGGTTGTGAATACGAGGATCCTTTAACTTCTCAACGTTGAATTTCGTTTCTACATACATTCCTATGTTCCGCTTCTGTGAATTTGGATTCGGCTTTGATTTTGGCGATGATTAGAATGCGATCAGAATCGCAGTCCGTCCTCTGTATCCTTAACACCTACAGCGTGCGCCATCTCATATGGGTCGATGTAAATTTCGAATGACTTCAACAATTCTCAACCGGTTTTGGAAATTCAAAAACTTTTATTCAACTTAGACCATTACAATTTATTTTGATTAATTTTTGAAAACAATATCAATTAAATGACTGCCTTTATTGCCGATGCAAAAATGGGCTCGTTTTCGCGCATTCTCTATGACATTTTCGAGCATTTCGGTCGAAATTTCTGCGATTTCCGCACGAATGTTTCTTTTGAGCTGTTCTATTGTCTTCAGGCCGTTAGCATACACCTTGTTTTTCAAGTATCCCCAAAGAAAAAAGTCTGGACGAGTCAAATCCGGCGATCTCGGAAGCCAGTCAATATCGCCCTTTTTTGACATCAATCTTCCAGGGAACTTCTTACGCAAAAGGTTCATTATTTTATCCGCAGTATGCCATGTCGCGCCGTCTTGTTGAAATCAAAAGTGAAATAAGTATTTTTTACGCATTTCTGGGACCACATAATGGGCCAACATCCACCGATATCGACCGATATCGACCGCTATCCACTGTATTGCCAACTTTGAAGAAATACGGTCCAATGATGGTTTTAGCGCATACACCGGCCCAAAGAGTAACTTTTCGATCATATAGCGGCTCTTCGTGAATAATGTGAGGATTTTCAGAAGCGACAATTTTGTTTATTAACTGAGCCAGAGACCGAAAAATGTGCCTCATCGGTCATCAAAATTTGCTGCCAGAACTCCGGTTCAGCATCATTGGCTCATCTTGCGGCAATATTCTTTGAGTTATCTGCACTTTGTATGGAAATAAGTGAAAATCAACTTCTCCGCAAAGTTGTCCCGCTGATGCCTAACTGCTGCGAACGGCGTCGATATGATGACAAACTTGCGTCTTCTTGAGCACTGGCCTTCACAGACTGAATAGATGAGTTTGAACACCGTGGACGTGGCCTAGGTTACTCACGAGGGCTTGCCACAGAACCAAATTGAAAAAAAATTCGAGGCCCAACGACGAATTGTATCTTTTTTGGGCACAACACGATCACAATATTTTGCATGATACGCACGTTGAGAAAGCACAATCGAGCGTTCATTCTTAATGAACATTGAAACTATTTCCGCGCGTTCTTTTGGTGTGAAGCGATTCATGGTTAAAATTGTTGACAATTGTTGACAAATATCGGTTGACAATTGTTGAAGTTATTCGAAGTTTACATCGACCCATATGAGATGGCGCACTGTGTTGTACGTTGGTAAGGTGTCATCAATCTATCAGAAAATAATAAATTTGGTAACGCGTTGATCCATCTATGATATCCAAGTAGCATTGTCTATTCTGCTGTGTTTGAATATACTGGTTTGTATAATCGTATTCTTTGAGTAGGAGAAACTTATTTTCTTAAGCCCATTATCGTTTAATGATACATAGAGACTTCTTCTCCTATTTAAAAACCATTTTAAGACAAGATCTTTCAAAGAAAGCAGCACCGCTTCTTATTCAATTCGTTTAGGTGTCGTTTGTGTAGAGATAAGCTTACAGCATACTGACTTTCCACTGCTAGTTACTCTTAATATAAGAGGAAAATGGGTTACGAAGAAATTTGGGGGTTTTGGTGCCTAAATTGTCCTTTGGAAGTCTGAAATTATAAAAAATGGAGAGTCTCTGCGATTTATGATTTAATCTCATCCTCATCCTAAAGCCGGTTAGTGCACCCCAATATTAAGCGTGCATCCTTTAAAACGCTGCTGTAAAAAGAACCGGTGATATGGAGAACTAGCTGAAATACTCACTATGAAAGAAATTACTAATTGATGAATTCAGGCTCATCAGTCTTTGTTCGTTCTTAAGTTCTTCTTTAAGTTCTCAAGGAACTGTATAAAAGAAGTTTTGGGCATCTTAGTGGCTAAGTGGCTATCCTACATAAAACACAGATTAATGAGAGCAAAAATGCTGAAGTCCTGCAAGTAGGTCACCATATCGTGACATCGCTAAAGCTATAAAGTCAAGCAATAAAATAAGATCCAATACTAAAAGCATAAAACAATAGGGTGTCATCTCCCTACACCTGTACTGCCGATCGTAAGTGCTTTTTTATTTCAGAAACTGAACAGAAAACTATGTTGCCATAACAGCTCATGATAAGTTTTTCAACACACTAGTTGAATAGGTTGGAAAACGATCCTAAAGTGTAATTTAGTACCCATACGTCAAGCTGTTTCTAAAACCGCGAAATATCTGGTGACGGTTAATTTAGTATCAGATCTAGAAATTGTCCTACATAAGCTGTCACACCTCATGTGACAACGGAATCATGTAGTCGATACCAGACGACACCGAACCTGGGTTTTATATTGTCAATAAGAAGTAAGGTTCTCTGCACGGGTCGCAGGGAACTTTTATTATGTCTGGCGTCTTTAATTAGATCCACAACTTTAATAGCATCAGTTCACTAAAATCCCTCGCAGCTTCGCCAGAGCAAAAGTAGTTTTGTATTTTATATCTCTACGTTAACGTTTTTTATTTTGTTTTTTATTAATCGCCTTGCTGCATTGGTAACACTCGCCCACCTAAATTCCGTCTGACGCAATCACTTGTTTGTATTTAACCCAACAATGGAACTGCCAGCATTACTCGATCCATGTGCTCCACTCTCCCGCTCTGTCGCTCTCATTCATAAGCTTGTGGAGTATCCCCCAGAACATATTGCCGGACAATGGTCCGCTCGTTCTCATTTGCCATGCTAGCCTCCAGTTGACGATCTATCCTCCGTGTGATATCACGTCGTTGCTCGTGCGTAACCATCCACTTTAACCGAACCGCCAAGACTTGAGAGTTGAGTCCCCCAACCCCCGTCCTCAATCCAGTCGTCCCACTCGTTTCGTGTCTGCTTTGTTGGTTTATCGTTAACCACCGGCATCGTACGATTTCGTGTAAGCATTCCATTCCATTTTATTTGTTTTTGTGTTTTTAGTTATTGTTTTCGAATTTACAACTTTACGTTTGTTGGAAACGAACTGATTAAAATTGGGTGCTGCAGTCGTCGTGCAATCGATCGATAGTGTGAACGGCTTGCTTGTATATCATTTTCGAGCAATTAGCGAACACGATCGCAGCTTTTGCGGAGCCAGTGATTTGTCCGCTGTGGCTTTTGAGACTGTATTCCGATATGGTTCGGAATAGTGTTAAGACTTTTCCCCTCAACACCCTAGTGTATAGCATGTGGTAGAAAAGGTGAAGGAAAATCGAGAAACAGACGTTTGTGCTTATGTAATCGATTTTTTAAAGTCTGATCGATTCATGGCGGCTATTTGACGTGACGATCGCGTTTCAGTGATTTGGTGGCTACATGTGCTGTTTCTATTCGATTAGAGTCTGTGGAGAACCTTGGATTTAGGTTTAAAGTTCGCTACCCATTTAGATAAGACTCGAGTGGTGCGAGCCTGGCACGCTTATGTGATCATGCAAACTTATGCGAAAAAGTTTAAGTGATCTATGTACATGGTGATCATGGAGGCTTTTTGTAATTTGTATGAGACACTCTTAACAAAGGAATTCTAAAAATAAAAGTTTCTTGGCCAAGAGTTGGACAAAAGTCAGAAATAAAACAAACAAGATCAATGCCGATCGGCCAAGTGCCAAGGAAAGCGGGTGTGAAAACGTTCTTTTAAATATTCTCAAGCTTATTGCGTAGACACTATATCTCTATCTGCCTATCACCTGGGCGATTGATCACATGTTTATGGACATACGTCACGCTACGATGTCGCCAAGCTGACAAATAAACGTTGAGTAAACACAAAGCTCGAGGAACGGAGTGAATTCCCGAGAGGCGGAAACAATAATGCAGACGATTTGTCTTGCTATTGTATGCTTTGGTGTCTGAGTTAATTGAAGATATTGAAATGCGAAACAGGACAGCAAGAAAGCTGGTTTACCAAGAAGCCAAAACCAGTTTTCATTCAATTATTTCGAAAGACGTTTTGGTAGTATGGACGGATTCAGAATAGGGTCAACGAGTTTAAGCAAATTGAGAAATCTGGCGAAATTTTGATTTCGGTTCTGTATTTTGCTCTTAAAGTGTTTCAGCGATACTTGTTGCCACTGTTTAGCTCATATCTTAGGTATAAATAACATTGACGCTTTTGGGAAGATAACAGCTGTTGCTTGGGAAGATTAACAATTTTTTTTTCGTGACGTGAAGTGAAGTTAAATTTGGAACGGACGGTTAGGTAAACAAAAATATAATGAGATATCGGAATTGGTCAGAAATAAAAAAGGAGGTTTAGAGGTTAGAGCTAATTGAGGAACCCACTACATTTTCCAGTTTAGTCAATTCTCCTTTGACAATGTTCTCACTTGCCAACTGGTTTGATGTGTTTCTTATTCCTTGTTTTTGAATTACGAATTGAGGAGTTTCTACATAAACTCACACGCATGGAACAAAGTGGACCACGTTCGGAGGGCCAATGCCTCTGTAATCAACACATTTCTACGCTTGGTGGGGAAGCTGTTGGCCGAGATCAAGTTTGGCATTAACTGTCGAATATGCAAATTAAGATTTAAAATTACGGTCGACCATTTACATATGTATGTAGCTCGACTAAAGGAATAACATCTAAAAGTTGGGCCTGGAATAGATTATCTCTAGCTTTTGTTGGAGCTATCTGCCTATTATAGTAGTATTGCTAGTGATTTTTGGTTGAGATCCCAGGCGCACTCCTGAACTTTGGTGAGTGCCCCACGAGAAGGTCAACTAAGGGCTTGAGCAATTCGTTGTAGAGTCTGCAAGATAGTTCACTAGTTTACCTTTGTTGAGATTTATAAAAGCCTTAGGTCTGCTTTAAGTCTATATTTGTCTGCGAGGAACTCAGCCGCTTTTTGACTACCAGTGTTGAACACTCTAGTACTGCGACCATAATGATCTATTGTACCCCCTTCTTTGATCTAGGACTTAACTGCTGCCTTCAATAATTTGGCAACTTCTCTAGATGGAATTCTCTGGAAGTCTTTCCATATTATACTTGTAGTTTTGAATCTTTCTTGGGCAAGGTTTGGGCAGACGGTCAGTAAGTGTTCCATGATTTCCTTAGCCTGCACACATCGCCTGCAGATTCCTGTGCTACTAAGACCCATTTTATAAAGATGGTAGCTGCATGCCCCGCGTCCTGTTAGTGTCTCACAGAACACTCTTAAGTCGGCTTTATTTAGTTCTAGAGCTTCTTTGGTACGTTTGGGATTATGATTCTGTTCCATAATTTAATTTAATGTTTAATCCTCCTGTCTGTTCTGGAGTTGGTTTTTTTGTCTTATGATACATTTGTGTAAGTATAGGTTGACGAGGGTGGTTCGATAAGTACTTAGCCTACAAAAGAAAAAAATTTTTTTTGGAGAAATGGCGATTAATTTTTCAATATGGTCTCCTTTTAGCTCGATACACTTGACCCAGCGATGCTCCAACTTCTTTAACCCGTCTGAAAAATATGTTTTCTCGGGGTCTGCAAAGTAGGCCTCCGTGGCGGCGATGACCTCCTCATTCGTCTGAAATTTCTGCCCGGCGAGTGACTTTTTCAAGTTTGGAAACAAAAAGAAGTCGCACGGGGCCATCTGGAGAATACGGTGGATGGAGCAGCAGTTCGTAGCCCAATTCGACCAATTTGGCAGTGGCGAGGGCGGAGGTATGAGCCGGTGCGTTATCATGGTGGAAGAGCACTTTTTTCTTCGCCAAGTGGGGCCGTTTTTTCTGTAATTCGGCGTCGAATCGGCCCAATAATTTGGCATAGTACAGCCCTGTGACCGTTTTGCCCTTCTCCAGATAGTCGATTTGGATCACACCTTGTGAATCCCAGAAAACGGTGGCCATCACCTTTCCGGCCGATGGGACAGTCTTCGCCTTCTTCGGAGCACGTTCGCCGGGTGAAGTCCACTGTTTCGACTGTTCCTTGGTCTCTGGTGGGTACACCAGTGTGTACAACAGTGGATCCATGTTTCGTCGACTGTCACGAAACGACGCAGAAACTCCTTCGGATTGCGCTTAAACAGCGTCAAACACTGCTCTGAAGTGGTCTCACGGTTGCGCTTGTTGTCCGGGGTGAGCAAACGCGGCACCCATCGCGCCGACAGCTTTCTCATGCCCAAAATTTCATGCAGGATATGACCAACGCGATCTTTTGAAATGCCTACTGTCTCAGCTATCTCGCGCACCTTCAATCGGCGGTCTGCCAATACGAGATCGTGGATTTTTGTCACGTTATCCTCCGTGGTAGCCGTTTTCGGGGCACCTGGATGTGGCTCATCAAAAACTGACGTGCGACCACGTTCAAACTCGTTAAACCAATTTTTGATTGTCGCCATCGAAGGAGAAGAGTCACCGTATACAGCTTCCAAACGCTCTTTAATTTCGCTGCGTGATTTCCCTTCCAAAAACAAGAATCGAATCACCGACCGATAGACAGTAAACGTCTACTAGAATGTACTACACGATAGCAAGTTGCTCTTGCGATACTGGCGCCATCTGGCGGTGAGGCTAAGTACTTATCGGACCACCCTTGTATGTCTGAATTGTCAAAACCATATGTTACTGTTCATTACCTTCATGGTTTTCATGACCTGGCACCCAGATCAGCTTTAGTCTGTTATTTACTGCCAGTTTGTTTAGTGATTTGTGACATTCCCAGGTAGCCTTAAAGTTGAAAGTGTAGGTACCTCCGTAGAGCTTTAAGAACCGCTTGGCTGTCTGAGAATATAGTTATCCTAGCGTTATGGGTCTCCTGTCGCTGATGCTGTGTGTTGCTTCATTGATTACAAATAGCTCAGCCTGAAATATTGTTGACTCATTGCAAAGGGAAATATGTAGGCCTCAACTTGATCCTATCACACCAGTCCCTACCTTGTTTCCAGATTTCGACCCATTCTTCTCTGCTTGGTATGATTACTCCATCAGGGACATCAGGTCACTCACTCGGGTTAGCTCCCAAATGTTGTCCACTCCTTTAAGAATTTCTAGATGACCATTAAGGTCTCCTTCTTTGTATTTGTAAGTTCTCTGTAAAGTAAAGGCTTGTTTTGCAGCTTCAGTCTGTATGGCAGTGTGTAATTTTGGGATGTTTAGAACTGCTTCCATCCCTGCAGTCGGAGTTGTTCTCATTGCTCCCGTAGTGCAGATACACGCTAGCCTTCGTATTTTATTGATTTTATTCCTGTCGCTTTTTTGTTCACATTTTTTCCACCAAATAGCAGTGCCATAAAGTATGGTTAGTTTAATCATTTGATTGTACATCCAAAGACTCATGTCTGGGTTTAGCCCCCATGTTTTGCCTACGAGTTGTTTTAGGGCCCATAGAGGTTTGATGCCAAATACCTAAACTTGAAAGTTTATGTTTATAATGCCATCATTTCGGGGTACTGGTAGGGTTTTCAGCACGGTTTTGACAGAAAGGCCAACACTCAATTTCGGGCAGTGAAATGCTAGTGGGTTGAAAATCTCGTAGACATCGTCAGATAATTTGGATAATGGAATCCTTGAAACTGTTTTATCGTGTGCACTGACTCAGGCACCTCACAATTACGATTCCTGATCTTTAAATTTCTTTTCATAAAAAGCTCCCTGAGCTGGAGGAAGGTTCGTCTGATTTTTATTCCCAAAACTCTGAAAATGATTTCCCCTCCACCAGTTCATCTTTAGTTATGGGACTCAATAATGTACTCGACTGGCACATTCGCGTACTCCTAAGAATCAATACCCTTTCGGACTCAGAACAGGCCTTTCTCGAGTAAATCTTCGGAGAAACCGTTTCACGAGGTCGTGTGCTCCATTGAGAGATCCATCCACTATCGAGATCTATCGACATATGTTAGCAACCTTCATAGACCATTTTCGAAAATTGCAATAAGGGAATAGTCTTCTGTAAATCTGCCCTCTCCGTAAAAATCATGGCTTGGAATTACACCAGACTAGAGTACACGCTTAGATCCGCAGTCCACTGCCTAAAAGTAAACGTAAGGAAACCGAACTGATAGTATTTAGCACCTAAACCAGAATACCGTCATTTAAACTTCCCCCGTAACCAAGACCGCTTCTACAATACAGTCTCATTTTACATCCAAAACTCAATTGGAAGTTAATATAACTAGTTTAGCTTTCTGTGGTGACTTCGGCCTAAGCAGACTCTGTGGATGAAAGGAGCCGTTGTCCGACCCATCCTCATCTATGGCTCACTAGGTTCGTGGTTTGCCCTGGGCATAGACAAACTTAACAAAGTTCGACAGAAACTTAACAAGGTACCGACAGAAATCATGCCCTACCGGTGCCGTTAATGTAAACTTGCCTATCCTTCTTAGAACTCTACATCAAATAGACGGTAACCTATGCTACTGTCAGACTCAAAGAAGCGGGCCATCTATTTCGTATGGCTATTAGAGAACTCAGCTACTGCTGCCAACCGATCTGACATTGGCTTCAATGGAATACATTGATTGACTATTGATTTCGGAGCAACGCGTTGCGCCTATCTACCAAGGGAAGAATGGAAGGCAGCCACGTTGTTTCTAGGTTACCCCCTCTTGGCCTACACTGATGGCTGCAAGACGGGGCTTAGCATAGGATCTGTTTACTATACCATTTTTCAAGCAGAGGTGATAGCCAAATTGAAATCAAAGCCGTATTCTTCCCTACCAACTCTTTCTAACTGCTGAAGCGACGGAGCAACGGGCGAGCAACGGAGCAACGGGCGAGCAACGGGATCAGGATCACTCTCCTCTAGGTTTCAGGTCACAACGACATAAAGGAACATAGCCAAGTTTAGATCAACCACCCTTCAAATATCTTCCATCTCAAAATTGACGCTGATCTCAACTCAGTTGAGTTCACTGCCCACATCCTTTTCTATAGCCCTATGAAGGTATGAATGTATGAATTCGACACAGCAGTTGGTGTTCACGCATTCAGCTACGCAAGCCGCTAGTGAATTGGATTAAGAGTGGTTCGTATTATATAAGGTGTATGAGAGAGGGGTTAGGCGCCACATAGTTTCTCTAAACTAAGGAGACAGTTTTTTTTCAAGTCTAGAGGCGAATTTAAATGTTATCTTTTGATAATGTTGCCTAACAGAGGGAGGATCGGTTAATATAACCAAGGGACAGATAAAAACAAAGAACAGTGTACTTAACGCGGCCTCGTTCATTACGAAGCTTGTTCTCGTTTTGTTCCAGGTTACTATGTCCTTTTTTCTAATTTTTTGTCGTAGTTGTCTTGTTGATAGAGAGGATAGTCATCTCGAGATTAATTCTTTTCCTTGTATCATGCTCTATTCAACTTTAGATAAAAATTGGAATAAACAAGAATTACGTCCAGACTTCTGACGCCTCTATAACAAATATTTGGGCCTTCATCCGGTTAAAAGGGAGTTGTTGTCTAGGATTCGTGGCAGCAGTCGTGGTCATAAATTACCATAAAAGTAGTTGGGCTGTGCCTAATTTTAACTTTAAGCATAGACAACTTTTTGGGGACGACACTTTCCCATTGAGGTTAACAGTTGCTTTTTATCAAACAATACTTGTTTAGGTTGAGCCATAGCATTTCTAATCTGTGTTTTGAACTGTCCGTGAAGTCCACTGTATCATGGCCGTCCAGCCTTAAGGGCTAACCATAATAGGCAGGGGCCAGCAGAAGCTTATGTCAGAACTGAACGAAATTCTCCCCTCTGTTTCAACGAACAGTCAAGGTACCCACAATGAACAGATGCAAGCAGAAGCAAGCAGAAGGAAAGGAACTGTCAAGTTGTTTTCCCACACCTTGGCTTTTTCGTTTTTGTTGAAATAAAAGCCATCTGCTTTATAATAGAGGCACTTATTGTGAATCCATATTTATTTTATCTTTTTTCTCTTCCCCAACCTCAAATGTCACTTGTCAAACATTCCGTCCGGAATGTCTTCTTCCAAGAAGACCTTCCGTCTGCTCTCATCAGTTAACGAGCATTTAACGAAACGTCGTATCTTCCCATTGTGGGCATATCATATGCTTTGCATGTAAGAAGACATTCCCCTCTGCTTGCTTCTGCTTGCTCCTGTCTATTATGGTTAGCCCTTTAGCTTTAGGATTGTCCGTTTAGCGTCCTACCATCACAACGGACTCTATTGATGTAATCCCTTTAAGGTTGAACCAAACAGTGTCACGGTTCTTCTCTTCACCATGGGAACGCCCGCAAGTTTCTTCAGCCATACGAAGAAAATTGAACTAAAAAAAAGCAGAGAAAGGATGGAGAGGTCCAGGTACATGTCTTGCACGTTACAACCTCAAATTTTGTTAATTAAAATCTTGCATAGACATTTTTTAATATCATTCAATCAGTGCTACTTCCCCCTAAAGAGTTGGTAATAAATATGGAGAAATAAAAAATTATAAAAATAATACTTTTTGATCTATTCCCCGTCTTATGGAGAATAGACGAGGTATCTTTAACGAATTTATCTAAGTTATAGTTAATAAACTATTAATTCAAATGCACATTGTCTACCAAGTTTTATGGTTCATCCATCACTTGTCTGTGATTCATTTCTATTGCCGACCACCTAGTGCTTAGAAAGGAATTTATAGCCAGCTACCTTCAAATATAAATCACTACTTAGTAAATATATCAGAAAGTAAAATTAAGTTCTATCTTTAGTATGAACATTTTGTGGACCATGAGTACAATATTTTATCTTTTCATAAATATTTGCTAAAGCTTTTGCTCTTATCAGGGGAGAAAAAAATAATCGCTACTCTCGTCTTGCGTAACAATGTTTTCTTGTTATTTTCGTTTTAATTATCTTTTTGTTCTAATCGTGCGAAGTTACTTGACAGTCTCAAGGCAATGACATTGTACCTGATTACTGGTACCTACTGGCGGTTGTGGAAAAAATAACATAAAGCTGCTTGGACGCGTTTATAAATATATTAAGCTTTATAAACAATCAAGATATTTTATTCACTGTGCAAAGTTTATGTAGCCATCTTCTGCAGCGTTTTTTTTTTGTTTATGTTAAGACGCAAGACATATGATGCAGTTCAAGTTGAAAGCCATGTCGGTTTCCTCATCTTCTGCTGCGTCATTGTTGAGTATAGAAATATTAAACATTTTTCGATAGAGGCTGTGATGCTCGTTGTGTGTCACGTTAAATTTTTAGACAGCTTACTAGATTGTCGAAGAATTAAGACTCGTCCTCGTAAGTGAAGCACTTCACTTGAGAAGTAGGATCACATTTCACGTGACGAATTAAAAGCTTCAGAAGCGATATCTTATACAAAAATTATTTCGTAGTAGGATAAACGTTTTTTTTTTTTATAATGGCATCTTGGGCATTTTTGAGGTTTCATCTCTGTTGGTCTATCCTTGTCCATGTCTAATTCTAGTCAATGGCTATCAATAGGGATTTGATATAGCCTGTATGGTAATTTGGTACTGATGTTGGTATAATGTGTGTCAAATTAAGTCAATATCTCTTACATATAGTAAAATAGGAGTTTGATCTATGTTTGTATTATGATTAAAACAAAGTGACTTCTGTTACCGGTGATGGAAAGAACAGAACTCAAGTAATGAACAAACTCTAACAGTGAGCCAACCGAGAGCATGTTAAATACAATCGGGTTCCTGCAGGAATGAGTATGGTCAGCAGTTATGCTCTTGCGATCACGCCTCTTTGGAATGGAATGATTGCCTTCCTTTTGACGTTTACGGTGTTATTTTAATTAGGCATTTTTAATTTCATATTCTTAAATCAACCTTAATGCAAGACAAAAAGGTTTATCTCGCTGGAGTACGTTAATTAATTAAAATAGATTGCTGGTTATATACAGACACGCTATCTATAAGCAAGGCAATGATAACACGAGAGGTGGGAAATTGTCTCGTTATTACTTGGCGGACCCCACAAGCGGACCAGTAGGAATGCAGTTAAGTGGGAAGGTTATGGTCCTACACTTCTGACCATAACGACGCCGGGATAAAAAGGAAAAGAAGAAGAAGATTACTTGTGGAGTTACTGGATGGCATGGGACTCGCATACAATTTACTAATTATGACGACTGTAAGCCTGGCGTGCCAATAGCAGTATTTCGTGCCTTATAAAAGGGATTATAAATACTCTTCTCTGGCTTAATGTTGCCATCTTCAAAACTGCTATGGATAATCGCTATAGGTCTCTCTTTTCACCCAGAAGGTTCATTCGACCAACGTACAGGTGATCATTTGAATCTTGAGCATGTCTTTTGGCAATAATAAAAAAAAATAATTTATTTTGAACCTTGAACAAAGTGTTTCAATCACTTTTGAATATGATATTGGAAAGTGATAGCCACCCTTTTTGTCCTCTTTTAAGACTTCCAGAGTCCGTGGTTTATTTTACATAAAAGTTCGTCCGCAAATAACTCCACAATAACCAATAACCGATAACGACCCACCTACATATATTTAATTTTCTTTAGCTCTTCCAGCGAATCCGAAATAATTGCCAATTTCTTTGCTCATTTCTTCAGCTAATCATTCACCGACCAGGATCTTCAATCCGACCACGACTATTTTCGATATTTGAAAGACTGACACCCGACGTCTGTTCTTTCACTGAACATAACAACATTATCAAACGTGCGTAGGTTTCGTGAAACGTTGGTCCAAAGAATTGGGAAATCATTATACATATGTACAGTACTTTCGTTAGGCTCATTCTCGAATATGTTAGTCAAGTCTGCTCCCCCACTTACGAATTCCATACTACTCGTATTGGAGCCATTCAACGTAGGTTCATCCATTTTGCCCTTCGTGGCCTTGCTAGGGCTAACCCCCTTAATTTGCCACCTTATACGGATCGCCTCGGATCGCCACCTTTCGATCTTCAATTCAAAAAGTTTAGTTTTAGAATTGCCCTATACCACAACCCTTCAAACTCTCTTGTTTGCCCCCTGTCACCTAGTTAATAAGTAAATTAAGTTATTTTTTTGTTAAGGCTTGCATTAAGCTAATAAAGTGCACCTGTGGAGCCGCCAGAATTAAAATTAAAAATTAAATTAAATTCAAATTAAAGAAAGACGTCTAGAGGCGTTAAGTTAGGTAATCTTGGAAGCCAGTCAAAATCACACTTTTCGAAATTAGGCCAGACATGACGCAATAAAGCGATCGTTGCTTGGGTTATGTGAGCTGTGCGTGGTCTTGTTAGTGCCATAAAGTAACGACTGTCACGTTATGGTCATGCAGAGGTTTTTCCCGAATTAATTGAGAGTTTTCATAGGAGTAGAACCGACAATTTTGTTTATTCATGGGTTCACTAATTCATTCATTCAAGAAATGAGCCTTATCGCTCATGACGATAATAACGACTTGATGTTGTCGGCCATCTCTGGACTCTGGCGTATACATCCTCAATGTTCTTGAACGGATAAAAACGTAGTGGAAAAATTTGTTATGGAATCAAAGAATCGCTATCAGAGAAGTTGCTGAAGATATTGGTACATCGATTGGCTCATGCCATGAACTTTTTTCAAATATTTTAGGCATGAAACGTGTGTAAGCGAAGTTTGTTCTGAAATTGTTAAATTTTGACCAAAAAAATTGTCGCATGAGCATCGCTCAGGAGTTGATGAATTACCTGAATGACGATCCCGATTTTCTGTTAAGAGTCATCACTGGTGACAAAACATTGGTACATGTATGGATATGACGTCGGAACCAAGACCGAAAAAAGGCCGCCAAGTTCGGTTAAACGTGAAACTTTTACGTTCACTGTTTTCATAGTGAGCAGCGGAATGCTTCTGCAAACTAGTTTAAAATTAGGTTCATAGGTGCAAATAAATTAAGGACAGTGTCTTTTGCTTGATCAGTTCTTCATTACCCAATTGCGCGTCGTATAAGGAAATACGCGTCCCAAAAAATGTTCACAAATGTATGAATGTGCACAAAAAATTCAGATTCTCTTTATAAATTAAATATTCTGGACGCCCTTAATTGACATTTCTGGCAGATCTTATCCGTTGTTTATTATATAATTATACACCGAACGAAATTCATATTGAATCGATATCTTTATCGAGCAAAAAAAAGGTCACAATGAATATAGAAGGCAAAGAGCAGAAGACAAACTTATTAGGAATGAGTCTGAAAACGCTTTCATAGGATTTGTCATTCAGTGAAATGAGAAATCATACCACTAAACAAGAACTTGAAAGCTCGGAACACACAAGTGGAGAAAAGGTCTCGGAAAACACTAAAACGAATTGTTTCAATTTTTAAGTCAATTAACAGAAACCTATATTATGGATTGACTTGCATTCAATATCCATTTGTTTTAAAAATGATACTCGTATAATATAAACGGTCTCCGCTGCTTCATTGATAGGAGTCAATCGACGAGATCCTATTTTATATGATTCTTTTGCATAAATAGGGCTGGATCTCAACAACGATTTAAATAAAGTGGTTCTCCATCTGGTAAATTATTGTTGGTTTGTTGGCACGATGCTGGTGGCCTTCCGCCAACTATTGAAAATAATGTCTTCGACTATTTTTTGCAAGAACTCCAAATCAAAATCCGATACAATGCTCATTGCGCTACCTCCACACGTCGTCCAGGTCCGTGGCATTAAACTTTTTTTTTTTTTTTTTTTTTTTTTTATAATTTGCGCGCGCAAAAGGGGTTATGACTACCCTTAAGTGTCCGGAATCAAGACACAGCACGGGCCGAAGGTATAGAGGGAGAAAGGGAGAGGAGGTACCTGTGCGCATTGGTCCTAAATGTCTGTGGATTATAGTGAGTAGGAAATATTGGGCTGGGAAGAGCAACAACAATAATCGTGTTGTGCGGCTGAAAAACGAATCTCTGAACTTAACTGTACGTCCGAAAGCAGGCTTAAGGGTGAACTGATGAGCATTCCTGGCAAGACGAGTATTGCGGGTGAATTCATGGAGGTGAGGAATGCAATTTGCTAACTCATTTGAGCAACGGTTGTTAAAATAGCGATAAAACAGTGACAAACAGTGACAGCGTTATACTCAAGCCTGGGGGCGGATGTAGGCCTTATAAATTGAAGCCAAATCGGAGGGGGTGAAATACATATTTCTTGCATCGTTTAAGGAAACCTAGACATTTTGCCACGTTTTGGGCGACTTCAAATATGTGATCATTCCAATTAAGTTTGGTATTGATACACATACCAAGGATGGAAAGTTTTTCGGTTTCGTCGACACAAGCGCCATTCATGGATAATGGCTGATTATTACGGATTCGCTTTAACGACAGTAGACAGCATTGAGTTTTAGAAGCATTGAATTCCACTCTATTATTTTTACCCGAATCGATTATACTGTCAAGATCGGAATTCAATGTGCTTAACATACGCTGCCGTTCCAGTTTTACGGCCGAAGAGCAGGGACGTGAGTCCTGGAACGAATATGAAAAGCTGCGAGTACTGTCATCGGCGAAGGAGTGGATTGGATTAGAAGTAACAGACAAGAGATCATTTATAAAAACGAGAAAGAGAGTCGGAGACAAAACAGAGCCTTGGAGGACACCAGCATTTATTTTGTGAATATCAGACTTGAACCCATCCAAAACAACTTGAATTGAACGGTTCGAAAGGTAATTTCTAATCCATAGAAGCAGAGATTTATCGATGCCATAAGCACGCATTTTCGATAAAAGAGCCTGATGCCAAACTCTGTCAAATGCTTTTAAAATATCAAGCGCAACGATCTTGCTTTCGCCTAAATTGTGCAAGGATTGGTTCCACTTTTCGGTGAGATATGCCATCAAATCACCAGTGGACCTGTTGCTGCGAAAACCGTATTGTCGGTCATTAACAAGCTTCCGCGATTCCAGATATTTCATAAGCTGACGGTTTATCAGCGTTTCCATGACCTTGGAAAGAAGGGATGTTAATGTTATGGGTCGGTAGGAGGAGGGAGACGAAGATTTGCCCTTTTTAGGGACGGGCTGGACAAATGCTGTTTTCCATCTACTGGGAAAGAGACCCGAAGAGTAGGACAGATGGAAAAGCTTACGCAGAGGTTTTATCAGCGCAGAAGAACACCTCTTCAGAATTATTTGGGCGTATACCATCCGGGCCAGCGGATTTGTGTACGTTGAGATCTTTTAGTACTCTTGCAACTGTACGAGTGCGGAAATGGATTTGTCCCATGGTGAAATCAACGCTCTCAAGTACAGGCGGAGACAATGTGGAATCTGGGAGCGTTGAGCTATACGCGAAATGCGCAGCAAGCAGATTGGCCTTGTCTAAAGAGCTGACAGCTCATTGTAATAGAGCGTGGGAATTGAAGACGAGTCTGAATTCTTTACGTTTTTCACGAACGACCAAAAGTTTTTGCTACCCTTGGGACATTGTAGCACGTTCTGCCTCAACTTTTGTTCGTGGAAGAATTTTACACGTCTAATTAATGCATTGCAGTAATTTCTGGCCCGTTTAAATTTTTTCCGATTTTCCTCAGTAGGGTTGTTTTGTAGTTCCGAAAATTCAACTCTCTCAACCTGATGGCCTCTTTACAGCTCGAGTCATACCACGCATTTTCTTTGGGTTTGATACTCTTCGCTCTGTGAGGAATGAAGGATCTCATACCCAGCAAAAGAATGTTCGCGATCATATCAGCAGCGGCATCCACGTCACTATCGAGGAAACATAGTGACCAGTTAAAATTCCTAAAAAAGTCGTTAAGGCCGCTCCAATTAGTTTTCTCGTATAGCCATACTGTTCTTTTAGGAATTTATTCTCTAACTGTGTGGGGTGAAGACGAGAAATTAGCTGATACGACACAGTGGTCAGACGAGCCTAGGGGCGACAATATGGCAATTGGTATTTGTCAGAATGAGATGTGAGAAATAGGTCCAAGGTGTTGGCGGAATGATCTGCAATGTCAGGTATTCGTGTAGGCTCATTTACTAGCTGGGTCAGATTATTTACCTCAGCAAAGATCTGTACGTACCGTCCTTCGGGTGTTGTCTGGCATGAATGTCGAAACCAATTAGAATGGTGTACATTGAAATCGCCCGCAATGGCAATCTCAGTGTGAGGATGTAGGGATACAATTCTTGTGATGGAGTCGGATAGCATATCGAACTCATTGAAAGTTGAATTGCTATCCAGGTTTTGACTTCTATAAATAAAACAGTAGTGATTAAATGCTTACGGATATGGATTTTTAGCCACAGAAAATTAAATTCCGAATTGGAACAGTGGCCGAATTGTGGCTAAAGTTGGTAAGCTACATCACTACGAATATAAAGGGCGAGACCGCGGTGGAGAAAGAAAAGGGGCACCAAGCTATATCCAGGCAGGTTCAAATCCGATAAATCTCTCCTACCTGTGTTTCACTCAGTGCCAAGATAGCTGGTGAAGGTGAACGTATACAGCGAAGAGATTCGTTCTAAGGCCACGAATATTACTCACATCAACTCTAAAATTTTCCATAGCACAAAACACAGACACCAAAGGAACCAACTCCGACGTCTGAAAGGTGGTAAAGCAGAATTGAGAAGTGCAAATTTTAAGTAGCTTCCCAACATCAAATCGATGAAGGTGTTATGCCCATACACCGATTAGAGTTGGTCCATCAACAATTTGCACTTTTGATTCCCCTACGTCAGATGCTAAGCACTCTCGGTCATTGCACTGGCCCGTCTGATGAAATCAAACGGGAGTTGCGACCGAGAATGCACAGCCGTGGCTTGTGGAGCAAGGGACGAGAGGGAGCGGGTCGGATGCACTCGATCCGAATCATTTCACTGCACTTGTTTGCACTTGTTATTGTTTTTTTTTTTTAAGCACTTCGCACTCGCGAGGGGGTGGCGGGTTCGCGGAAAAAAAAACAAAGCAGAACGAAAAACAGAGACTAGTGCACGCGTCGGAGGATGGCACGGTACTTAAACTGAGATCAGTTATAAGGACCCGATACCGTTCCGAATCCGAATGGTCATCATATGGTCATTCTCGTTTCCGAATATCCATGCCCCAATGATTATTATTACTATTTTCATTATAATCATTATTATTAACAGGCGTTTGGAACTCGAAAGTTGCGTGTTCTGTACATGCTCCGTTCCATCTCTTCTAGACTCATCTTCATATTGTCCTCGCATCTATGCTGCGGCCATCCTGGCAGTGTTTTTTCCTCGGGTTCCCCACTCATTATTCTTTGAATGAATAATCTAATCGTCAACTGTCTATTCGCTATACAAACAATGCTTGCGGCTGAATAAAGTTCCTTGAATCCTTGATTGTGTTGTCCAAAACGAGTTCCCTATTATTGTTGCGGATAAACCTTGATCTGGCCTTTTACCCTTTTCGTAGAACGTTTACATGCACTGCTCTCATATTTTTGACTATACATCTTTCCTGAATTTTTCAGAGGACAAGGACGTCATGAGATTTTACTTTTCCCTTGCATTAGGAAAAGGCCTACTTTGGGAGCTTAGCCTTGTTTGCATTCCACTGCTGCCTTTACAATACTTTTTTTTGTTGACCCTATTGCTATACCTTCATCGTTTGTTTCGATGTCATTCCTTGGCCTCTAATAGAATTGCCCCAATATCCACATCAAACAGTAAGTTCCTTTGGATGGAGTGGATACTTGATACTGCTGTGAACCGCCTTTTCTTCAAACGCGGCAATTTCCTTGTTCACTGTGCTATTCAACTCATACATTTTCTTTTTGGTTTCGGAGACGATTTGTTTTGGATTAATTTCACACTGCTCCAGTGCCCAATTAGCGAATGTACGATGATCCCAATGATCCAAGGGTTTTAATTCGTGTGTTAAAATTCGCCAAGTTAAGGTTACAGAAAGAGGAGGAATCGAGAGGTTTGGGTCTTCAGCCATATTTTTAACAACAGTAGAAAGATTATGACTCGACGATTGCTCGATCAATAACCGAATTGAATTTCGTCATAATTCCTTGAATTGCTTACTAGGATGGACAGTCATTTTGGCCTAAATATTTCATAGCTCACGAAAAGTTAATCGAACTTAAATTTTCGTAATGTATTCTAATAATTCCGATGGGCTGTTAAATGATGCAGCGCATTAGGTTGACTATGACAGAATGCAAATGTCAGAGTAATAATAAGTATGTCAAAGCAATTGAAAAACCCGATGGAATATACTAAATTTCAGGAGGGCATTTCCAGTTCTAGATCCTAAATTCCCTATCATGTCCATTAAAGAATCTTAATCTGATTCTAGACCTCGCACAGAAGCAATTGATACTCTAAGTTATCAGTGCGCTAAGCCCTAACAATGATGTTCTTTTCATTTCTTACTGAACTGGATGTGAAGGACATCACCACTATGAAACGTTATCTGTCCTTGCCGCCTGTACTAATAACAATATTACAATCAAGTTGCAATCTCTCCAAATACTCAATCATTCACTTACTAAACTCACGAAATTGGAATTTGGAAATTATACAACGAAAGTTCGTTGAATAAAAATAGAAACATTTCCGCGAGCAATTTTAATTTGAACTTGTTACTATTTACAAAACAACCGAATTACTCATCAAAGTGTTTACATCTGTCGGCGACCTATTGTATGTCCTTCAATCAGACACATTCCTCAATCAAGTTTTCCAATCTTATTCCAAAAGCTATTTAAAAAACCTGCGTGTCCTTCACTTTGACTTTGCTGACGAACAGTTTACGAAATCTACTTGCCAGAATTATGCGACACGTTCTCGCACCCACGAGAAATGACACCAAAGACTACGGAGACAATAGCATCCAACGGAGCAAAGCACGTCATATCCGAATGCTTTCCGGTGTGCGGACGTGATATGTGTATTTCGCAGCTTATCCATTCGAGAGGCTATTGTCTTTTTGCTGAATGGTGCTCTAATGAGCGCCAGTCTGTGGGTAGATCACGCATTGAAACTGCATATAAGGAAGCATTTTGAATTGAAATTGATGGCAGAACAGTTGCACCGAGTTCAGTGTCTAATTTGTTGCAAGTGTGAGTTGCAACTTTAATTGCTTTAGGCATCATAAGAGGCTGTTAATTAGTTGAAATGAACTGAAAACAGGAAATGCAGATTAAATCGGACGCGTTATGCTTGGTTATGAGCGATATAATGTACAAATGTTCTTCTCGATATTTGATGTCCATTTGCTGGGTAGTGCCTACTGGTGCGTTCAACATCTTGGAAAGTAATTAAGCTGCTTGTAACCACCAAAGGTATTGCCAATTCACATAATTTGTTTGTACATCTTTCGTTTTGCAAGCATTTAGCGCCAGTCCCATTTTAGCCGGTTCAGTTTCAAAGTCATTCATAGACGTTCCACTGCATCTTCAACAACTTCAATATCACCCGCTTTAGATATCAGTTGAGCGGACTTGCAATACTATATATCATTCCCCTTGTGTTGACCAGCGATTTCTGGACAGTGTTTTACAAGATAAACAACATGGCACCGTGTCTCAGGCTTTTAATGACATAATGAGTGTCAGTTATCCGTCATCCTAGATAACCTAAGTTTGGCAGCCACTTCAAATTAAACATAGTATTGTATAGCTCGCTTGTATATAGCCGATTGCCGATTTGGATTTGGTCAATGGTAGACGTCTCGGGCCTGAAACCATGCTGATATGGGACGTTCAGTTTATTTACAAATGGTTTCAGGCTACCGCACAAAATAACAGAAAAGATCTTGTAGAGTTTTTCTTTTCGTTGCATGGTTTTTGTCACACAACCTGGACGGTTTGCGGTTGGTTGCAGATGGTTTTTGTCGAAGATGTTCGTTTACTACTCTCCGGGGGTGGTTGTCCTAAATAGGATTCTACAGATTCAACTGAATTGATTGGTTGTAGTTCACAGTATTTATTTTTTGTTTTCATGTCATTAATTGGAAATGCACCCATAGAGTATGAATTTTGGCATTTTCAACATTTTTTTGATCATCTATCATTCAAAACTGATGTTGTTGCTCAGTTTTTTCATATAGGAATTGTTCTTGACTATGGACAGACTTGAACTACTGACATTCCGCTCAACAGTCGGTGATGATTACCATTGCACCACGACCACCCCAAATATCCCGAGATGAGTGAGCATGCTTATCACCAGGCCGTTGGTGTTAAACAGCCTAGTCTTCAATATCGTCTACGAACCAAATCATCCATACCTGACATTGCATCCCTGATATGTTTGTTTTATTTCTCAAAAGCAGAAGCATTTCTCCAACTTAACGATCGTACTCTTTCTTTCTTTCCCTGAAGACATCATATCTTTTCTCTTTTCTGCCCACAAAATTCTCTAGAAGCTCTCGTTTTACCATGGAGTGCAGCCGTGTATGCATTCTGCTTCGCTGCACTTATACCCGGCAGCATCTCCAGTCGAGTTCTACGGGCTCCTTAGGCGATGTACGGGTTTGTGACGATTTGAGGGAGATACAACAGCAAAGGCTCTGACGGTCTCTTGCCTTTGTACTTTTTCGATGCCAAATGTTAATGGTCTGGCTCGACTTCATTGTGTCTGAGATATTCATAATCACATCTTGGCTGCAGATTCCTCGGAAATTGTAGACTGCAACCAAACAAGCGTTGTCGTCTCTTCTTCTAGAGGCATTCACGTATTAGTATAATACGTTCCATCACATTTCCTGGATGGCGGTGATGTCTGCTTTGTACCGTCTGGGACAATTTTCAGAAAATAAATATTCTATCCCATCTCTACTAGATCCATCCTTATATTGTATTCCCGTTCGCGGTATGGCCTTCCTGGCGATCTTTTTTCTACGAGTTTTTGACTTATTTTCCATTTGACTGTTCGTCCACTGTCCACTCGTTCCATGTGCTCTGCCCATTTTATTTCTCGCGACTTTATTACTCAAACAATGCTTGGTTTCTCTCCATCGCCTGTTTTTTCGTCCAATACATCATTAAGATTAAGATCTTATTTTCAAAGACCCGAAGTCTGTTTTCTTCCTTCTTTGTCAGAGACCTAGCCCAAAGAAGGGGTACAATAGATCTTTATGGTCGCAGTTATAGTGTCTTCACGTGACACACTCCGAGTTCTTTATTTCGAAATAGTCAGAGACCAGGTTTTTCATCTGTAAAGTGTCACTGGCATAATTATTGTTCTATAAATACGAATTTTGAAATTGCGGGACAAAGGAGCTATTTTAAGAGCTATTACATGTTTGAAGACAAACTGGTAGTCTTCGATTATTTTCCTTAGCGTATAAGGGCAGTCTCTTTAAGAAAACATTTGACAGCATCTTGTAACAATTTGATAGCTGCGATATGCATCGGTTCGGTCACCCTTCTTAAATACGGGAATGATAGCCGAGTTCTGCAATCTTGTGATGAGTCCATGTAACTTCTCTGTTAATTCTTCTCCTGCATATTTTATTAATATTGATGGTATTAGGTCGACTCTTGCGGCATTGTTTTCAAGTCAATTCTGCTGTTGTTGTTCTCCTGTACATTAAGCAGTTAATCGAAATATTTCCTCAATTGAGCAGAAAAGAAATTTATCGGAAACGATATTCTCATTATTGTTGTGTATAAATCCTGATCTAGCTTAATATTTTTGTTCGTACAGTGTTTTTCTCTGCATACATATATGCTTCCTAAATTTTAGCAAACTTTTTTCTTTGCCATTGTCTTTTATTACACTAGAGGATCCGCCCGTGATGTTTTAAAAAATTTGAAAACTTAGAACGTCGCGGGTTTTTACTTTTTCCTCGCATTCTTCGTCGATCCAAGGCTTGGCTTTGGGAGTCTCGCAAGACCTAGTTTGTTTCCCGCTGCTTCTTTTACAACATCTTTTATTGTTGATCATACTGCTTCTACCTGTCTTGCTGCGTCGTTAGTGTGCATGCGATCTAGTAGGGTACATCGGTTATTATATTCGCCCTCTAACTTTTCAATCCGCTTCTCCTTCACATCTAGTAGTGTCATCCATCTATCAAAAAATTATGAAACTGGTTGTACTTTACTCGACCCTTTTCGATCCTCTTGTGTTTGAATGATGTAGTTTTCGCGGTCATATTTTTTTGAGCTGGCGAAACTTATTTTCCTAAAACCATTATCGTTTAATGAGGCATTTAGATTTTCTTCTCCTATTGTTGGCCTATACATCGCTTCTTTTCCTATTTTCGTGTTGAAATCATTGAGTGTGACGTTTATGTCGAAGAATGAGAAATTGTCAAATATTTCATCCATTGCTTCGTAAAATGCGCTCTTTATCTCTTCGTCATTATCCTAAAATTGTAGGTTCAAAAGTACATACAATTGTTATAGCTCCGGATCCCGGAGCCATCCATATTTGGTCGTAGAAAAATGCTATATCAATTACGTTCTTAACAATTTCCTTACTGATAAGCTGTTCCAAAATTGTGGCTGTTCGTACCGCCATGGAAATATGGGATACCCCCTCGCAGCCCAAGCGGAGTCCGAGAGAGACGGACTGGGTACGGTTTAGAGAGGAGCTTGAGAAATCCACTCAAGCCCTACCTAAACTCGCAATAAAACAATTGGTGGAGGATGCCGTTCATTCGCATGTCCTGTCAGAAAACCTGCATGGTGAAATGCTGAGCTCCAATGTCTTCGCAGGGAAGCCAGAAGTCTTCTGAATAGATCGCTTTAATCAAAGAATATCGATCGAAGCAGAAAGAATATAAGAAGCTTATTCGTATATATGTATATAACCAGCAAGTTCGTTAATGTTCTCAAGCGAGGAAAATCGACACAGCTGGATGTACTCAGAAAATCCCAGCGGCGCTAAATGTGACGATGGGCTGACGGTTGATCCTCTTGAGACTGATGTCGTTCTCTTCACGAGAAGAAGGAAAAATACTGGCAGGACCCAGCTGGTGCTAAAAGACATTCCCATTACAATATCCAAGCAACTTAAGTGCCTGGGAGTCATAGCAGGCTTCTTGGGTCAAAGCATGTTGAGTCCAAAACCACTAAAGCGCTGTAAGCTTTTTGGCAATGCAAAGGTGCCTTGGGCAAAACATAGGGTTTATCGCCGAAAAAGGTCTTCTAGATCTTGACGGCAATGATAAGACCGATAATCTCATATGCATCGGTTGTTTGATGGAACTGGCTAACACGCAAACACGTTGTGGCCTCTTTCACCAAACTCCAAAGAGCGGTCTGTCCCAGCTGCACGGGGGCTTTCCCCAGCACACCGGATGCTGCTCTAGATGCTATGATGAATCTTCCGCCCCTTGACAAATATATCATGGCACTGAAAGCCATGTCTCGCCTAATGTCTCTGACACCTGCCATCCTACTGCGCTGTCACATTTCCATGGCGTCAGGACTGGCTTGGGCCAGACACTGAACCTGGAATGGTCTGTCTTCGCATTTTCACAGATGGCTCAAGGACTGGGTAGATGTCCGGCGCTGGAATTTTCTTTGAGCGCGAAAACATTCGACTGCATTTCACATTTGAAAAATATGCGTCTGTCTTTCAATCAGAGATTTTTGCAATCCTAATGGCCAAGCACTATGTTGTGAAGCATAAGTAGAAGGGAAAAGCATATGCGTCTGCAGTGAAAGCCAAGCTGCACTCAAAGCTGTGTCCAACCCTCTATCTAGTTCCAAATTAGTGTATGAACTCAAGACCTTTTTGAACAAGCTCGGAAGACTAAATTCACTAAGGCTTTTATGGGTCCCAGGTGACTCTGGTACCCCAGGAAATGAGATCTTTGATTAACTCGCTATAAGGGGCTCAGAGGAGAGTTTCTCAGAACCCGCTATAGGTCTACTTGCTTACACGATAAAATCCTACATCTCCGATTGAGTCTTTAATGCACACAATCGTAGATGGAGGGACTATCCAGGATGCAGGATGAACAAGCGCGTCGAACCCGGCGCCGAGGTTGTGTGCCGAATCTCTTAGCTCTACATCACTGAAGCATCTCCTCACTTTTTTTTAGTAAAAGTCTCCAACAAAAAAAAAAGTGATTGTTGGGTAAAAAATAACCTTTCCGTTCTTTCGTAAACAAGATGGCTTGAAAAAAAAAACCACTAACTATAATTTTCCATCTGTTACAAAAATCTAAAATAGTATTTAGACTGGTTTTAATTATAGAACCACCAAGTACATTGGATGAATTAATACATGTATCGTGGGCAAACATAGCAGATTCGCAGTGAGTAAGTGATGGAAAGTCGGACGTGTACAAATTCAACAAGATGGGTCCAAGCACAGTTCCTTGGCGAGCTCCTGCAAGAATGGTTTTGTCAGAGCATAAGGTGTTGTTTACAGCACAAAAACACAAAAAATCAAGGAAGCTTTTAACTATTTTTGTTAAGTACACTGGGAATTCGTTCAATACAATTTTAGACTGTCATACCAGGGGGTGTCAATATAAAGAGGTACAACCCCTGTCGATTTCCTGGAACAGGAATGAAACATCAACCCAATAGTTGAGGAGGGAAAATGTCTTTTTCAATATTTTTCCGGTTTTGATTAAAAATGGTTTTGGTTTTTCTGAATAGCTTACTTAGTGAATTGAGTAGACTTATTGATCTTGGTTTGTAGGTCGACTGGGTTTCAATATTGAAATTATTTTCAATGCATGAATTAAATATAAGAATTATAAATTCTATAGCGACTGTGAGTAATTGCTTGATGAAAATGTTTGGTACATTATCAACACCGAGAGACTTTCGATTTTCCAGATTATGAACTAAACCCATAACGTAACTCATGCGTTACGTACATGTTTTATTGTAAACTTACTGGCGTTGACATTAAATGAGAAAAAGCGTTTTCTACTAGAGTTCTCGAGGGCCTGCTTCTCATTCCGCTTTCTTAATGCTAGCCCTTGATGAAGCAGGGACATCAACTAACGAAGGGATAACTCTGCTTTTATTTTTAATGATTTTTAAATATTCCAAAAAGGTTTGTTGCACTTGTCAAGATTTTGGAATTTTGTGTTCTGTCGAATATAACGAACTTTTTGGCAATAAGGGATAAGGATGTGCCCTACCTTCTACATAAGGTAGTAGTTTCCCCTATTACTTCGTCTACGTGGCGTTATTTTATCAAGTTAATATGTACATAAGCTGTCATCCAATAACAGGTGTCATTTTAAATTTTACGCCATTGTAAAACTGGATTTGGTTACCAAAGGATATTAACTTCTTTTTTGTGGGATGTGGATAACGTACATATTTTAGCAGCACGGCGTCACATGCCACAGTACTAATGAAATAATGGCTTTATAGTGCGCCAAAGTTTGTGTTTTTCAATTATCTAGCGATGAGAGTGTGGATGTAACACAACTAGACCTTACCTTTTGGGGCTGTGTCAAAGAGACAGTATGTGCATTACTGTCCATAGGTAGAAAATTAACAGATGATGTACTCGTATTTAACCATTATCTTAAGAGCACATACTTTATACCTATACTTGAATAAAAGTATCGCCAATTTTCTCAAAAAAGTTACATTTTTCTACTGATTTAAATGACACCTCCTTTTGTATGATTGTACAATATATACTCATACATACATATATCATATATTGAACCATATAATGAACTCAATAATTTCAGAAATGTGTTTGCATAGAAGTTAATCAATTTTTTTTTCTTTCAGATTCTTATCTCCATTCCACGTCGAGTACATATCTCAAAGAACATATAAAAAATTAAATTCCTTATTAGAAATGGATAGAAGAAATTTTGTAAATCCCTTCGGGCAACGTCCATGGTTGTTGAATAATGCCGCCGCTGCTCCTGCTGGACAGAGTAAAGGATTGAAGGGTATTATTGCTGGCGGTATAACTGGAGGCATTGAGATTTGTATCACATTTCCCACCGAATACGTTAAGACACAATTGCAATTGGACGAGAAAGGTAAGTGTAAAATAGGCTTTTTCAGAAACAGCCATTACGGTGGCAATTTTTTAACCCTTTTTCGGCTAGCCTTTTCACATTGAAAACTTTGCAATCTAGACATACATACTAGACAATACATACTAGACAATACATACATATGTATATTTAACGCTGGTAATAGAGTGCAAAAGTTCTCTGGGAAACATAGGGACAGAACAATTCGAAAAGCAATCTGAGGTTTTTTAGTTTAGTTTGTCTCCCTTCAGCAGTATTATCCTGAACAAGTTGTCTTGACGAATATGGAATTCAAGACTAAAACTGCCGATGCAGAAATTCCACTGTTCTTTGAACACGGGACAAGGAGGCTAGTTCTCACTCATATTCCTGTCTTGCTTACTTCAGTTTGGGGTGAATCTGGGTCTCAACCAATAAATCCCTTCAAGAGATGAGTTCTTTAGCCACTATTTTCAGGTCCGTTTTTAAATGTGTTCGCCCCCTTAGATTTTTGTCAACGCTGCTGCGCGTTCCTCGGGTTTGGAACAGAAGCTATTTCAGGTCGTTCAGTCGCTTGAACACCCGCCTAGATCAGTTTCGCTTTCCGTCAAAGCAAACAGGACCAAAAATTTTGTATTCGCTTTTTTAATGTTCCATGCCTACTCGTACATGTCGTTTTATGTTTGCTTATTGAGAGTGAACTCGACTTCTCAATTGACTCTTGAAGGTAAAGAAGCAGTGGCTGGCAAGTGTCATGATGCGATCTCAGTGCTGGTGTCATCTTCGCTTGTCAGTCGTGCGCCAAAGTAAAGGAAATTCGTGACAACTTTAAGGACAACTGGTAAAGTTAGTGTTCTGACCCGAACGGTTCTGAACTGTTCTAAACTCTTCTGGATTTTTCCGAACTGTTCTGGGGTGCTCGTCCATGACGCCAGCGTGCTCGATCATGACGCCGGCGTGCCCGTCCATGAAGCCTGCGTGCTCGCCCATGACAACAGCGTGCTCGATCATCACGCCCGCGTGCGTACTCATCACACCCGCATGCTCGATCATCACGCCAGCTGTTCCGAACTGTTCCGAACTGTTCTAGAGTGTCACCATCACGCCAGCGTACTCGATCATCACGCCAGCGTGCACGATCATCACGCCATCGTACTCGATCATCACGCCATCGTGCTCGATTATCATGCCATCGTGCTCGATCATCATGCCATCGTGCTCGATCATCACGCCAGCGTGCTCGATTATCACGCCAGCGTGCTCGATCATCACGCCTGCGTGC
Organism: Merodon equestris; assembly: GCA_958301585.1. Lineage (NCBI taxonomy): Eukaryota > Metazoa > Arthropoda > Insecta > Diptera > Syrphidae > Merodon > Merodon equestris. The sequence goes on from OY284413.1 coordinate 50,470,853, forward strand.
TCGATCATCACGCCAGCGTGCTCGATCATCACGCCAGCGTGATCAGCACCACCAGCATCACGATCGAGCACGCGGGCATCACGATCGAGCACGGGGGCATCACGATCGGGCACGCAGGCATCACGATCGAGCACCACCAGCATCACGATCGAGCACGCGGGCATCACGATCGAGCACCACCAGCATCACGATCGAGCACTACCAGGCATCACTACCATCACGATCGAGCATGCAGGCATCACGATCGAGCACGCGGGCATCACGATCGAGCACTACCAGCATCACGATCGAGCACTACCAGCATCACGATCGAGCACGAGGGCATCACGATCGAGCACTACCAGCATCACGATCGAGCACGCGGGCATCACGATCGATCACTGGGGCATCACGATCGATCACGGGGGCATCACGATTGATCACGGGGGCATCACGATCGATCACTGGGGCATCACGATCGAGCACGGGGCATCACGATCGAGCACGGGGCATCACGAGCGAGCACGAGGGCATCACGATCGAGCACTACCAGCATCACGATCGAGCACGCGGGCATCACGATCGATCACTAGGGCATCACGATCGATCACGGGGGCATCACGATTGATCACGGGGGCATCACGATCGATCACTGGGGCATCACGATCGAGCACGGGGCATCACGACCGATCCTGGGGCATCACGATCGAGCACCACCAGCATCACGATCGAGCACCACCAGCATCACGATCGAGCACCACCAGCATCACGATCGAGCACCACCAGCATCACGATCGAGCACGCGGGCATCACGATCGAGCACGGGGCACCACGATCGATCACTGGGGCATCACGATCGATCACTGGGGCATCACGATCGAGCACGAGAGCATCACGATCGAGCACGCGGGCATCACGATCGAGCACGCGGGCATCACGATCGAGCGCGGGGCATCACGATCGATCACTGGGGCATCACGATCGATCACTGGGGCATCACGATCGAGCACCACCAGCATCACGATCGAGCACGCGGGCATCACGATCGAGCACGGGGCATCACGATCGATCACTGAGGCATCACGATCGAGCACGAGAGCATCACGATCGAGCACGGGGGCATCACGATCGAGCACGCGGGCATCACGATCGAGCACGCGGGCATCACGATCGAGCACGGGGCATCACGATCGAGCACTACCAGCATCACGATCGAGCACAATCGATTACGGGGGCATCACGATCGAGCACGCGGGCATCACGATCGAGCACCACCAGCATCACGATCGAGCACTACCAGCATCACGATCGAGCACGAGGGCATCACGAGCGAGCACGAGGGCATCACGATCGAGCACTACCAGCATCACGATCGAGAACGAGGGCATCACGATCGAGCACTACCAGCATCACGATCGAGCACCACCAGCATCACGATCGAGCACGCGGGCATCACGATCGATCACTGGGGCATCACGATCGATCACGGGGGCATCACGATTGATCACTGGGGCATCACGATCGAGAACTGTTCTGAACTGTTCCGAACTGTTCTGGACTGTTCCGGACTGCTCCGAACTGTTCTCAACTGTTCTAACTGTTCCGGACTGTTCTGGGCTGTTTCGAACTGTTCTGGGCTGTTTCGAACTGTTCTGGACTGTTCCGAACTGTTCTGGACTGTTCCGAACTGTTCTGAACTGTTCCGAACTGTTCCGAACTGTTCCGAACTGTTCCGAACTGTTCCGAACTGTTCCGAACTGTTCCGAACTGTTCTGAACTGTTCCGAACTGTTCTGAACTGTTCCGAACTGTTCCGAACTGTTCTGAACTGTTCTGGACTGTTCCGAACTGTTCTGGACTGTTCCGAACTGTTCCGAACTGTTCTGAACTGTTCTGGACTGTTCCGAACTGTTCCGAACTGTTCTGAACTGTTCCGAACTGTTCTGAGCTGTTCTGAACTGTTCCGAACTGTTCCGAACTGTTCTGAACTGTTCTGAACTGTTCCGAACTGTTCTGAACTGTTCTGAACTGTTCCGAACTGTTCTGAATTGTTCCGAACTGTTCTGGACTGTTCCGAACTGTTCCGAACTGTTCTGGACTGTTCCGAACTGTTCCGAACTGTTCTGGACTGTTCCGAACTGTTCTGGACTGTTCCGAACTGTTCCGGACTGTTCCGAACTGTTCTGGACTGTTCCGAACTGTTCTGGACTGTTCCGAACTGTTCTGAACTGTTCCGAACTGTTCCGAACTGTTCCGAACTGTTCTGGACTGTTCCGAACTGTTCTGGAGTGTCATCATCACGCCATCGTGCACGACCATCACGCCAGCTGTTCCGAACTGTTCCGAACTGTTCCGAACTGTTCTGGACTGTTCCGAACTGTTCCGAACTGTTCTGGACTGTTCCGAACTGTTCCGAACTGTTCTAGACTGTTCTAGACTGTTCCGAACTGTTCTGGACTGTTCTGGACTGTTCTGGACTGTTCCGAACTGTTCTGGAGTGTCATCATCACGCCATCGTGCACGACCATCACGCCAGCGTACTCGATCATCACGCCAGCGTGCACGATCATCACGCCATCGTGCTCGATCATCACGCCAGCGTGCTCGATCATCACGCCAGCGTGCTCGATCATCACGCCAGCGTGCTCGGTCATCACGCCAGCGTGCTCGATCATCACCCCAGCGTGCTCGGTCATCACGCCAGCGTGCCCGATCATCTCGCCAGCGTGCTCGATCATCACGCCAGCGTGCTCGGTCATCACGCCAGCGTGCTCGGTCATCACGCCAGCGTGCTCGGTTATCACGCCAGCGTGCTCGATCATCACGCCAGCGTGCTCGGTCATCACGCCAGCGTGCTCGATCATCACCCCAGCGTGCTCGGTCATCACGCCAGCGGGCATGATCGAGCATGCAGGCATCACGATCGAGCACCACCAGCATCACGATCGAGCACGGGGCATAACGATCGATCACTGGGGCATCACGATCGATCACTGGGGCCATCACGATCGAGCACCACCAGCATCACGAACTAGCACGCGGGCATCACGATCGAGCACGGGGCATCACGACCGATCACTGGGGCATCACGATCGATCACTGGGGCATCACGATCGAGCACGAGAGCATCACGATCGAGCACGGTGGCATCACGATCGAGCACACGGGCATCACGATCGAGCACTACCAGCATCACGATCGAGCACTACCAGCATCACGATCGAGCACAATCGATTACGGGGGCATCACGATCGAGCACGCGGGCATCACGATCGAGCACCACCAGCATCACGATCGAGCACTACCAGCATCACGATCGAGCACGCGGGCATCACGATCGAGCACCACCAGCATCACAATCGAGCACCACCAGCATCACGATCGAGCACTACCAGCATCACGATCGAGCACGAGGGCATCACGAGCGAGCACGAGGGCATCACGATCGAGCACTACCAGCATCACGATCGAGAACGAGGGCATCACGATTGATCACGGGGGCATCACGATCGAGCACGAGAGCATCACGATCGAGCACGAGAGCATCACGATCGAGCACGAGAGCATCACGATCGAGCACGCGGGCATCACGATCGAGCACGCGGGCATCACGATCGAGCACGCGGGCATCACGATCGAGCACGGGGCACCACGATCGATCACTGTGGCATCACGATCGATCACTGGGGCATCACGATCGAGCACGAGGGCATCACGATCGAGCACGCGGGCATCACGATCGAGCACGCGGGCATCACGATCGAGCACGGGGCATCACGATCGATCACTGGGGCATCACGATCGAGCACGAGAGCATCACGATCGAGCACGGGGGCATCACGATCGAGCACGCGGGCATCACGATCGAGCACGCGGGCATCACGATCGAGCACGGGGCATCACGATCGAGCACTACCAGCATCACGATCGAGCACAATCGATTACGGGGGCATCACGATCGAGCACGCGGGCATCACGATCGAGCACCACCAGCATCACGATCGAGCACTACCAGCATCACGATCGAGCACGAGGGCATCACGAGCGAGCACGAGGGCATCACGATCGAGCACTACCAGCATCACGATCGAGAACGAGGGCATCACGATCGAGCACTACCAGCATCACGATCGAGCACCACCAGCATCACGATCGAGCACGCGGGCATCACGATCGATCACTGGGGCATCACGATCGATCACGGGGGCATCACGATTGATCACTGGGGCATCACGATCGAGAACTGTTCTGAACTGTTCCGAACTGTTCTGGACTGTTCCGGACTGTTCCGAACTGTTCTCAACTGTTCTAACTGTTCCGGACTGCTCCGGACTGTTCCGAACTGTTCTGGGCTGTTTCGAACTGTTCTGGACTGTTCCGAACTGTTCTGGACTGTTCCGAACTGTTCTGAACTGTTCCGAACTGTTCCGAACTGTTCCGAACTGTTCCGAACTGTTCCGAACTGTTCCGAACTGTTCCGAACTGTTCCGAACTGTTCTGAACTGTTCCGAACTGTTCTGAACTGTTCCGAACTGTTCCGAACTGTTCTGAACTGTTCTGGACTGTTCCGAACTGTTCCGAACTGTTCTGAACTGTTCCGAACTGTTCCGAACTGTTCTGAACTGTTCCGAACTGTTCTGAGCTGTTCTGAACTGTTCCGAACTGTTCCGAACTGTTCTGAGCTGTTCTGAACTGTTCCGAACTGTTCCGAACTGTTCTGAACTGTTCTGAACTGTTCCGAACTGTTCTGAACTGTTCTGGACTGTTCCGAACTGTTCCGAACTGTTCTGGACTGTTCCGAACTGTTCCGAACTGTTCTGGACTGTTCCGAACTGTTCCGAACTGTTCTGGACTGTTCCGTACTGTTCTGGACTGTTCCGAACTGTTCTGAACTGTTCCGAACTGTTCCGAACTGTTCCGAACTGTTCTGGACTGTTCCGAACTGTTCTGGAGTGTCATCATCACGCCATCGTGCACGACCATCACGCCAGCTGTTCCGAACTGTTCCGAACTGTTCCGAACTGTTCCGAACTGTTCCGAACTGTTCTGGACTGTTCCGAACTGTTCCGAACTGTTCCGAACTGTTCTGGACTGTTCCGAACTGTTCCGAACTGTTCCGAACTGTTCTAGACTGTTCCGAACTGTTCTGGACTGTTCTGGACTGTTCCGAACTGTTCTGGAGTGTCATCATCACGCCATCGTGCACGACCATCACGCCAGCGTACTCGATCATCACGCCAGCGTGCACGATCATCACGCCATCGTGCTCGATCATCACGCCATCGTGCACGACCATCACGCCAGCGTACTCGATCATCACGCCAGCGTGCACGATCATCACGCCATCGTGCTCGATCATCACGCCAGCGTGCTCGATCATCACGCCAGCGTGCTCGATCATCACGCCAGCGTGCTCGGTCATCACGCCAGCGTGCTCGGTTATCACGCCAGCGTGCTCGATCATCACGCCAGCGTGCTCGGTCATCACGCCAGCGTGCTCGATCATCACCCCAGCGTGCTCGGTCATCACGCCAGCGTACTCGATCATCACGCCAGCGTGCACGATCATCACGCCATCGTGCTCGATCATCACGCCAGCGTGCTCGATCATCACGCCAGCGTGCTCGATCATCACGCCAGCGTGCTCGGTCATCACGCCAGCGTGCTCGGTTATCACGCCAGCGTGCTCGATCATCACGCCAGCGTGCTCGGTCATCACGCCAGCGTGCTCGATCATCACCCCAGCGTGCTCGGTCATCACGCCAGCGTGCTCGATCATCTCGCCAGCGTGCTCGATCATCACGCCAGCGTGCTCGGTCATCACGCCAGCGGGCATGATCGAACATGCAGGCATCACGATCGAGCACCACCAGCATCACGATCGAGCACTACCAGCATCACGATCGAGCACGCGGGCATCACGATCGAGCACTACCAGGCATCACTACCATCACGATCGAGCACTACCAGGCATCACTACCATCACGATCGAGCATGCAGGCATCACGATCGAGCACTACCAGGCATCACTACCATCACGATCGAGCACTACCAGGCATCACTACCATCACGATCGAGCATGCAGGCATCACGATCGAGCACTACCAGCATCACGATCGAGCACCACCAGCATCACGATCGAGCACTACCAGCATCACGATCGATCACTGGGGCATCACGATCGGGCACGAGAGCATCACGATCGAGCACTACCAGCATCACGATCGAGCACTACCAGCATCACGATCGAGCACGCGGGCATCACGATCAATCACTGAGGCATCACGATCGATCACGGGGGCATCACGATTCATCACGGGGGCATCACGATCGAGCACGAGAGCATCACGATCGAGCACGAGAGCATCACGATCGAGCACGCGGGCATCACGATCGATCACTGGGCCATCACGATCTATCACTGGGGCATCACTATCGATCACTGGGGCATCACGATCGAGCACGAGAGCATCACGATCGAGCACGGGGCATCACGATTGATCACTGGGGCATCACGATCGAGAACTGTTCCGAACTGTTCTGGACTGTTCCGAACTGTTCTCAACTGTTCTAAACTGTTCCGGACTGTTCCGAACTGTTCTGGACTGCTCCGAACTGTTCCGAACTGTTCCGAACTGTTCCGAACTGTTCTGAACTGTTCCGAACTGTTCCGAACTGTTCCGAACTGTTCCGAACTGTTCCGAACTGTTCCGAACTGTTCTGGACTGTTCCGAACTGTTCTGGACTGTTCCGAACTGTTCCGAACTGTTCTGGACTGTTCCGAACTGTTCTGGACTGTTCCGAACTGTTCTCAACTGTTCTAAACTGTTGCGGACTGTTCCGAACTGTTCTGGACTGTTCCGAACTGTTCTGAACTGTTCTGAACTGTTCCGAACATGCTCGATCATCACGCCAGCGTGCTCGATCATCACGCCAGCGTGCTCGATCATCACGCCAGCGTGCTCGATCATCACGCTATCGTGCTCGATCATCATGCCAGCGTACTATGTATAGTAAAGTGAGCTGAAGTGATTAGACGTGTTTTTAAGCGCTCTATTTTTAAAGTGGTCTCCTAGTTTATAAAAGTGGAAGATTTGCCTAATAGCCAAACCAATTGTGAGTTATTGAAAAAAAAAAAAAAAAAAAAAAAAAACATTCATTATTTATAAATATAAAATTGTATTTATTTGGCGTAAATTCCCTCCCATTGTTCTTGACCTGCATACCCCGGTTCACATACACCATTACCCTCACAAACATGTTTGCATGCGGGCATTGCGGTGATAATCTCCCACACAATGGAGATTTTGCTACATGCATGATGTGCAACCGCAAGTTGCACTTCGAGTGCACGACGGTCACCGAGTGGAGAACTATGGGTGCGAGAAGAGATGCCTGGAAGTGCCAGATGTGTCGCAACATCGGAGATGACCAAAGTGCTGCTACAATGTCGCAAGCTCCAGAGACACAGGCAGCTAAAAGGATACGGCAAGCCAAAAGCCCAGAGGTCCCAGCAGGAAGTGCAGCTAACACCAGCCTAGCCACTAATAACTCTGCTGTCCTGGCAGAGATTCGGCTGCTGAGAGCACAAATGGGAGAAATCGCGGCAAGCTGTGAGTTCCTCGGCTCAAAATACGACGAATTGAACACCATTATGACTAAAAACAATAGTCTTTTGGAAACAATTACAAAGGAATTAAGTGAAATGAGAGACAGGAATAAAGAAAGAGACACAATCATAGAAAACATGCAATCACAAATAAATACAATGGAACAACAAATAATAAAGAACAATGTTGACATAAAAAACGTTCCACCCACGGCAAATGAAAATCTTAGCCAAATAGTTAAGAGCATAGTGAACCATGAAATTAAGGACACTGATATCACTGACATCTACAGAACTAAAACGAAAAATCCAGACAAATCATCCATAGTCGTGTCTTTCTCTTCAAATATATGTAAGACTGCCTTTATAAGGAAAGCACGCGCAACTCGTCCCGTCAAATCGACTGCAGTGATGCAAAAAGCCGGCATAGTCAGTGCAAAGGTTACTGACACAGTTGTTTATATCAACAATCAGCTGACGAGACAAAACAAACGTTTGCTTTGGATGGCAAAGGAGATGACAAGAGAAGAAAATTGGAAATTTGTTTGGGAGAATGCGGGAAAAATATTAGCACGAAGAAATGAGAGCACACAACCGATTATGATAACAACCGCAAATGACATCGACAAAATAAAAGGTATAAGTTAATAATACATGCTCAAAATGCAATCAAAAAAGACACACACAGCGGCTTAACCAAAATGGATAAAACAAACAGAAACAATGAATTATTAGTCAATGTAGATTGTAGGGTAATATATGGTTTTAACGGCATAGACATTAATGAATTAAAAAAAAGAAAATGTTGTTGCCTTTGTCTTAATATAAGATCACTTAGGAAAAACTGGAATAATTTTTGTATAAACGTAAATCAAATAATTAATTATTTAAAAATAATAGTCCTCGTAGAGACTAATATAAAAGATGAAGAAGAAAATTTCTACAAACTTGATGGTTTTGAGGTGGAATTTCTAAATCGTAATAAACGTAGAGGAGGAGGAATTTTGATGTTTATTCGTAATACGCTAAACTATACTCGTATGCCTTCAGAAAGCGCATCGTACGAAAAGATAAAGATTCGATTCTCAGAGGGAAACACCACTACAATTGTTGTTGGAGTATATAGGCCCCCAGGGTTTTGTAAAAAAGCCTTTATTGAAGAAATGAAAAACAGTTTAGGTCATTTTGGTAAAAACGAAGAAATAGTCATAATGGGTGACATGAATATTAATGTGAATGATTCCAATTCAAATTATGTGAGAGACTATTTGGAAATGTTAGCGTCGTTGGGGCTAATGAATATAATAACAGAATACACAAGAGTAGATCCAGGAAATGGAACAAAATCTGTAATTGATCATATTCTGTTAAACAGCACAGATGTGCAAATAAACTCCGCTGTAATTGAAAGCGACATCAGCGACCACTACCCAATCCTCTACTTTGGAGGTTTCCAAACAACAGCCGAGGACCAAACAGACAATGTTACATATGATACACATATGTATATCTAACGCGAAAGTTTCCAAGCTCATATGTGAAACCGACTGGGAGGAAATAATTAGTGCTGATGATGCAGATTTAATTTACCAAAAACTGGTGCATCAATTTGAAAATATTTACAAAAAAGCAACTGTCACCAAAATAAACAAGAATAAACGAAAGACAAAACCATGGATGACCAAGAATCTTCTCGTCGATTGCAAGCAGAGAGATGTACTATATAGAAGGTGGAAGAACAACGCGTTAAATAAAAGTTTCGAAGTCGAATACAAAGCATTCAGAAACAAACTCAACAAGGCCATATCAGAGGAGAAGGCACGTTTCTACAAGAACCAATTCGCCCAATGTAAAACGGACCCTCGTAAAACATGGGAATTAATAAACGAAATATTGGGGAGGAAAAAACTCAGCATTGATGAAGTGTTGACAAAAAATTTTCCAATCGAAGCGGGACCATTAACAAACGAATTTGCCCAAACTTTCACCACACAGGTAAAAAATATAATGCATCTCTGTTGTTCTAAGACTGCCGTTCACATAAACGCATCATTGGAAAGCTCCATATATGCTAAAGAAACAAATGTTAGTGAGATGAAGATCATTATAAAAGCGATGGCAGAAACCAAGTCACCAGGAATTGACGGCATTCGAGCAACTGATATTAAACGACATCCTGAAATCTTTGCTCCAATATTGTGCAAATTTGTAAATCTTAGCCTGGCACAAACAAAAATACCATCAACCCTAAAAACAGCTATAGTGAGGCCAATTTACAAAGGGAGCGATAAAAGTGACGTATGTAACTACCGGCCCATATCGATTCTACCAACGATTGAAAAATGCTTAGAAGACGTTATTTTGAAACGTTTACGCAGCTTTATTGAAAAACACGGTCTAATACATAAAAATCAGTACGGATTCCAGAAAAGCAAAAGCACAGGAAAACTTCTAGGGGAATTCACCAACTGTGTCAACGAAAGCCTAGACAAAAGTCATCATGTGTTGGTATTGTTCATGGACTTTAGTAAAGCCTTTGATACATTGATCCACTCGAAACTCTTAGAAGCGCTATATCGGATTGGAATACGAGGGGTAATGGCGAATTGGCTAAGAAATTACCTACAAAATCGACAGTTCCGCGTTAAGATAAATGGCGTATTAAGTGACGAGAAAAATGTACAATATGGAGTCCCACAAGGCTCAAAGCTTGGGCCACTCCTATTTATACTTTACACAAACGAACTATTACGTACGTTCAAAAACTCAATCCCTTTTGCCTTTGCTGATGACATCGCAATTGTAGTACGCCACAGACCTTTGGAAACTGCGATAACAATAATGCAGAGCGAGTTTAATATTGCAGTCAAATGGTGTCACGATAACGGACTAGTGATCAACGCCTCAAAAACTAAATGGATGCACATTCGAAGCTCTAAGTTCCCACCAGCACAAAGGTCGATATACTTAAGCAATGACGCATGCGGTGATACACAAAAACAATTAATCGAGATGGTTGATAGCTATAAGTATCTGGGTACTATCATTGATTGCCACTTTCTCTGGGATAAGCACATCAACAAGTTGCGAATGGACCTGAAAAAAGCCTTATATGCTCTAGCCCATTTACGATACCATGCAAATCCAACTGTCCTCAAACAAGTATACTATTCACTGGTAGAGTCTAAGCTACGATACGGTATACTTTCTTGGGGTAACGCAGCTGCAACACATATTCGAAAATTGCACGGGTTGCAAAACACCTTATTGAAGCAAATAAACCATGCTACACCACAGACAAGAAGTTTTAATGTACTAAAAGTAGAACATATCTACAAGATGTCTATAATTCTAGAGTACCATGATGACAACCGTTTCATACGACCCATTAACCATGAGGCAAACACCCGGCGACGTGCTCAAGGTATGCTTCAATTGCCTAGAAACTACAACACCTACGGAAGGCGGCAGCTGAAATACAGCGTTCCATCGACACTAAACGAAATACCTCGAAGCATTTTAAATATCGAAAACTTCAAAACAAGAAAGAAAATTATAAAAAAGTTTTTCTTAAATGAATTGTAAATGTATTATATATGAATTATTATTTGAGTTAAATGTTTGTACTTTTATTTAAAACTAGTTCACTTTTAAATATATTATTCAATATGTAAGATAAATAATCTTCTGCAGACAAGCATATGCTTCGCAGAAACTTATGTAAAATTCGAATACCGTCATGAATAATAAAATCAATGTAATCAATGTAATCAATGTACTCGATCATCAAGCCATCGTGCTCGATCATCACGCCAGCGTACTCGTTCATCACGCCATCGTGCTCGATTATCACGCCAGCGTACTCGATCATCATGCCATCGTGCTCGCCCATCACGCCATCGTGCTCGATCATCACGCCAGCGTACTCGTTCATCACGCCATCGTGCTCGATCATCACACCAGCGTACTCGATCATCACGCCATCGTGCTCGCCCATCACGCCATCGTGCTCGATCATCACGCCATCGTGCTCGATCATCATGCCATCGTGCTCGATCATCACGCCAGCGTACTCGATCATCACGCCCGTGTGCTCGATCATCACGCCATCGTGCTCGATCATCACGCCATCGTGCTCGATCATCACGCCAGCGTGCTCGATCATCACGCCATCTCGATGTCGATCTCGAATTTGATCTCGATGTCGATCTCGAATTTGATCTCGATGTCGATCTCGAATTTGATCTCGATGTCGATCTCGATGTCGATGTCGGTCTCGATCTCGATATCGTTTGTTCAGAACAGTTTATTTATACATATGTATTTAGTTTTGCCTTCAGACCCACTATAGCCGCTCTTACTGCTCCCAGAAGCGTTGTTGACTCACAGCTGGGCAGACGTGAAAAAGACCGCGCCTCTACTTTTGTTAAGAATGATTTTAAAGAAATAACAAGACATTGCTTCGTTCTCCTGCATTCTTTTTTAATTACAAATGCCTCGATTAGCATTGGTAAGAATGTCAAAACATGGCATGACTCTGCACAGCTCACCTATATGTATATTGTTTTAAAGTTGATGAAAGTTGGTATACCAGAAGTTCAAGATCCCTTACGGTACGTCTGGGTCTGAGATGATGACTTCCTGTACGCTGGCCTTTAATGCTTTGTTGGGGATCCTATCACGTGCAAGCGCTTTTTTTAAAAGCTTTTATTTAACTTGCAATGTACATACTAACATATGTATGTATGTATGTATGTTTGTTCGGGTGGAATCTTGCTATTCAATTTTGAAGCAGATATCTTAAACCGATTGGGCTGAAATTTTGCATACACGTTTAGTTTGGATGACAATACACGATCAGCTGTGTGACGTCATTCTAAATCCAATATGGCGGAGCATCCAAGATGGCGGAATAGTTCTTTTTTATGCACTTCTGCAATATGGGTATCAAATGAAAGGGCTTGTCGAGAATAATTAGAAAAATATTCTGACATCACTCTTAATCCAATATGGCGGACTTTTGAAGTTTTTTTATGATTTCCTATATGAAAGGGTTCGCTGAGAATAAAAATGCAGGTTAAAAAAAAAGATTGTGATTATAAGCTCCGTTGCTCTAATCCACCTGAAATTTGCTGTGTGTGATTTGGCGAGATGGGCGTCATTAGCATTGGTCTGCAACCTGTCTAGGAGAAGGACAACTCTAAAATCAAACCCGGAACTGCGTTTCGCCAGGCACAAGTAAGCTATAAGTGGCGCATTCTTCCAAACACCCAAGTCAAGGTGAGGCTGTGCCGAGGACTGAGTGGAATCGGGGTGTAATATGATGCCGTGAACGTACCACCTCAGGGCACCTGGGCGTACCCTGTTGTATATTAGCTCTTACCCTTCTAAACGGAGCTCTGGGAGGGTCGACGAATATTTCTTCGGTACTCGTGGGAACAAAATGGGAAAAACAGAAACATCAACACAAAGGAAGAGAAGGCTGGAGAAAAAGAAACTAAAACGGCAAGAAAAATTTGCCAACGAAGACTATGACGCAAAACGTCAAAGACTCAACAAAAGGCGTGATCAGGACAATAGCGAAACACATACTCAACGACAGTTAAAACTTAAGCAGCTATGTTACCATGGAGGAACCACACAAGATTTGACTTTATAGGCTAGAACTGAAGTCGCGTCAACTGTCTAACTCAAAATACAGTCAAGGAAGAAGCTCTGAAGCCGAGAAGCGGGATCGACCATAAGCACTAATGTCAAATTACGTACAATTTTCAAATTTCTGTACGTGCTAACTTTGCGGCCTCGGGCAGCTATGTTACCATGGAGGAATCACACAAGATTTGACTTTATAGGCTAGAACTGAAGTCGCGCCCACTGCTTAACTCAAAATACAGTCAAGAAAGTAGCTCTGAAGCCGAGAAACGGCATCGACCATAAGCACTACCGTGAAATTACGTACAATTTTCAAATTTCTTGTACTTGCTAAATTTGCGGCCTCGGGCAGATATGTTACCATGGGGAAACCACACAAGATTTGACTTTATAGGATAGAACTGAAGTCGCGTCAACTGTTTAACTCAAAATACAGTCAAGAAAGTAGCTCTGAAGCCGAGAAACGGGAACGACCATAAGCACTACCGTGAAATTACGTACAATTTTCAAATTTCTTGTACTTGCTATCTTTGCGACCTCGGGCAGCTATGTTACCATAGAGGAACCACACAACATTTGACTTTATAGGCTAGAACTGAAGTCGCGCCAACTGCTTAACTCAAAATACAGTCAAGAAACTAGCTCTGAAGCCGAGAAACGGCATCGACCATAAGCACTACCGTGAAATTTCGTACAATTTTCAAATTTCTTGTACTTGCTAAATTTGCGGCCTCGGGCAGCTATGTTACCATCGAGGAATCACACAAGATTTGACTTTATAGGCTAAAACTGAAGTCGCGCCAACTGCTTAACTCAAAATACAGTCAAGAAAGTAGCTCTGAAGCCGAGAAACGGCATCGACCATAAGCACTACCGTGAAATTACGTACAATTTTCAAATTTCTTGTACTTGCTAATTTTGCGACCTCGGGCAGCTATGTTACCATGGAGGAACCACACAAGATTTGACTTTATAGGCTAGAACTGAAGTCGCGCCAACTGCTTAACTCAAAATACAGTCAAGAAAGTAGCTCTGAAGCCGAGAAGCGGGATCGACTATAAACACTAATGTGAAATTACGTACAATTTTCAAATTTCTTGTACTTGCTAACTTTGCGACCTCGGGCAGCTATGTTACCATGGAAGAACCACACAAGATTTGACTTTATAGGCTACAACTGAAGTCGCGCCAACTGCTTAACTCAAAATACAGTCAAGAAACTAGCTCTGAAGCCGAGAAACGGCATCGACCATAAGCACTACCGTGAAATTTCGTACAATTTTCAAATTTCTTGTACTTGCTAAATTTGCGGCCTCGGGCAGCTATGTTACCATCGAGGAATCACACAAGATTTGACTTTATAGGCTAAAACTGAAGTCGCGCCAACTGCTTAACTCAAAATACAGTCAAGAAAGTAGCTCTGAAGCCGAGAAACGGCATCGACCATAAGCACTACCGTGAAATTACGTACAATTTTCAAATTTCTTGTACTTGCTAACTTTGCGGCCTCGGGCAGCTATGTTACCATGGAGGAAACACACAAGATTTGACTTTATAGGCTAGAACTGAAGTCGCGCCAACTGCTTAACTCAAAATACAGTCAAGAAAGTAGTTCTGAAGCCGAGAAACGGCATAGACCAGAACAGTCCAGAACAGTCCAGAACAGTCCAGAACAGTTCGGAACAGTTCGGAACAGTTCGGAACAGTTCAGAACAGTTCTGAACTGTTCCGAACTGTTCCGAACTGTTCTGGACTGTTCCGAACTGTTCTGAACTGTTCCGAACTGTTCCGAACTGTTCTGAACTGTTCTGAACTGTTCCGAACTGTTCTGAACTGTTCCGAACTGTTCCGAACTGTTCCGAACTGTTCTGGACTGTTCTGGACTGTTCTGGACTGTTCTGGACTGTTCTGGACTGTTCTGGACTGTTCCGAACTGTTCTGGACTGTTCTGGACTGTTCCGAACTGTTCTGGAGTGTCATCATCACGCCATCGTGCACGACCATCACGCCAGCGTACTCGATCATCACGCCATCGTGCTCGATCATCACGCCATCGTGCTCGATCATCATGCCATCGTGCTCGATCATCATGCCATCGTGCTCGATCATCACGCCAGTGTGCTCGGTCATCACGCCAGCGTGCTCGATCATCACACCAGCGTGCTCGGTCATCACGCCAGCGTGCTCGATCATCACGCCAGCGTGCTCGGTCATCACGCCAGCGTGCTCGAACATCACGCCATATTGCGTCATCATCATAATCATCAGGGCATCACGTTCGAGCACGAGGGCATCACGATCGAGCACGAGGGCATCACGATCAAGCACCACCAGCATCACGATCGAGCACGCGGGCATCACGATCGAGCACGGGGCATCACGATCGATCACTGGGGCATCACGATCGATCACTGGGGCATCACGATCGATCACTGGGGCGTCACGATCGAGCACGAGAGCATCACGATCGAGCACGGGGGCATCACGATCGAGCACGAGGCATCACGATCGAGCACTACCAGCATCACGATCGAGCACGGGGCATCACGATCGATCACTGGGCCATCACGATCTATCACTGGGGCATCACTATCGATCACTGGGGCATCACGATCGAGCACGAGAGCATCACGATCGAGCACGGGGCATCACGATTGATCACTGGGGCATCACGATCGAGAACTGTTCCGAACTGTTCTGGACTGTTCCGAACTGTTCTCAACTGTTCTAAACTGTTCCGGACTGTTCCGAACTGTTCTGGACTGTTCCGAACTGTTCCGAACTGTTCCGAACTGTTCCGAACTGTTCTGAACTGTTCCGAACTGTTCCGAACTGTTCCGAACTGTTCCGAACTGTTCCGGACTGTTCTGGACTGTTCCGAACTGTTCTGGACTGTTCCGAACTGTTCCGAACTGTTCTGGACTGTTCCGAACTGTTCTGGACTGTTCCGAACTGTTCTCAACTGTTCTAAACTGTTGCGGACTGTTCCGAACTGTTCTGGACTGTTCCGAACTGTTCTGAACTGTTCTGAACTGTTCCGAACATGCTCGATCATCACGCCAGCGTGCTCGATCATCACGCCAGCGTGCTCGATCATCACGCCAGCGTGCTCGATCATCACGCTATCGTGCTCGATCATCATGCCAGCGTACTATGTATAGTAAAGTGAGCTGAAGTGATTAGACGTGTTTTTAAGCGCTCTATTTTTAAAGTGGTCTCCTAGTTTATAAAAGTGGAAGATTTGCCTAATAGCCAAACCAATTGTGAGTTATTGAAAAAAAAAAAAAAAAAAAAAAAAAACATTCATTATTTATAAATATAAAATTGTATTTATTTGGCGTAAATTCCCTCCCATTGTTCTTGACCTGCATACCCCGGTTCACATACACCATTACCCTCACAAACATGTTTGCATGCGGGCATTGCGGTGATAATCTCCCACACAATGGAGATTTTGCTACATGCATGATGTGCAACCGCAAGTTGCACTTCGAGTGCACGACGGTCACCGAGTGGAGAACTATGGGTGCGAGAAGAGATGCCTGGAAGTGCCAGATGTGTCGCAACATCGGAGATGACCAAAGTGCTGCTACAATGTCGCAAGCTCCAGAGACACAGGCAGCTAAAAGGATACGGCAAGCCAAAAGCCCAGAGGTCCCAGCAGGAAGTGCAGCTAACACCAGCCTAGCCACTAATAACTCTGCTGTCCTGGCAGAGATTCGGCTGCTGAGAGCACAAATGGGAGAAATCGCGGCAAGCTGTGAGTTCCTCGGCTCAAAATACGACGAATTGAACACCATTATGACTAAAAACAATAGTCTTTTGGAAACAATTACAAAGGAATTAAGTGAAATGAGAGACAGGAATAAAGAAAGAGACACAATCATAGAAAACATGCAATCACAAATAAATACAATGGAACAACAAATAATAAAGAACAATGTTGACATAAAAAACGTTCCACCCACGGCAAATGAAAATCTTAGCCAAATAGTTAAGAGCATAGTGAACCATGAAATTAAGGACACTGATATCACTGACATCTACAGAACTAAAACGAAAAATCCAGACAAATCATCCATAGTCGTGTCTTTCTCTTCAAATATATGTAAGACTGCCTTTATAAGGAAAGCACGCGCAACTCGTCCCGTCAAATCGACTGCAGTGATGCAAAAAGCCGGCATAGTCAGTGCAAAGGTTACTGACACAGTTGTTTATATCAACAATCAGCTGACGAGACAAAACAAACGTTTGCTTTGGATGGCAAAGGAGATGACAAGAGAAGAAAATTGGAAATTTGTTTGGGAGAATGCGGGAAAAATATTAGCACGAAGAAATGAGAGCACACAACCGATTATGATAACAACCGCAAATGACATCGACAAAATAAAAGGTATAAGTTAATAATACATGCTCAAAATGCAATCAAAAAAGACACACACAGCGGCTTAACCAAAATGGATAAAACAAACAGAAACAATGAATTATTAGTCAATGTAGATTGTAGGGTAATATATGGTTTTAACGGCATAGACATTAATGAATTAAAAAAAAGAAAATGTTGTTGCCTTTGTCTTAATATAAGATCACTTAGGAAAAACTGGAATAATTTTTGTATAAACGTAAATCAAATAATTAATTATTTAAAAATAATAGTCCTCGTAGAGACTAATATAAAAGATGAAGAAGAAAATTTCTACAAACTTGATGGTTTTGAGGTGGAATTTCTAAATCGTAATAAACGTAGAGGAGGAGGAATTTTGATGTTTATTCGTAATACGCTAAACTATACTCGTATGCCTTCAGAAAGCGCATCGTACGAAAAGATAAAGATTCGATTCTCAGAGGGAAACACCACTACAATTGTTGTTGGAGTATATAGGCCCCCAGGGTTTTGTAAAAAAGCCTTTATTGAAGAAATGAAAAACAGTTTAGGTCATTTTGGTAAAAACGAAGAAATAGTCATAATGGGTGACATGAATATTAATGTGAATGATTCCAATTCAAATTATGTGAGAGACTATTTGGAAATGTTAGCGTCGTTGGGGCTAATGAATATAATAACAGAATACACAAGAGTAGATCCAGGAAATGGAACAAAATCTGTAATTGATCATATTCTGTTAAACAGCACAGATGTGCAAATAAACTCCGCTGTAATTGAAAGCGACATCAGCGACCACTACCCAATCCTCTACTTTGGAGGTTTCCAAACAACAGCCGAGGACCAAACAGACAATGTTACATATGATACACATATGTATATCTAACGCGAAAGTTTCCAAGCTCATATGTGAAACCGACTGGGAGGAAATAATTAGTGCTGATGATGCAGATTTAATTTACCAAAAACTGGTGCATCAATTTGAAAATATTTACAAAAAAGCAACTGTCACCAAAATAAACAAGAATAAACGAAAGACAAAACCATGGATGACCAAGAATCTTCTCGTCGATTGCAAGCAGAGAGATGTACTATATAGAAGGTGGAAGAACAACGCGTTAAATAAAAGTTTCGAAGTCGAATACAAAGCATTCAGAAACAAACTCAACAAGGCCATATCAGAGGAGAAGGCACGTTTCTACAAGAACCAATTCGCCCAATGTAAAACGGACCCTCGTAAAACATGGGAATTAATAAACGAAATATTGGGGAGGAAAAAACTCAGCATTGATGAAGTGTTGACAAAAAATTTTCCAATCGAAGCGGGACCATTAACAAACGAATTTGCCCAAACTTTCACCACACAGGTAAAAAATATAATGCATCTCTGTTGTTCTAAGACTGCCGTTCACATAAACGCATCATTGGAAAGCTCCATATATGCTAAAGAAACAAATGTTAGTGAGATGAAGATCATTATAAAAGTGATGGCAGAAACCAAGTCACCAGGAATTGACGGCATTCGAGCAACTGATATTAAACGACATCCTGAAATCTTTGCTCCAATATTGTGCAAATTTGTAAATCTTAGCCTGGCACAAACAAAAATACCATCAACCCTAAAAACAGCTATAGTGAGGCCAATTTACAAAGGGAGCGATAAAAGTGACGTATGTAACTACCGGCCCATATCGATTCTACCAACGATTGAAAAATGCTTAGAAGACGTTATTTTGAAACGTTTACGCAGCTTTATTGAAAAACACGGTCTAATACATAAAAATCAGTACGGATTCCAGAAAAGCAAAAGCACAGGAAAACTTCTAGGGGAATTCACCAACTGTGTCAACGAAAGCCTAGACAAAAGTCATCATGTGTTGGTATTGTTCATGGACTTTAGTAAAGCCTTTGATACATTGATCCACTCGAAACTCTTAGAAGCGCTATATCGGATTGGAATACGAGGGGTAATGGCGAATTGGCTAAGAAATTACCTACAAAATCGACAGTTCCGCGTTAAGATAAATGGCGTATTAAGTGACGAGAAAAATGTACAATATGGAGTCCCACAAGGCTCAAAGCTTGGGCCACTCCTATTTATACTTTACACAAACGAACTATTACGTACGTTCAAAAACTCAATCCCTTTTGCCTTTGCTGATGACATCGCAATTGTAGTACGCCACAGACCTTTGGAAACTGCGATAACAATAATGCAGAGCGAGTTTAATATTGCAGTCAAATGGTGTCACGATAACGGACTAGTGATCAACGCCTCAAAAACTAAATGGATGCACATTCGAAGCTCTAAGTTCCCACCAGCACAAAGGTCGATATACTTAAGCAATGACGCATGCGGTGATACACAAAAACAATTAATCGAGATGGTTGATAGCTATAAGTATCTGGGTACTATCATTGATTGCCACTTTCTCTGGGATAAGCACATCAACAAGTTGCGAATGGACCTGAAAAAAGCCTTATATGCTCTAGCCCATTTACGATACCATGCAAATCCAACTGTCCTCAAACAAGTATACTATTCACTGGTAGAGTCTAAGCTACGATACGGTATACTTTCTTGGGGTAACGCAGCTGCAACACATATTCGAAAATTGCACGGGTTGCAAAACACCTTATTGAAGCAAATAAACCATGCTACACCACAGACAAGAAGTTTTAATGTACTAAAAGTAGAACATATCTACAAGATGTCTATAATTCTAGAGTACCATGATGACAACCGTTTCATACGACCCATTAACCATGAGGCAAACACCCGGCGACGTGCTCAAGGTATGCTTCAATTGCCTAGAAACTACAACACCTACGGAAGGCGGCAGCTGAAATACAGCGTTCCATCGACACTAAACGAAATACCTCGAAGCATTTTAAATATCGAAAACTTCAAAACAAGAAAGAAAATTATAAAAAAGTTTTTCTTAAATGAATTGTAAATGTATTATATATGAATTATTATTTGAGTTAAATGTTTGTACTTTTATTTAAAACTAGTTCACTTTTAAATATATTATTCAATATGTAAGATAAATAATCTTCTGCAGACAAGCATATGCTTCGCAGAAACTTATGTAAAATTCGAATACCGTCATGAATAATAAAATCAATGTAATCAATGTAATCAATGTACTCGATCATCAAGCCATCGTGCTCGATCATCACGCCAGCGTACTCGTTCATCACGCCATCGTGCTCGATTATCACGCCAGCGTACTCGATCATCATGCCATCGTGCTCGCCCATCACGCCATCGTGCTCGATCATCACGCCATCGTGCTCGCCCATCACGCCATCGTGCTCGATCATCACGCCATCGTGCTCGATCATCATGCCATCGTGCTCGATCATCACGCCAGCGTACTCGATCATCACGCCCGTGTGCTCGATCATCACGCCATCGTGCTCGATCATCACGCCATCGTGCTCGATCATCACGCCAGCGTGCTCGATCATCACGCCATCTCGATGTCGATCTCGAATTTGATCTCGATGTCGATCTCGAATTTGATCTCGATGTCGATCTCGAATTTGATCTCGATGTCGATCTCGATGTCGATGTCGGTCTCGATCTCGATATCGTTTGTTCAGAACAGTTTATTTATACATATGTATTTAGTTTTGCCTTCAGACCCACTATAGCCGCTCTTACTGCTCCCAGAAGCGTTGTTGACTCACAGCTGGGCAGACGTGAAAAAGACCGCGCCTCTACTTTTGTTAAGAATGATTTTAAAGAAATAACAAGACATTGCTTCGTTCTCCTGCATTCTTTTTTAATTACAAATGCCTCGATTAGCATTGGTAAGAATGTCAAAACATGGCATGACTCTGCACAGCTCACCTATATGTATATTGTTTTAAAGTTGATGAAAGTTGGTATACCAGAAGTTCAAGATCCCTTACGGTACGTCTGGGTCTGAGATGATGACTTCCTGTACGCTGGCCTTTAATGCTTTGTTGGGGATCCTATCACGTGCAAGCGCTTTTTTTAAAAGCTTTTATTTAACTTGCAATGTACATACTAACATATGTATGTATGTATGTATGTTTGTTCGGGTGGAATCTTGCTATTCAATTTTGAAGCAGATATCTTAAACCGATTGGGCTGAAATTTTGCATACACGTTTAGTTTGGATGACAATACACGATCAGCTGTGTGACGTCATTCTAAATCCAATATGGCGGAGCATCCAAGATGGCGGAATAGTTCTTTTTTATGCACTTCTGCAATATGGGTATCAAATGAAAGGGCTTGTCGAGAATAATTAGAAAAATATTCTGACATCACTCTTAATCCAATATGGCGGACTTTTGAAGTTTTTTTATGATTTCCTATATGAAAGGGTTCGCTGAGAATAAAAATGCAGGTTAAAAAAAAAGATTGTGATTATAAGCTCCGTTGCTCTAATCCACCTGAAATTTGCTGTGTGTGATTTGGCGAGATGGGCGTCATTAGCATTGGTCTGCAACCTGTCTAGGAGAAGGACAACTCTAAAATCAAACCCGGAACTGCGTTTCGCCAGGCACAAGTAAGCTATAAGTGACGCATTCTTCCAAACACCCAAGTCAAGGTGAGGCTGTGCCGAGGACTGAGTGGAATCGGGGTGTAATATGATGCCGTGAACGTACCACCTCAGGGCACCTGGGCGTACCCTGTTGTATATTAGCTCTTACCCTTCTAAACGGAGCTCTGGGAGGGTCGACGAATATTTCTTCGGTACTCGTGGGAACAAAATGGGAAAAACAGAAACATCAACACAAAGGAAGAGAAGGCTGGAGAAAAAGAAACTAAAACGGCAAGAAAAATTTGCCAACGAAGACTATGACGCAAAACGTCAAAGACTCAACAAAAGGCGTGATCAGGACAATAGCGAAACGCATACTCAACGACAGTTAAAACTTGATAAAGCTAAGCAACGTATGCAACGGTTAAGAGCAGCGGAATTACAGGAGGAACTCGATTCACGAATTGAAAAAAATCGTCAACACATATCTGAAATACGAGAAACCGAATCAGTTGAACAAAGAGAGGTTCGTTTGAGCAATTCATGAATACATACGTATCTCAAGTTAGAGCAGATGAATCTACAGATCAGCGAGAGATACGTTTGAACAATTTAAGAATGCATAGCTCTCAAATTAGAGCAGAGGAAACTCCTGAACAGCGAGAGGTTCGTTTGAGCGCTTTACGAGGGCATAACTCTCAAGTACGAACAACAGAAAAATCGCTAATAGAAACTTTTTCTAAAACTATAAATACGTTTTGTGGCAAAATTTGCGAGGTTTGTACTAAAAGATGTTATCCAAACCAAGTCACTAATCACAAAATCAGAGCATTTTGCTATTTTAATGAATCGACTAAACAAAGAACCAACTGGCGAATTTGCGATTGAAAAAGCCCTGCGAATTTATCCCACTAACCAACAAGTATACAATCACAACAAAACTGTTCTCGAAAACTATTAACAAAATCATAGCACAGGATAGTCTAGTAGATTGTACTCGAAAAACTGACAACTTAGATCTAAATAATATTATACCATCAATTATAAACAAGACAGGAGGGCTACCTAAGGAGCTAGAAATATTTGTTGGGGCCAAGGTGATGTTGCGTTACAATGTAGATGTGTCCAAAGGTCTGGTGAATGGTGCCATTGGACATATTACAGAAATTATATGGCCCCGCTTTCGAAGAGCACAAATGTATGACACTGATGTACCATCCGTCCGTATAGACTTCGGTAAAGACGGTGTTCACCTCATTCAGCCCAAGTCTGTGCAATTTCCAGCAAAATATAGTCACGGAACCGCAGAACGAAGAATGCTGCCAATTGTATTATGCTGGGCTTGCACAGTACACAAAAATGCAGGGTAGTACTGTCGACCACGCCGTTGTTTACTTAGGCTCGAAGCTCTTTGCTGCTGGTCAAGCATATGTGGCCTTAAGTAGGGTAAAATCATTAGAAGGTCTCCTTATTGAAGAGCTAGACTGTTTGAAATCAACCGGCAAACGACCTTGCAACAATGATGCGTTGAATGAGATGAACAGACTCAGAAACCTAGCCAGCGATAACTAAAAAGTAAAAAATAAATTAAAAACAAAAAAACCTTTTTTAAAAAAGCTTTTATTTAAATGCTCTAAAAAGAAGAAAATAAAATTTTCCTTTAAAATTTTAACTATCAACTTATAGCCTCATTATACACAATTTATATGATCATAAAAGCTTGTCGCGCGATTTACTTGTGTAAATAAACTAGTACCTATTTAATTGAGTAACTTAATCTGCTAAGTTTAATTTTTTTTAAATTTCAGTTTAATTAAATACTTATAGGTACTTACGCAAACCTTGCGACAAGCTTTTATGATCATATAAATTGTGTATAATGAGGCTATAAATTGATAGTTAAAATTTTAAAGGAACATTTTATTTTCTTCTTTTTAGAGCATTTAAATTAAAGGTTTTTTTTAAAAAAGATTTTTTTACTATTAATTTATTATCTCTTATTCCGATAAGAGCCCCTTTTAAATTCAACTAATGTGGTGGCTGGGATATTTCCAACATCTATTTCCCGAACAATTGTGGGCATAACATATGGGCTTTGTGGAGAACTTCACAAGCGTTCTCAGCACTATTAGACATGTTATTTGGGGAGATCTCCAGGATTTTTGTCTGGTTATAACTATTCTGTAGGCCGTGCTCCATGGGTTGATGTAGATAATTATCTGGGCGAGGTTCTCTACAGTTTCCACTGCAGTAGATGCTTCATCTGGACCCTGAAGACATAGAGTCTGCTGAGATCTTTTCTTGCATCTTTCAATATTGTAGGGGAATATAGACCCTACCTCTGCATTTTTATTTATCAATTTATTGGTTCAATTTTCAGGTGGCAACAAACGCTACGATGGTATCGCCGATTGCGTGAAAAAGACTGTCAAAGAACGAGGTTTCTTCGGACTATATCGTGGCTTGAGTGTCCTTCTTTATGGAAGTATACCAAAATCTGCGGCGAGGTACATATTTCAATATGAAGAAACACTGAAAAAAAAAAATTTAAAAAACTTTTCCTTTGTTTTTAGATTCGGTGCCTTTGAATATTTACGCGCCCATATGGCGGATGAACGCGGTCAATTGAGCAACGCTGGTAAATTTTTATGCGGTTTGGGAGCAGGCTTCTGCGAAGCCGTTTTGGCTGTGACTCCAATGGAGACTATTAAAGTTAAGTTTATTAACGACCAACGTAGTGCCAACCCACAATACAAGGGATTCGCTCACGGAGTGAGAACAATCGTCAAACAGGAAGGTGAGTGTGATCGTTAGTATGACAAGGAAAACCTTTTATCGATCATTTTTATAGGCTTCTCCGGAATTTACAAAGGCGTTACCCCGACTATTCTTAAACAGAGCTCGAATCAAGCTATCCGTTTCTTCGTTGTCGAGAGTCTGAAGGACCTCTACATCGGTGACGATCGTAGCAAGCCAATTCCTAAGCTGCTGGTTGGTGTTTTCGGTGCTGTTGCCGGTGCGGCGTCGGTCTTTGGCAACACCCCACTCGATGTAGTCAAGACTCGCATGCAAGGTCTTGAGGCAGCCAAGTACAAGAATACCGTCGACTGCGCATTCCAGATTTGGAAAAAAGAAGGACCATTCGCATTCTACAAGGGAACCGTACCCAGATTGGGTCGTGTCTGCCTGGATGTCGCCATTACCTTCATGATTTACGATTCGTTCATGGATCTGTTCAACAAGGTGTGGAAGGAGTAGTGTCGCGCCAAACTACTTACATAACTTAGCTTAAGCTCATCCTAGTCGTGTAGAATGAACACCAAAAAGTTACACACAAATCTTCATGCGTTGCTCCGATAATAGATTCGGCCTTGTTGCAGCATTTTGTTGGCATTTTAAAAATCACAAAAAAAAAATAAAAAAGTCAAAAAGCACTGTTCTAGATAGAAGCTGCTTTTAAGGCGTTTTCATATATTTTTAGTATTTATGGCAAGGGCAGAGGATTTTATTGCTTTTCTTCTATATTTTTGCCATGCACAGATACAAAGTATAGATTGCTTAGGAGAAAAGTGAATGAAACAGAATTTTGTAAACAATTTTGTATACAAAGAAAAACCTAAACAGTAACAATAAAGTGGAAAAAAATGTAGAAAAATGTTCAAATTTAACTCAAGTTTGGAGAAAACCTTAAGGATACTTTGAGAATGCAGCTTGTCTATTCGTACAGCAGATGAGATTACCCAAAGACGACGTTCCACATCCACGAGGCTATTAATCAAACAGAAAACATGTGCTCTGCTCGCTTTAACGGTCTGTTAATCTTTTTCTTCTTTTCCTTTTTCCGGCGTTGTTATGGTCAGAAGTGTAGGACCATAACCTTCCCACTTAACTGCATTCCTACTCGTCCGCTTGTGGGATCCGCCGGTTTGACCTCAGAAAGTAGCGGCAGGCTTCCCGGTTTGGGATTACTTCATCGCTGAGGCCAATCAAATGCTGGTGTTTTTGCATTTTGCACCAATTGTTTTTCGGCCTGCTTTTTTTTTTTTTGACACGGGTATGCTCCAGATTTTTTTTTGTTTGATCTTACTCTTACAATACCGGTGATCTCCAGTCGTGTCAACCCACTGATTTGCATGTACACTTGTGGGGCAGTTTAATGGTGGTATATGTGTCCCTAGGCTCACCTTGGTGTTTTCTAAATTGCCTAGATGTGATTTTTGTGTACCTTTGTTTTAGTCGCCTTTTACGACAAGCGAGAGGTATCGCTTTAACGGTCTGTTAATATAAAAGCAAATTGCACCTGGCCTGCGAATTTCTTCAGCTAACTAAGGGGTTATCCAACGAAAGGTGTCATTTTAGATTCAGAACCATTGTTCAACAGTCAGGTCATTCATAATTGCTGAAACATCGCTGAAATGTTTGGTAAATTGTTCCCATTGTCCCAGTTACCACAGGAAACCTTACCCAATACTTATAAGCCAATCAGTATGTTAAGCTCGTTACCCAAATGCTTCAAAATATGAATTAATTTCAGTCCGACAATGGACTCATATGGATTCAGAAAATATTATGCCACGGGAAGAGTTCGGGCTCAGTGCTCATAATAACGCCACACGAAACACACAAAAATTAATTTTCTGTTAGGCAAAAGTGCAGGTACAAGTGGTCGTTGAAAAAGTTTTTGATACCGTTTGGCACTATGGTCTGCTGCACAAGCTTATCTCGGTCAACTGTCCATTTAATTGTCTTGACCCTCCCAAAACGCCACAACAGTTATACTTCTATAACACTTTACTTTAACATCTAATGTCTTTTTTTCTCTAACGACCTCCCGCAATCTTCTTAATTGATCTATGTAGTAAGATCCCGAAATAGTGGCTTTCTTTTCCACATATGCCACCATCATTATTTCTCCAGCGTCCCAAAGAAAAGTGCTGCCATGACCTTTTCCGCCAAACCTGACACTTTGAATTTCTTTGGCTTCGATGAGGAGGCTCGCTTCCAAGTCATCGATTTCAGGATCCAGGTCTCGTAACAAGAACATTTCCTGATCTGCTTGGAACTTCTATTACCATTCGAAATGTCGACTTGTTTCTTTCTTTCGCTCGTCAGTTAAGATTCAAACGCGCAGAAACCTTTTTCATATGTAATTGGTTCGCAAGGATTCTTTGAACACTGCCATATGAGATCCCTGTGCCACCTACATGTCTGATAGTCCCTCTTCGATCTGTCAACTCTTTTCACTTTTTTCACGTTATCTTCAATGAGGAATGTACGAGGGTGGTCCGATAAGTAGTTAGCTTACAAAAGGAAAACAAAAATTTTGGAGAAATGGCGATTTATTTTTCAATATAGTCTCCTTTTAGCTCGATACACTTGACCCAGCGATGCTCCAACTTCTTTAACCCGTCTGAAAAATACGTTTTCTCGAGGTCTGCAAAGTAGGCCTCCGTGGCGGCGATGACCTCCTCATTCGACTGAAATTTCTGCCCGGCGAGTGACTTTTTCAAGTTTGGAAACAAAAAGAAGTCGCACGGGGTCAAATCTGGAGAATACGGTGGATGGGGCAGCAGTTCGTCCCGTGGCGAGGGCGGAGGTGTGAGCCGGTACGTTATCATGGTGGAAGAGCACTTTTTTCTTCGCCAAGTGGGGTCGTTTTTTCTTCAATTCGGCGTCGAATCGGCCCAATCATTTGGCATAGTACAACCCTGTGACCGTTTTGCCCTTCTCCAGGTAGTCGATGTGGATCAAACCTTGTGAATCCCAGACAACGGTGGATATCACCTTTCCGGCCGATGGGACAGTCTTCGCCTTCTTCGGAGCACGTTCGTCGGGCGAAGTCCACTGTTTCGACTGTTCCTTGGTCTCTGGTGTGTACCAGTGGATCCATGTTTCGTCGACTGTCACGAAACGACGCAGAAACTCCTTCGGATTGCGCTTAAACAGCGTCAAACACTGCTCTGAAGTGGTCTCACGGTTGCGCTTGTTGTCCGGGGTGAACAAACGCGGCACCCATCGCGCCGACAGCTTTCTCATGCTCAAAATTTCATGCAGGATATGACCCACTCGATCTTTTGAAATGCCTACTGTCTCAGCTATCTCGCGCACCTTCAATTGGCGGTCTGCCAATACGAGATCGTGGATTTTTGTCCGTGATAACCGTTTTCGGGGCACCTGGACGTGGCTCATCAAAAACCGACGTGCGACCACGTTGAAACTCGTTAAACCAATTTTTGATGGTCGCACACAGCATCACAGCATCTAAACGCTCTTTGATTTCGCTGCGCGATTTCCCTTCCACAAACAAGAATCGAATCACCGACCGATATTGCTCTTTTTCCATTTTTCTAAAATCCGCGGACACTCCCGCTTCCATACGCGGTCAAAACAAAACTACGAGATCGATCTGGCTGAAATTTCGATAGTAGCCGTATACTAGAATGTAAACTACACGATAGTAAGTTGCTCTTGCGATACTGGCGCCATCTGGCGGTGAGGCTAAGTACTTATCGGAACACCCTCGTAGATGGGCGTCCCTTGCTATGCATATCTTAAGTGAATGTTCTGTCTAGCTTAAACTTCTTGTTCTAGCGTGCTACGGTGGAATATAGAGGAGCAGAGTCCCTCAATGTTTTCCCCAAGCTGCTGTGCATACCTCTCTTTCCCACTGGGCACTCTGGGTAAGTACCCAGGGCACCGTGATCGTTAGGGGTCCCCTGATTCCTGCCAGATCACTAAATGATAAAACGATAAAGCTTTTTTGATTAGAATAAATCAAACAACAAATTCGGTGACTTCACGAATAGCGACAACTGTATCAGTTAAACAATAACAGTTTTCCAACCCGGAAGAAATATCACACGATCCGCCGATTATGTTCTTGAAAATTTTACAGAAAAAAATTTGCGAAATTTTTATTGTTAAGGGACCTGCATATTTCCAAAATAAAGATTCCGAATTTTCTAAGACATGGTAATAAATCAGTAACTAGGTATTTTAACAGAACATTCTTTATTTTGTTTTTACTTGTTTAACCCTTCTGATGTAAATCTCCGAGTGGATGTAATGATTAATCACATACTCGTACTTTTAACACATGCCCAGCATTTAGGCAATCTATGATGACTTATCTGGCATGAAGTAGAGCGGTTGGTAGAGTAGATATTGACTTATTATCTCAACATCAAAAAGAAGTGGATTACTGGGGAAGTATATTTAAACGGATCGTAGCTGTTGTAAAATTATTGGCATCGAGAGGGCTTGCGTGTCGCGGTGAAAATGAAAAGCTAGAATCTCCTAATAATGGAAATTATTTAGGATGTGTGGAATTATAGAGTGAATTTGATCATTTCTTGCAGATCACTTAAAAAAAAATTGGAATTCTGGTAAGGGTAACATTAGTCTATTGACGTAATGGGAAAACAGATCAGTTAGAGCCTTGCATGAAGGTCATAAACAAACACAGATTTTGAAGGAGTGATTAACGATTTTGCCCATCTCAAATATAGAAGAGGGCTACTTCAATCAACATAGATTCTTAAGTACTAACCTGTGAACGCTAAAAGAGTTACTTTCGTGGATTATATTACATTATCTATTCATTTAATGCGACTGTCAATAAAAATAAATCTAGAAGCCATGCAGATAGACAAGCTACTTTCTTTGTCTATTCTAACAAAATAGGGTTCTGTCAAAGTGATAGGGTCCCATTATCCTAATATGCCCAGGGCCTCCAATACCTGTCGCTGTGTTTTTTTCAAGCAGATGTGAGATGAGAGCGATGAGAGCTCTAATTTCGTTTTTCTCCATTTTAATGTAACCCCTAGCACGTTCGTATTCAACTGAATATTATCCTATTCCTTCTGGGAACTGTTGTCTATTTAAATCATTTTTTTACGCTAACTTAGTGGGTATATATGTTAAGAAAGCAAAAAAGAAATGTTGCATTATTATCTTCTTCTTCTTCTTTTCCTTTTCTCCGGCGTCGTTATGGTCAGAAGTGTAGGACCATAACCTTCCCACTTAGCTGCATTCCTACCGGTCCGCTTGTGGGGTCCGCCGGTTTGACCTCAGAAAGTAGCGGCAGGCTTCCCGGTTTGGGATTACTTCATCGCTGAGGCCAATCAAATGCTGGTGTTTTTGCATTTGTTTGCACCTGCCTTTTTTGCGTATTGAAATTGGAACGTTGATTGATATCGCCTTTTGGACGGGGTTCAAAGGATCTCTCCTTTGAACATGGCAATACCAACTGAGTCGGTCGCGCTCTATCTTTCTTGTGATGGTTTCTTTTACGTGGAGGCTTCCTCGGATCTTTGAACTTCTGTCACGCTTTATTACTCCCGCTGTCATGCGAAGCATCTTCATCTCAGCTGCCGTTATTTGCTCTCATACTTTTTGTGCATTGTCCAGCATTGTGATGTGAGCGCCGGACGTACAACTGAAGTGTAGAGCCTTCCTTTCAGCTTAGGAACCATTTTTCGATCACAGAAGATGGCGGAGTTTTCCCGCCACTTCATCCACCCTACGCTTACGCTATGGTTGATGTCGTCATCACAAGTTGCTTCTCTATTAATCATAGATCCCAGATATTTAAACTTTTCACACTTGGGAAGCACTCTTCCATTCAAGTAAATGTCTGGAATAGGCTGATGAGGGTCAGAGAACGGGCAGCACGTCTTCTTTGAACTAATACGATACCCGTGTCCCTCAAAAATGTCCACCCACACATCAAGTGCTCGTTGTAGGGACGCCTGATCATCATTTATAATGGCTCCATCGTCAGCAAAGAATAGCTGGTGGACATTGGGATCCGTCACTTTTCCTTCAAGCAAGCAATCAAGGACTGCTATAAAGAGCAATGGGCTGAGGACGCTCCCTTGGTGTACACCGACTTTGATTGCGAACTCTTCGGTGACTCCTGCGGTGCATCTTACTCTTGTCGTTGCTCTCTTGTACATGTCCATGATCACTCGCACGTAGGTTTCTGGAACTCCTTTTTGTCTTAGCGCTACCCATAAAAGATCTCTTGGTTGCCGGTCAAAGGCCTTCTCGAAATCAACCAACACCATATGCAACACCATATACATCATGACCCTTATACTTTGGATTGCATCTGTCGTTGATTTACCCGAGACAAACCCGCACTGGTCATCAGATAGTCGTATTATTTTCCGCAGTCGGCTATCTAATACTTCATGGTGTGCGACATCAGCCTGACAGAACGGTAGATATCACAATTTCGCATATCACCCTTTCCTTTGTGCAAGGGAAGAAGATAGCTTTCCCTCCAATGATTAGGCATAGTCTCCCCTCTCATAAGTTTGGAGATAAGAACCATGAGCCATCTAGACCCGATGTCTCCCGTCTCTTTCCAGAACTCAGAGGGTATCCCGTCCGGCCCAACAGCTTTTCTTTTCTTGGAGTTTTTAACCGCGTACCGAACTTCTTCGACTGTGATGTCGGATATTTCGGCATGATTCGGGGCGGCTCTTGGAAAGTACACGAAACTGTTCGATCAGAAGTTCCTCGCAATACTGTCGCCATCTGTGGAGAATTTTTTCGTCTTCCACAAGGAGTTGGCCTTCAGCATTGTTAATAAACTTTGGGAAACGAATCTCCTGAGCATTTTTTCTTCTCTGGGCGGCTATCTTAAAGATATTTGCTCCTTTGTTCAAATTGTTTTGTTGAAGCTCCTGGGTAGCCTGGTTCCTGTCAGACGCGGAAGACGATATTTCTTCCAACTCCTGATAGAGGCCTTCCATGCTTTTCGCTTTGAATTTGGCGCGTTTTTTCTTCGCGATACCTTTGCAATAGCACTTTAAACGAAAATCACATCTAGGCAATTTAGAAAACACCAAGGTGAGCCTAGGGACACATATACCACCATTAAACTGCCCCACAAGTGTACATGCAAATCAGTGGGTTGACACGACTGGAGATCACCGGTGTTGTAAAAGTAAGATCAAACAAAAAAACAGGGGCATGCCCGTGTCACAAAAAAAAAAAAAAAAAAAAAAAAGCCAGGCCGAAAAACAATTGGTGCAAACAAATGCAAAAACACCAGCATTTGATTGGCCTCAGCGATGAAGTAATCCCAAACTGGGAAGCCTGCCGCTACTTTCTGAGGTCAAACCGGCGGACCCCACAAGCGGACCAGTAGGAATGCAGTTAAGTGGGAAGGTTATGGTCCTACACTTCTGACCATAACAACGCCGGCAAAAGGAAAAGAAGAAGAAGATTAGTAGAAGAGCACTTTGACCAAGCTTGGAAAGCCATTTTCTTTTCGTGTATCACTGCTTTGGCTTCGTCTGTCCACCACCAGGTTTCTTTTGCGTGTTGGCAGGGGCCTTTAGATGTTCCGAGCAGTGATTTGGCTTTTTCCAGGCCAGATTGTTGTTGGGAATCCCACATGTCTTGTGCTCTGCACTCCTCATTACCGACCTCATCGATAATGGAAAAGAGGTAGTTTATCATGTTGGTAATAAAAGCTTCGCCTTTTCCTTTATCCAGCTTATACCACTTGATTCTCTTAGACACCTTCGTTTGCTGCTTTGACTTCTTTCTCGCATCCATAAAAAATTCAGTCAGGAGGAGACGGTGTTGAGGGGCGATCGCGTCTCCCAGGATCACTCTGCAATCTTTAGCTCGTGGCTTCATGAAACTGGATACCAAATGATAATCTACTTGAGTTTCATTTCCGCCGCTGCTATAAGTGATCAGGTGCCGGCTTTGTTTGACGAACATGGTATTTAGCACTATAAGACCGTACGATTTGCACATGTTGTTTTATGTTGCATTATTATGCGCACTGGAAATACCGATTATCATTACTTTTGGATCACTCCTAGTATATAATCATGGTTTATCATGCTGTATGTTAGTTGTGAATAATTTCTGATCGTTAGTTTTAAAGTTAGAAGATTCTCGCAAGGGCGAGATTAACAGCCTGTTTGTCCAACTAGGTGGCATGGAAATTAATGACGAAATGAGGCAAGTAGCAGTAATATGGTAACGGAAGCACCCGAAAAAAATTAAGCTATTGCAAAGCTCCCAAAGGCGAGCCTCGGTTTGGCGAAGAGTGCCAAAGCCTGGGACATACTATAACATCAGACTATGCGAAAGGATGTCAGCCTTTTCTTTTAGGAATTCAGGGAGAATAACAAGGAGAGTAACAAGAATGGGGAGCTCGTTTCAGACAACGAAAGAGTTGCAGCCCAAGAGAAGAGATATTTCGACTGATTGCTTAACGTACGAATATATGGACAGCAATGGAAAAACCGCACAAAGCAGAGATACAGGTAGACCTGCTTAGAGGAAGGTAACGAAGCAATCCACTGGCTTAAGCATTATAAGGCCACAGGAATCAATTTAATACCACGGAATTAATAATATATGCTAGAAATCAAATGAACCGTGATACTATCCTCGAGGAGTGGAAAAACTCCAGCATTATTCCCGTGTTTAAAAATGGGTGACCGAACCCAATGCAACAAATACTGGGGAATATTGCTGCTATCAAATTGTTACAAGACATTGTCAAATATTTTCTTGAAGAAACTGACATAATAGGCTATAGAAATATACGGATACTCCCAGTGTGACTTCAGGAGGCACTGCTCGGCGAGTGACCAGATTTACACTATACGACAGCTTTTAGAAACGAACTGGGAGTTCAACGATTTTAAAAAGGCGTATAAGTCTATAAACCGATTGAACATATATCACGTCCTTGTAAGGCTGGGAATCCCGAAAAAGGTTGTGAAACTGATTCAAGGATGTATGAGTTGTGTTGTGTGAGATATAACTACGTCTTGTTGAAATCATATATCTCTCACTTCGAGGCCAAAAAAATGGGTTAACATTTGCCAAATACTATGCCTCCAATGGAATCGATGGATTTAGAACTTACATATTCAAGATCTTCACTAATGTAAGCCACAGTTCTTGCAGAGCGTGCAATTCAAAGAGAGATAGGACTTCTTGGACCTAAAGACTTCTGTAACGAGTTCAGCGCCTCCACGATTGCTTTCCGCGTTGAATTGGTGTAAGGCATCCACTATTCCTTGCCAGTCATAATGTAAAAAACTCTTACTCTGCCTTACTTACGATCCCAAAGGCATCGTTTGGCTTCAATTTCTTTGATTTTAAACCATTCGCAACGCTCTTGAATGATGAGAAATTGTGTGTTGAGTTACTCGTATGTCTAATGAGTCTTTACATTTTGATATATTTTGTAATGCATCTATGTATGTTATGTAAGTCTCCGTCTTCCAACTATTTCACCGTTCCGGGGCGCTCCGTGTTTTCTACGTCAAAATCATCGTTTGTGTAGCTTTGATACCTCTAACGTTATTTCGAAGAGAAGACGAAAATAAATGACATTTTCTGGCCCGAAAGTCAACATTTTTATGCACAAAAACGCCAGTGAAAATCCACAAATGTAATGAAGAGGGGCTGTTGACAGGTGCCAAAACTTACCATGTGATATTGCTGATCCGAACATCATGTATCGGATAAGACGACAAATTATTGTTTGTACATCATATGTATGTATGTACATACAAGGTTTGTTCAAGAACTAAGGTGACTTTTTAAATTTCGCGAGCTACATATATACATTCGATTCTCTTTGCTATGATGTTATTCACGTACATGTCCTGTAACATATGTATGTTGACAAAATGGCTGACCATTTTGGATTTTGGTTTCACCGATATACCATAAATACGTGTATTTTGGTGCAATTTTTTGCTATCGAATCTGTCTTGAATTTGGTGTGAAATATACAATTAAGTACTCTAACGTACTTGAATTGTTGAAAAGTTTATAAATGGTAAAAGCGCTTCACAGAAGGCCAAGAAGATGTTAATAACGATCTCAACAACGGAAGTAAACGTGAAACCGTGAAGAAAATTGCTCTGGAAAATCGTCGAATCACTGTCTAAGAATATTGACATATCGGTTAGATATTTTGGGCGTGAAACGTGTGTCAGCGAATTTTATTCCAAAAACCTACATTTTGACAAAAAGTACCGTCGCACGAGAATCGCTCAAGAGCAGTTGAATAACGATTCAGATTTGCTGAAAAGGGTCATCACTGGTGACGAAACATGGGTATATGGTAATGAAGTAGTAACCAAAGCCCAATCATCCCAAAGAAGCGACCAGAATAGCCAAGATTAAAAACAGCACCTCAAGTTCCGTCAAATGTGAGCATTTTTCTCACAGTTTTTTTCGATTATAGTGACGTGGTAAAGGTAAAGGGTGTCATAAACATCTGCCTAACTAAGACCTGCGTTAGACGTGTTCATAAAGATTTTTGATCTAACAAACGCAGATGAATTGCAGAAAATATGTACATAAATGTTATAAATGTCACCAACGTCTGGCAGATTGTGCATGTATATTTTAGTCTTCTACCTTACAAAGCTGGGGTAGGGAAGACTTACGCAAAGGCTTGGGTAAATGTTTGCAAAATTCAAGGTAGAAGACCCGGATTGTAGCTTGGCTTACGGCGAGCTGATCCCATCTTGTTTTTGACTGCAGAAAGCGCGGGGTTAAAGAAAAAAAATTCATTGTGAAGGACGGTGCTTTATGAAATTAAAAAAGTTGATCCACAATTTGAGACCTTTTGTTTTTTTTTTTTTCCCAAATATACATTACATCTGGCATGCATGACACCTAGTAATTGTTATTAGAAATACAGATGGACACCATGATATTTGTGGCCAATCCCTTACAAATTCAGGTTGAACAGCAAGAGTTGTTTAACATTATCACTTATCATACATACATACTATAGTTGGCTTTCGAGTACAATAAAAAAAAAGAAATAAAATTTAAATTTGAAGGTCCACTGGCTTGCGTCTTTTTAATCGTCTACATGTGTTGATTTCCTGTTCTGGTAGATTTCGTAATTCGTTGTTTGAGCGGTAACATAGTGAGATTTGATTTTTTGATTTCGTCTTTAACGGTGGTTATGTTGAGATCGCGCTGTAGGTCCTTGTTGGTAATGTACCACGGTGCATTGACAATCGTTCGTAGGATTTTTGTTTGTAGTCGTTGAATAATGTTTAAGTTCGTCATGCAGGTAGTGCTCCAAATTTGGATCCCTTAAGTCCATATGGGTTTTATTAATGTCTTGTATATTAGGAGTTTGTTTTCTGTAGATAGCTTGGAGTTTTTTCCAAGAAGCCAGTATAACTGCCTGAATTTATTTTTGATGACGTTTCGTTTGAATATTATATGCGGTTTTCATGTCAGTTTATTGTCTATAATTATTCCCAGGTACTTTGCAGCATTGTCGATAGTAATTTCTTTGTTGTTTAGTTCTTTCTACGGCTAAGTTAGCTTCTTGTGTAGCAAGTTTAAAGCATTTGCTGGAGGATAGAATAACTGTGTCGTCTGCGAACGTAGAGAAGATAGAGCGTTGGTCCTAAAACACTTCCTTGAGGGACGCCTGCGTCTATTTTGCATAGTTCGGAGCATTTGTCATTGTATTGCACATAGAAGTGCCTGTCCTCTAACTAACTTTTGATTATTGCTAGGTAGTCTGGTAACATTTTATTAAGTTTAAATAAGAGTCTTTTGTGCCAAACACTATGGATTATTTGTGTTGATGGTAGTAGTTAGGGTTTTAGCTTTGTCCCCAGGGGTTCTGGACCAGGATCCATCAGCATTCATCAATGGTGGCTGGTGAGTGGTTCCGTTTTTTAGTCTCTTAGTTAAGTTAGTTAGGTTTTTGAGTTGCTGAAACTTTCATTAAATATTTAGTTAAGTTGCGATTTTTGTTTTCCTTCAGGATTGCTTTTAGTTCTTTCGTCGATTTATTGAGTTTGATATTTGAATTTGAGAACTTAATGACCACTTACAGAAGAAGAGACGCCACAACCTGAGAATTCTTCGAAACGTTCGATCAAGCATACGGGGGTAGAAACAGCATGTCTGATTTTTGTATGACGTTTATGACCATTCAGTGACTACTTAAAATTGTACTTAGGCAGGCCTGCACACGTTCTGCAGAATGAACGCCTTCATTCTTCTTCTTTCTTCTTTTCCTTTTTCCGGCGTTGTTATGGTCAGAAGTGTAGGACCATAACCTTCCCACTTA
This sequence comes from Merodon equestris, assembly GCA_958301585.1. Taxonomy (NCBI): domain Eukaryota; kingdom Metazoa; phylum Arthropoda; class Insecta; order Diptera; family Syrphidae; genus Merodon; species Merodon equestris. The sequence continues at coordinate 50,508,108 of OY284413.1, forward strand.
ACTGCATTCCTACTGGTCCGCTTGTGGGGTCCGCCGGTTTGACCTCAGAAAGTAGCGGCAGGCTTCCCGGTTTCGGATTACTTCATCGCTGAGGCCAAGCAAATGCTGGTGGTTTTGTATTTGTTTGCACCAATTTTTTGTCGGCCTGCCTTTTTTTTTTTTTTTTTGTGACACAGGCATGCTCCAGATTTTTTTGTTTGATCTTACTCTTACAACACCGGTGATCTCCAGTCGTGTCAACCCACTGATTTGCATGCACACTTGTGGGGCAGTTTAATGGTGGTATATGTGTCCCTAGGCTCACCTTGGTGTTTTCTAAATTGCCTAGATGTGATTTTTGTTTACCTTTGTTTTAGTCGCCTTTTACGACAAGCGAGAGGTATCGCTGCCGGGATATTCTTAACCCGTCCCTGCACGGAAAATTTTTTTTTTTTTTTTTTTTTTATAATTTGCGCGCGCAAAAGGGGTTATGACTACCCTTAAGTGTCCGGAATCAAGACACAGCACGGGCCGAAGGTATAGAGGGAGAAAGGGAGAGGAGGTACCTGTGCACATTCGTCCTAAATGTCTGTGGATTGTAGTGAGTAGGAAATATAGGGCTGGGAAGAGCATTCCATAAACGTGTTGTGCGGCTGAAGAACGAATCCCTGAACTTAACTGTACGTCCGAAAGCAGGCTTAAGGGTAAACTGATGAGCATTCCTGGCAAGACGAGTATTGCGGGTGAATTCATGGAGATGAGGAATGCAATTGGCTAACTCATTTGAGCAACGGTTGTTAAAATAGCGATAAAATAGTGACAAGGAAGACACATTACGTCGGTGTTCAAGCGAGTCAATTGACTTTGCGATATTAGTGTCTCCTATAAGTTTTATCGCTCGCTGTTGTATCCTATCTAATAGGTGCAGTGAAGTTTTAGGGGCACCAGACCAGATATGAGCGTTATACTCAAGCTTGGGGCGGATGTAGGCCTTATAAATTGAAGCCAAATCAGAGGGGGTGAAATATTTCTTGCATCGTTTAAGGAAACCTAGACATTTTGCCGCGTTTTTGGCGATTTCAAATATGTGATCATTCCAATTAAGTTTGGTGTTGATACACATACCAAGGATGGAAAGTTTTTCGGTTTCGTCGACACAAGCGCCGCTCATGGATAATGGCTGATTATTATGGGTTCGCTTTAACGACAGTAGACAGCATTGAGTTTTAGAAGCATTGAATTCTACTCTATTATTTTTACCCCAATCGATTATGCTGTCAAGATCGGAATTCAATGTGCTTGACATACGCTGCCGTTCCAGTTCTACGGCCGAAGAGCAGGGACGTGAGTCCTGGAACGAATATGAAAAGCTGAGAGTACTGTCATCAGCGAAGGAGTGGATTGGATTAGAAGTAACAGATAAGAGATCATTTATAAAAATGAGAAAGAGAGTCGGAGACAAAACAGAGCCTTGGGGGACACTAGCATTTATTTGGTGAATATCAGACTTGAACCCATCCAAAACAACTTGAATTGAACGGTTCGAAAGGTAATTTCTAATCCATAGAAGCAGAGATTTATCGATGCCATAGGCACGCATTTTCGACAAAAGAGCCTGATGCCAAACTCTGTCAAATGCTTTTGAAATATCAAGCGCAACGGTCTTGCTTTCGCCTTGATTGTGCAAAGATTGGTTCCACTTTTCGGTGAGATATGCCATCAAATCACCAGTGGACCTGTTGCTGCGAAAACCGTATTGCCGGTCATTAAGAAGCTTCCGCGATTCAAGATATTTCATAAGCTGACGGTTTATCAGCGTTTCCATGACCTTGGAAAGAAGGGACGTTAGTGCTATGGGTCGGTAGGAGGAGGGAGACGAAGATTCGCCCTTTTTGGGGACGGGCTGGACAAATGCTGTTTTCCATCTACTCGGAAAGAGACCCGAAGAGTAGGACAGATGGAAAAGCTTACGCAGAGGTTTTGCCAGCGCAGAAGAACACCTCTTCAGAAGTATTGGGGGTATACCATCCGGGCCAGCGGATTTGTGTATGTTGAGATCTTTTAGTACTCTTGCAACTGTACGAGTGCGAAAATGGATTTGTCCCATGGTGAAATCAACGCTCTCAAGTACAGGCGGAGACAATGTGGAATCTGGTAGCGTTGAGCTACACGCGAAATGTGCAGCAAGCAGATTGGCCTTGTCTAAAGAGCTGACAGCTGGAATGTCATTGTAAATGAGCGTGGGAATTGAAGACGAGGCTGAATTCTTTACGTTTTTCACGAACGACCAAAAGTTTTTGCTACCCTTGGGACATTGTAGCACTTTCTGCCTCAACTTTTGTTCGTGGAAGAATTTTACACGTCTAATTAATGCATTGCAGTCATTTCTGGCCCGTTTAAATTGTTTCCGGTTTTCCTCAGTACGGTTGTCCTTGTAATTCCGGAAACTCAACTCTCTCAACCTGATGGCCTCTTTACAGCTCGAGTCATACCACGCATTTTCTTTGGGTTTGATACTCTTCATTCTGTGAGGAATGAAGGATCTCATACCCAGAAAAAGAATGTTAGTGATCATATCAGCAGCGGCATCCACGTCACTATCGAGGAAACATAGTGACCAGTTAAAATTCCTAAAAAAGTCGTTAAGGCCGCTCCAGTTGGCTTTCTCGTATAGCCATACTATTCTTTTAGGAATTTGTTCTCTAACTGTGTGGGGTGAAGACGAGAAATTAGCTGATACGACACAGTGGTCAGACGAACCTAGGGGCGATAATATTGCAACAGAGTATTTGTCAGGATGAGATGTGAGAAACAGGTCCAAGGTGTTGGGGGAATGATCTGCAATGTCAGGTATTCGTGTAGGCTCATTTACTAGCTGGGTCAGATTATTTACCTCAGCAAAGATCTCCACGTACCGTCCTTCGGGTGTTGTCTGGCATGAATGTCGAAGCCAATTAGAATTGTGTACATTGAAATCGCCCGCAATGGCAATCTCAGTGTGAGGATGTAGGGATACAATTCTTGTGATGGAGTCGGATAACATATCAAACTCATTGAAAGTTGAATTGCTATCCAGGTTTGGACTTCTATAAATAAAACAGTAGTGGATTAAATGCTTACGGACATGGATTTTTAGCCATAGGAAATTAAATTCCGGATTGGAACATTGGCCGTATTGTGGCTGAAGTTGGTAAGCTACATCACTACGAATATAAAGGGCGAGACCGCGGTGGAGAAAGAAAAGGGGCACCAAGCTATATCCAGGCAGGTTCAAATCCGATAAATCGGAATTCTCTCCTACCTGTGTTTCACTCAGTGCCAAGATAGCTGGTTTATACAGGGACAGGTGGACGTATACAGCGAATAGATTCGTTCTTAGGCCACGGATATTACTCACATCAACCCTGAATTTTTCCATGGTACAAAACACAGGCACCAAAGGAACCAACTCCGACGTTTGAAAGATGGTAAAGCAGAATTGAGAAGTGCAAATTTCAAATAGCTTCCCAACATCAAATCGATGTAGGTGTTATGCCCATACACCGATTTGGATTGGTCCACCAACAATTTGCACTCTTGGTTCTGCTACGTCAGATGCTACGCACTCTCGGTCATTGCGCTAACCCATTTGATGAAATCAAACGGGAGTTGCGACCGAGAATGCGCAGCCGTGGCTTGTGAAGGGAGGGACGAGAGGGAGCGGGCCGTATGCACTCGATCCAAATCACTTCACTTGGCACTTGTTAATTGTTTTTCTCTTTTTTGTTTTTCCTTTTTTTTTTTTTTTTTTTTTTTTTTTTTTTTTTTTATTCACTCGCGAGGGGTGTGGTGGGTCCGCGAGGAAAACAAAAAAACAAAGTAAACAAAGTAAAAACGAAAAACACAGGCTAATGCCTTCATTAATGCAAAAAAAAAAAGAAAGACGATGGTATTAGCGCCGATTTTCGCAATTTTGGATCACGATAATGCACCTGCTCATTCATCAGTGCTTGTGCGTACATTTTTGGTCCATATTCCCCGCACTTGGCCTTCTGCGACTTTTTTCTTGTCCTAAAACTGGGATGATCAAAGGATGGAAATTTACCACGATTGAGGAGATTAAGACCACATCGCTGGAAGTACCCTAAGCTATACCAAAAACCGCATATGGCAAAGGATCGAGGATTGGAAGAAACGCTGGCGCAAATATAGGGAACAAAATAGATATTGATGAGTAAATAAATATTTTTCAAGAAAAGGTCACCTTATTTTTTGAACAAACCTCGTATAAAGCAATTTCTTATTACTTTTCCCCATGTTTGAACGCAAAGAAATTTCCAACAATACTACCAATTTCGTCGTTTACGCTTCCATTACGTCGTTACGGTCCCATTGCAAGGAGCGTCTAGTGGTGCACTGCAGACTGTGATTCCTAACTTATTTGCAACAGACTCCACCTGTTGGGAAACACCACAAACCTTCGATTTTTTTTTCAGACAAATACTGGATTTTTTGTTACATTGAAGTTGTTACAAGGTAACTTTCCAGAAGTCGTTATTTTCAGTAGAGGCGTGTAGAAAAGCCGCCAATATAATGTGACTTAACGCTTTTAGGCTTTTCTGGGGCTATGTAAGACGTTGGTTTATGACATAAAACTAAGAACAATTGACCAACTGAAGAACATCATTTAAACCATAGGTTGGATCCGGTCCGGTTTGTCCAATAGTGATACAAAATAGGACTTTTAAGATCGAGTCTTGTAAATGAAGCCGCGGAGGTTTCTGGCCTATCTCATACACAACTTTTTTTACTCAATTTAAAAATTGAGACAAGCTTAATGGAACGCCTTAGAATATGAGCAAATGAGGTCCGCTTGTAATGCGGCACTAGAAGTACTCGCAATTGGTCAGTGTTACCCCTGATTGGAGGCATACTTACCCTTTGGAATCGCTCCGTCGGCCGCCTTCATAGATCCATAGCTTTAAAACAAAAACCAGATCTCAATTGTTCATTAAATAATTTTTATTTTATACAATTCGCGCCAACACCTATGATTCCAAGATGTGAACAAAAACAGAAAAAATGAAGAAGTTAGAAGTAGATAAAGTTTTTTACTAGGTTTCGCATTTATGTATGAGTATATACCTAACACTGAATATACTATAAAGGTACGTTGTGGGCCGCCTACAAGCCCGCAATAACAACAAACAACTCAAAAATTTATATAATAAGCACTTTCGATCGAAATATCATTAAGAAAACAATAAAATAACCGACAAGATACAGAATGTTACATAATGTCACGATAATGTTATGCGCGTCGAATACAGCGATACAAAGATACATATCAGCAGCAAAGAACAAAAAAAAAAGGAATTTAATAAATAAATTTGCATAAATTGTCAATATTTACAAAAGTAGCTACGAGTTCCAATTTGAGACAACAAGCAGAGATTCTTCAGGTTGCGCCACTCTCTCGCTCTCTCTCATTACCTAATAACGTTTAGCGGCAGAGTGGCATGTGGACTGCTTACCAGCTTCCCGATTCGTTCTTCCAGGTCCGAGCTCAGCTCCTGCCAAACAGCTTTACCAATCACAGGTACCTCTTCCATCGGCGGCCGGAAGACGACGAGTAGCGTTAAGCATATACCGTCCGTGGTGTGTGGCGGCGGCGATGGGCAGTGTTCCACTGTCAGTAGTCCGTGTGGCCGATGCTGTGGTAATTCGGCGCCAAAAAGTTCAATCATGAATTTGCGCAGCGTTGAGTGTAGACTGCGAGCTGGGTGTATCTCGACCGATGGCAAGTGATGGACATTTCGCTCGCTGACCAGCACGTGCAGCGTGTTGTTGGCGCGCTTGCGGATGACGGCTACGATTCGTAAGTAGTTTTTGTGGTGTGAATATTTGATTGGTAACATTTCCGGATGCCAGAGTGCTTGTGTTTCGTTCCGGCTTTGGTAGACTTTAGTCATTTTGATGAGATTCAAGATGTCATTGGCGCGTAAGGTGAGCTCAGCGGGCTCAGCAAACCATTTCGCTTGAAGAGATTCACGATCGGCCATGTCGGGTGTTTTGAGAGTTCCGCCAACTACCTCACCAGTGAGCAGGAAACGAATCCACGATCCACCGGCAGTTTCCACACCCACCAACGTGGAAATTTCACAGTGGAGCCCTGTTTCCTCGAGCACCTCGCGTTTGGCAGCCTCGACGATGGTCTCGCCCGTTTGCATTCGGCCAGCTGGTAAATACCATTTTCCCGCGCAGGAATGCTTAGCTTCTTGAATCATTAGAACCTCACCTTGGGCGTTGATCAATACCACGGAGACCACGTAGGTGACCGACTTCTCGAGAACTGGGACGAAGTCGGGCGAGGCGGTGGGTTGCACGCCTTGTGCTTCATTGACGGCATTCTGCTCCTCCAAAGAGAAATCTAATAGCTCGGAAGTGATATCGTCAAGATCTTGATACGATAGTAGTCTGTTGAGTTGATCGGTGATCGGCGATACTGTCTGAGGCATTGTGTGGTATGATTGGCGTTGCACTGTGGTTTCACCACATTAAGCATTCACTTCCGGTTGTTTTGGTCGTATGCCGCGCGTGTCGTTCTACGATGACCTGGAATTCATATTTGGTTAATGAAGAACGAGAACATGCTAAATGCTTGAATGGAGCTGTACATATTTTAATTGTGTTGAAGCGGTGAAATTGCATACGACACGAATCGCAAAACAGAAACAGAAGAACGAGTGAGAGAAAAAAAAGGAACACGATGTGGTCAGTAGGTAGGCGAGAAAACGCGTGATGAGTGGATGGCTACGAACTTGTTTCGAAATCGAATGCGGACAGCTAAGAGACCGGAGGCAAACTGAAAAAGAAAGAAGTGCTTAAACGCGAAGAAGCGGTTAGCATTCGAGCCATGGAAGACAACAACGGCCGACGGTGGAGGCACTGAAGTTGATGTTGATGGTTATGACGAAATTACTACTACGACGATGGTGGCTACTAGTGGTGTTGGAGGAATGTCTGATTCTATAGAAATAGCAAAACAATCCAACGGAGAGAGTAAATCAGTAAATGCGGAATACAAAGGAGAGGTAGAGCGCTGGTGGCCTGCAGCTTTAGCTTGAGTAGAGGGCGTTGAATCATGAGTTGACAATGCAAAAAGAGACAAACTAGAAAATGAGGAGGGTCGATGAAAAACACTAATGCATCTGTGGAAAAAATATGTGACGGAAGGCGCGCTTTCCATATTAATTGAGGAAAGAAGCAAGAAAGGCATTCAAAAGTTCAATTCCTGATTCAACTCAAAAACATAACAAACAAGCACAAAGGCTTTAGTTATAGTGTAGGAAACAACTTAAGTGATTTCTCATACAGGAAGGGCGTACCAAGTGTATGCAACTCATCGGTATAGCGCGGGACCTTACTCTCCCAACGTAAGTTCACATGAAAGTAGGGTAAAATAAATCTATCCACCTCTCAACCCAACTGACTCGTTTTCGACTCAATAAATTGGGAGGTAATTCCGCTACGCAGGTTTGTATATGGTTGGGTCTGTTTGGATACCACAGCTAGCTTGACCTTGGCTGTAAATGGATGTTATTAGAACGTTCAGAGGAGACAATGCTCCGAAATCGATTACCTGGGTATTGCGGGAATCGAATTGTGTCATCGGCCTCAATAGCCTACGTTTTAATTACTGTGCCACGGGGCCATACACTCTGAAAGGAGACTCCAGCTATCAAGTGCGGGAAGGCATTGAGCCGACTTGCAGTTCAACCTTCAACCAGTTCGAACGTTTATTTAGGCCTAACCACCGCGATATTCGTTTCCCAATCATTCTTTTCTATCGGTCGTGGTGCAATGGTAGTCATCACCAACTGTTGAGCCGAAGGTCTGTAGTTCAAGTCCGTCCAAACTCAAAAACAATTCCTATACGGAAAAACTGTGCAACAACATCAGTTGTGAATGAGAGATGATCAAAAAAGTGCTGACGAAGATATAACACTCGCAGCATAAGATCACTCAAATCTTCAATACCATCTTCAATACAAACCATCTGCACCCCGTCTAGGTTGTGTGACGAACATCATAAGTGCGTAACTCTTGAACGAATTATAAAAAAAAATTGACTCAGCAATTGAAGGCGAGCGACCATCCGCTTCGATATAGCTTCGCAGTTTGGGCCTTAGAGCAGCTTGAATTGGACAACGATTTTGGGCGAAAAATCATATTTTATAGCGAGACTGCCGAATCTGGGGCTCGTAAAAACCCGCACTTTATTGTGGAGAAGCCAATGCATCCACAGAGAGTGACAGTTTAATGCGGATTGTGGAGTGGTGGCATCATTGATAAAGAGCCATGTTAACCGCCTTTTTTTCTGAAATTGAAGACATGGATTTGGAGAGCCTTTAGTTCATGCAGGATGGCACGCCGTGCCACACAGCCCATGCCACAATCGATCTTTTGCGCACCGAATTCCCCAAATTTTTTGTGGGGAAAACGATTCAAACACTTATGGCCAATATTATCCAAGCAATCTATGAACTACAGCCCGAAGCCAGCCGAGGCAGCCACTTGAACGACGTTGTGTTTCATAATTAATGGGAATGTTTGTTCTTACTAATAAAGCTACGGTACATGGAAAAAATTTAATTTTGTTCATTTTATTGCATTTTGAAAATGATACTTGTATTTGGCCCACCCTTTATGAGTCCCTTCAGGAAAACTTTCCCGACTGACACAACTCCTCCGACCCCGGGGTAAACTATGGGACGTTTCGGAATTGTATGAACCCTATCTGATTGCTAGTGGAAAATAACTAAGTCGCATAAGGGAAATATGGCGGCCTAAGACTCAACCTCAGTCTTTATACTATGGCTTGTACCACATAATGTCGATTACCGCTGGGTTCATACCTTCTTCCAGCAAAGGTTCTCCATCACCCTCGTAAAGTGCACAAATTTTACTTCGGCCAAATCATAAAGAAGAATCTGCTTCAATGCATCTCTTCCCATTAGGAGTGGCCATTCTGATGCCTTCCTATCAGGGAAACTGAGTTAGACAAAAAGCGGAAACGCGGATTACTAGTTTGGACTACATACAACAGTTTGGCCCAACCTCCCCTCAATCTAGACCTCTACTGGGACCCAAAAGTAGGAAAATCTCCCAATTTCTCCTGTCAGTTCATTCCCCATCTTCTTAAGATCCATTCCTCCCTCCCACGGTCAAAGTAACCAAACATCTGGCGGAAAATAACGCTGTCATGTTACGCATGAGAGAATATTCGAATATTCAAAAACTTTGCCTACATTCACGACAAAACTGACTCTATCTTCATTGATGGCAAAACCAAAACTAAACTCATGGTATAGGTCCACCAAAAAGGCCTTTCAACTGACCTCAAGAACTGAAAAAAATCTTTATCCGGCTTAAAGGGAGCCTTAATATCTGACTCAATGATGTTACTAACGATATCTCCTTTATCGCAACCCATGTAAGCTCCAAGTGCCTCTCTCACACCTGTTGAGAACCCGTTCTATCTTCAAAAGCCAGTTTCCTTCTAAAGGGTTTTTCAATAAGGGCGGGTGGATATAAAAATGGAATAAAAAATGCTGTGTGAGGTATTAACAAAATTATTTTTTTATTGAAAGGCCCATATATGCCGTTATGTATGGAATAAGACATCGATCAAATGCCCGCCTCGACTTCTTACGGTGGCACAGATTCGACTGGTCAAATTTCTAATGACTCTTCCTCTGAATTTGAATTTTTTTCTATAATTGCTTGCATGCAGGGTACATCCCAACACAGTGGAAAGAGATAAAAGTAGTTCTGATCCTAAAGCAGGTAAACCAATCCAGACTACCGCAAAGAACTATATGCCAATTAGTCTCTCGTCGTTTCAATTAAAAATCTTGGAAAGACTCCTCGACCTATACATCAGAGGACTTATCAACTCACACAACTTATGCACACTCAACACACCTACCTTAAAGGCAGATCAGTGGAAAGCGCAATGCATAGTGTTGTTCGTGAAATTGAGAGCTCATTGAATATAAAAGAATTTACAATGGCAGCCTTCCTCGTCATCGAAGGAGCCTTCAACAACGTAAACAGAGAGGCCATAACAACAGCTCTAGAAGGCATAAAAATAGACAAACCCATTGTAATCTGGTTTGGAAATATGCAAAACAGCAGAATTATTAATGCAGACGTTGGACACAGCTCTATAAGGAAAGTGACAACTAGAGGAACGCCACAAGGTGGAGTGGCTCTACTGTGGCTTCTTACAGTTAACAAAATCCTTAAAAGCTTAATGGAGAAAGGCCCAAGGACCATAGCATATGCAGATGACGTAGTTATCTTGATAAAAGGTAAATTTCTATCAACTATCAGCGAACTAATGGAATCTGCGTTGAAGGAACTCTCCTCGTGGGCAAGACAGAACGGTCTGAGAATAAACCCCCCGAAAAGTAAGCTGGTCTTGTTCACCAGGAAAAGGAAAATCATAATATTTGCTCCCCAAAATACTCCACTCAAACTCACAGCGGAAGCCATCATTCTTGACCCCCAAACTTTGCTGGAAAAGGAACTTGGAGGAAAGGATGAAAAAAGGATTGAATACTTCTTATGCATGCAAGAAGACTTTCGGCAAAAGATGGGGCTTGCAACCGTACATCGTTCATTGAATGTACACAGCAATCATCAGACCCATTATAATTTATGGGACCCTAGTCTGGTGGACTGCTAGTAGCACGAAAAGCTATATGAGCATGCTCAACAAAGGACAAAGGTCAGTTTGTACAACGGAAGCTATGAGAAGCACGCCGCAAGCAGGGTTGGGCATGATACTTCATCCCCTTCCTTCATAAAAGGCTGCGCTGCAAAATGGGCTAAGGGAGTCCTCTTTGTGGAAACAAGCTATGGACATGCGGCCGTACTCAGAATAATAGATGACCTGGGAAAGAAATATGGTGTTAGTAGCCTCGCAGCTACGACCGACTATATCTCTCTCAGAATACCAATCCTTTTCCCCGACAGAGAAGAGTGGCTACCGAACGCCGTGTTCAACGACCACGAGATTACCCTCTTCACCGACGGATCGAAAATGGACACAGGGACTGGGGCCGGGTTCTACTCTGATACCCTGCACAAACAGTAATCATTTTGACTCCCTGATTTGTGCAGCGCCTTCCAAGCAGAAATCCTAGCAATAGAGAAAGCACCTACAAGTAATCGATATCCCACCATCGGATATCACTATCTTTGTAGGATTTCAATAGGAATCTGTACAACGAGTTCAAAGGATGTCATGACATGCCGCGACTCACTGAAGTCCATCAGACACCACAAAGTCAAACTCTGATAGGTCCCGGGTTACAACTCAATCGCAGGGAACGAAAGAGCAGACGAATTGGCCAGCGGACACGTCATTGCAACCACCGATCAGCGCATTATACCGGATCATAAAGGTCACAATTATAAAAGAAGCCAATTCGTCTTAGCTTACAAGAAACGACAGCCACACGACAAGATCATCGTGGCCAGAGCTTAATATCGGCAAAACAAAGAAGCTATTGGCGCTGGAGCGAAACTCGATCCGTATGCTCGTCGGACTGATCACAGGACAATGCTCCGTAAATGGAACTCGGGATCTAGTGATCTCTACCGTAGCTGTGACGAGAAAGAAACCGAGACGATCCAACATCTGCTTTACCTCTTCCCAGCAGTCCAGAATCAGCCTAGCTTTGCTGGATGATATATTCTTCATAGAGACTGCGGACGTAGCAAATGCAGATATATCGAATCTTATAAAATTCGTAAAGAGCACAGTATCCACAGCGTGATAGGACAGGTTAAAAGAACGTGTACTCCACAAGTGAAGGGATTCACAACGGGCCCTGTTCAATCATCACACTCCCCTTCCTTAACCTAACCTAACCTTTATAATTGGTGCGTGCATAAAAGGTTATGGCTAGCTTTAAATGTCAAGACACAGTACGGGCCAAAGGTATAGAGGGAGAGAGGAAAATGAGGTACCAGAGCACATTGGCTTTAAATATTTGTGGATTGTAATGAGTGGGAAAAGTTGAACTGAGAAGAGTATTCCCCATTCGTATGGTTCGGATAAAAAACTAGTTTCTAAATTTGACTGTGCGCCAGGCTTCAGGGTGAACCGATGAGCATTCCGGGCGAGACGTGTATTGCGCTTAAATTCTTGAAGGGAAGAAATCCAATGGGCTAGCTCATTTGAGCATTGTTTGTTAAAATAACGATAAAACACAGAGGGAGAGGAGACATTACGTCGATGTTCGAGTAAGTTGATCGACTTCGCGATAATGTTGTCTCCTATGATTTTTATCGCTCACTTTTGTATTCTATCTAGTAGGTGCAGAGAAGTCTTGGGAGCACCAGACCAGATATGAGCATGGTACTCAAACTTAGGGTGCATGTAGACCTCGTAAATCGAAGCCAGATCAGAGGGGGTGATATATTTCTTGCATCGTTTGAGGAAACCTAGACATTTTGTAGAGTTCTTGGCGTCCTCGAATATGTGGTCATTCTAGCTAAGAGTTTCATTGACCAAGGATGTCATTGTAAATGAGCGTAGGGATTGAGGCCGAGGCAGAATTCTTTATGTTCTTTACAAATGAGCAAAAGTTTTTGCTGCCTTTGGGACAATTTAGCACTTTTTGCCTCAACTTTTGGTCATGGGAGAAATTGACAAGTCGAATCAATGCATCAGTCATTTCTGGCTCGTTTAAACTTATTCCAGTTTTCTTTAGAGGAGTTGGCTTGTCCGGAAACTCAGCTCTTTCAATCTGATAGCTTCTTTACAGCTCGAGCCATACCACGCATTTGCTTTGGTTTTGATACTCTTCACTCTATGTGGAATGAAGGATCTCATACCCAGCAGAAGTATGTTCGCGATCGTATTAGCAGCGGCATCCAGGTCACTATCGAGGAAGCATACTGACCAGTTAAAATTCCTAAAGAAGTTGTTGAGTTCGCTCCATATGGCTCATAGAGCCATACTATTCTTTTGGGAATTCGTTCTTTGAACTCGTGGCTGAAATGAAACGACACAGTGGTCTGACGAGCCTAGAGGTGACAATATATCAATAGACAATATTTTAAGGGCATCGGTCGATTGTGACTTCAAGAAACTTCACAAGAAAAAGTTTAGCGGGGTCAAATCGCATGAACTTGGTGGCCAATTTATGGGAGAGATAACCTTACCCTCAGATCGTTTGTACAGAATGTCAATCGTGGCGTCCGCAGTGTGCTACGTAGCGCCGTTATCATGATTCATTGACGATGACCGCCTTACCAACTACGTTTTCGAAAAAGTACGGACCAATGATGCCGACGTACGAATGTTGGCTGATTGATTACCGACCGCTCGTCTCAAATTTGGCCACGAAGAGTCGATTGTGAAGGGCCACCACGTCTACCCTAAAATGGGTGCAGAGTCCAGACGGACTACCTGCCGAGCTCTTTAAAGCAGTTGGAGATGACCTGGTTGGGGGTGTGCAGCTTCTCATCTGCAAGATATAGTCAGAGGAATGCATGCCCGATGAATGGAATCTTAGTATCGTTTGCCCGATCCACAAGAAAGGAGACCCCTTTGTCTGCGCCAATAACAGAGGTATAAGTCTCCTGAACATCGCTTACAAGATCTTTTCTGCTGTTTGTGTGAACGCCTGAAACCGTACGTGAGTAAATTGATTGGTCCCTATCAGTGTAGTTTCATGCCCGGGAAGTCTATCATCGGTCAAATATTCACATTCCGGCATATCCTGGAAAAAACCAACGAGTTCCATATCGACACGCACCATCTATTGGTGCAAACAGACGAGCTATACAGCGCCATGTCCAGCTTTCACATCCCTGCCAAACTCCTCAGGTTGTGCAGGATTACATTGGAGAATTCTCGCTGCTCTATCAGAGTCTGAAGCAACCTAACCGAGTCCTTTAGTGTCAAAAAAGGTTTTAGACAGGGCGACACGCTATGGTGTGACTTTTTCAACATCGTCCTTGAAAGAAACGTGCAAAACTCACTGGTTAACACGAGGGGCACGATCTTTTTCAAGTCCGTACAACTGCTCGCTTATGCCGACGACATTGACATAGTTGGTCGAACTCAGCGAGATGTCAATGAGGCATTTACGAGCATTGAGACGAAAGAGGTTAAGATGGGACAGGCGATAAATGAGAGCAATACGAGATTATATGCTGTCTTCGAAAAAGGACACGAACCACCGGCGTCTTGGCCAGGGCGCACAGGCCTGGCATAATTTCGAGGAAGTCAAGGACTTCGTCTACTTTGGCTCCGCAGTGACATGCAGCAATGACATCAGTGCCGAAATCAAGAATAACTCTTCCCAACCGCTGTTTCTTTGGGCTCGAGAGGCAATTGAGAAGCAGAGCCCTCTCTCGGAAAACTAAGGTACAAGACCCTTTTCATTCTGGTCCTGCTTTATGAAGCAGAGGCATGGACTTTATCGAAAGCGGATGAGGAGGCCCTAGGTCGTTTTGAGAGAAAAATTCTGCGCTGGTTCTGCGGCCCGGTCTGCGTAAATGGGGAATGTGGGAGAAGACTGAACAGTGAATTGTACGGGCTGTACATTCAGCAATATGAGCGTAGCACAGCGTCTACGGTAAGAGAGACTTTTTGAAGAAGACCGAAGAAGAAGAAGAAGAATCGTGTCAATTCTGATTTCGGCTTTGTGTAACCTTAGTCCAAGATCTCGAATCCTTATGTTACGAATTCCCCATACAATACCAACGTTAGGTTTTTTCTTAAATATTCTGGTCGCCTCTTACGAGGCTTTACATTTAATTTATATCCATGACCTACATGACCCCCTCCTGCATCAACTCCCATGGAGAGAACTATCATGCAGCACTACCATGAGCTGCATGAGTTGCTGTTCCAGTCGAGAAATGTCCTCACCGACGCCCTTCATCCTCTCCTTAATCGTTTTCCTTTTTTTTTTCTTAGACTTTTGTTAAGACTTGGATGAATTAATGAAGCTACCCGCGGAGGCGTCAAATCAAAATGTTGTCAAGCTGCATAATTTGGATAGTTTATCGGGACGCATGAAGAGCAATATTCTAGTAGAAAGAAGTTAAAGGACGTCATAAAAGGAAAAAAGATCGCAACTGAATAAATCTGGCTTAAGATCGAGTTAGGTGATGAGATATGTACATACATGTGTGTATTGCGACCTAAGTTCATTCAGCCCCCTTAAATGCCTGATGATTTATTGTATAATTATAGTGCGCCTCAATCACAAACAACGTGCCGACTGACGTTCAAGATAATTGATGGGCCTGGGAGGAAACAATCGGCGGCATTTTTCAAACAGCAAAAGTATATCGTGCTAGCCAGCTAGACAGGTGAGTTGAAACCTATAACCAACTGCGTGCATATCTAATCGAATTCGTAGTTGGAAAAAGCTACATAACTGCCATGTTGTGATATTTCCCAATCCATATTTCCATAATGGTTCAATGGGCGCAGAGAGGTCTGTAGCTTCACAAGGCCGACGGTAAGGGGTGCATCGAAACAAAAATCAAGCCGCATCAACTGTTATAAATTTTGTTAACCATTTTTTAGGTACGTAAAACCAACTATTCCGCGAGAAACTACTAAACTTTTATTAACTTGCTGACCTAGTGCTTGGATTTGTTTGGCTTTGGCCGCATCTCATAACCATATTTTCTCATACTAGCGATGGAAGTTAGTAAACAAACACCCGCCCGTGGTTAATACGCAATTAAAAAAACTGCTTTTTCCGCTGGAACGATTCCAAGTATGCTAATTGGCAGGAATTCATTTCTGATGACATTCAAAGTGGCATGAGTAAACTTCTACCTGTGATTCGAGTCGTGAGCAACGACAAAGAGAATGGGTCAAGAGAGTCTTCGTTTTAAGCAGATGATGCGCCTAAATGATTCACATGATTGATGGATTCGGATACGTATTATGTATCTCCAACTGTCGTATTGCCCAACCTGGGGTATTGGGGTGATGTAATCATTGTTTTTTTTTCAAAGGAATTTTGAACCGGTTTTTTTTAATATTATCTAGATAGCATGCGATGCGTAGGTACGTGCGAGTACGTTTGTTTACTTTCATCATCATCGAATGTGTCACGCCGGCGGGTGAGTAACACCTCAACCGTGAAGTTCATAAAAACGTATACAAACTTGGCAGTAATGTTTCGTATTTAAGTGATCTAACAGCTGCGCATTATATACCGTTATTTTCATGAGTCGCAGAAATGTTCAGCAACGATAGAGAACGGCAAGTTGAGGCTTTCACTAAAAAGATAATTTTTGGTTCTCGGGGGGCGTTTCCCACTCTTCATAGGCGATAAGCTAACCTTAATAATATAGCTTGAAGCGGTGTAGAAGAAAGCGATTTGTGACTCAGTGAATGATGTTACAGGCGCTTGCTGTTAGTCATGTGTACTTCCCAGTATTATGCGATTTTCATGTGAATCATTTATGTTGCAAATATAAGCCTATGAAGGGTATACAGTATTCTAATCTATCGATTCCTACGTTTTGCTCTTCGAGGTATCCCCTGGGGCAATCCTTTGATTTTACCACCCTACCAAGACCGCCTTAAACTAATCAACATGAACACGTTGGAAGAAAGAAGAGTTGTATCTGACATTCTTTTCATCCATCGTCTCCTTTCAGGTACCATTGACTGCGCGACTCTCTATAACTCTGTCTCTATCAACACTAACCCCCGCAACGTACGAAATCCCCGAAATCTTCTATCTACCCACCCCCCGTACTGCCTATGGCTCCAATGAACCTATTTCTCGTACGCTGGGAATTGTTAATTCGAATCCTTACTTCGATTTCAACCTCAGCACTCGATGCCTAAAAATCCGCCTTCTTAACCACCCTCCCCTTCTTCCTACCTAGTAAGTGAGATTAGGTTAAGATTAGATTAAGCTAGCTTGATTTAAGCCCAATAAATGGGGGCGTTCGCCCCCACGAAAATTAATATGATCAAGAAGTGGTCACCTTTAATGTATACGAAAATCATCGCATGAACGTATCATAGGTGAAGAGGTCTTTTTAGTCCTTCTATAACTTATATTTACGGGTACGATGTGCGCCCGACCGATTGGTTAAATTTTATCCAAAAAGGTTATCGAAGGGAGTTTATGAAGATATGATTTTCAGAGCTTATACGAGCCCTTCTGACGATAAAAATGGATTTACTATCGCGCCATGCCAGCAAATAATCAATTTTCTGAATGGGAAATTTAGTCGGAATCAGTGTTACACAACCCGGACGGGGTGCAGATGGTTTGAATCGAAGATGTCCGTTCACTACTCTCCGGGGGTGGTTGTCTTAGATAGGATTCGAGAGATTCGACTGAATTTGTCGCATTGGTTGTAGTTTACAGTAACATTTTTTGTTTCCATGTCATTAAGGTGTTATATTGGAAATGACCACGCAGAGTATGAATTTTGAAGTGTTTTTGGACTGCGAGTGTTATGCCTTCGTCAGCATTTTTCTGATCATTTCTCTACCAAGCAATGATAATCTCTCTACCAAGTTGATCTAACAAGCCTTGTACTCGACTGATTCCACCATTCTGTTAATTTCCGTTCCCGAAGTTGAAATTATCACTTCAAGGCATTTTGAGCCAATTAAGGTCATGAGAAAAAAAAATCGCTAAAGAAGCTGAAGCTTACCAACAAGGTAAGGAGGATTGGGCATAGTGGTATTGATTTTAAAGGTAACTACCTCGTAGGCGACAAAATTATTTTCGAAAAATCAGTTTTATGTTATTGTTTTAACAATTTACACACATGTTTTGAAGAACGACGACTTTATTAAACACGGTAAAAATAACATTCTCTAGCAGATATCGTTTTACTAAAACACGGGTATAGGTTTTTGCAACTGAACATGTTAAAACCTATATAAAGGGTAATACAAAAAGAGGTGTCATTTTCAATTTCGCGTTTTTGTCTATTTGTAAACATTCAACTAGCATAAGGGTGACTTTGGATAAGCAGGAATTAGGGATCAATACGTATTCCCTCAGTGTACTGCTTTGTTCATCTGACCATCAAGCGCGTTTTTCGTACAGCTTTAATGAATTTGATTATTAAATTTATGTTTTCTACTACGTAAAGGATGATTTAAATCCTTACTCGGTGAGGTTAGTAAAAAATTGCGCCGGCGGAAGGACATTTAAATAACTAAACAAAGAAACTCTAACAATTGAGAATATGAGTACCCAAGAGTGATAGTTCGATGCAGTATTTGGGCTGGTGACGTAATTGGGCAATATTTAAAATGTCTCTTCAGTGAATGGGCTGACTTATTTGCTTGAAATTGGTGATTTCGACATGGATGACGTTTATTTTCATCAGGACAGCGACACATGGCACAGTTGGTGAAATAATAACTTTATTTCCTGTTTAAGACAAAATCTACGCGGAAGTGTTTAGAAAATGTCATAAAAAATCATACGAATTGTAGGTACGAGTAAAGCCGAGGCGGTCGTTTGGTAGCTTTTGTACCACATTTCGTGAAAATATTTGTGTATCTATTGATTTAAAATGACACCTTTTGTTGGATAACCTTGAAGTATGCTTTACTTCGCATTTCATCGTATTGTTATTTGTTATTGATATTTGTGCCAGATTAGTCGTGGACCAGCGAATCATTTGCTTTGGAATTAAAACAACTGTTTTGGATACTACTGTTGAACTGTAAGACAGAAAATCAAAAAGGTACGAGAGTCCGGCGACTGCCTCTGAAAATCTCTTATCGTGGAAAATGGTAGCCTGTATAATCAACTAAGTCTGGCTGTTGTTGGGGTGCCCCGGGACGACGGCAATTCTCGATGATGTCTTGGTAATACCATTTCTGAACCCTATTACTTTTAACCTTCTGAATGTCTTGGCTTTTGCAGCTCACTGTAGTTAGAGGTAAAGTAAAGTAGAAGTTTGGACGGCTTTAACTATCGGAACATGACACACCAGATTTTATCCACGTTCTCGTTGCCTGGCACCCTTTTATGACCTGAGATCCAATAGAGTAGGGTGTTAAGTCTATAGCCGGGATAGTTTAATGCTATACACGAATTTTTTTCTGTTTGTTTTTTCAATATTCAGTTTTTGACAGCTTTCGTGACATGTGTCAAAGTCAAATATACGCAGTTAGTATTGCCATTTTATCATGGAAAGACTTACATTCGAACAATGCTTACAAATTATTGGATTTTTATCAAAATTCGTGGTCTGACAAAAATTATTTTCCCGCGCTTCGACCATTTTACGTTCGTCATAATCGAACTATTGAGTAACCAATTCAAGTATTCAAGTATTCGAATTTCGCACCAATTCCACGCTATTGGCCATCAATAAACTTATGGAACTGAAACCAAATGACCCGTCACAGCCTTGAATTCTCAGGGAGTGACTTAGAAAAGCTGGGGAGAGAATCACTTTTTTATCGAAAGTTTTTTTCTTCAGCTACGAAACTCATTTCTGGTTGAATGGATTGGGTCCGATGAGCAATACAAGAGCTGCCAATGCACCCGGAAAATGCACTGTTTGCTACGGTTTATGGTTCAGTGGAACCATTGGCCCCTATATTTTTCAAAAATGACCGTGAGAGCAAACTTACCGTAAATGGCGCCCTGTCGTTCAATAATTTCCAACCTTTTTTTTGCTCAAAATGTACAAGCTAAACCTGGTTGACATGAAAAATGAGTTCGATATGGAATTTATTTTGTTTTTAGACCGGCGAATTTGACCGAATTTGGCGAATTTGACTAGATCGTGTGATTTGACGATTTTCGACTATTTTTTTATGGGAATACGTTAAATCATTCGTCTATGTCGATAAGCCAGCCTTAAGTGCATCCTTGGAAGACAATATTACATGTGTTATTAGAGAGATGCAAGCCAATATCACCAGCCAAACTCCGTATGGACCACTTAAAACGCAGTCGTGGTAAAGAACGGATCATAGTGTTTGTTCAGCCGAGTTTTGAGCTCTGAAACTGATTAACAATTCTATTCAGTGCTCCATACGACAAGCTAATCTTTACACTTGATATTGTGTTATTTAGTAAAGGCAGGCCACCATACCAGGCAGCTTTATATAAGTTAATGTAAAAAAGATTTCATCTCACGTTCTACGGCAAACAACATCGCTGTTTGACGGAATCTGCCGAATCCTCACTCGAGCACCACCATTCATTTAAGGCTGCACATACTGTGACACGAGTCGCACTTTAACTTCCAATTCCAGTCAATATCCCATGCGTTGCTGCACCTGAGATGCGTACTGTTTCGAGGTTTCTATAGTGAAAAAACGTGGCGCGAATGATATCAACCCTATAAAAATGGTAATTTCGACGTGCTAGACATGTAATTTGAAAAGTAATTTCCTATCGTTCGATGGACGCCATACGAATTGAGGCCAAGAGACGTCGAGCAAAGGATTTTTTGCATCGTATTTTGACTACCGACGAAAAGGGTTTAGCTCGGCGTGGCATATTATCAGCTGTAAGAATTGGGTGGAGCCAGCACAGAGCTCGCTATCGAACACAACGAGTCACTATAAAAGCAAAGACACGATCAAGTCATTTTGCAGAACAACACTGCTAGGGCACATGTTGCTCAGCCCCTTAAAACATACTTGGAAACACAGAAAAGGGACGTCCTACCCCAATCAGACATCACTCTTTCGGACAACCTCGATGATGCATGGCTTCGTTCTTTTGAAGAAACCAAAAATTGGGTCAATTCGTGAGAAGCCTCGAAAGACATGCAGTAGCCAAATAGTAGCTAACGATGGGTAATACCTTGAATAATATAGTTATCCAAATTTATATTAAATAAAGGTTTTTTTGTGCAAAAAAAAAAAGGGCCACGAATCAATTCCAACTCCCAACATAAAAAAGGACGGCGCATGTACATGTTGGTGTTGAAAACTTTATCGGTTCTCCCTTAAGCAATTCGAGGTCTCGTAATTTGAATTTGTTGGTAAGGAGAGGCGTATTCAAGAAGGAAGGACACTTGAGACGCATATAGGAGAATGAAGCGAACAAAAGTTACGTAGAAGGATCGGATCACGTAGGGGTTCGAGAATTCCTTAGACCATCGTTTCATTCATTTCAGAAATTGAGCTCCCGGTTACATAATATGCCTATGTCACGATCACCTGAATGGTGGAAATGGACAAAGACCATTTCATTATCGTTAATGGTTATAATGAATGAATGAAAAAAAGTGGACGTAAGTGGCTACCTTGTGGGATGCCGAAGGAAGCTAAGAAAGGTCTAGAAGATGCAGATTTAAACCGAACTCTGTAATAGTGGTTTTTCAAGTAGGAAGAAATCTATCTCATTAAAAGGCCAATTTGAAAAATTTGAAAAGTAGAAAAGCGTCTAAAGCTAAGAGGGTAAAGGACACACATTCGTTTGTGGTCGCAGACTTACATTTGCAGAAGCCAAGTGGTCGAGGAGAAATTACAAATATGCAGTTGAAGCCTAAGATTTCGTACGAAATACTTTCAAAGGGTTTGGGTATATGTGAGCGGTTGGCAATGGGACGATAATCGTTGACATCGCTCTTTGGACCTTTTTTGTGTATGGAAGTGAAATTGGTAATCGACGTGCAAAAAACGTTGGACTTTCTAAGACCTCAAGTTGGCAATTATGCATGTTCCTGAATCCATCCATTGCTGCAAGAAAAATTCCCAAAAGGCATTATTTAGAAAATATCCATGCCCTCAGACTTTTTTCTGGGTATACAATATGTTTCAACAATTTTCGAACATCATTCGAACCTTCGCCAATAAGTCCACCCCGACTTATGCAACAGAGTCATACAAAATATAACTTTTCGGATCGAGTCCTGTAAACATTAAAAAAAAAAAACAGTAAAATACATCTTCATTCAATTTGAAAATAAAACAAGTCTAAGAAAAATCCCTCAATAAAAACAATTGGTCCGAAGTCGTTGATGGCGACAAACCAGACGAAAAAAGCTAACTAGTATACGAAGGACGTAGGAATATACGCACACATAGATTCTCTAAAAAATCGATAGATTCAAGTTTCACGACTTGGGAGCGTGGAGATATGTCAGCATTGAAATAACTTTTAAGTGGAAAATTAACAATACAGCTACGAGTGTCTGTATCTCTACCACGACAAGGTGTCTGTAACTTTAAGATTCGTGACGGCACTTTATTGATTTTTACTCATCACCAGACAGTTCCTAGCAAAGATAAATTAAATGGCAACCATCGAAACGAAATTCACTACCATCTGAGTGAGTATATGGTTAGGGTGATAGGGTTGAGTGGGCTGAGAAGGTCGAATGTAGCAGTAGATGTGTGAAATTTTAAAGACATATAGTCAAGGCGGTTTCGAGTTGTGAGAAGAGGAATCGCCCTTTTTCTGCAGATCATCAAACATATAACATAGATAGTTGATTACTACTATAGTTGCAAGATACAGAGTAGCCCTAAAACCCTCATAAACGACATAATTTCATGATTTACTTTCTGAAGATGATATCGGTCAAGTAGCCGATTGATAATGTCCTCAATCGTTTCGGAGAGTTTAGGAGCTTAGGGTGATAAGTTCTCACACTTTTCTCGGATAGTTGCAAGCTTTTAGAGCCTGTGGCTTGTTCTGAAAGATATGACTGTGATTTTAAAAAAACCCCGAAGAAAGAAGTCTAGAGCAGCCAAATCGAACGATCTTGGCCAACACAAAGCGACAAAATGAGACATCCCAGAAACGCATCCTTCAAAACGTCTATTGTCGCGCGAGCTGTTATATGCGGTTGCATCCTCCTATCAGAACCTTTTGTCCCTCAGTCTCAATCAATCAACTTGTGGCAAAAAAAAACACGTTTACAATAACATTGTTACCGACGGCGTTATGGAAAAAATGAGCGCACCTAGCAGTGACTTACGAGTAAACATAATGGCTCTTCGTGGATGATGTGTAGATTTTTAGTGTCCCCGAAGCTCAAATTTTGTTCGCTTTTGAAAAATTTGAATCGAAAATGGCTCACTCCGTCGTTGAGGCCCTTGAGTGCATGATGGTAGGATAGACATGATAGGCGATCTGCAGGTAGCTGCTGTTGGACTGTCCGCACCTTTAAAAGGAATATTTTCAAAATTTTCACCAAAAAGCACTGCGGCCATAAATGTGTGGTGGACTTTAAGACTCTTCCGCGACATCCTCAGCCAAAACGGCGGTATTCTTGTCGGAACAAATATTATGAGACTTTAGATTTGCTTCTGCAGATCCAAAACAAAACTGGCTTCAGTGAGTAGAACCTTTCCTGTCTGGTAGTCTCGGAACAGAGGAATTTTCCTGGGTCCGAGCAGCGGATCCTCGAATCGCCAGATCTTCAGCGAACTAATCTCCTTGAGCTCGATTCGCTGAGCAAGTTTTTCTAGCAATGACTTGACGGTCTTACCTTCCGAGACGGCAAAGTTGACAGCAAACAGCCCTTACCCTTCAATGGGATTCGCCAGAGATATAGGGACGGATGACGATACAATGAATTCGATGAACGGAGTTCCTGGACGAACTTCCTCGCGTGTTTTCTCGGGCGCTGAGGGATCGTCTGTGTACTTTCTCTCAATGGATTCCTGGGCAAGAGTATTCTTTAAATAGTCCAGGTTATTGACCGGGATTTGAAGTTTACATCGAATTCTAGTGTGGTGGTCATAATCGATAGACCCTTTTCGAGCTCCACTTTCTCGTAGATCGTCTCGGCCTTTCGTTTCATGTACTCTTGAGTTCCACCTTCTTTGAAAAGTTGACGCAATTACTTTGTTCTTCGGTAGAGCGTTCGTTTCCATGTAGAGCTCCTTCATGGTATCCAGTACACAGCACTGCCATGGGGGATAGGGCTTCGCCACCCAGATGATGGCAATCTTCGGTTTCTGAATCTTTGGGCTGGCGGCTTTCTCCTTACCACCTTGGCCCTTGACTTGTAGAAGATTCTTCAGGCACAACCGGAAGGAATGGGCTGCCTCCATGAGTTACTCCGAAGTCTGGATGTTTAGTTCGTTGATTCCACCGACGTCTGGCCATTGAGCGTGCATGATACACGAGTCGTTGCCAGCATAGACCAAATATGCTCCGCCACATGTGGACAGATGGGTGCCATCAGAAGTGACTGATGGCGAATGAACTCAAACACGAGTTTCTCGTGCATGCCCACGTTAGTGCAAAACTCACGGTATTTATCACGTGTCAGTTGCAATTCGTAGAAACCGGAACGGAGGGCTCCTTTGAACAGCATCTTGCGGTAGTTTTCATCGGTTTGGTCTTCAGGCTCATTTCGTTAAGGAAGACCTCATCATTAAAGGTGTACTTGTCGTCCTTGCGAAGTATCGGCCGTGAGGCCAAAATTTCCTTGACCCATTCGATGAATTTGTACTGGCGTAGGATCCCGCGACAGCAGTGATTTGGCGTCTTCGACACTGTTCCCTGCATCGGCCAGGAATAGGCGCAGCCATTTCGTCTCGTCATTGGGCCAAATGGCGCAATGATTATAAAGAATGAAGGTCAGATGGTTCTAAATCAGATCGTTGCCGGAGACTCGCAGATCGACTTGATGGTAGTGCTTTTAGGAACCGGCGTTTCATTGAAGAAAATATAAAATTCTAAACTTCAAGAGTCATGTCTTTCGCGGCAGTTCGCAACTTGGCCGTTCATCTTCGAATGAACCGCTCAGACGCAAATGACTGACGGTATGGAAAACCATGTAGATGGTCGAGTCCGAAAGTGATTCAATAAGACACTGTTCATCCAAAGGAAGCTTGGTTCCTAGACCGTATGTTCGCGAGCATGTGTATTCATGCAGCCAATTCAGACAGGCTTTGAAATTATTGCGAGCCTCTTCGTGGTAAGTTTCCAGGTTTTTCAGATTCTTTAGCGCCTGCCTCTGCCATTCGGGCTCGCCGTAATTAAAATACCACTGGTTGCCATAATGGTCTTTTCCAGTTCGTAGTAAAGCTCCGCCTCAGCAGCTTTTGGGGTTGTTTCTTCACGTCTTGGGTTTTCTTTCCAGCATATTCACCCACAAGCCAGGACTCCGTCGTAAAAGCCTTTTCAGGTAAATCACTTCCTTTGCCTCGACAAGCTTTTCTTTGTCATTTGTCTGTCGAAAAGCTATTTTGTTCTTAAGGTCCATGAGGCCTGCGTAGTCATCGGTTGAGTCCGACGGTACCGATGATGCCTCTTCTGTCACGTGCTGAATCAGCCCGTTCGAGGTGAGCCGTTGTATTTGACCGGTTGCCGTAGGACGGCTGGAAAATTCTCGCAGAAATAAGATGATTAGGACCAGAATTATTCATCAAAATCATGAAATGCAATCTGAAGTTCCTATCAATCTTAGATCCGAAGATGATGATTATTCCTTGAACTAGACAGCTGACAATCCACCAGGTCGTAATAGCTGTTTCAGCTTAAATATTTAAAGTCTTCGGTTCTTATGAAGCTGGTATTAAGAGAGTTAACAGCCGTACGAAAACCTGACTGCATTCCTTACTCGAGAAGACAACTGGTCACAGCGAAAGATTCAGTACTGAGAGAAGTGATTTTCATAAGGTTATTATCGTCTCTTTTATCGTGAGTCCATGAAAGGGAATTGACAGATCAACTCAAATATCTTAACATTCATAAAGGCGAACGACATGACTCAAGTAAATAATAATTTATCCAACAATTAGTATCGCAAACGCCAACAAGCTTTTAAGCCGCACCTGTCCACCACCAGCTGTAGCGTTGTACTCTACGCAAATTTCGTTACCACAAGGTAAATATCGTGAATTCCACTCAACAAAAGAGATCTGAAGTTCGAATGACATTCTTGCATACTTGATACCATAACCGGCAAACAACTAGCAAGTCGCCGACTCACCGCCACTAGGCTCCAATGCCAACCCACTTGTCTCGTCGGTCGCATTCAGTTCTTGTCATTCTCGTCACCACTATTGTAGTAAAGAGATTCTTGCATTCCACTCAATTTAGAATGGTATATACCCCACCTGCCCAAGCTGTAACAGCTACACGTAGTCGGACGTGGGAGTAGGAGTGGTATGCACAGAAGTTTCAGTTTCTGCTCGACGAAGCAAGAAAAGAAGAATTGAATGTTGAAGGGCAGAAGAGTGCCGGGAACATGTTGCTGGAATAAATGATAGGATTACAGCTAACTTGCCACTTATTTTCTAATGATAGCCTAACGGTTGCTTGGGACTTAAACCATTGTTGTTTGCTCTTGTTGTTCGGGTTTTGCAGTTAGGGTCACCCATGCGTTGATTGTAGGGCGGTAATTAAAACACGCGTTTTAGAGAAGCGCGGTGCCTTCTCTTCATATTGGCCTTTCGCTAGGTGGACGGAGTGACTAGACCAGGAGGATCGCTTAGAAACAGAAAGTGTTAGAAAGATGGTTATTACGAAACTGTGAAATCGTTGCAGATCAAGTTAGAATGGCGTTAGTTGCAAACAGGTTTTCCCTCGTACCTCCGCATGTGCATATACGAGTATGTCCATCTGTTTTATGCTTAATGAGATGGAGTGATGGAGGAGCTTGAATGTGAGGCAGGTTACTGAAGCCTCACTAGCGACTCTCTGTTCATGATATGTGAAAGTGCTGTTGTTATCTCGTTCACGGTGTGGATGACAGGATGACACCGGGGTGTTCTGGAGCGGAACGGGGTATATTTCCTGTCCTTAACCTGGTTTTGTGGCAGTTGCTCTCGTTATGTTACTGTGAGGTAGACTTTTTTTTTGCATTTGATTGTTCTGGTCTGGTCAGGTGAGCTATTTGGTTACATCGAGGTGGATAGTGTTATATTGTAGATGGGAGAAATTGCTGAATGGGTAGCGATAGTATCGACTTTTTCAATATTGTATGGTAATTGAAGTCGGACTCTCTCTTTCACATGATTCGATTTAATCTGCTTTAACGAGACTCTAATTGACTTTTGATTTCAATGCAAAATGGACTCGTTTTCGGGCATTATTCGCCATTCGTGCGAAAAACTGAAGTGGCTTTCTTGCCTCTTTCCAGATTTCACTTTGAAATTAGATTATAAACAGTTGGGCTACCTAACTAAACCGAGGATTGCATCACACCATAGACCATTGTACTCGTACTTATAGTAAAGAGCCAACGATCCTAGCATTATATAGACCAAAAATCAATTGAGAAATATTAAATCTGTTTCATACCGGAATGATCGAGACGATAACCCTTCACAGACATGGAATCGGATAAAAAATAGAAATTTTGTTAGTGACAGGAATATCAAGTCAGCCATATGACCATTTGCACACACAAGTTCTCTGGAGTTGATAGTATCAATTCGACGTGCTGCTTAATAAAAGCTTTAATTAAAAAGTGAAAGGTGGATGTGTAAAATGTTTGATCATATGAATACCGTGTGATGGCCCTGTTGGAAACAGTTCGAAACAATTTTGATGGACAACGGCTTGAAATGGGAATCCGCCTTTTCCAGCAGATAGCCCTGGAGGTAAACGTTGGCCAAAAATGACACGCAAGAAATGCTTTATGCTAAGCGGCATCTGTCAACCACGCCTCATCATTATGTTTTATAGTTTTCATTAGGGCTAAATCAGCGTCATTTGTGGGAAGTTTTACGTTTCACCTTCTATTCGAAGAAATAAACGGCTAAGAAGTTTTTTTTTTTTATATAAATATAATACGGTAAATATAATACGAAGATTTCATAATCTATGGAATAACATAACAAATAATATTACACACTTTGAAGAACTTTCTCAAAGTAGCTCGACAGATGTGGATATACCGGATTATACTGTGTGCTGTTCTTTCGCCTCACCATATCTCTGTACCTCTCCAAAGCACCAGAAATCAACTCCATCTTCTCCCTATCGGTAGTGTGCTTCTCGAGCCACTGAATAAGCCGTTCATTCGACCAACTAGTATGGGGCAATTCCTGTCTGGCGTGGCGAAACAAGAGGAACAAAATGATGTAAGGCGGCACTTGTGATTCTTTCTCGATCGACTGTTCCACCAGCTCTTCGGGTTTCTGAAGCGCTAACGAAGACATTGCACGTAGAAGTCTAAATGGCTTGCCAAGTTCGGAAAGATTGAGCGCGATCGTTTTCAACCTATTCTCGCGGAAGATGCAATCGTTCTTTAAGCGATTTCTTCCTGCTACTGACACCGGGCGTAGAATACTCAAATTATTGACGAACAATTCGATGCACTTTATTGTCAAGTTTTCACCGCATTGTCGGATGGTTTCCTTGTCATCAAATGGGATTACATGATTGATCCAAGAGCGGTTGATAATTTCCTGAAGCTCTTTCATGTACATCGAAGGGCCAGCTATGGAAATCTTCTCCGAATTCAATTCCGGTTCACGATGCATACTCAAGAGAATGATGCCAATTGTAGAAATCATAAAATCCATTAACTGCTGAAGAATGGCATAAACTAGGAGCTCGCCTTGCCGAAGACTCTTCAAAATCGTTTCGGCTGGAGTTGACTTAGAGAAGTGATCGCAAATCATCTGCTTCACCGAATCGAAATAGTAAAAGAGAATCCTTACTGCATGCGTTAAAAACTCCCGGCACTAAATTTGTCAAGTGACTGTCTACCATCGACGCGCTTAACTCCGACGAGGCCAATCGAATGAATGTATCGATCATCTCGGTAGATGGCAGATCGACATCCACAAAACAGGCCTTCAAATTAGCAGCACACTTTGCCAAGTATCCAGCTACGAACGGCTCAAAAATGTTATTATCAAAAACAAATGTCGATCCACCTCGAGCTTGCAAACCTCGAGCGGATGATAATAGTTTGGACAAACCTTCCTGCAGCGCTTGAGAGCAATCTCTAAATGACTTTCGGAATAAGTCCTGAACTGATCACCAGAATTTCTTGTGGATGCCTGTTTCACTGTCTGACACTCGCGAGAGCTGGTTAACTTCCTCCAGGCATTTTCGTAACAAAACGATTTGCTCACAGTACTCATACAGTTCGTCATAGATGAGCCAATGCAATGATTTCCTGAGCTTTCTCTTAAATACTGTGTTATCGTTAGGAGCGGTGTATTGCCCGGCCCGCGATTAGTGTGCCATTTGAAGACTTTGTCGTAGAAGACATTTTAGAAAGATCTGTCTTAGAAGAGGATGTTGTTAAGGCAGAGATATCAGTACCGGCGAAGCATTCCTTGAGCGACTGGCTGATTTCCGCGATAAAGGTAGTAACCAAGTTGTCCAACGATTTGTCCAGAGTGTAGAAATTGATGAACATTTTTAGTGTATTGGTGACTTGAAGTTCGTTACGTTCCTTCAAACCGTTGACCAACTGCATTTGCGCTAGATTTTTGATCTTCTGTCGACTCCTCTCCTTCTGAATGAATTCGATTTTGTTCAATTCCCGATCCTCAATTAGGGGTTCCAACTCAAAATAAATACTCGCTTGCTTGAGAACATCTTTAGTACCCTTCAGCTTCTGCGTAAGGCTCGGCAAATTACCACATGAGCGTAGTATATGAGACAGATCGTGAAGCCGTCTTAGGACCCCGGTCTGATTCTCAATCAGTGAAAACTGGCCATCCACTTGGCTCTTAAGCCGATGAGCTGTTGCTTGGATACGTTCGACGTCGGCAGCGACCGTGTTCAAGACAACATCTAAGCCGCCGGCATGAGTGGCTTAGGAAAGAAGCGCGCCATGCTGCTTACGGACTTGTGATTGCAGCTCGAGAGATATTGCCTCCAAGAAATTGTCATGTTGGCAATGGGTGACTTGTCGGCCTTTTCGTCGATGAAAACTTTATAGAAACCCTTATCTTCTATTTCTTTGCGAATCGTTTTATTTGTCATGTTGAAAAGAGTTTATTTTGTAATTTAATACGAAACAGCTCTTTAGACAGTCGAATCGAAGGTAAAACAAAATAGACCGTAATCATGCCTTGTTACTTTTTTTTCAAGGAGATTTACGACGATTGAGGAGATAAAGACTGTATCGCTGAAAGAGCTCGAGAGTATACCAAAATACGCATATCGGAAGTGTTTCGAGAATTGGAGAAAGCGTTGGCGCTAGTGTATTATATAAGAGGCGGATTACTTTAAAGGGGACAAAAAAGATATTGATGAATAAATAAATAACAAAAAAAAGTCACCTTATTTTTTGAACTAGCCCCGTATTGTGACTGGCAATGAAAAGTGGATCCTCAAAGATAATTAATATCGAAAGAAATAGAGGGGGCGGCACGGCTATGCATAGTCAAGACATCGGTGGACAGAAACTCTTGTGTATTTGATGGAACCAGTTCGATATAATATATTTTGAATTGCTACAACCAAGTAAAACTATCGCGGGAACTTGCTACCGAACACAACTAATGCGTTTTAGCCGAGCATTGAAGGAAAACTGGCAACGACGAACAAGTGATTTTGCAGCTAGGTAACCTGAAAACATTGAAATGGGACGCCCTACCCAAGGTATTCATAAGACATTGCCAACCTATCGATGATGTGGCTTGACTGAGCAGCATTTCCGATCATTCGAAAAGTCCAAAATTGAGTCGTTTCGTGGATAGCCTATTCTTCGCCAAGCCTCCTTGTCGTAATGTAGCCTCCTTGTGTTCGTAGTTCTGTTTCATCTCTTCTAGGTCCATCCTGTTATCTACAGCGTGGCTTTCCATCTTGTTTTCCACTCATTATTCTTTTAACTATACGGTTCATTCATTCTACGTGCCCCGCAAGTCTCTCCAATGTTTTTACTCTGGTGATGCTTGGGGCTGAATAAAGCTCCAGTTTCTTGATTGTGTGGTTTTCTCCATTCACCTGTTCCTTCGTCTATTTTTCACCATAGATTCCTCTTAAAATATTGCTTTCGAAGACCCCAAATCTATTTTCCTCACTATCTCTCAGAGTATCCAGATCATAAGAGTAGCTAGAGCGGATGTGATTTCAGTCAGCATTCAAACATTAATGAGATCCAACCCGACTTATGCAACAGAGTCATACAAAATTCAACTTCAAAATTGAACGAAGCCCAAAGGCTATTTGAATATCATTTTTATTAGTATCGAATAGTATTGAATATACTCGAATAAAGGCTTTTTGCCATATTTTACACACAACTCGTTGTATTCAATTTAAAAATTAAGAAACGCTTAATGAAGAACCCCTTACAGGGTTTCAGAGGAGTATATTCAGTCTCTAAGCTCATTCTCAAATTCATATAAGACGTTGATATGGAGGCACAGCTTTAAATTTGGTCTATTTTAACTAGACACGATCGAAGCAAAACCCTCAACCTGGATTATTACAGAAAAGGTTCAAGTGAGCTTTTTGTTTGCCTAAAATCAATAAGACAGCACAATAGAATGCAAATAATAATAACGTTAATCTTCCCGGTGTCCCCAGGGTCTACTACTATTTGAAACCCATAACCACGATAGCACATTCCAATAGCATTGGCAGTTTAACCTTCAAAACAAGATCCAGATTTTATCAAGAATAAATTCATTGGCAAGATCCGATATAATACCATGTCTGATACCTTATTAGCATATTCAAAAGACATCGCCCATTCATAGAAATCTGTTGAAATCCATAACCATTTGTATCTCACCTTCAAGACTGTGTTCAACCTATTTCGAGGCTCTAATTGCATTGTATACCACCGACGCCGCAGCAGTTTCGATTCAAACAAAATAGAATGCCATTAAACAACTTTCGATTTCTATTCACCTGTTGCCGGCATTCTTACGCTCGACACATGTCACTAGGGGGACAACCTATGAGGTAATCAACACTTTCGTTCCCTTCGGGCTGTATGTCCTCGGGCGGGTGTCACATGTTACCAGCCATCGGTGTTCCTCATCATCAATAATGACAATAACGCGCTTTCATTTTCGTACTATTGCTAATGCTTTCTCCTAACAAATGCTAGGCAATTAGGTTCACAGAAGCTGGATGGTACATTGAACTTCGCATGGACTAGTAGGTTGTGCGATGATAGATTTTCAAACTGGACGGTGACTAAGCCACATCCATTAGTTTGATAGAAAGTAGGCAAAAACTTTCGCAGAAATATTTGATTTTGAATGGAGGTTAGATAGCCTTTTTGGGGGTCAGAGATACGCTTGTTTTAAGTTTTACGAGAAGACATGTATGCGGTCGTGAGAAAAGGTTAATCGACTTGAATTGTAGGTTAACATAGCAAGTAGATTATGGTCTTTAATGTTTGTCAACTTTTTATTGTGTTCTGTAGTTATTTCTGGCTTTTTTGCTTCACAGTGAATACATGTTACTCTTTTATGCGATAGACCCTATGTGTCTAAACTACGATCACGTTCTCCTAGATTTCAACGACGAAGTGGACGATCTTCCGGTGAAATGTACAATACTCAGTGAAGCCCATTTTTATGTAAATGGATATGGCTCTGAAAATCCAAGTATTATTCACGAATGCACAAGTATTGTATGGTGTTCCATTTAGGCCACACTTTCGGACTAAAACAATTCGCGAAACAATTGAAAATGCGACAAAAAGAATCTAAAAGGTAGCCAACAATGGCCGGGCAAATTGACCTACATATATCATCATAACGTGGAGTATTTTTTTAAGACAAAAAATTATAAAACTAATGAGTGGTTTTGACCCCACCCTGTAAAATGTATGACGAATGGCTTGTTTCGATCACTATACACCTAAGTGGGATTTAATGCACAGACAATTAGAGACCGATATCCTGATTTTTCACAGGTTCCAAATGTGATATTCTGTTGTTAAAAGGTGTCAAAATTCTTACCTTGGTTCACATCAGTCTCCTTTAAAAGTTAGTCTACTCTTCGCCATTTATGTGTGAAAGAAGCTTCATATCGAAATACCGCATAAACAATTTATCCATGAATCAATAACGGAGTTCAAAATATTGCTCATCATCGGACTCAGGTTAATGACATATTGCATCCCTGGATCCATTGGCCAAGAGTAACTTTATGGCGGAATAGCAATTCACTACTAATAGCCTTAGGTAGACACAGACTTACCCCCGAAAAACGCAGGAAGTGCAATGGCGATCAAAAGGCGACTGAAAAGCAGATAGTTGCGGCTTTATTTTTTAAACGCGAGGCTGTCAGGACTGGACGTGTTGTCGTCCTATAAGCTACGTATTTTCTCGTTAACTAGCGCAGGAGTTATTTTCACTGAAATTAGGACGTCTGAGGGTCCAGTATACAAACAGAAAAGCAATGAAGCGCTATACTCCGCAAGAGCGTGGAATAATTGTATCGATTTCCTAATCGTGTCGCGCCAACTGGGCAAACACTTTTCCGATGTGGTTTCCGATGTCGCTGAGAACGAAGACACTTCAACCAGACAACGAGCCATGGCATTACAGCATACAGCGGATTTGAGTGAAAGACTGACACATGTTCCCGTACAAAGTGCATACAGTGCATTAGTTAATGCCTGCTGATCGTCAGTCGCGTGTGAATTACTGTCAAGCCATGCTTAATCTCAACAATAAAGAGGACGATTTTGTGTCGAAATACATCATGAGCAACGAGGGTCGTTTCCAGTTAAGTTGTTACGCCAATAAGCAAAATCTTCGTTTCTGGCGCAATAAAAATCCGCGTGTTATGCACGAGGAGCCAGGAGGAGTGATTGGCCGTATTTTTATGAGAACGCCATCGGCAATACATCCTACAGTGCCATGATAAATGACTTCTTACTCCCGAAATTGGATGAGGGAGCTTGGTGAACATGTGTTTTCAACAAGACACACAGAGCACGAGCTACAATGGATATTTTGAAGGAAGCATTTCCTGGTCGCAAAATCTCTCTTTTTGGCGATTTGGCATGGCCAGCAAGATCGCCCGATTTAACCAACCCATTCACCGAAAAATAAAATTGGATGATTAATTTTGCGCCACTTTGTATAAAGAAAGTAATTATTATTGGGTTGAAGGACCTATTCGATGAACGACTGGCTGAAGAAATGAGCAAAAAAGTTGGCATTATTTAAATTAAATTTTAAGAGATAGTTATCAACTTTAATTTTTGCATTTATAAAGTGCTAGACGTGCTTGGGATCGATTATAAGAGAGGATTGAGTTCCGTTCAGGTATCGGAGGTAGGATAATTGTCATAGTTGTGTGAGTCCATATAAAATCACAAACCAGTGAAAAGTTCGAAAACAGACCAGGGTTTATGGTAGACGTTCATTCGTTTTGCTGCACAGGGAGCGCAGTTTCTTGGCGATGAGGTGATATTATCTGTTGGTAAATAGGGGACGAATAGAATAAGGCAACCGATGTCCGTAAAATAGGGTAATGGTTTAGGAGAAGATTAAAATTAATATTGCTGAGCAAGTCTACTCTTAGTAGGTATTTAAGGAGTGGTGAATGTCAAGTCCCGATAGGTGTGGATGTAGGATATGGTTACCTAGAATTAAGACACACTTTTCGGCATCAAATGAGAAGATCAGGTCAAGCCGTCGATGCAGAATTGATGGAAGGTCATTTTCAAGCAGTCAGGTCGGCGACAAGGCAATGGACAAATCCACAAACAGGCAATGGGGTTAGCGCATGGCGAGGTGGAACGAATTTGCTTATTAGATCAGCGAGCTTTTCACCAAGTGAACAAAATTAATTAGCGGCAGTTTGGTTTATTTTTATGTGTATGTGCTGTCAGAGCATGTTGTTATTAGGCTTGACCCGATACCAGAGTATTTGCTGAGACCGAGAAAGCCACGTATTGTATGAAATGTAACTTCCACCGAAATTAACACATTTTAAACGTAAATGTTGTCGTG
Organism: Merodon equestris; assembly: GCA_958301585.1. Classification (NCBI taxonomy): domain Eukaryota; kingdom Metazoa; phylum Arthropoda; class Insecta; order Diptera; family Syrphidae; genus Merodon; species Merodon equestris. The sequence goes on from OY284413.1 coordinate 50,542,939, forward strand.
CCGACGACTGTACCTGACATCCTCAAAAAGATCAACCATCGAATTCAATAAATGACAGTAACTGACATCCAACTTCACCCTCACCCCTTAGTAGAAGTGTGGTACGTCTTTACCTTAAAGTTCCTGCCTTTACATATTGGTCTCATTACCTTGAATTAGATTCTCTCTCTGGGGATCTAGCTAATAGAGTAGAATTTGAGGGGGCGGTAACCTAAGAAGATCAACTAACTAATTTTGTAAGTAAAGGGTCATCCAATATGTGGTCCGGATTTGACATTCCATTTTAAATCAGTCATCCGAGACTGTATACGATTACTTTAAGGTTTGCCATTTTACAATAAGTGTCGCTGAAAGCGCTAAAATGATGAAAACTTGTTATAAAATAATGATTCTATAGTAGGAACGTTCCGACCAGATTAAGGTCTGCATAATCACCTTTCTGACAGTATTATAGGCCAAAATGTAAAAGAAATTCAAAGAAACTAGTTCTGTTACAGAAGTCTTAAGGTCTGCAGAAAATATGGCTGCCGTTAGTGAAAGTGTTGAAGCGAAGAAGCTGTAATTTCTCACAGTTATAGCCAATGTTAACCGATTTTTTTCGACTCTAAATCAAAGCAATGGATTTTGTATACATGTAGTTTCAACAAGACGGTGCCATATCTCACAATAACAATCGTGGTCGAGTTATTTCGAGTTTGGGTGACCTGAACTGGCTCCCAAGGTTATGTGATTCACCACCGTTGGATTTCTTTTTGTGGGGCTACACAAAAGAACCTGTTTATACATAAAATCTGTACACTTTTGACACTTTGATAATAAATATTCTTTAAGTTTAGTTCGAGTTATTGTCCTATAAGTGTCGAAAAGTCATCGAAAACTACCATGTCAGAATCGAGTCTTGCAACAGATCGGGTAACGTAAGGGTTGGAAAATTCTTTAGAATTCTTCACGAAACCGAGTGCTTTACGGATTATTTCATCGAAGTGTACGCGAAAATTTAGCTCCTGGTCACATAATATGACAAGATCGTGAATAGCCTGAACGGTGGAGATGGGTTGATTATTGAGGAAAAAGAGACGAGGAGGAGGTTCGATTCGTTTACGTGAAAAAGTGATTGATTGGCATTTGGAAATGTTAAACTCCAGGGAATTTTTGGAACACCAGATTTAAAAACTATTGAGGTTTGATTTAATAAGGGAAGAGTCATGACTGGGGAAAATGGTCTTAAACAGTTTGGTGTCGTCGGCATATAATGAGATGTGGGAATGTTCAATCACCATTTCAATATCATTTATGGTAAGAACGAAAAGAAGTGGTCCTAAGTGGATGCCTTAGGGGACGCCGGAGGAAGCTAGAAAAGGGTTAGACAAATTTTTCCGGGTAAGAAGATCCAGGAGGACAATTTGAAGAGTATCAGTCTGCGGGAGATTTTATCAAAAGCTTTACTGAAATCGGTTGAAAAAACGTCGACTTATTTGCCATTCTCTAGGGCTGATAGGGCCAAGTACATAAATTCAACAAGGTTTGTGGTTGTACTATATCCGCTTTTGAAGAAACGGTGTTGTCTAGGGGAGATAAAAGACTTGCAGCGAAAACTCAAAATTTTGTACAATATACTCGAAGAGTTTAGGTATGTGTGACAGTTTGGCAATGGAACGATAATTGTTTATATCGTACTTCGGACCTTTTCTGTGTATCTGGGGAAATTCACCTAGAGATAGAGATAAACGGAGGATTTTTGAAAGAGGAAAAGAGAGGGTTGAGGAGCATTTTTTAGAAATATGTCAGGGAAACCGTCAGGACGAGGAATGAATTCCTCATTAAGTTCATTTCTTTTCGATGACTGTACGAGGAGGAAATGGTCTAAGACAGTAATTAGTCGTAGTAACCGGAGTCCGGAAGGAGTCGACGGCGAAAGATTGTCTAAAAAAGGTGGCAAAAAAGGCGAAAATGTTGGGGTCATTTGAGATTTGATCATTGAAGGAGGGTAAGGTAGGTAAGTACATTTGATTTTCGAATCTTTTTTCTTTTGTTATGTCGGTACACAAGTCCCCTAACATACGCTGAAATTTTCAGCTATTCTATATATTTAGTGTGTTTCACAGAGATAAAGGCTAGACGTTTCGGTGTGTTTTGATGATTTTTTGCTATTGAAAAAAAAAGGATCAAATAATCTGTATAAAATTTGAAATGTTGACTGTGGCATTAGACATTTTTTTGATATTTTGATCAAGAAACTTGTTTCAGGGAAGTCTGTCTGGACCAAAAGAATTTATTTATTTATTTGTGGTGGTTACATTCTTATACATTAAGATGAGAATCTTATAGGTTTGTACAAGATTAAAAGAACACATACATACATACATAAAATAATTTTAGAGATTTGAACAAAGTGTTACAGAAAGATTACTGTCTAGCAAGAAGGAGAAAAAAATATGAAAAATAAATTCAAATATATGTAGCTCAGTTTTAAATTGCTTTACATTTCTGATACTTCTGAATGCAATGGGGAGAGAGTTCCAAAGGCGTGTGGAATGAACAAAAAATTGTCTTTCAGATGTTAAGACATGTGTCTTGGTTGAATGAATGTGTTCGTTCATTCGGATAATGGGAAAGTCAACTTATTGAAAAGGAAGGCAAGTCAGGATATGGTAGATGAGGATATTGTCAAATGTGCAGCCAAAATGGTCTTTAAATAGCTGGACATATGCTCGTGGCTATGGATGTTAAAAATGAAGGGCGCAATAATGTTAAAAGCCACTAAGTTTTTGTTAAGACTTGGAACCAGCAGGGTCTTAGCGATAATCATTTTGGTGTTGACAGGGATGTAGTGCTGTGATGCCCAGAGAGTTCGCAGCATACCGTATACCTTTCCAGTGCAGGCAATGACGTGATCGTCCCATGTGAGAGTGCGGAGATGTGTATACAGCAGTGTTTGACAATATTGGGTAATTTACTAACATACAGCAGGAATAAAACCGGACCTAGTATAGAACCTTGTGGGATACCGGCATCTGTGAAAAGATCCGACATTTTGTCGACGATTACCACTTTTTTGTTGTCTGCCAACCAAGTAGGACTGGAAAAATTTAAAATTTTTCAGAAGCTTGTTACACAGGAGAGTGTGGTTCACTGTGTCAGGATAGTCAACTCTTTTTTATCTAAAACTTTCCTGATCTCATCAACGATAAATAATAAAGAGTTTTACAGCTGTGCTGGAGATGAAAACCTGATGGGCTATCGTGCAATAATCTTTCAGCAGAGACTGCGTTTTCGGAAACTTTGGATAGATAGGGGACGATCGCTATCAGTCGATGACCGGTGAAGTTACGTCTTGATTTCTGAGGTAAGGGAACTATTTTAGACTGCTTCCATTCACTGGGAAAAATGCAAGAAGTGATGATGTGATTGAAGGTATGGGTAATGAAAGGCAATGTAACAGGAAGTGTTATTTTTAAAAATGTAGGGTTGACCCATCTAAACCCTTTGTGTTTGACTTAATCAAAAGAGCTGCACTTGCGACTTCAACGTCGATTAAGCATTGCAGATTAAGTAGCCTCGAGCTTCTTCGAGTAACAGTTGATTTATGACATTAGGGGAATAGTCTGGGGTAAATGAGGAATTTAGAGTGTCACAATCAAGGTCGTCCATAGGCTTGAACTGAGACTTAACCACACCTAGTGTGGTTCTTCCATAGTTTCTGTCCAGACACAGAGGAGTCAAGACGGTTTGAATATAAGGTTTTTTTTCACTTTCGTATCTCAGGGGCCGTTTTATTCTTGAGTTCTCGGTATTTCAAACGCAAGGTTTCCACCCTAAATCTCTTGCAACGGTGATACGGTGATTTAATGTTGTTATTCATCCATTCTAGAAAACTATGGTTTACGGTTTTAGCTCTTATTTTAATGTGCTTTTTTTTTAATGTGGAGATTCATTTTTTTTCCCTAAAGAAAGCAACCTACTCGTTGAGTTATTTGTACGATCATTGTTAAAGTCTCTGAATTGGAAAATGTCTGCACCCAAATTAGTCTCGAAAGACAGAGTAAGGTAAATTAACTAATGTTTTGAGAAACCTGGGGCTAAAAGCAGGTCAGGTTAGGGAGTTGAGTAGATTGAGTTTACAACATGAAAGTTTAATGCACCTACATATATCGTTCCACGGGCATTGCTCCGGAGGTGTTGAAAATTACGATTCAGGTTTGTGAAAAGGGTCATCACTAGTGAGGAAAGCCCAATCATTCCAACGGCATAGCCAAGGCTCAAAAAAGCAGGTCAAGGTCGTTCAAACGTGAAAATTTTGCTCACTGTTATCTTCAATTACTATGGCGTTGTTCATCTTGACCTTGTCGGAAGGTCGTACGGTCAGTAAGGAATATTGCCCTGAAGTTATGCGAAGTTTGTGTTAAAAGGAACGAAGTCCGGACTTGAGGGAAAATGGCTTTTGCATTACCATAATGAACATTGTTGTTTATGCGGAATTTTTTCGTCAAGAACTGGACCTGCAATATTTTCCGCATCCCAAAACAAAAGTAAATTAACCAAAATTAAGGTGTCAATATGAATATTTGTGGTGAACGCTGCGATATAATGGAGTCAAACACTGATCTTACGATTTAAGATCGACAGAAAGTCAATAGTACTCCATGAGACCGAAGATTAGAAAAACCTAGCTAAAGATATTCGATGACAACAAAACCAGAGCAGCACTCAAGACCAACAGCTCATCTTCGCAAGAGTGTTTCAATCTTAAAGCAGATCATGGCACAGACAGTTACGAATCCATACGTTCGCACTTGAAGCGCACTTAGATGATCACAGCTTAAAAACCTCTTTGGTCGGCTCTATTGCCTTTCACTAATAGAGGAACACTAGTCCGATTGGGTACACAGTTCGGTGCATACGTACCCATACCTTTGTTTACTCTCTTCCCCTGCACTGGACTATAGCTGCCATGTGGTTACACTCAAAGGAATGCATTGCCTAGAAGTTCCCTGTCACTCACTTGTCGATTTTACTATTCCACCGAGCAAACACAAAAGCCGAGAACCCAAGCAACAGGTAGATTAGCTTTCCGTCCGTGTCCGCAGTTTTTGATCACGATCGCGAAAGAATTCATTCCCGAACGGACACACGATGGTAAACTAAATTTTTTTGTTGTTTTTCCCTCTTGCACTCGTACATAAACTGAATCTAGAAGTGTAATGGCTCGAAGTGGGGAAAAGACACAGTGCGCAGCACACACAATCACTCTAATGCGGATTGTAAATTATCCGCTGCGAGTATAGCCGCGTTCGCTGCCGTCCCAATTGCCGTCGTAGCCGTAGTCATTGTCTACGGTAAACCAGTTTGCCAGCCTGGAGCTTGTCGTACGATATACCGTGCCTCCACGTACAATTTATGGCAACAGCTCACTTGTAACGTAGAATTCTGGTTATTCTTCATTTTTCCATTATTAGGTCACCTGAAGACAGACCTGCAACGCCCCAACACAACAACAAGCACAAGGGGAACGTTCTGCTTTTCTGTTTTTGCGATTAATTTTCTTTTTCCCAATGTATTTCGAGGAAATTTCTATGGGGTGGCGATGCACTTTTTTCTCTGGTCACTCACCTGGCAATATTCTGAAGTTTCCACTGCACTTGTGTAATATCCGTAAATCCTTCCGCGTATTTTCCTCGATTGCAATCACTTCTAATAGAGTTTATTCGAGATTCGGAAATGAAAATGCACTAAACCAACGCAACGGTAAGAATTTATTGCACTCGCGACTTGGGGAAGCGACGACGACCTGCTCCAACGACTGATAACAACAAAAAACAAAACAAACTCTCTGCGAACCATGCAATTGGACCATTGTGGATTGTGTGTAGAACGAGAAATGTCAAATCGGAGAAACGCCGCAGAATGAAGAATAACGTTATACCTTCAAACGATTGTGGTGACACCTAGGCGCGACAGCATCAGACTCCGTGTCAAATGTGCTTTCACTGAAATTACCGTTTTTTTTAAACAATTTAAGACGTTAATTGAGTTAGTTTATAAAACCTCCGCCTGGATGTCGCATTAGTCCATTGCTTGAAATCTTAACGGGATTTATTTTTCTACCAGAATAAAAGCATACTAGGAAGACGTGGCCTAAGAAATAAATCCAATCAGTGAAAACTCAGTGCAATCCTGTTTTTGCGGACAATAGTCTCAAAGGAATAGTGTTCGCTACCATGTACGAGGGTGGTCCGATGTAAGTACCTAGCCTCACCGCCAGATGGCGCCAGTATCGCAAGAGCAACTTACTATCGTGTAGTTATGGAAATTTCAGCCAGATCGGACTCGTAGTTTTGTTTTGACCGCGTGTGGAAGTGGGATTGTCCGCGGATTTTAGAAAAATGGAAAAAGAGCAATATCGGTCGGTGATTCGATTCTTGTTTTTGGAAGGGAAATCGCGTAGCGAAATCAAAGAGCGTTTGAATGCTGTGTACGGTGACTCTTCTCCTTCGATGGCGACCATCAAAAATTGGTTTAACGAGTTTCAGCGTGGCGGAACGTCGGTTTTTGATGAGCCGCGTCCAGGTGCCCCGAAAACGGCTACCACGGAGGATAACGCGACAAAAATCCACGATCTCGTACTGGCAGACCGCCGATTGAAGGTGCGCGATATAGCTGAGACAGTAGGCATTTCAAAAGATCGCGTGGGTCATATCCTGCATGAAATTTTGGGCATGAGAAAGCTGTCGGCGCGATGGGTGCCGCGTTTGTCCACTCCGGACAACAAGCGCAACCGTGAGACCACTTCAGAGCAGTGTTTGACGCTGTTTAAGCGCAATCCGAAGGAGTTTCTGCGTCGTTTCGTGACAGTCGACGAAACATGGATCCACTGGTACACACCAGAGACCAAGGAACAGTCGAAACAGTGGACTTCACCCGGCGAACCTGCTCGAAGGCGAAGACTGTCCCATCGGCCGGAAAGGTGATGGTCACCGTTTTCTGGGATTCACAAGGTGTGATCCACGTCGACTACTGGAGAAGGGCAAAACGGTCACAGGGCTGTACTATGCCAAATTATTGGGCCGATTCGACGCCGAATTGAAGAAAAAACGGCCCCACTTGGCGAAGAGTGCTCTTCCACCATGATAACGCACCGGCTCACACCTCCGCCCTCGCCACTGCCAAATTGGTCGAATTGAGCTACGAACTGCTGCCCCATCCACCGTATTCTCCAGATTTGGCCCCGTGCGACTTCTTTTTGTTTCCAAACTTGAAAAAGTCACTCGCCGGGCAGAAATTTCAGACGAATGAGGAGGTCATCGCCGCCACGGAGGCCTACTTTGCAGACCTCGAGAAAACGTATTTTTCAGACGGGTTAAAGAAATTGGAGCATCGCTGGGTCAAGTGTATCGAGGTAAAAGGAGACTATATTGAATCGCCATTTCTCCAAATTTGTTGTTTTGCTAAGTACTTATCGGACCACCCTCGTATAAGGTGGCGCAAAATTAATCATCGAATTTTGTTTTTGAATTACTTTTTTACTTAATAAAAGAAGATAATTTTGAGTAATAGAAATCTTTATTTGGACCTTTACAATATTTTTCGTTAAGTGGAAAATTTGTTGTCGGTCAAATGGCTGCCGCCAGTGTTGATACATATTTGTACCCGTTTTATCGCATTTTCCCTGACTTTCCGCAAGATTTCCGGTGATAACTGTTCTCATTCCTATCGAATATCCTCCTTATAGCTACAAGGAGGCTATGTAGAAAAGTAAAAATAAATTTGAAGAAAAAATGTCTTGTATCTTTGTTAGGTCGAAAACTTTTCAGACCACCCTCGTATTCTCGGCCGAACGACCAGTCTGGTGGCGGCCACGTCCTGCATAGTCTTATATGATCCCAGTCGAGTCGAGTAGCTAGGTGCCAGAATGTTTGCTCAGTTGCCGGGACACGATTAGGAAATCGACGTCGAAATTCATGATGCACTAACACCACCGACCGATCTCAAAATAAATGAATAAAAAGGTTTATGGAAGGCATGATACGTCCGTGTTCAAAAAATAAAGTTACTTTTTATTTTTCTCATAAAATATTTATTTATCCATCAATATCTCTCCAGTCCCTTTCCAAGTAATACCCCTGAGATATAGGACACTTGTACCAGCGCTTTTTCCTTATCTTCGAGTCCTTACCTCCTCGAATCCCCATCCATGAAAGGAGGTCTTTTCAGTTTTGGGAAGAAAAAAAGTTTTAGGAGTCATCATGTCCGGTGAATATGATGGCTGAGGCATGATTACAGGATTGTTTTTGGCCAAAAAAATTATCGCAAAAGTCATGTATTTTTTCCACGACCTTCCGGCAAGGACGTGATCGATAAAAACAGTGAGCAAAACGTTCACATTTGATCGCTGGCTCATCTGAACGGTTTCATTGAGAAGATAGAGCTTTGGTTTCGACCTGTGATGGCGCTTTTCAGCAAATATGGATCGTTATTTACGTCAATCAACAGCTCCTGAGAGGTGCTTATGGGGGCGGTTCTTTTGGTCAAAATTTGGAAACTTCGGAAAAAATTTCGCTGACCATGTTTCATGCCTAAAATAGGCCCAAGTCCTCTGCATTTTCTCTGATAGCGATTCGACGATTTTTCATTACAATTTTCCTTGCTGCTTCAACATTTTCATTCGGTGTTGGGATACTGGGCCGTCCAGAGGGGGCATGATCAATAACATTTGTTCGACTTATAAATTTTGTTTTTTTGCGTAGAGAAGACTCATCAAATGACACAGTCAACAGTTCGCAGGTGAATGGGGACATTTGAATCTGTGGAAACTTCAAAGCCAGCGTGAATCCCCAGTTAGCAGTAAATCGACATCCGATCCGACGTATTCGAGATTTGTTCCATAAGCTTCGTAGGGGAAAGCTTTTCACAAAAATTTACCTGTCGGATGTTTATCTTCAGATTGAGTTGGATGACGCTTCAAAGGAACTGGCGGTTATTAGCGTTGTCAGCGTTTACCATTTGGAATCAGCAGTGCTCCAATGAAGTTCCAAAATATTATGGAACAACTGTTAGCCGACTTTTCTGTAGCCGTTTACCTAGACGACATCGTCGTAGCAGGCAAAAATGATACGGAGCACTTACAAATTTTAGAAAGAGTGTTCGAGCGGTTGCAGAGTAGGGGATTCCGGTGCAATAAACAGAAACTATTATAATCAGTTTATTCCAAACTTCTCGCAGGTAGCAGGTCCCCTGAATGCGCTCAGAGCGAAGGATGCTGAATTCGTCTGGTCGGCTAAGCAGCAGTAAACCTTAGAGACTTTGAAACACAGTTTATTACAAGTGGCACAATTGGCTCATTTTGATGACAAGCTGCCTCTGATTCTAGCTTCGAATTGTGGCATTGGTGCGGTTTTATTGTACAGATATCCAGGCGGGACTGCGAGGCCGATCGTGTTCGCTTCTAAAACACTTGATCGCCATCAAAAGCCTTACAGCCAAATAGAGAAGGAGGCATGGTCCATAGTCTATGGGGTGAAAAAGTTTCACTGAAAATGGTCGGGTTTTTGAGTTGCAGACCGATCATAAGCCTTTGACGACCATATTTAATTCCAGCAAGTAGGTTCCAGAAATGACGATGCGTCGTCTACCAAATTGGGCTTTTACACTTATGGCCTACAACTATAATATGAAATGTCTTCCGGTGGGCCCGGATGGCAATTTCGACGAGTTGGAAGGAAACTGCTAAGGAGTGAACAGCGTTATTTTGGAAGATTTATAGAACAGTCCGCTTAGAGCCGCACTAATTGGCAAATATGTATACACTATTTGAGGAACAAAGTGCTTAGGAGAGTTGCTAACTACATAAAAAATGGATCGCCTTAAAAGCTAATGGAGAGCGAAAGAGTTGTGAAAACGTTTTTTGATCGAAAGTTAGCTCTAACCATTCAAGGCAATTACATTTTTTTCGAGCGAGCTGTCATATCGAAAGTGTAGCAGTCCAAGGTGCTAAGGTGCCTTCATGAGAGTCATTGGCGGTGTACGCGGATGAACAGCGGCCTCGGCGATATGTCTGGTTCCTAAGCATGGGCGGATCAGCAAAGTGGCAACAAGTTGCAGCATTTGTTAGGAATCCGTTGCGAACCCAAAAAAAGAATACAGCAACTGACCTCTGGCAAACCAGCCGGCTCTTTTCCTCTTTGACTTACCGGTCTACACCAAAAGCGAAAACTCAAAAGTCTCCAACAGAATTATTGCATGTGCCACAAAAAGTCCGAGGCAGAAGGAGGTAATTGTGCGACAGGTGCTAATTCGAATTTTTATCAGGCTGAGAACGAAGTAGGCACCAGTGCGAGTAAAAGGGCTCTTATGGTGTTTGTCACGCAACCTGGACGGTTTGTGTCGAAGATGTTCGTTAACTACTCTCCGGGGGTTTCTGTCCTAGATAGAAGTTGAGAGATTCGACTGAATTTGCGTTGGTTGTAGTTCACAGTAGCTCTTTTGTTTCCATGACATTAAGATGTTATATTAGCAATGCACACACAGAGTATGAATTTTGAAGTGACCATATGCTGCGAGCGTCATGCCTTCGTCAGCATGTTTTGATCAGATTTCATTCACAATTGATGTTGTTGCACAATTTTTCCGTATAGGAAGTGAGGGATCTCCAACGGAATATGATCTTGTTAACCATCCAGATCCCAACGGCCGATTCTCATGTTCCACCACCAGCCCCTGCAGAGGTTAAGAGATCTGAGTGCCTTAAGCAGAAAAGTGTTCGTTTCTATCGGTAAAAAAAAATCAGGGTGGTAAAGAAATGGGGTATGAGGAGATGATGCATCCCTACCCTGTAATTCATTTATTACTTACTTTTAAACTTTGCTAATAAATTAGTATAAAAATCTGGTACAATCATTGAACTATCACTTCATACGGTATAACACCCACTACCACAACTATCACAATATTTAAATAAAGAACGCTTATACCACTATCTTGGTCTAAATTTGTAATCGACAGGTTTTAGGTGTTTGGTAAACTTTTAGGCTGTCTGGGGTCGCTAATCTAATCTTGAAAAATATAATCAATTTTCTCAACTCAACAGGCTAACAACCTTTCATTACAAATGAGGTCAGGTAGTCATCTCTACTTACGTAACCATGGTAAGCCGAGGCGTGTAAAATAAAACAACAAACCTTTTTTAAATAAATTTCTTCATCTTTTATTGAAAATTATGGAAAAAAAGGTGTGAAACCAACAAAAAGCAAAACGAAATTCGGTTAATATTAGTTATTTACTTAAACTCGTAGTCATCATCCAATTTATTTTTAGTTATTTGTTATAAGACAACAACAGGAAACCCAAACAAGTGTTTTTGCATAGAAAAAACTTACGATATTATTATTTATATTATTAACTTAAATCACAGATATCTATTTTACAATATTTTCGTTTATATCTTTACTTTTTAAAAACGTTTTCCATTCAAATTGGATTATATTTGTCTCTCGTGTTTTAAAAAATATTTTCTTTTCAAGAAAATTTGTTTTTAAATAAGAACAAAATGATAAGTACTTAACCTAGTATGGCTAAAAGATTGTATTTTTTTTTGTTTTTAATTCAAGTGGGTAAATCGAAAAACTTGTTTTTAATAAAATGAAATACATGATTGTGTTATTAGATAACAAATTACAAACTAGTACAAACGAAAGGTTTTTAAAAAAGTAAAAATTATTGAGCGTTATAACATATAAGTACAATTAATGACAGTTGTTAGTCTTGTATTGGGGGTTGGCTGTCAAAAAATTAAGTAAACTTTTGTTTTTTCATTGAAATAAAATTAAAAGATGTACGGATGCCTTAGATATGTCCAGTCATTGTCATATTTGACAGTTTCAATGCAAGGTAATCGTCAAAGTGACATTTTGTATGACATTTCCCTAATTGACTTTGTTTTTGTTCGTGTAGCAAATTATGACATCTGTCAGTTTGACAGTTGACAAAACAGACTTAACCTAGATATTAGTGATATGTCTTTCAGTAGAATAACATGTCTGGACTAAGCTTTTCCTTTTTTATCTGAGTCTTTCAGCTCAGGGTCACTATTTGAGTGCACGAAACACATGGAAACGGAACAGATTAGAATCGAATAGTCAAACCTAAGCTATATGTTGTGAAAGAATAGCCTTATCCTAAGTCAAAATCCAGATGAGCAGTGGGCTTTGAAACAATTCTCAAACGTGAACCTCCGGACAATCCTCATCTTTGATCGAAGTGTAGTGCACTTTTTTCGATACGGTGTCAAACACTGGCGTGATCATGTACTTTATCCGGTCCCTGCTGACATAGATAAGAGCTGCTACGAGTGCGATTAGTATCATACTAAGCACGATCAAGAGGAAGATCAGTGTGACTGTATGCCCGGACATGGCGGACTTAACCTCTGCATTCGCGCATTTGCCATATTGGATCTCCATAATCGGTTCCGGCTTGATACGATTGCGAAAGCACATGAGATTCTCCTTGTTACGAACCGTAACCGCTGTGGATAGAATCCAGAAGTGTAGCGCACTGATCTTGCAGTCACATACGAAAGGATTGAGATTGAAATCGACGATCAGGTTGGCTGTACGATCGGGTTGTGCTTCCAATTCGTCCATGAGAAACAGATCTCTAGATTTGACATATTCGAATTTATTGCGCTCCAAGTCCAGAAAGCGTAGGTTTTTCAGGCACTTGACATCGAAATTGATTTCCTTGAGATTGTTATCACCGAGATGCAAGTCTCGCAAGCTCGGTAGGTCACAGAATACTTTGCGGTCCTTGAAGTGTGTAATTTCGTTCTGCTCCAAATGGAGTTTTTGCAACTTGGCGAGATTGCTATTAACGAAGATATCGTGTAGGTCCTCGCTGAGTTGAGGCGAGGAGTTATCATCGAACGCATCGGTGAGATGGAGAGCTTCGAGGTTGACAAAATTCGAAAACACTCTTGGATGGTGGTGATTGACTTCGTCATCGTCTCGAGATATGCTGAGGTTGTTGTGGTTCAAGATAAGACGTTGGACGTTTTGCACGTGGTGATAGGTTTTCCCTCGGATTTCCCGGATGTGATTGTTACTCATATCGACAACTGTCAGGGAAACGTAGTGGTTGATTGTGCCAAAGACGTTCCATGGTAATTCAGAGATGTAGTTGCCGGTGAATATAAGAATCTCCACTTCAGACGGCATGAACTCGAGAATGCTGGTATTCTGAAGGCCGGCATTTGTGCAGTTTACGACGTACCTAATGTCACCTTCGTAAGTTTCATTTCCACATTGGCATTGATAGGGAAATCGTGGTCCACATGTACCGGCCAGGACTGTGGTCCCAATGAAAAGGATTGTGAATAGGATGGTGTGTATGGCGATTTGATTCATCTTCGGGCCTGGAATAAAAGAAAACACAAAATTTTGTTAAAATTTATTACAGCAAGTTTAAAAGAATAAAAATTAAATAATAAATTAAGAGTAAAGAAAGTAATAGGATGGCAATAAGAGAAATAATGAATAGGAGGATAAGTACAAACATGCATTCATAAGCAATCTGTTACAAGTGTCTTAGAAATGGTTTTCTACGAGTACTCTACTTTATGAGCTTCTTTTAATCGATGTTAGATCTTTGAGCAATCATCGAAGCGTTTTATTTTGAAGAATAGTATAAAACTATCCGCATACAGTAGGTAGGTAGGTAGGAGTGGCCGCCTGATATCAAGATGCCAGGCCCAATTAGCGCTTATGCGCCGTTTTGATGCCACCACTCAGTGACCTAGTGTGCTATTATTAGAGTTTCATATCCATCCTATGGAATTAAGGAATTTGATGATATCGCAGAATCCTATTTCCCTGAATTCTGATAGGTCGTCGAAGGAGATTTTTCCGAGTAGGCGCTGTCTGGTTCTAGCTAGAGCCGGACATTCACACAGGAAATGGGTGAGAGTTTCCTTTTCCAGTGGGTTCTTGCATCCGCATACAGTAGACAATGCAAATTTTAAATCCATAAACAAAGTCGTTGATAAAAATAATAAACAGAAGCGGTCCTAACTAACTTTCTTGCGGAACTCTATACGTGCAGGGAACTAAACTTGATTATTAACCATTTGGGCCAGCGTTTTGAAAACCATTCTAAAATTGCTTCCAACTCTTTATCAGCAGCGCACGATAGACAGAGTCAAACGCCAAATGTGTACGGCATCAACCTGGCATCCACCTTCAAAAGCTTCAATTGTAAAGGTTTGATGTGGACCGGATCAGATGTATCGAGTGACTCGAAACTAAATCATGCTGAAAACTTTTATGTGAAATTTTTATATATTTGTTAGAATGGATTTAACCTTTAATAGTCACCAGGATCTACTTGACCCCAATCAAAGTTTGACGTGAAATATAATCCACTCAATTCGAGAGAATGGGACTGATACCCAAATCTACATTGAACTTGAGCTTTCAATTATGACTTTGCATTAAAAATTGTTTTTTTGACATTTTTGGAGCAATTTTTTTCTTTCTTTTGTTTAATTTCTATCAAAATGTATGGGCGTCGAAAATGGAAGTCGGGGTTATTTTTTCAAAATTTATACCGTTTTCCTATGGGTTTCCAGATGGCATATAATTTAGCTCCTGGAAGAATGAGAGAGCAGATGCTCGAGTATGACCAGGATCAAGCATCACTTGAATTTGGTTTCATAGCAATCCAAGTAGTGGGAAAATTCTAAGGGCAGGGATGAGCTTGTCTATAACATGGAAAGCACAACTTTGAGCGTGAGGCTCCTTGAGTCTCGGGTTCGCGCTCGGCCCATTATTGAGAGGTAGCAAGGTTTTAATTGAGCGAGGCAATATCCATCTTTTAGCTCAGAAAAAATGTATGTTTGGTAGTTGACCTGCCAGTCGACTCGTGTATTTATAAACAAACATTTACACACGAAAGTGATTCGAATTTTTAATAAATGAAAAAAATCGTCAGATCGAGAGAAAAGTAAAGTAACTATCCCTTGACCCATTAACAAAGACGCATCCACAGTTGAAGAATTCTAGGACTTATTAAACACTAATCAGATGATCCAAATATTCGTTTAACATCCGTACGATAAGATGTAAAATATGTCTGCTGCCATGCTAGTTGCTAACTAAAATCCGCAAACATAGCATCACTTGACTGGCGTGAGTGAAATGAGAACAGCGGCAAAAGTGGTCATCCGTTAGCGAGTGGTCGGCAGGTAGAGCGGTTCAGAGATTAGTTTGATATCGGTTGCTAAATAAAAAAAAGCCAGCACTATCAACGTCAAATGTAGCGGCGCGCCTTAAATTTATAAAAGAGCAAAAGAATTGGAGCGTTGATGACTGGACGAGGGTAATATGGTCGGATGAAACCAAAGTTAACCGCTTTCAGTCAGCAGTATTATTGGCTCGCCATATAAATTTGTACAAAAGCACCAGGTGAAAATAACCATGAAGCATTGAAGAGGTGGCTTGATGGTTTGATTATTTTCGTATTTTGGAAGAAAATTTGCCATAGTTTGTGGATGATAGTGCATACCCAGAGAACGAAGTAGGTAAACAGTTTTTACCATGCAGTGCTAGTACAAAGTCCATTCTTGTAACCAATAGAAAATGTACGGCCTTTTTTGAAAAAAAAGCGACTAGAAAAGTACTTAGACGAGCCTTCGTTAGTTAAGATAGCTCGATAGTTTAAAGCATGTTCCAGCGAGTTAATTAGGCCCAAGGGCCTTTGGACTAAGTATTGAAAATGTGAAATTAAATACTTTAGTTTTGAATATGTAAGAGTGGATATATTGAGTTTATTTACTATATGAATTAAAAGTCAATTTCAAATTTCAGTTTTGAAAGATGTTTCTATATTTTTTACTTATAAAAAAACAAGATGGGTTCAGCTCACCGGGGGCGAAGCCACAATTCCAGGTCTTCCACCTTAAAATTTGCAAACTTTTACCTGGATCTTTGGAATCATAGTAGCTAGGGTTTTAAAACCGGTCGGTATGACCTCAGAATCATGTACTCTTTAACATAGCCAAGTTTCAGATTCATAGCTACTCGCAAGTTTGGTTTGATACGTATATGCGTAAAGACAGACAAACGGACAGACAGGAAAGTCTTTGTATATGTCTTCCCTACCCCAGCTTTGTAAGATAGAAGACTTAAAATGAAGATTTCAGTTAAAAAAAATGTTGCGATGACTGTATTTTTGAATATTTTACAGCCACTCAGAGTCAGATTTGAGTAGGATGTATCCACATGTGCCCGCCACTGCATAAAGCCTTAGGCCAGATTTGTATTCTGTCAGCCTGTCTACGATTTGAATTAATGCTTCTCACTTATTCTATAAAATAAAGAAATGTTGAACTAGTTATATATCATTGCCGGGAATATTATAGAACTCAAAATAAGTGCACTGTTGTTGAGCGGCTTTTATTTATTTTCTATTTCCCAAACTAAACCTACCCTCCACCTCACCTACCTTAACGTACCCTAACCTAACCTATCTTTTATAAGCCTGCCATTGGTGTTCGGCCGGTTTTGCCATGGCAAGAATATAAGTTAACGTAAAATAAATTCGTTGACCCAATTTTCATTTCATGAACACTAGAACCAACCCAGCAAGCAAGGCAATTGACCAACATCAACCAATTTAGCACTAATCGATGCAATTAGCCAATATCTCAATATCGAACGACACCTGCAATTGCGACAGCGGCTGAGCTGAATCGTCAATATAGACAGTATAAATGCATGGGGAGTAGCTCATTTAAATCAGTCTTTATTTTCGGTTTTATAATTAACAATTAATAAAGGTCAGGCAAACTGTCTGAGAAAATATTTTTTTAAGTGTTCCTGTTTCACTTTAATTAACTTATACATAGGAACTAACGATACCACTGACGCGATTCGCTCCAGGCACCAAAAGCGGTGATGCTGTTGGACGACCGACGTCTCCTCGATCCCTGCGTGACCGACCTACTTAAACTGAGGCGGTCGGGCTCACGGATCGTGACATCATGTTCGTGGGGAATCCGCCGTTCCACGGAATTATGGACTACATGGAGGATTGGGGGAACCGCTATTCTATCCTGGATCTTTGGGATAGTAAGCCCCGGAGAACAGGTTATTCATTGAAGTCATTGCCCTTGCAACGTAGATTCGAATCAGCTTTATCAGAAAATTGTCCACCGACCTCATTAGAGTAAAACTTCGTGTACTCAGATTCGGGGGCTCTATGTAATCCGAGACAAATCCTGGAACATTGTCTCGAACATCTGAATCATTATCATTAAGCTGTCTCGCATATTGAATCAGACGGGACATCTATAAGCAACCATGGGCCTGATCAAGGCCAACTAGCAGAAAACCTCCAGCCTGGGATCAAGTTGGCTGCTATAAAACAGCCACCAACCGCCAGAGCGAAAGCGCCCCGGGCTCTTGCCATCTGGTCTAGCCAGATCCCACGTTTATACTTTGTCTTGTCCGTCCGGTTCAATAATTAACAACCTACGCTAATTTTTTCTAGTGGCCGAGAGACCCTAGACAAAGGTGTTTTGAATAAAACAGATCTTGATTTCTGGTAGTTGATCTTCAATTTCCAGTTATTATGAGACTGCTAATTTTTTTTCGAAGTCACGCTATAGAAGAGTAATGGTTGGACCTGATCTGTATGCGATTAAATCGTCTGCGCACGATATGGAATGGTGAAGAGAAACTATCAGATCAATGAAGTAAATTCTCGGCTAGTTTACAGTGCCCTGTTGCAGTCCACGATTTTTTTTTTATTTAAAATTTTTGGCCATTTTGGCAACGAACTTTCTACCAGCTAACATGTCTAAGATTATATATAGCAGTGTTTTACTTACCGGCCGACTTGAGCTTGACACCATACGTAGTCGAAAGCTTATCAGACAAGCACCTGTGCATTGGTTCTGCATTTGCTCCACCCAAACATGAGTTTCGCCCCAGCATGAATAGAATGATTTTATAGTCAACCCATTTAGACAGGGCTCTGTGGATCACCTTTCCGAAGACTTTGTTGATATACGGAAAGAGACTCATTGAAGATTTGCCGGGTTGGAGGTGTCTTTACACCTTTTGGAGATTGGTTGCACGACCGATGTCTTTCAATGCACTGGATAATTATGCATTGTTGAACAGGATGGTGTACATCTTTACACCCACTGGTGAGAGGTCTCTGAGCACAACATTAGATACACCGTCGGTTTCCGTGGATTTTTTTCTCTTCCTTGACTCGAAGATCATCTGAAGATCCTCAGCCCAAATGAGCAGGGTGATAGCCCCTTCACTAGCGGCGGCATTAATTGCCATGAGCTCGTCATTGAACCTTGTAAAACCGAGGTTCTCTGAGCGCCAATGAGCGACATCATTCCGAAGTTAGGAGGGATGAAATAGGGCTCTGTTCTCCAGGTCTTTGTATAGTCGAATGCTGTCATTCACCTAATACACTTCCCAATGTCGCCACCTTCTACCGAGGATCCTCGATCACGAAGAAATCGTCATCCAAAAGGGCGCTTTCCGGATCAATGCTGACTGTTTGTAAATGGCGTTCATTATCTGACGTTCACGGAAGCTTCAGGTCCTGAATGTTATTCTCCGATTTTTTTTACTTGCGGGAACATACTCGCGCTGCCGGAATTGACAGCACAATTTCTGTTATTCGAATGCTTACTTACAGATATTCTGTAATTTTGCATTATCAACTGTTACAAATTTTTAATCATTGACTTCCCTGTGCTGACCTCTGAGTTTTGTTGGTCAGTTAACCGCCTGTACAAGAATTTAAGTCTTGACAGGAGTATACTTTCTGTCTGTCTGTCTGTGCAGTGCATCGACTGTTGCGTTTCGGCACACGTTTGTGATGTCTTAATGCCGGTGGCGTGGTATCGCACTGTTCTGTTTAATTCGATCGTCCCCATTTGTTTAAGGTACCTGTGAATTTCGTCGTTTGACAGGTTCCTCTTGGCCGTTAGGAAGAAAGTACTCGAAGTGAGCGCACTCGTCAGAGGCTGTCAACACGCCCTACCGTATGCTTTTGGACATACTCTGCTCTGTCTGCGAATTCACCTGGTATTTTAATTGCGACATTTAGTAGTGGATTGAGGTGCTTCAAGGGCATATTCATAATTTCCATTCTCTTTCCATTTTGGAGCTCCATACAACGCAGGTCTCTAGCAC
This sequence comes from Merodon equestris, assembly GCA_958301585.1. Classification (NCBI taxonomy): domain Eukaryota; kingdom Metazoa; phylum Arthropoda; class Insecta; order Diptera; family Syrphidae; genus Merodon; species Merodon equestris. The sequence continues at coordinate 50,562,150 of OY284413.1, forward strand.
TTGGAACCGCCGCGCCGCTTTTCGTCACTATATATGACTTTATAAATTATTTTTAATTAAGATCGTAGCTCCCCCGCCTCGCGTGGCGTTAGGTCGGTCTATCCAAATTATTTCGTAAGAACTGCACGGGCTTTTGTGCTTCTTTTTTTCTTTTTTTTTTTAATTGGGCACTGCGACCAAAATAGGTCTATTGTGATTGCAATTAGACGAGAAGTTCCTCCACTTTCTTAATAAGGCTAAGACTGTCCCTCGTAAGAGCTGAGCTGATCCCCTCAGGAGTCATGATTTCTCTGAGGAGGATACGCTTCTTAAGATGGTAAAGGGCAGAGCACATAGTATGTGCTCTGCAGTTTCCTCGTTCTCTAGACAGAGTCGGCACTCGGTTTCAGACGAGAGGTTAATTTTGTTAAGATGATATCTCAGACCACAGTGTCTCGGAGGGTAGGCGACCAGTCTTCTGATATCAACTCTATTATAATGGGGAATATGGATAGAGTGTTTGTTCAGGGGCGGTATGAATCTCTTCGATTGTCGGAGTCTTTGAACCCTGTTCCAAAAGCGCAGGTGTTCCGATTTTTTCCACTCTAAGAGAAAATTAATCTTTGACTCTTTTTTCTGGATTCTGAGGAAAGGTTTGGCACTTATGTACCTTTCGCTGGAACCTTGCTTAGCGAGTTGGTTGGCGACTTCGTTGCCTTCAATGCCCTTGTGACCTGGCACCCACCAAAGTTTGACCTTATTTCTTTTACCTAGGTCTTGTAGGGCATCGTGGCATTCCGACGAATTTGGAGTTCGTACTATATAAGCCCAACGCTTTGAGCGCTGCCTGACTGTCTGAGAGTATGTTGATGGTTATATCTCTTATGCCAATCTCTAAGTTTAGGTTGACGCACGTTAGGATAGCGTTTAGTTCGGAAAGTTTGTACTTCTAGTTTAACTTTACTTTGCCAACCAAATGTTCTTTGGGGCTTTCCTCCTGCAACAGGTTGAAAACTACAGCTCTTCGCTCAATCCTTATCAGTGAATTTACATTCACCGATAGCGTGCACATTACGATTGTAAAAACTTTTTTCGGGCTTTGTTTATTTTTCTTCTTCTCACTGACGAATGATTTAGTATTTAAAATTTTTGATGAGATATTATTAGCTACGCGAGAGCTTGAATTATTTACATATTTGCGTGGAAATTGTGACCAACGCTAGCTGTAATTTCGTTTAATTTTCTTACGTCAATGTTCCTATTTGCGAACCAAGCTTTCACTTGGTAGATCAAGTAGAGGTCTGATGTTGTTATGGAAACAATCCTGACGCCGATCCACAATGTAGGATTCTTCTCTCTTGAGATTGACAAATTCAACGACGGACGAATCTATAGCCTACCTTTCCCCATGGTCAATTTAATATTGAGTTTCATAACTCTATATCTGCCGTGAGATACCTTGTACTTCAAAAGAGTGTAGACAGGCAGCGATTCACCTGTGGGACCGATTTGTGTTGCTTAAATATGACCTCACCTAGGCATCAAACACAAATTAATGAGTTGGCTTTTACGATCTGACTACCGTATTATCGGCGTTAGAAACCAGCACAGTACCCACAGTGACTCGATGCGACCTAAACTAACTCTACGAATGCCTCAATCATGGGGTTAAATATTTCCTAATATTGCAATTGGTCGCTTAAAAGCTACTTCATAAATGGAAATTAGCCCCAAAATAATATTCCTGTTTACTTACTGTACACTTAAAATATTATTGATGTTCTTAAGTCAGTCTTCCTTTAAAAAGTTCGACGACTTTTACGTACTAAGTTCGCAAAACTCGAAACCTCTAACGTTAAGTGGCTACTAGTAAACCTCCTTGTTTTATGAATACTCAAAACAGGAACCACCCGAGGCTGACCATTTACGACTTTTGACAATGAAAACAATCATAACATGACTTTGCCTGAAAGCCTAATTAACATTCTCAACTTTTCATTAAATTTCTGTAACCTACGCAAGATATACAATACACCCCATGCCCATAAACCACAATATGATCTTTGTGATCTAGGCATTACCTATAAAAGTCGTCTCTTTTCCATTAAGATTTCTCCCGAGATACATTGGAGCTCGTAAATGTTCAAGTTCCCGACGCACACTTAACTAAATGCTTCTGTCTTTTACGACATGGTCGTTATGAATCATGAGAGCCTCTAAATGAGGCAAAGCAGTTATCGTAAGACTTACATGCGTTAAATAAATTACTGAGAACAATTGTGTAAATTTAAATCTGTCACAGACTAGCACGTACTCATATCTGTAGCAGGATGAGTCGTACACTGCGCTTGAAGTAGGTCATAAAAGTGAAAATGAAAACTTTCACTCCCGACAGGAAGGGAAGAAGGAACGGAATAGAGATGAAATGCTAATTGAGATTATGACAAATTGATTGGATGGCGAGATTATGGGATTTACAGAGTGGTTAATCCATGACTAATTGGAATCCAATTAGCTTAAGTGAAGTGGTTATTTATAAATGCAGGTTGGCATTGGACTAAATAATGCGAGCAAAGCTGCCTAATCTCGCAGGGGAATGGACGCTTTTACTGGTTCTACTATTTGCAAATTTCTTAATTATTTGTGTAGCTTAATGAAATAAGTCAAGGTTTTCAGATGCTTAACTTGATTGCCAGGCATGCATGCATGCTGACGTCAATGTAGAACTAATAATTGCTAACAGAGAGCTCTTAACTAAAGTGTACTTATCTGAATGAAAAAAAAAAATGGGACGACGGAAATCATTCCCCAAATGGTTTTAGGTCAATGAGATTTTTAATTGCGGTACAATTTTGAGGTATACACTCGATGACGAAAACATTATTCACCATTTTAAAGTGGAACGTCATTTATGGATTCAATTTTACAAACTTAGATTGTTCCACACGCTCTGTGTAGAACTTTAAGCGACTATTGCTTGTCTGATACTTACATTTATTTATCAAATAGGTGCCATTACAAGAAATGCACTTTTCCCAAAGTAATATAGGGTGATTCAATTCGTGGTCCGGATTTGGCATCCCTGTTCCAATCACACACGTTAGACCGAATTGTCATCTGAGACTGTACGTGTTTAGTCTAGGGTTTACCATTTTTTTAAATAGATCGCTTAATAACTTCTAAACGTGTTAAGAGTGTGGAAATTAACTACCAAATTAGTAATTTTTAGTAGGTTTGTCTCACGCCTTACAATCAGATAATAGTCGGCATAGTCGTCTATCTGAGTGTATTGTAGAAAAAACACTGAAAAACTTCTAAGAAACTGGCTCTGCTATAGATCATCATCGATGTGTACGCTCTGCAGATATGGCTGCATGGCTGCTGTCGTTAGTGAAGGTGTTGAAGAAGACCAAAATTTACGAGTTTCATGACAAGCATAGTATTTGGGCAAATGTTAACCAAATTTTTCTGACCTCAAATCGAAGATATGAATTTGGAAGGCAACATGACTTGTTTTGGCTTTAATGCAAGAAAAATTTCCTGGACGCGTTACTGTCCGACATTCATATATATGTTGTAAGTTGTCAAAAATGATCTTGTCAAAATCGAGTCTTACAAGAACTCCGTGGAGGAATGGCATTATAATGGTTACTTTCGGAACCACAAACTGGATGGCCTTTACAAATGCATGTATACCAGTTTTGGAGAAATCCAGATTTGTGGAATGAAGCCTTCGAAAGCATTTTTGAAGGTTTATTTATTGTTAAATCGTTTTCCTACCAAAAGTGATCCAACAAAAGGTGGTAGTCGCTAGGCAATAGATCTGTTAAGTAAATTGTTTTTAGTTTTTTTACTGTAGTTCAGGAACAGTCGCGGATTGTCATCAAGTTCTGTTAACGAACTTAGTTTGCTTAGGAAGTAATTTATGATATACATATTTCTTCTACCTGGTTATAGTACTTCTCAGTATTAATAGTTTCACCACTGTTCGAGAAGAAATAGTGGATAATGGCTGCAAAAGACCAGCAAACCGTAATCTTCTAACAAATCGACACATTAAGTCACCGACATCTTCTGCGGATGAAGGATTGGTTTTGGCAAACGTATCAGCACCTTATCACCATGTAGCCTTTGGGCAGATCGGCGGCGGCTATCATAGAGAATCTACCTTTCATCACATGTCGCTATCCTGTGCGGAGAAAGAAAAGAAGTGCCAATCTCCCGCAAACGCAAATGTTTCATGAGGTAAAAAGTCGTCGAGTTTTTTGACAGCCTGTAAGTGATGCAAAACAGTCGAATTGCGCAAATCCAATTTCAGTGAAAAGATCATAGGTGTCGAACCTTTCTACGGAATCCCCAAGGCGAAAATAATTGTCTCGTAGACAAGTGGGAAAAGTCGCAACACCTGCACTTTTGGAACAGCGTTCAAAGACTCCAACAATCGAAAAGATTCATACGGAACCTAAACAAACACTATATAATTATCCTTACATATAATAGAGTCGATGTCAGAAGACTGGACAGCTATCTTTCGGGATACTGTAGTTTGAAATATCATCTCTGAGGATGCGGAAACTGCAGTAGTACATACTATATGAATGTGCCGCATTCTGCCACCTTAGGAAGTGGCCCTAATGTGCAGCACATCCTCCTCAGAGAAATTATGACTCCTGAGGGGATCAGCTCAGTTCCTACGATGGATACCCTCAGCTTTATTAAGAAAGTAGAGGAACTCCTCGTCTAATAGGCTAGCAGGCACAATAGATCTACATTGGTCGCAGTGCCTTATGTTATATGTTTAGCACTAGCCCCCTTTTAAAAAAAAACAATCAAATTTCATAGCAATGTCTTTTACAGCTTGGTGACTCAGACTCCACTATAGCTCTCAGTTTGTTATTATCGTTGGCTGGTATCCGCTTGGCTCCTTTCGAGGGACATATCGCCTGCTCGGAATTTTCCAGGACCACCGTTGTAGGGTCCTCTCGTTTGCTCAAACGCATGTCGATGTTTTTGGCTGCCCCCTCTGCGATGTGGCCATTGTTATTGGTTAACCGTACATGTTCGTCCATTTGGTTATCCAAGTAGGGGTGATACAAAAGTAATGATAGTGAAAATAAAACATGTCATTATATTTACTCTATCTTTTCCCTATGTCCAGGATTCTCTTAGAAAAAAATTCTTTGTCTTGACCCCCCTAAGACGCCTCAACAACGGTCATAACTTCGCTATTGTCATCAAAGTTCTCGCTTCGTATGTTTTTCTTTTATAGGGTCCGTGCAGGTTCAAGAGTGTACGCTCTTACAGTGTTTGTCACACAACCTGGACGGGGTGCAGATGGTTTGTGTCGAAGATGTTCGTTCACTACTCTCCGGGGGTGGTGGTCCTAGATAAGAGTTTTTTTTTTTTTGACAGATTTGTCACTTTGGTTATAGTTCACAATAACTTTTTTATTTTTCATCTCACTAAGGTGTTATATTGGAAATGCACACACAGAGTATGAATTTTGAAGTGATCTTATGCTGCTAGTTATGCTTTCGTCAGCACTTTTTGATCATCTCTCATTCACAACTGATGTGGCTGCATAATTTTTCCGTATAGGAATTGTTCTTGGCTCTAGATAGACTTGAACTACAGACCTGCCGCTCAACAGTCGGAGATGATTACCATTTCACCACGACCACCCCCTTGTTCCTTGAACCTAAGAAAGAGGTATAAGTCACTACGTGCTAGATCTGGCGGATAGGGCGGGTGTTCGAGCAGTTCAAATCTCGTTTCTTATTTGTCAGCCGTCGCAAATGCGGCTTTATGATCCGGTGTGATGTCTTGATGAAGCAGCATTCCAGCTGGCAGTTTGTTGCGTCCTTTTTCTCTAAAGTCCTCCCGCAATCTTTTGTTTTGGTCTGTTTCTTATTTGGTCCCGAAATAGTGACTGCCCAAATATTCTAACATAATTATTTCTTCAGCATTTCAAAAAACGGATGCCACAACCTTGATGCACTTGACACTTTGAATTTCTTAGGCGTCGGTGAGGAGACTCGCTTCCAAGTCATCGATTGTTGTTTGGTTTCAGAATCAAAATGATGAATCCAAGTCTTGTCCGAAACGTAACAAAAACTTTTCCTTATCTGCTTGGAACTTCTGGAGATTCAGCCTTGAAATATTGACTCGTTTTAGTTTTCTACCTTTCAAAGTTGGGATAGGGAAGACTTATGCAAAGGCTTTTCTGTCTGTCCGCCTGTCCGTCCGAACGCATATATCCAAACTTGTCGAGTAGCTAGGTGTCTGAAATTTGGCTGTGTTATAGAGTACATGATTCTAAGCTTATAGGTTTTAGAACACTAGCTACTGTGCTTCCTGAGATCTAGGTAAAAGTTTGGAAAATTCAAGGTAGAACACCTGGAAGAGCTTGGCTCCCGGCGAGCTGATCTTGTTTTTTTTTTTGATCGGTTAACATTCGGTACCCAACGCGCAGACCTTTTCATATGTAAGGATTAGCAAGGATTCTTTGAGCGCTATATGCCATTTTCAATTTTAGTGAGGGACGTGGATAGGCATCCTTCACGATGTTCATCTTCAATGGATTTTCTGGCCTAGCGTGATACTTTGGAATATGGAGGAGCAGAGTCTTCCAATATTTTCATTAAGTCGTTGGGTATGTCTTTGGTACACAGTTTTTTCAAGCAGAGGTACTTGATACATTTCGTTTCTCCTTATTTTGTTGTTATCCCGCTGAGTGTTCGTATTCAAATGATTGTCCCTCTCAACATCGCGGTGGGTTTTAAATAGGCTAATTCTACATATCGACTAAAGCTAACTAATTGGGACCTATTTCGTTGTGCCCACGAGAATATTATTATTATTACCAGCGAGTTGGAACTCGGAAGTTCAGAGCCTCGTTAACAACCGTTCGCCAAGTCTCTTTGTCATGAATGTGTTTCTTCGATGTTTCGCTCTTTCGTTTCATCTCTTTAAGGTTTGTCCTTATACTGTTTTCCCATCCTTCTTGAAGGCGTTTTTCTTACATGGTTTACACTCATTATTCTTTTGACTGTTCGTCCACTGTCCATTTGTTCTAAGTGTCCTGTCCATCTTAGTCTTCGTGATTTTATTACTCGGGCAATGCTTGGGGCCGAATAGAGTTCCTCGAGTTCTTGATTGTAAACTTCACTCGATTAGTCTGCTTCTTCGTCCTGTTTTCTACTCTAAGTCTCAGAAACCAAATTTTAAATCCTTAAAGTGATACTGGCATTATTATCATGTTACATACAGTAATGGAAACCTCACTGTGGTAACATACGAACAACAGGACAAATCAATTTTGCTGCTACTATTGTCCGCATACTTGCCATACGATGAGGAGGACCCACCTCCAGATGCAATCCGAACACTTGTGCAACATGCCAAGTCACGCGGATTGTGTCTATTGACAGCGACATTAAAAAAATGGGAGAGTCCATTTTCGATTTCATAGCCTCCACCAAACTCAACATATGCAACAAAGGTAATACACAAACGTTTCCTAACCAGGTTAGGGAACAGGTAATTAACCTTACTCTAATAAGTGAGTCTAACTCTAGCCGAGTAGAGAATTGGAGAGTGTCCACTAACTGTTCCTTTTCAGACCACAGTCTAATAATCTTAACGTCAACAAAGAAAAACCAAAACCTTTCAGATATCCTCAGAAGACAGACTGGAATCTCTTCTCAAACCTAGTTGCCAACAGGTTAGTACCGCCACAAGCCATCACTAACCCCGATCCAACTTACATTGAGAATTCAGTCGAAAACCTTATGAGAATTCTGAAAGCGGCTTTCACCAAATCCTGTCCTTTGCAACGTGCTCGCAAGAAGACCAACGCAGTCTGGTGGGCCACAGAGCTAAAGCAACTTAGGACTAGGACCAGAACTCTAATAGAGCAATGATCACTAAAAGAATCGAAGACTAGAATAACTACAAATCCAGCTTCATCGAATACAAGAGCAAAACAAGAGCAGCAAAGTCTAAATCCTGGCGGGAGTTCTGCGAATCATTAGAGGATCTCAACGAAGCCGCAAGGTTGAGAAAGATCCTATCCAAGGACCCCTGCGTTCCGGGATTTATCCTTAAACCAGATGGTTCTTGGACAGAATCCAGTCAGGAATCCCTAGAATTGCTGACTGAAACCCACTTCCCAGGTTGTGAAAACCCTGAAATCGCAGTCTCCTTCGGAACGACGGTTCCTACGGTGCACACAACCGAAGTAGTAATAAACGAATAATTTCATGCGCAATAAATTCGTTCAAACCTTTTAAATCTCCGGGGCCGGACGATATCTTGCCAGCGATGCTTCAAAAAGCACAAACCCACACTGTACCCTACCTCGTAAGCATTTTTTCCAATTGCTTGCACGCGGGATTCATCCCAACACAGTGGAAAAAGATAAAGGTAGTTTTTATACCTAAGGCAGGTAAACCTGCCGCAATGGACTATAGGCCAATTAGTCTCTCGTCGTTTCCACTAAAAACCTTGGAAGACTCCTTGACCTATACATCAGAGGACTTATCAACTCACACAACTTATGCAACACTCCACACGCCTACCTTAAAGGCAGGTCAGTGGAAAGTACATTGCATAGTGTTGTTCGTGAAATTGAGAGCTCATTGAATTTAAAAGAATCTACAATGGCAGCCTTCCTCGATATGGAGGGAGCCTTCAACAACGTAAACACAAAGGCCATAATAACAGCTCTAGTGGACATAGAAGTAGATAAATCCATTGTAAAGTAGATTGAAAATATGTTAAATAACAGAATTATCAATGCAGACATTGGACACAGCTCTATAAGGAAAGTGACAACTAGAGGCACACCACAGGGGGGAAATCTCTCCTACAGTTAACAAAATCTTTAAAATCTTCATGGAGAAAGGCACAAAGACCATAGCATACGCGGATGACCTAGTTATTTGATAAGAGGTAAATTTCTACCAACTATCAGCAAACTAATGGAATCTGCGTTGAAGGAAGTCTCTTCGTGGGCAGGAAAAAGAAAATCCTGATATTTGCTCCCCCAAAGTTAGAGGGTACTCCACTCAAACTCAAAGCGGAAGCTAAGTATCTAGGCATCATTCTAGACTCCAAACTTTTCTGGAAGAGGAACTTGGAGGAAAGGATGAAAAAAGGTTTTCATGCCTGCAAAAAGACCTTCGGCAAAAAAAGGAGCTTGCAACCGTACATCATTCATTGCATGAACACAGCAATCATCAGACCCATTATAACTTATGGGGCCCTAGTTTGCTCGACTAGCAGCACGAAAAGCTACATGAGAATGCTCAATAAAGGACAAAGGTCAGTCGCTGTTTCTACGAGTACATCGGGAGCTATAAAAAGCACGCCGCAGCAGGGTGGGACATTATACTTCATCTCCTTCCTCTGGATTTATTCATAAAAGGCTGCGCTGCAAAAACGCTCTCAGACTAAGGGAGTCCTCTTCGTGGAAACAAGCCAACTAAGGATATGCGGCCATACTCAGAATAATAGATGACCTGGGAAAAATACTTGGTGTTAATAACCTCGCAGCTATGACTGACTATATTTTCCCCCAAAATTACTTCTCTCTCAGAATACCAATCCTTTTCCTCGACAGAGAAAAGTGGCTATCAAACGCCGAGATCAACGAGCACGAAATTACCCTCTTCACCGACGAATCGAAAATGGACCCAGGTACTGGGGCCGGTTTCTACTCTGATACCTTGCCCAAACAGGAATCATTTAGACTCCCTGATTTGTGCAGCGTCTTTCAAGCAGAAATCCTAGAAATAGAGAAAGCAGTCAAACACCTACAAGTAACCGATATCATCGGATATCCCTATCTTTGTATACAACAAGGCTGCACTGAAGTCAATAGGATCTTGTACAACGAGATCAAAGGCTGTCATGATATGTCGCGACTCACTGAAGTCCATCAGACACCACAAAGCCAAACTCTGTTGAGTCCCGGGTCGGTCACAGCTCAATTGCAAGACACGAAAGAGCGGACGAATTGGCCAGGCAAGGGTCTGAAATGGACATCAGCGAAGCGGACACATCATTGCAACCACCGATCAGCGCATTCTACCGGATCATACATAAATGACACTATTATAAAAGAAGCCAATTCGTCTTGGCTTACAAGAAACGACAGCCACACGGCAAGATCATCGTGGCCAGAGCTCAATATCGGGAAAACAAAGAAGCTCTTGGCGCTAGAGGGAAGCTCGATCCGTATGCTCGTCGGAGTGATTACAGGACACTGTCCCATCGGAGCAATGCTTCGGAAATGGAACTCGGGATCCAGCGATCTCTACGGGGCTGCGGCGATGAAGAAGAAATCGAAACGATCCAACATCTGCTTTATCACTGCCTAGCTCTCCAGATTCGGCGCCTAACTTCGCTGGGCCAAAGATTCATTACAGAGATTGCGGACGTAGCAAATGCAGATATATCGGATCTTCTAAAATTCATAAAGAGCGCGGGGTGGTTTCAGCCGCCACGTGATAGGACAGGTTAATTATATGTGTACTCCACAAGTTAAGGGAATCACAATGGACCTTTTGGCCTCCGAGTGGAAGCGATGCTCAACCATCACATTCCCCTTCTTTAACCTAACCTAACCTAACATTGTCCTATCATAATTGGGTGTCTAAAATTAAATTAAAAGGCGAGTCGGAGAACTTTCAAAACCTTTGCCCCTCCATACTCCATATACAAACAACTCGTACAAAATGTAGGCCAGACTTTAAAAAATCGGACTGTTTACCTCACTAGTCGCACTCTAATTAGGTTAAAAGGTGACGCCAAACTCGCAACACCTGGCAAACAATAAAACTATAACAAGAATCGTGCCTCCGACGCGAATCCCTAATATCCTGTGTCTTGTTTTATTTCTTTCCTCAATTAGGACCATGTGCCACAATTCCAATTTCACTTTCATAATCGTTTTCAATTCAACTTTTCAGTTTTTCGTCTACTCGTATATGCTCCCTGCTTCCACCTCCCAATGCTTTGTTCTATTCGAAGAACGTCGTGTGGGTAGATAGGTTATAAGACTGCTAGAGACCCGACTTGAGAAATCAAATTTTCACACTAGCATCACGTCTTGCTCGTCGTGTATACAGTTTTCTACTTCAATTAATTAAAAATCACTTAACTTCCCCTAAAGTTTGTCAGCATCACCATTGCCATCGTCAACTTCGTCGCACTGGGAATTGCCGCCCGTCTATCGTCGCCATCGGTTCGGTACCCCACAACCGTACTGCCGTAGTGCTCTTATTCAATTTCCATTTAAGATTCGTTTTTGGTTTTTCTTCGTTTAATCTTTTGCTCTTTGTGTTTGGCCAAGGAGGTGGGTACTCCTAAACAGGCTCCATTATAAAATTATGATCTTGTTGCCGACGGTCAGAGGATACGAGGGTAGGTTCAGCGAGAATGCTGCAGCTCCTTGTCTTACTCTAAAGACGAGTTCGCAAATCCATTTTAAGGAAAATGTTCAACTCGCAAAACTTTGAGGTTCACTTCGAATGGAAATGGATGGTGTTGGGGGCGGGGTGGATGATCCACTTCCCCAGAAACTACTATCTACCTATCTTTAAAAAAGAATTTAAAGGATTTGCAGCTAACAGACGGAGGAGAATGATTCGAATGTGCCTGGCTTTCGTTCTCAGAGTCGGATTTTTCGGATTGAGATATAGTAAAACTCCGTGCACTAAAGACGCATTTGAGGCTTGTTTGCCCCTTTAATTTGCCTACTAATTGTTTGCTCGTAGCTTCGTCGGCGTTAAGATAAGAACGTTTAGCTGGAGAGTCACCTAACCACCTTGACATCCCATCACGGTCGTGTATGCCTTATTGGGTTGCACGCGTCGTTGTTTGGAATTTAAGACTTGGCCGAATGGTTGTTATGTAGTGCGGAACAATTAACGCAGATAAGTGAAAAGCAAAGAAATAAGTAGAAAGAAAACAAGAAATAAATGAAACAGAAACATGATAAACCCAGGTTGATATAACGCAGATACATCATGTAGCGCTCGTTAGATACTATGGTTATTCAATTATTTACGGAGAACTACGTGTTTGTTTCTTCGCTTGTCTTGGCCTCGTAGCTCGGTTTTCGTTTTTTTCTTCTGTTGCTTGTCTCTTTGTGTCTGGCCAGCCCGCTTCGGCTTCATCTTTACTTTCCCGGTGCTGTTCCTTTCGTTTTGTTTCATTTTGTCGTTATTTATTCCTTTGCTGAGCCAATACAAGACCTAAGTGATGGTCGTTGTTGATTCATCGAAAGGGGGAACAGTGACGATGAAAATAAATCACACACTTATGAAATAATTTTTTTTTAAAGAGGCAAACACTTATGGTTCAGGTTAAACATGATATTTGCCTTATGATTAGTCTTTACGTATTGGATTAGATTGGTTAGAGCTACAATTACGAAAGTGACCAAGACGATCTGACTTCCTGGTATATATGCCATCAAGTATACCCAATTGAATGCCATCTTTAAACCGATAGCTTTCAGACAGATTTATCGAGTAGTTTGTTTTGCAAGCTATTGAAAGTCGTCAAATTCGTGTTTGTTTGCAACCATGGAGAAAGAGCAGTACTGATCACTGGTCGATTCCTTTTATTGGAATGGAAGACGTGTGAGGAGATCAGAGTGGACTATTAAGACCTTTGATGCCTAGCATCAGATACTGGTTTATTCATTTCAAGCATGACCGAACATCCCTTTTTGATGAAAAGCCCCGTTGATTGAGGTGACTACGGAGGATATGGTTAACAAAATCCATGTTGTCGTGTTAGCAGATCACCGGGTGAAGATCAGGCAGATTGCTGACAGAATAGACATCTAATATCCAATAAAAACAATTACGCATGAGAAAGCTATCAGCGAGATGGGAGCCGTGTTTCCGGACAGTGGAGGAAAAACGGAGTCACATCACAATTTCGGATCATGGATATGTTTAAGGGCAATCCGGAAAAGTTTCTAACGCATGTTGTGACTGACAGACAACGCAGTACATTTCACCCGGCGGTCCTGCTACAAAGTAGACGAAAAAAGTTTCATCGGCTGGAAAAGTTATCGCAACCGGTTTTTTTAGGATTCGCCTCTGCGAGCAGATGAACTCTTATGAAGCTGGTTAACTCTTTTGCGGAGCGTGAGTTAGGTTAAATAAAACACTCTTTTCTTAATGCAAGTCTTTTAATCTTGACGATGGATTTAAGTCAAAATAAAATTTTAGGCGCAAAAGAGCATGGCTTGGAGGACCACAAAAATGTTAAATTTGGCACCTTCTATATTCCTAAACATTTCTTATTTGGTGATTTTTTTGCTGTGGATGTTATTGTTTCACAGGTTCCAATTGTTATAAGGTTGATTAGCGGTGAATGCTGTTGCTGTGCAGTTTGCGGTTGGCATGATCCTAACACATGGAACAGTTGCCAGAAAGCCTAACTACCGAATTTAAACAAATCAGATTCAGGAAATAATTGCTGTTGTATGTATCTACTACTACTGCTTCAAGCATTTCTTAAAGGAATTTATATGTTCAAATAAGTATCTTTGCAGAAAGTTTTAAATTTGTTTCCTTTTATTATAAGCAAACTAAGCTGCCCATCCGCTTGGAAATTGGCCAGAGGGTTCTTCGAATGGTGGAAGAATAAAACCACGCTCAACTCACTTTTTACAACAGACCCATATCTACCCTAACGTGAATGTAAATAAACAAAATTGTTGCCCAATTCCTGGTTAGGTATTGGTGTTGTAGCTGATAATGTGCGTGAAAGCTCTAGCCGGTCGATTGCTCGCGTTCTTAAGTTTTGGGTTTCATATATGTATAGCGCATTGAGGCACATTTTGAAGAGAGATATTGTGTTAAAGGCATAAGGGGGTAGACGTGGTGCAATAGTAATTATCACCGAAAAGTTATTGAGCCGAAGGTCTGCAGTTCAAGTCCGTCCATAGTCAAGAACAATTCCTATACGGAAAAACTGTGCAACATCAGTTGTGAATGAGAGATGATCAAAAAGTGCTGACGATGCCATAACACTCGCAGCATAAGATCACTTCAAAATTCCTTAATGACATGGAAACAAAAGGCTTAGTGTGAACTACAACCAACGCAAATTGAGTCGAATTTCTCAAATCCTATCTAGGACAACCACCCCCGTAGCGTAGTGACCCCGTCCAGGTTGTGTGACAAACACCATAAGAGCGTACACTCTTGAACCTGCATGAATTATAAAAAAAAAAATAAGAAATTAAACAATTGAAGTCATCTGATCTTCGTTTGCGTCGTAAGTTTGGAAATTAGGTCTTGGAACAGCTCCAAATAGATCAGTTTTATTATTTTTCCAGCTTCTATTTTTGATGAACAGAAATGTCAACAAATAAAATTGTCATATTTGGGCTAAAGCCAGAAAAAATAATTTTTTGGTGCAATTGTCAATGGCGAATATTTCAGAATTATTGTTGTTGCCAAAGTTCAGACTTTGGTGTAGATGACCGAGTTGTAGTTTCAACAGGAAGGTGCAACGTGCAACACAACAGGCGAATCCTGTTTATCGAGAAACTTCAAGTAAAATTCCCCGACTGCCACAACTCCTCCGACCTCGGCGAAAATATTGAGCGTTTCAAAGTTATATGGACCCTTTCTGATTGGGAGTGGAGACTAAATAAGCTACATAAGGGAAATTCAATGTCTACTTTCATCCTGCCACTTGATGTCGATGACCGCTGTGTATGTAATTTCTTCCACCAAAGGTTCTCCATCACCCTCGTAGTGTTCACAAAGTTTCCTTCGGCCAATGATATGGAAATAACTGCTTTAAGATTGCTTTGCATCCCTCGCCATTATGAGCAGTAATTTCGATACCCCCTAACAAACAGATTAAGCTGGAAAAAATACGCTACAAGCAATAGCCCAATAGCGCAACTTCTTTTAATAATACTTACAACCTGCCTAAGGCCTTCAGCCCAACAAATCTTTAATCTAGATCCTTCTTCCTAACTGGAAGTAAAAGTAGAAATATTTCTCAATTTCTCTTGACCTAATCCGTCTGCCTTACCAAAAATGTACAAATCATTAACTACCCCTCCTACTTCCTGACTCCCTACCGCAAAAGTATCTACCTCCGAATGCTTTCATAAAAATTTGACATAGCGTAGTCGCATATCCGTGCCCGTAACCCGGCCGAAATATTGTGCTGATAAAACTCCCTCCCTCAACCACCCTCAAAACAAATGTCTATAGCCTAATTTTGCGAGTCTATTAATACTCTCGACCCAACCTTTCACCATTCCAGTCAAAACTCCCGTCAGTCGGACTCCATTTTTCATAGGTATACTCCTTTCTCCCAAGATTAAAATTACCAAACACCTTGCCGAAAATTACGCTGAAGACTGGTATGTCACATCACAAAAATGCTGATGGATACAAAAATACTGCCGGCCGGGACAGTGACAGTGTCCTTTTGGCAATCCACATCTTCTAAGATCCCTTACTCTTCAAATCCTCGAACACTGCTGCTTTCAACTTTACAAGTGCCTTAACTTTCTTGAAACGGAAGCCCTACATTGCTTATTGTTAATTCGCTATTCACAGTCTGCTTGTTGTTATCAACTTGCTATTGACTTCACAGATCCCATATTTGATATCGTTAACCCTAATGACATTATCATCATCTGTTGCCGACAATGAGACTCACATTGTTACTCCTAACACCTTGTATGAGAGTTGGCCTCCACTAATTCAGTAACATCACCAACAACATGAATCAACAACTTGCGATGTTACTGCAAGTAACTCCTCTCCTTTTTTTCTTCTTTCACGATTTTCCATTACAGAATAAACCCACTAGAGTTATGGCCTCTTACGATGTCCACAAAGCAAAATTTTACCTAATCAATGAATACCTTAAAAAAGCCCCTCTCAGTTTTGATAACCTAACCGTAAATGATGCAATATCCATATTCTACAGGGAAATATTTTATTCTATCTCTCTTTACGTTCCCATTTCACAATGCAAAACCTTGTCCACCTCCCCACCCTGGTACAATCGCAGGCTCCGTTCTCTAAGGAACAAAAGAAATAAGCAGTGGATCTTATTTCAATCTTCCTTCGTACCTACCTTCTAACTACCTGGGCAGCTATCTCCACTTTACCGCCTTCACAACTCCCTCTATCAACGCCATTTAACTGAAACGCAAGCCAATCTTATAAACGAGTCCTTCTTTAAGTTTGTTAACTACAAAAGAATCGTCCCATTGCCAAACAGTCACATATACCCAAACTCTTCGAGAATATTTTGTATGAAACTCTAAGTTTTCGCTGCAAGTCTTTAATCTCCTCCCAACAACACGGTTTCCTCAAATGCAGATCCACAACCACTAACCTTGTTGAATTTGTGTCCTTTACCCTATCAGCCTAAGTCGACGTTATCTCAACCGATTTCAGTAAAGCTTTCGATAATATCTCCCACAGACTGATACTCTTTAAATTGTCCTCCCTTGGCTTCGACCCCATTTCTTTAAAGTGGATATCTTCTTACCTGGAAAATTGCTATTACAGTGTTCGTTTTAGATCTGCCTTATCTAACCCCTTTTTAGCTTCCTCCGGCGTCCCCCAAGACTTAGGTCCACTTCTTTTCGTTCTTACCATAATCGATCTTGAGATGGTGATCAAACAGTCCCACATCTCACTGTATACCGACGACACCAAGTTCTTCAAGACCATTTCCTCCAGTCATGACTCTTTCCTTATTCAATCTGACCTAGTTTTTACATCTGGAGTTCCAAAAATTGCTTAGAGCTTAATATATCCAAATGCCAATCAATTACCTTTTCACGTAAACGAATCAAACCTCCTCCTCGTCTCTACTTCCTCAACTGTTCAACGAACGATACTTCAACTCGATCATGACTACTTTCGTTATATAAAAGACTACCCTCAGACATCTCTAGCGTCAGTGAATACAAGTCCCATCTTATTCATCGAGAAAATACATACATAGCTTAAAGAACGACTCCCCGTTCAGTTTTAAAAAAATTGCGGCAACCATCTGCTCCTACCTCTCACGGCCTTAGAGGTACACTTTCCTGAACTTTGGAAAAATGCTTATACAAGGTGGCGCAAAATTAATCATTCAATTTTGTTTTTGAATTACTTTTTTACTAAATAAAAAAAGTAACCTTGAGTGATGTAAATCTTTTTTTTTGGGCCTTTACAATTTTTTCTGTTAAGTGGAAAAGATGATATCCATCAAGTGTGTCTGCTAAGTTGACGCGACACGATTAGGAAATCGACGTCGAAATTCATGCTGCTAAATCACCACCGACCGATTATTGGTCAAAAAAATTGATACAATTATGTCAGGATCTTGCGGAGTATAGCGCTTTATTGCCTGTCTGTTTGTATATTGTAGCTGCTATTTCAAAAATGTCAAATTTGATTGACGTACGACGCCATTTGCAAAAATTATGGCGCCACGTTGTGTCACCCCAATCCATAAAAAAGAAAGAAAAAAAAATATGAAAGAAAACAAAAATGAAGAGATGACCAACTGTCGTCCCATTTTTAAACTGCCTCGAATTTCCAACCTTTTTAAAAATATCGTCTACAATACAATACTTTTCGATTCCAAGCTACCTCTTTTACAGTATTTAGGCTGCACGCATTGAGGCCGTCTAACGTAGGTTTTCTCTGGGCAGACACCCATAATTTGTCCCTTATAAGGATCACTTGAAACTAATCAATCTACCAGCCCTCGTAGTACGACGTCAGGTCGCAACAAAATTTTTTATTCATATCCTACTTATCGGTAATACTAATTGCTCCTCGCCGCTTTAAATGATTCTCTTTAACATCAATGCCCGAAAACATCGATCCATGTCTCCCTTCCGCATCAATAACTAAAATAATCAATAGCTAACGTTCAGAATGCTGAGCGATACGAACTCCGCTCTTCTCGACCTAAATTTCACCTTAGAGATGACCACTACTGGCGCCATTCACCTTCTCCTTAATCTGCTTAAGGGGCTTATAAAGTGCCCCTAGGGGACGTCAAATCAAATTAAGATTTTGGTTTAATAAATGTTTCACGTGAGGTCAGTATCCAAAAGTCTATCTTTTAAGATCAGTGTCAATAACTAAATACATACGTAGATTGGGATTCACACATACATTTTTTGACAGAATCACCTTTAATCCAAGAGTTTAAGGCCGTATGTCCTGGGAACTTAATTAGATTTTTTTTGTAAATTCAAAAACAAAAACTCGTTGTTAGCATTGTTCTCTGTTCAATAAAACAAATCGCTTCGGTTCGGATATTTTCCCACACCACTGTGCCGACAATTCCATTCGCATAACTCACCTTTTCGCTATAAGGCATTAAGTCCCCCCCACAATAACATGTCGACCCAACACACCAACCCCCCGTTTTCGTGTATGCGACTCGAATAATAGCATACCCCAGTCACGAACTTGCTCTCGCCGTCCTTTCGTCTGTACACGTACGCGGTTATGTATTCCTGCCCACCACCCACGCTCCTCTGCCGGCATCTGCAGGTGACAAATATGATGTCGCATCGGAGCAGGAAAGCGCCAGACAACATCAGATTGTTGTCGGCTAAAAAATAGAATGGAACCCAGGAAAACAAAATAAAAAATAGAAAAACAAATTCTGAATTATGATTTTCGTATTCACAGATTGAATTTTTTCAGATATCTCTCGGTTGGATGGCGGAAAACTATCAGCGAACCCCGCGGTGCCAGCCAAAGGGAGGGAAATAGGCTCAAAAGGCCGATTGGGACATCTGTACATTGTACAATGAATAGCTGCCGCAAATGTCGCTCCGACGCCTACTCGTCGGAGGTTTTGTCCCTATGTTGGCAGGACTGCCTGTCACTTGCTTTGTATTTTTTGCTGCTCGTGTATGTGTGTCCTATTGACACTCTCCGCTGCTTGACGAATTTTCTTTTTCTTTTTGTTCGTTGCTTTGGTTTACATTTTCCGTGTCGGTGTTTAGATGTCGACATGATTTTTTAGGACCGACCAGGCCGCCGATATTGTCGGAATATCCGGAGTCGCTGTTTCAGACATGTCGCCAATCGATCAACTTCAAAAGATAAAACAAATGGGAACGTTGCTTCCTTTTTACGCGGTTTGCTTGGTATTTAGTTCAAACTTTCTGCTCATAAATTAATTTTCACTAGAAAATTCTGCGTTTCCTCCGTGCGGTGACAGTTTTTATCTTGCTGTCTCGACCTCTTTTCAATAAATATACTTGAATGCAGGTATATTTCTACCTATGTATTTCGTTATTGGGTTATCGATAACATCAACTTTTCTGTGGATCTATGAACAGAGTGTTCAGGTAACGCGGTGGCATGTTCGAGTTTTTTCTGTGGTTTTGGAGTGTCTGCTTGAGTGATGGTGATACCATACCCGATGTCATTCGGGGGCAATGAACGTGTATCTTTTCCGTTTTCTCTTTCCCCCCGATTTGGAGAGGTTCAAACGTGCGTGGGTATCGATTACAAAACGATTTCTTTGATATTCGTTCACTGAACAAAATAAAAAAAAAACAACTCAGTCGCTGCGGTTTATTTTGACTAGGTTGGTACGGCATGAATGAAATTAACTCGTCTCTAGGCGTGGGATATTGTTTTCTAGGACAAAGCTGAACGCGTCGGTCGTGATATCGATGACTATAGACAGGCAATTAATATGAGATTCGGCGTAAGGGTTAAGAAGAAAAATCTTATTGTTATGCCAGAGTAACAATGGAGATGCTAGTCATAAATTGAGACCGATGTCTCCTTTTTTCTTGTTATTCCCAGTGATTATCATACTTATTCTGGTAATAAAGGTTGATGGGTTAGCTAGGGGTCTCAAAAGCAAGTGATGGTTATATGGATCTCCTTAAAAGCGTTATAGGTCTCTATTAAAAATAGGATTAATGCCTTTATATTGTCAGCGGGGCAGGGTTTAATGATTAAAGTGAACATAATTCTCTTTGCGCGCTTTTTAATAGTACAACTCGTGGGTTTAGTATTATTAAATATACATATGTATGTATGTCATCAAAACAGAGAGGAAACGCTTATGTGGCAAGATAAAGAAGGATTTTTAACTCTTTTATAAGTCCTTACTTCTTCCTTTTAGATAAGGTTTAAAATCGGGCTACAGCTGGGACACCAACGTTTTAGTACGTCATAAAGGGTGGAATATTTGCAAGTTTCTCATTAAAATTGTTATAAATAACCAAGAAAATTCCGTTTTGTTCACCTTCAATTCGAAAAACAAAAAAACTTCGACGATACATATTATAAAGTATGATTTTTTTGCTGTCTGGTTTTTCGGTGTTCTATTTTTGACAGTTCACGCTTGATTCATGACATGAGTCAAAGACAAGCATGCTCAGTCAGCTTTGCCATTTCATGATAAAAGGACATAGATCCGAATAATACTTAATAGAATTTTAGTAGCAAAAATTATGTTTTCTGAAAAATGTTTTTGACACACCTCAACCAGTTTACAATCATCATCCACATTGCACATTGCTGAAGGAAGATCCGTTTTTATATCGAAAAATTGTCTTCAGTAAATAAAAACTGCCGTATTTGGTCCGATGAGCAATCTCAGGCAATACCAGAGCTGCCAATGCACTGTTCAGTCCGGCAGAATCATTGGCCCCTATTTTTGAAAGATGACGGTTAAATGATTTCGAAGCGTCAGTTGCAGCCTTTGAAGCGATAAAATTAGACTCTCCCCATGGACCACTTAATCGTAATCGTGGTCAACATTTACGTAAAATAGTATTTAGGTTAGGTTAAGTTAGGTGGCTTCCCTCCGTTAAAAGCGGTGGGGATCACTTAGATCAAGATCTGTTTATTGTGGTACCACTTGAGTGACCAAGCCTGTCGCTACTCTTGGAATCATTTTGAGTTTTTAAAAAAAAATTCGATATTTTGTAGACCTCCGTTTTGATTGAATCCGTTAGTTCATTAAGGAAATATTCTCCCAGAAATCGTCTTCTTGAGGCGGCTAGAGCAGGACAATTACATAAGAGATGGGATGGAAATTCTTCCCCTTCCTCATCATAACACTGCAGTAGTCGTCATATGGCAGTCCTAATCTTGCGTCATGGCGTCCTAAGGCGCAATGTCTTGTTAATACTCCGATTAGGCTGCTTAACAGTCGATACCTCCAGTGTGGTGCCTATTTTGGTTAGTTCGTCTGCTTCACAATTACCTGGTATATCACTACGGCCAGGTACCCCGCACATCGTTACAGCGCATCTGCTCGATATCTCATTTAGGGATGTGCGGCAGTGCCTGACCAATTGTGATCTTATTATTCAACTTGGAATATGCTACAGTGCTTCAGTAATCCTAATTTTTAGGGTCGGTGAATAGACACCAGCATCCACACCATTGCCTGTCCTGGACCCGTCTATGTCTTTTCCAGATCATTGCTTTGGCGTAGAACAGCAGCGTGCCCTATTTTGGAAAACTTCCAATGAGTCGATTCCTCGCAAAAGAACCAAGGGGAGTAGGTGAAGCATCGTTTCGAGGGCTGCAGGGGGAGTTTTTCGCACTGCCCCTGTAATCGCGATGCTCGCCATCCTTTGAACTCTGCTTAGAAGTTTTTTTTAGTTAGATCTGCACAGTGCCGGTCACCAGACTAAGCAGCCGTACATTAGTATAGGTCTAACAACTGCGGTATACAGCCAGTGTGTAATATGGGGTTTGATACCTCATGTGGTGCCCAAGGCTTTTGTGGTCTGCGAATCTAAGGTACATATGTAAGTCTCATTGAGTTTTGGTGGAATGATTTGATTAGCCGTTTTCCTGTGAATAAAACTTGCTCCGTTTTAGAGGGATTTATTTCAAGCCCGCAGGTCTCTGCCCCTGATTGCTAGTGCAATATCGTCTGTTTACCCAATGACTTTGCACCCGCTGTCCTCCAGAGATAGAAGTACATATATCGTTTTAAACTAGCGCCCACAATTGTGGCGATAGTACTCTTCCTTGTGGTGTGCCACGTTTTACTGGCCTTTTTGTGTGGTAGCAGCCAAAACAAAAATAGTCTTTAAAAAGTACAATAAATGGCAAGCAATGACATGTTTTTTTTTTTGACAATTAGAACAAAGATCCCATTTTAGATACATAGGTGCGGTGGGGCGCATACATATGTCCCTCAAGTAGGATGCGAACAAAAAGAAAAAGATGCATTCTGGCTAGATTTCCACAACCTTGTCAAAATCATCCCAAGGGAAGAGATTTTGTTTGTTGGGGGAGATTTAAACGGACATGTCGGGAAGACAAGCGAAGACTATGAAGACTACCACGGAGGGCTGGGATACGGCACCAGGAACTCTTCAGGTGAAGATATCCTAAACATGTGCAAGTCGTACGGTCTTATAGTGCTAAATACCATGTTCGTCAAACAAAGCCGGCACCTAACCACTTATAGCAGCGGCGGAAATGAAACTCAAATAGACTATCATTTGGTATCCAGTTTCATGAAGCCACGAGTTAAAGATTGCAAAATGATCCTGGGAGACGCGATCGCCCCTCAACACCGTCTCCTCCTGACTGAATTTTTTTATGGAGGCGGGTAAGAAGTCAAAGCAGCAAACGAAGGTGTCTGAGAGAATCAAGTGGTATAAGCTGCATAAAGGAAAAGGCGAAGCTTTTATTACCAACATGAAAAACTACCTCTCTTCCATTATCGATTAGGTCGCTAATGAGGAGTGCAGAGCACAAGACATGTGGGATTCCCTACAACAATCTGGCCTGGAGAAAGCCAAATCACTGCTCGGAACATCTTAAGGCCCCTGCCAACACGCAAAAGAAACCTGGTGGTGGACAGACAAAGCCAAAGCAGTGATACACGAAAAGAAAATGGCTTTCCAAGCTTGGTCAAAGTGCTCGTCTACTAATAGAGAGGAAAAGCTCGCCGTGAAAAGGTTTATAGCTATTGCAAAGGTATCGCGAAGAAAAAGTGCGCCGAATTCAAAGCGAAAAGCATGGAAGGCCTCTATCAGGAGTTGGAAGAAATATCGTCTTCCGCGTCTGACAGAAACCAGGCTACCCAGGAGCTTCGACAAAGCAATTTGAACAAAGGAGCAAATATCTTTAAGATAGCCGCCCAGAGAAGAAGAAATGCTCAGGAGATTCGTTTCCCAAAGTTTATTAACAATGCTGAAGGCCAACTCCTTGTGGAAGACGAAAAAATTCTCCACAGATGGCGACAGTATTGCGAGGAACTTCTGAGCGAACAGTTTTCCCGAGTGTACTTTCCAAGAATCATGCCGAAATATCTGACATCACAGTCGAAGAAGTTCGGTACGCGGTTAAAAACTCCAAGAAAAGAAAAGCTGTCGGGTCGGACGGGATACCCTCTGAGTTCTGGAAAAAGATGGGAGACATCGTGTCTAGATGGCTCATGGTTCTTATCTCCAAACTTATGAGAGGCGACACTATGCCTATTCCTTTGCACAAAAGAAAGGGTGATACGCAAAATTGTGATAACTACCGTTTTGTCAAGCTGATGTCACACACCATGAAGATCGCTGAACGGGTATTAGATAGCCGACTGCGGAAAATAATACGACTATCTGATGACCAGTGCGGGTTTGTCTCGGGTAAATCAACGACAGATGCAATCATGGGTCATGGTGGAAAAGCATCGTGATTCTTCAAAGGACTTGCATATGGTGTTGGTTGATTTCGAGAAGGCCTTTGACCGGCATTATAAGTGATGATCAGGCGTCCCTACAACGAGCACTTGATGTGTGGGTGGACACTTTTGAGGGACATGGGTATCGTATTAGTTCAAAGAAGACAGAGTATCTGTGCTGCCCATTCTCTGACCCTCATCAGCCTATTCCAGACATTTACTTAAATGGAAGAGTGCTTCCCAAGTGTGAAAAGTTTAAATATCTGGGATCTATGATTAATAAAGAAGCAACTTGTGATGACGACATCAACCATCGCGTAAGCGTAGGGTGGATGAAGTGGCGGGAAAACTCCGCCATCTTCTGTGATCGAAAAATGCCCCCTAAGCTGAAAGGAAGGCTCTACACTTCAGTTGTACGTCCGGCGCTCACATACGGTTCACAATGCTGGACAATGCACAAAAAGTATGAGAGCAAATAACGGCAGCTGAGATGAAGATGTTTCGCATGACAGCGGGAGTAACAAAGCGTGACAGAATTAGAAGTTCAAAGATCCGAGGAAGCCTCCACGTAAAAGAAACCATCACAAGAAAGATAGAGCGCGACCGACTCAGTTGGTATTGCCATGTTCAAAGGAGAGATCCTTTGAACCCCGTCCAAAAGGCGATATCAATCAACGTTCCAATTTCAACACGCAAAAAAGGCAGGCCGAAAAACAATTGGTGCAAACAAATGCAAAAACACCAGCATTTGATTGGCCTCAGCGAGGAAGTAATCCCAAACCGGGAAGCCTGCCGCTACTTTCTGAGGTCAAACCGGCGGACCCCACAAGCGGACCAGTAGGAATGCAGTTAAGTCGGAAGGTTATGGTCCTACACTTCTGACCATAACGACGCCGGAAAAAAGGAAAAGAAGAAGAAGGTGCGGTGGGGCTTCTATTGGGGAAAGAACGTATCGCGAATGGCTTCAAAGCTACAAAAAAGTGATTTCGACGTGGAATCGAAGGATCAAGATCCTTGTCAAACGCAACAAGTACTTGCAGATCGACTGTCCACACCTCAATAAGCCATTTCATTTGAAGCTTGAAAGGTCAAAAATCAATACCAATACCAGCAGTAAGAATGGAAGGTTTGTTTTTAGCATCGTATGGGGACCGGCTGCGACAAGTGAATCCATTAGCGAAAGAAAGTGTATTTGGTCGTGCCAGTTCGTCAGGGAATATTATAACCCATATCCCAATAAGTTCGTTGAATAATATAGAGGGTGTTTTTTTACAGTTTCTAAACAAGCAACACTGTTTCTACAGGTTGTGGATTTGATGGTCGAATTTGTTGGTAAGTATAATGCGATTTCTGGAAAGTACCATTTAGTAATGAATAGTTTAACGCCAGAATAACGCATGCAAATTGTTCAAACTTATTTTGAAAACCACGGTTCGGTTCGCCAAACTTATCGTGCGCCAAGCAAGCTATTCGGAACATGATGGACCGTTTTAGCACCACGTACGCTAGTGTATAATACACATCCCCAAAGACGACAAACAGTGCGAAGAGAAGAATCTGTTGCCGTTATTGAGCGCAGTGTTGAGGAAAATCCGAATGAATCGACTCGCCATCATGCACAGTAATTAAAGCTATGCCTATCCACTTTGTGGAAGAATCTACGGGAAGATCTTGGCTTAAAATCTCATAAAATCAAGCTTGTGCAAGAGTTAAACCTTGTGACTGTCCGTCACGAACCTACCCGTCGTAGGTTCGGTGAATGGTCCGAAGACATGACATTCAGCTTGATCCTTATTTTCAATGCAAAATTTTGTCCTCCGATGAGGCCCATTTTGGGTTAAATAAATATGTAAACAAACAAGCCGATTTTGAAGTGGATAAAACCCGGAAACCCTTGCCGAGACGCACTTACAACCATTAAAACTCACTGTTTGGTGTGCTTTATGGGCTGGTGGAATCATCAGCCCATATTTCCTTAATCTCGATGGCGTCCAGAAGGTTACCGTCAATGGAGGACGTTTTGGAAGTCAACATCCGCCGTGTATTGCTGATATACGCCCCAGTTGCTCGATAAAGTTGTCGAAAATTGGATTTCATCATAGCGCTTCATTCGAGCCGTGACGCGAATATGCCCGAAATCATGTTTAAATGGCATAAAATTATCTACTAAATAAAGCTAATATCATAAACATTAACACTAGCTCAAAGTGTTTTATTTCTTATTAATATTGTCAACCTGTAAAGAAAACACCTTTTACGAAATTTGTTAAAAAAATAAAGTAAAGTTTTTTAATTCTCGAGTCAAGTACATTCGATTTTCGATGTTTGTATTTTTGTTTGTTTCCCCTAACATATGTTGATATTGTCAGCTATTTAGGATATATAGCCAACTCTTAATGGATATAAAGGTTAGACTTGTATTGGTGTGGTTTACGATCGTTTGCTATTGACAGAAATGGATCAAAGAATCTGTGATAAATTTTGCCCGAAAAATAAAATTAAATGCTCCAACGTACTTCAACTTGTGACGGTGGCGCTTGGTGAGTTTAATCCGAGCAAAGAAAAAAACATGCCTATCAAAGTTAAAAGCTCTTCACAGAAGACCGAATGTACTCATGACGCCGAAATCGACAAGAATAGCTAAGACCGACAAAACACGCCAACATCTATCAAATGTGAACATTTTGCTCGCTGTTTTCTTCGATTACAATGGCGTGGTTTATAACGAATATGAAGCAATGCGAAGAAAACCGTCTGGAGCTATGGGAAAAACATTCGAAATTCACGAAACAGCCACCGTATTCACCAACTGATTTGCCTCCTGTGTATTTTCTCTTTGTGGAACTGAAAAGACCTAGATAGGCCACAATGGGGAGGGGATAAAGAATACATCGCTGAAAGAACCCAAGACTATACCAAAATCCGCTTCGAGGGTTGGAAAACACGCTTTCGAAAGTGTATCATCAACTGTGAGTTGAGGAAGATATTGCTCCCCGATCGACGAGCAAAGTGCTAGTAGCGGGTATTTAGAAGCTGTTGCTTGAGGCCCTTTTTGATTGGCGATTTGTAATCATTGAAGATACTTATGAAGTCATCGCTCTTCCGAACCAGCATGATAGGAGTAGCCAGATACGATCACAGAGTCGATCCAGTTCACTTCTACTAGTCTGGTAGTCCCCGAATTGCCAACGGAATCCGGTGAAGAGAATAGCGGTTTGGTTTAATAGCCGGATTGATTCTGTCACTAATAATGCCACTTATTTCTCAATAAACCCAAAGCAAAGTCAAACCCAATCCTTTTGAAAAGAGGTGCTCGAGTTTTTTGAGAATAGCCTTTACGGATTCCTGTATTATGTTAACTTCCTGGATACTGATCTCCAATGATTCAAACCAATTGCAACATACAATCTTCGTTCGATTGTACCCGACCGGGAGAAACCGAAGATCCGAAATCGTTCGTTTTTATATGTTACTAAAGGGTCCGCCAAATAATTTTTTTTTTTTTGAAAATGCTACCAAAAAAACTACTGAATATTTTCTCAAATTTCTTTTTTTATTTGAAAGTACAATCCTTCCGGTTAATAATGGAAAATAATTTCATTCAAATGGCTGCCTCGGCTGGCCATGCAGTAGCTTACACGATCGGTCCAATTTTTAAGCACATTATCGATTGTGTGCAGCTGTATTTCACCAATGGCTTCACGAATATTGTCCTTTAAAGCGTCAATTGTCTCTGGCTTGTCGGCGTAACACTTATCTTTGACGGCACTCCACAAATAATAGTCCAACGGTGTCAAATCGCAGCTCCGAGGTGGCCAAACGACATCAGCTCTGTGGCTGATAATGCGATCTTCAAAAACAGGGCGCAAAACATCGAGTGTAGCTTCGGCTGTGTGGCACGTAGCGCCGTCGTGTTGATCGTGATATCCTCCTCTTCAATTTTTGTGAACAAAAATTCGTTCAACATGGCCCGATAACGATCGCCATTGACTGCAACGGCCACTCCTTGCTCATTTTCGAAGAAAAATGGCCCAATTATGCCTCTGGACCAAAATCCGCACCAAACAGTGGCTCGTTTTGGGTGCACCGGCTTTTCAATGTATGCGTGCGGGTTTTCTGTGCCCCAAATGCGACAATTTTGCTTGTTTACATACCCGCCAAGACCAAAATGAGCTTCATCTGAAAAGATGATTTTTTTGGCAAAATCGGCATCTTCTGTAAGTCGATCGCAGGCCCACTTAGCGAAGCGTTGTTCAAGCGTATATTCGTTCAGCGGAAGGATAAAACTAATTATCTGTCAAATCAGACATGAGCTAAGTGTTACCATTCATGAAATAAGCACTACTTGAAAAAAAAAACGTTAGATGGCGGACCCTTTATAACGTCTACTTTGCCACTGATTGGCATAATATTTCGTCCATCAACCACAATAACTCAAATGTTTGAGCCGACATGTTCGTAATCATGTTGGATTCAAAATGATTGGACATTGGGCTGGACATTGGATCAAGAGTCAACCTCAGACTGACATCGATTACCATTAACGATAATAGTGATGGGTTTTTGAGGTCAACTAGTGGTGAGAGATCTGATTAACTTAGTGGCCCTTGCTCTTTTGATTCCCACGACGATTCCTTGTCCCTTTACTATGAGAACGGGTGGATGATGAGGAACGACAAACACGTTGCAAGTATCCCTTAATGCCGCACGTTAAACAAATTGTGTCTTCGTGTTGGCATCGTGTACGAGGATGATTAGCTCACAGCCATTTGTCGTCGTATGTTCGCCGACTCTGGTGTTTGCCGTACTGCTTTGATGTTGAGTGATGTTTTGACGTTTCACCAGGTATATGGAATCTGTTTTACGCATTTTCTTTGCATATCGGGTGATGGTTTTAGCAGTTGTGGCGCGGTTCAGAGCGTTTCAGCCAGTGAATTCCCTTTAAGTGCTTCATCGCGAAGGCAACAAGCCTGACGGTCACGGAGCATGCTGGCGTGACATGTGCCGAAAATGCAATCAACAGTAATTTTTCGCAATGCAGCCAGATAATTAAGGAAAAGATTGTTGGTCGCGCCGATCGAATTCGAATTTGTAGAAATCCGCAATTATGGATGGGTGAGGGTAAAAATGATTTGACCGTTTGCTCTTCATTTCTCATGTGATGAAACACCCCAAACGGCAGTCAGCTGAACCGATCACTCAGAACGTATTACAAGTCGATTACAACAATAGCAAAATTCCACGAATGGCACTTTGAACTGCTTCGTCATCCATTCGTCATATAGGGCTCCCAGCAGACATAAAAATAAGTTTCTAGGGAGAGAGATTTGGCTTCAGTGCAGACTTGATTGTCGAAACTGAAGGGTATTTTGAGGCCTAAGAAAAATAAGGAAAAACGACATCGAAATGTTAAAGTAGCGTTTGAATGCATGTCACTGTTAGAGGAGACTATCTTGATGATTAACAACGAGTTTTGCCTGAAAGTGTTTTTTTAGAACTTCTTCTTCTTAGATGGCGTTACAGCTCACGGGGAGCCAGAGCCAAGCCTATCTTATTCAATTATGTTGTGTGCGATTTGTTTTTCACACAAGTGAATGGGATCTACAGCTTAATGCCGATCCCGAACGGCCAGAGCCGAGAAGCTTTTTCAAGGCAAGTGTACTACGGGGAGATTTG
Organism: Merodon equestris; assembly: GCA_958301585.1. Classification (NCBI taxonomy): domain Eukaryota; kingdom Metazoa; phylum Arthropoda; class Insecta; order Diptera; family Syrphidae; genus Merodon; species Merodon equestris. The sequence continues at coordinate 50,591,499 of OY284413.1, forward strand.
CCAGTACCCCGTCGAGGAGAGAAGACGCGTAATGAAAATTCAATGGCGTTGGTGTTATCGGGATCCGAACTCACTCATCGTGCGTCAGATACACTACCCACTGCGCCACGGCGCTCTGGAATTTACTGAGTGATTTATTAAGTTGTTGCACGCAGGTGAAACTATCACGATAACTCGCTACCGAGCACATCTAATGCGTTGAAGCTGTGCATTGAAGGGAAATGCCCACTATAAGAGTAAAGACAACACATAGTGACTTGCTCAGGTCGTTTAAACCTACTTATAATCACTGAAATGTAGCGTCCTTTATAGTTTTGACCAAAAATTGGATCGATTCGTAATGTGCTCTTAACACGGGAATTGACGTCAGTCACCGGTAGCGTCATACGTTTCCTGGCTGCCTACCGGAAATTAATCAAAAAAAGCAAACTAAATAATGAATTTCAGTTCTATTTTTCAGTTCTATTGTCTAGACATGTAAACACACAAAACCATTTTATCGCGGCTTAAAAACCAAGAATAATCTCCCCTCCAAGTCGAGCCAAACTCTATAAAAAATTATTCGCGTTCAAGGCAATTGGTCGGCCGTTTTTACCCATTCCAACAATAGCCGTCGAATGGGCTATAAATTCCAATTAATATCTTTAAGGCGACTTGCCATTAGCCATCTGCACCATCCATAAGCCGCAAAAGCCCTTAACCTCACACCATAGCATCATTTAACCGGAACACGTTTCTCCAGCAATAAGTGCCTAATTGCGTGGCATGCATCCTCTTCTGCCTCGTTCCAATTAAATGAGATAACTAACCTAACCTAAAAATAAAACTCTTGCCAAAGTCAAAAGCGCTCCAACCGAACGATAGTCCCGAACGAAACACGAGAGTGTGCCAACACGAGCAGCCAGGCGACAGTTAGAGCACACTCTCTGTCACCGAACTAATGAGCCGCAAGAACAGAGCAAAAGGCTTGTACAACAACAAGAAACAGTAACAAGAAGAAGAAAAGGGAAAAAACGAACGGAAAACCAGAAAAAAACAAAGTGCACGAATGGTGTGTCCTTAATGCGACAAAGGCACTTAGGAGCATCCTATGCGAAGAACATCTATGTTTTACACCAACAACGAGTTGGGGAAGAGTGAAAAGGAGATATGATGCAGTGGCTTGTTGGCTTACGGAATTGCTATCCATGCCAGGAACAACGTTTTTCTCCAAATGCCCTCGCGCTCATTTGAATAGCATTTGCCAGGAACTTCTTCCTGGCCCGCACCTTGCTCTCTCCGCTATCATATCTTCCTAATATGTGTATGGTACTTACATATGTACCTATTTCTAAAGGTGGAGCAAGTAAGCATGTAACGCTTTGATTTATTCGTGCCATCGGACTAGTTGCCTAGACTGCCGCCTGACGCCTGCCGACTACAGCTACGGCTTGTGAGTCATTTATAATTAAACGACTCAATTTGTTCCAGCAAGCCATTACGAATGTGCCACGTGGACCTCGATATCTAGAGATGTATGTATATCTTAAACAAGGTTAAAGCGCAATGGTGATTCAACTTAACTACCATTGACATTTCCAACCTTTACCATGATGTGACAGGCTGACTGGGGAACAAGGAATACTGGTGCTTCCGTTGCTTTCCGTGTCGTTTAGGAGCCCTCGACCTGGGTAAATGGAACTGTCGTGACACTAACGGGGTGACGAAGTGCGTGGTGCCATAATTATGTACAATGACACAACTCCGTTGATGAGAATCTGTAACTCACTGTAGCAATATGGTGGAAAATGACGACTTCCTGGCTAAGGGATTGCAATGCGATAAAGTCCATAGAATATCATCTGCCTAACGTCACATGCCCTAACATCAGTCGTCACATTAGTCAAAAGACCATTTGATTATGTTTCGTTTTCTTTTTGTGTCGGATAAACAAATATGACTGAAAGGACGTGTTGGATTCAAAGCGATGTGTGACAGTAATTTGGAATTTCCGGGTGGATAGTTTCGCATTTAGTTACTGTTTGTTTACTATATAACCCGGGTAACGACGTATCTTTTCGGCATAATTAAAAAAGCTTTTCGCTTTTAGTAGCAAAGGATTTGATGACATTTTAATGAACATTTTTAGGATAAAGGGAACCTTATCCCGTCTCATACGTGGAATTAATATGAGTTGACTGTATGAAAGGAAATGTCATCAAGCAAGGAAGGTTGTTGAAGGATTCTAATAAGCACATATGTACCTTCATCATAGGTGTTTTCGTTGGTAACAGGAACTACAAGGATATAATTAGAGAAGGGTTTGTATCATGATATATATGATGTGGGTCGAAAGGTTGATAAAATATGTTACCCAGTCTTTAATTATGGGTTGTCCTATCTTTTTTCGGGCGGACTAAATGTTTTTGAAGGTTCATTGTTGACGTTTTCCCTTAATTCCGTATTCCTAATAATTTAACAGCCTTAATTTAAAAGCCTTTGCCTTAGAGTTATACTTTAATCCATATTGAATATTTAAAGGCTGAAAGAAATAACTGGATTGCATGCCAAAAATTGTAGAATCTAATACAAAAAGCCTTCTCTTTCCATTTCAATCTTATTCTTAATCAGTCTCTCTGTTGGCTCCCTGGTTCAGCTTAGTTGATGATCCATCGAAACTCAAACATCTTAGAGATTCCTAAGTATCTGAATTCAAGGCCGAGGCGCGAATGCACCAGTTCAGCTACTTAAGTCCAAGACGAATTGTCCGTCAAGGAATCCTACTCGATCTTGATGAAAGTAAAAGTGGACTAGGCATAATACTTATATCGGTTTCAAGCCCGTTCTAAAAACAAATAAGCCGTACAGTAAGGTGATCATGAATTTCCCAGATCTTTCACGGCCGTAGATGAATATTTGCAAGTCTCCTTAAGGATAAGGATAATGTTGCGGACTTCTTGTAGACATCAGGGCGTACGCGCTTAGTCATCCTGCATCCTGGATATTCTCTCCAACTATGATTGTGTGCATTAAAGACCCAATCGTTGATGTCGAATTTGACCGTGGAAGCAGGTAGACCTAAGGCGGGTTCAGGTCCTGAGAAACTCACCTTTGAGCACCTTCTAGCGAGTTCATCGGAGATCTCATTTTCTAGGAACCCAGAGTTATTTGGGACCCATACAAGTCTTAGTGAATTTAGTCCTCCGACTTTGTTCAAAATGGTCTTGAGTTCATGCACTAATTTGGAGCTGGATAGAGGGTAGGACACAGCTTTGAGTGCAGTTTGGCTGTCACTGCAGACGCATATTCATTTTCCCTTCCCTTGTGCTTCACAACATAGTGCATGGCCATGATTGAAATACAGGCGCATATTTTCCTAACGAGAAGTGCAGTCGAATGTTTTCGCGCTAAAAGAAAACTCCTGCGCCGAACTCCCGCCAAGCAATGGAGCCATCTACAAAAATGCGAAGATAGTTCATTCCAGGTTCAGTATCTGGCCAGAGCCAGTCCTGATGCCATGGAAATGTGACTGTGAAATTACAGCGCAGTAGGATGGCAGGTGTCATGGTGTTGGAAGGCATATCCATGAGACAGGGGTTATAGGATATTTCTCGCGCGAGTACATTGCCACTCCAATGGGAGTTGTACTAAAAACCATTTCTCTTGATGCGAGATATGGCTTGCAGTCTCTTGCCTCTGATATATACATATGTCAAGATGCCAAGGGATGTCAAGGGATGGAAGATTCATCATACCATCTAGAGCAGCTCCCGGTATGCTGGGGAAAGCTCCCGTACAGCTGAGACAGACCACTCTTTGGAGTTTGGTGAAAGAGGCCACGACGTGTTTGCGTGTTAGCCTGTTCCACCAGACAACCGATGCATATGAGATTATCGGTCTTATCATTGCCGTGTAGATCCAGAGGAACTTTTTCGGTGATAAGCCCCATGTTTTGCCAAAGGCCCCTTTTTGTTTTTTTTCTGTAGTGTTCGAGATTGTACGCTCTTATGGTATTTGTATCGTTCTCTCCGGGCGTGGTTGTCCTAGATAGCATTCGAGAGATTCGACTGAATTTGTTGCGTTGGTTGTAGTTCCCAGTAACTTTTTGGTTTCTATGTCATCAAGATATTATATTGGAAATGTACACACAGAGTATGAATTTTGAAGTGATCTTATGCACGAGTATTATGCCTTCGCCAGCATTTTTTTAACATCTCTCATTCACAACTGATGTTGTTGCACAATTTTTTTGTATACATAGGAATTGTTCTTGGCTATGGGCAGACTTGAACTACACACCTTCCGCTCAACTGTTGGTGATGATTACCAGCCCCCGACCCTTGCATTGCCAAAAAGCTGGCAGCACTTAGGTGGTTTTCGACTCAACATTCTTTGCCCAAAGAAGCTTGTTATCTAAGATGACTCCCAGGTACTTAGCTTCCTTGGATATCAGGATATGAATGCCTTTTAGCACCAACTGAGTAATGCCAATATTTTTCCTTCTTCTCGTGAAGAGAACGACATCAGACATTACTCGTGCACCAGTCCTCGATCACATTTTGCGCTGCCTGTGATTTGAGACAGACAGTCGCTAAGCATGAGTCGACAGAGAGAACAGCAACAGCAGCAGCCAGGGGCATTGAGAGCATTGAGCAGAGAGTCGACCACCATCCACCATAACAGCGGACTGCCCCTGTTTACGCAGGACGACACATTGTCCTTCATCATCTTCAGTGCTTCATCTACACCATGCCGCCTAGCAGCGTTACACATGCTGTCGAAAGTAGCGTTATCAAATACCCAGTACGTACTCTATACTTTCGAGAGTGCATTCAATTCTCCCAAAAAACAGCTGGTGATGGCACTATTCAGGTTATGTATGGCATCCTCCACCAATTGCTTCGTTTTGAGCTTAGGTAGGGCTTTAATGGATTTCTCAAGCTCCTCTCTAAACCGTACCCAGTCTGTCTTTCTCGGATACCAACTTGCAAATTGTTGGTACCTATACGAGCTGTATAACGCCATCGGCTGGGATGGCCGCCTACGAATCCAATGACTAACTGGCTAAGTAAAGTGACGTCGCTAATTCGACTCTAATAGAGGGGTGACGCAGACGATTAGGGCCCTCAACTTACTAGAAATGCAGTACTCGATGAAAAAAAACGGTTGAAATCACCTTGCCTTTATAAAGGCTAAAACAATCTTCTATTTAAACCCTCATTAATTGAGATATTGGGCTGAAATTCAATCCAAGTTTAATAGGCATGTTCAATTAAAGAATAGAATTCGGCTTACTTCATATGACGGTCACGATCATGTTTGGTTTTTTGGAGCCAATTTTTCACGACCCTTCTACGCATATCGGACGGAATGTTGTCAATTTCGCGTTTGATATCGTTCTTGATTTCTTCTATGGTTGTTGCTTGTCGATATTAACCAGTAATGTAACCCAACTCTATAAAAAGAATATCAACTGCGTTTCATCGCGATACTGGGTACCATGTGACATCATTTTGCTCGAACCACATATCAGTGGTGTCAAATCCATTCAGTACTAGCCAAAACTAGTTTTCCAACATGGCACGAGCGTGAACTACATTGATCGTAATATGGCGATCGAAGAGTATCGACGAAAAAATGCTGCCCAAACTTTTGAATTGGAAAGGGTGTTGTGTTCTAGTAACCCAGGCCGGCTTGGACGCAGGTACCCGTTGTATATCTAAGAGATTTTGTACTAAGCACTCCGTATGTGGGCGTATGCGTCTCGGTTCTACCCTAAGTTTCCGTAAGGCGTAAAGTGGTACAGCCTTTCCGAAGAATCGTCGCGAACGACGCCATCTGATTCGAGCTGTGGCCGGCTGGAGGTCACTGTGATTTTTATTTTCTTAAACTTCTAGATTATGCAGCATGAAGTTAATATTGTTTGCCTCTACCGCATTATCTTCTTCGTCATCTGATGAGCCTTCCAGTCAAGAGTCAAGAGAAAAACCTGAAGCGAATTCACAATCACTTTCAACTTCCGCTACAAGATCTCCTTATGTCTTATCTCCGCTTGTAAATCCTGTATAATCCGTGATAATTGAATGATGTGGCACGCTGCGTCATATGGAGGCGGATGAAAATAAATCCAGTTGACCGAGTTCAAACATTTGGCCACCAGTAGTGTGTGATCACGGATATACGCTTAAAGTTGGATATCCTCATAGTTGCATTGAACGTCGTAATGAAAAAATTCATACCCGTCCCGTGAGTATCAATAGAGCCTTATATCGACTGCAACAATCATACCAAACTAAGTTAAACGTGCAAAAGAAAGAAATCCAGTAGGCCTTACATCGGTACATACATATACTTTCGCCTTCTGCATTTGTGTGTCTGAAGGATCCCGTCCTTGGCGGAGAAACCAACCGAGAAAGTATTCAGATATAAAACCGTTTCAGGTCCTCAGACGTCTTCCTCTGGTATTTCATTTCCCGGTATCCTAGAGTAATATGAGGACCAAGCAAGAGTCAGTGAAATTAGTCCTCCGCCTTTGCTCAGAGAGATCATGATTTCATGCACAATTTTCGTGGCCGTAGTAGATGTCGATACTAATGAAACTCTTTGCTTAAAAAGAAAGGAAAAGTATACTTGCTTAACAAAAAGTGCTGGAAACTCCAGGAACAGAACTTTGACTGGATTTGGAATCGTCCGTGAAGAAACGAAAACATCTCTACCCGGCGCCAGAGCCGGTCATGACGCCTCGAGAAGCTGAATTCATGATTACTCCGCAACTGCATTGCATCATATGGCATATTCATTAGAGAAGTGGCAGATGTCTCGTCTAAGTTCATGAGAGCTTCACCCCTCTTAAGGCAAGATATGGCTTTCAATGTAAGTCCTGTGATAAAAATATCAAGCAGAGAAAAATTTCACATACATATTTTATACATGTATGTATAAAGAGCAGAGCCAGACATAAATCTTGGAGTTTGGCGCAAGAGGCTATAACGTGCGTACATCATAGCCTGTCCAACCAGACAACTATCTCCATGCACTATCTCTCAACAAGGTTGAGTGCCCTTCGGAGGAGAGAACCCCGCCTTGAGGGCAGCTTTTAATGGGTTTTACACTGATTTTATCATTGCCGAGTGAAGTGTTTTTTGTTTTGGGATGGGAAAGAGCTGAGTCATTCTTGTTACTTTCCACCATCTCGTATAGACCTGTTTTAAGATGATTAATTGAGAGCCTATTTCCCAACCGCTACTTCTTGATCATGTTTAGATGATGGAAAGTCGCTGAGCCTGAACTGGCAGAGAAAATAGCTTGATCATCTACATATATAGGCCGGGGGATAGACTTCAGAATCGTCCAAAACACAAGAACAGAGAATGGCCTCTGTTTACCTCGGGAACATCGGGAATATATCGGGTTTATATCGGGAACTAAAGTCCTCTACCTAGCATATACTCGTTTCTGTCGATTTTTCTAACTAAGCCTTTTCATACCGTTCATCAAAAGGGAGGTTAAACTGATAGATCTGTAGCTCTTGGCGAGGGAGTAGTTCTCTTTACCAATTTTGGCAATAAAAAAAACTTTCACCAAACGCCGAGGAATTCGGCAACGCTAGTCTGAGAGTAAAAATTATTTTTTAATTCAGGAGGGAGCTGCTTCATACGTTACCGCGGTCTAGCAGGATCTGTATAATTTTCAATCAGTGGTTACAGTATGTTATCCGTACTGGTTAAGGTACCTTGGTTCAGTAATGTATGGACCGAAGATTCCCAATTATAAAATGGTTCTATTAGGAAGCACAAGTAAGCCTGCTGTTCTAGCCTGGTATTCTACAATTTGAGGACCTTGTGAGCTTACTTTGTCCATAATTTTAAGCGGAAGACCGTATCGTAACATTCTTTGAATGCCACTTTAACACTCAAACCAACCATGAACACGTTCAATTTGAATGAATTTCGAAGACGATGATGATGTAGGGAACAGTCTAGAATTATGAGCGCACGACTTAGCATTTGGATATGAATAAGAGCACTTATGTAATTTGATCAAAGCTCCTACGAGAGCATAAAGATTGACGAAATTTAAAAGGGTCTGTTTGACTTATATTATATTCACGAAGAAAATGTGTGTGTACGGACATCTTAATCTAGAATGGGATATTTTCAAAGTAGATTCTTTGGTAGAAATAATTTCCACTAATCCCTCATTTTTTGTCTTGCTAGCATTACCGGTATACGAAAGTTAATGGAATCATGACCAATGAATTTAAAGATGTTTTAATTCTGTCTTCTAAAATCGTTGTAAGAAAAGCTCAGCGGAAATCAGCGAGAACGCCTTTTAATAAAAAAGGAGGGATTCCAGAGGGATTCAAAATCATCAGTCCGAAAATGCAACTTTGTGGGCTGCTGAATTGAAGCTTGTCAAAATTTTGTATGCCGAAGTTTCAAACCATCCGCTTAGTACTATTGTTTAGCAGTCTTTTGACCTATAGTAGCTGTTTGGAATTGGTCTCTGTATTTCTAAAACATACTACCAGTTGATCGTTGGATTAGCGGGCGAGGCAGCCATTCGAATAAAAGGCATAACCTATTACTTACTATTTTCAATAAAACTTTAAAGGAACAACGAACATTGACCGGAAATGACAGTTTAAAAAAGAAACAAGCAGATGATCCCATTGTTTAAACTCTTCTAGTTGTTGGACTTGCTTCAAACTAAAGCCACGCATCAATGTAGAACCCGAGAAAAGAGGTCGGTATAAAGGTTTTTTTTTACCTCTGCGAATTTCCATCACAGAAAAGTTTTCAAGCAGTCCCATCCTCGAAAATATATATTTTAGCTTTCGAAACTTGTCAACAACTGGTCTTCGTTAAGGACATTCAAACGTCCCTTCAAGCTTGATGTATGGGACCAGTTTGATCTCCTACCATGTATTCGCTTATTTTCTAACGGCTGTAGTCGTGAACTAATTTATATCCTCTTCGCATACTTTTCCAACTAGAGAGTTTTGAGTTAATCACTAACCCTTTGAAACCATAATTATACAAACTAGACTACAGACCACATTTCCACATCCCGCGATGTACTGCCATTTGATTTTGTAATAACAAGAATACATATGATAACATGATTTATGCCTTAGACAGTACTGAAATCTACGATTACATAAAGCTTGGAATTCTTCAATCGTGGTGGAGAGCTATAAGGCGGTTGTAACACATATATCAGTTTCTACGCTATTCTTAAAAGAGATAAGCCCCAGGGAAAGAGACCAATAGATAACCCCAAGTAGTAGCTTGTGAGTAAAAAGTGCTGAAAAATCGTGCAAAACCATTTTAGCAAAGGAATAAGTATTGGTATTAAGTAGGTTTCAGACTCCGAAACATGCAAACCAAAGAACAAGGAGATAGATATGTTTGGGACATTTTTGGATGGGTCAAAACGCGGTGTGTAATAGACTAACTTATTTTAATAACGACGCTTTAGCGAATGGTTCGTCGATGTTTGAGACGGAGATGCGACTGGTCTACACCAACCTTAAAGAACAAATACTAAAGTCAACAATTCAATTCCAGTAATATTGTTTATAAATACATACTTTAATCATTTAAAAAAAAAAAAAGTTCATGAAAATTCAAATTATCCAGTTTTTTGTTATCAAAAAAAAAAAACATCGCTAAATAAAATGTGATTAAACTTAATCAGCTTTCCATTAGTTAATTACGTGTCGAATAAAACTGGGATCCGGGCTGATACCTTAATTGTCACATACGAGTAATACGCCAGACGAAAAACGTATGCACAACCATATTGGCATAAAAAAAATTTAAAAATCCGTTTTTATATACATTCAGGTATGTTCGAGTATGTATCTTCTCATTTTACAACTCCTTGTGTTTTATAGTGAGAAGAGGCATTCATTGTTATGATGAAAGGTATGAAATCATTTGAACTATGTACATTTTGGAACAGAACGGGAATGTAGACATTTCACACATCATTAGAAAGTTGGTGTGTAATAAGGCCAAACCCAAATAGATTAAAAACAAAAATCACAACCAGTGACTACCAGCCACAATGGTCCATTTCAAATATCTATGGACACACGGTTGGTAGAGCTGTGATGTGCGACAAAAAGCCGAATTCGATTTTTTTTTTAAATTCCAAGCTTCATTGGACAAAAATGTTTACATAAAAAACTGGGACGTATTGTCCATCACTTGCGACAACTCGTCCCCGCGATATCTTCCGTTTTGGATTATACTAATGGAGCCACTTTTCCACGCTACTATGATGTAGAAAACCATTCCTTTTTAGCTGCTGGAGTACCGGATCGCTCGATATTAAACGCCGTTTGAGGTCTCTCGGCTTCAATTCGTATGGAAGCCAAATTCTCTTCGCTTCGACCATTCCCAAAGCTTTCGAAAAATCGTCAATGAAACTGCAAGTTTGACATAGATCTTGTAATGCCTTCAATTCTTTGTCTTCTAAGTCGAAATTATCATTTTTTGTGCACTGAAACCATTCGCACCAAATTCTTATACTAATAGATGGCTCTTTCACCAAACTTCCCGCCAATCACGCTTATTTGGCTCAAAAGTTTTCATGCACAAAAAATACATAACGTCGATAAAAATTCACAAATATATTGATGAGGAGCTGTTGTCTATCAGCCCAAGCTTACCATGTGACGTTTATGACCTGACATTTTTTTACCAGTATGTAACGCAAAGGCCATCCATTGGAAAACCACATATTTGTACATTTGATAATAAATAAAGAACATCTAATCATTATAGAAAAATTGGACCATATTCCTAATTTTAAGGAAATTAAATTGAGTAGTTAATTTTAAGGAGTTTATAATGAGTGATCACCTTCGAGTTTCACATTCGGGAACGGTCTAACGTCAAACTGTAGCTCCATGTAATCCATTTTTAGAACGGATATTTTGCCTACCACTGTTGAGCTATACATCGAAGTTCGTATCAATGAAAATCATCTTCTATGACGAGGCACATCTTCAACTAAATTACCACACATGGGACAAGGTAAATCCTCTCGTGAAACACGATACACCATTGCATGCCCGAAAAGTGACTGTGCGGCGCGCATTGTAGTCATTTAGCATAATTGGGATTTCTCATTTAAAAACGATGATTGTCAGACAATAAGTCAGGGCCGACCGCTTATGCGCCTATAATACGAGTAGCCGGTTATTTTTGGCACGAAATCGAGTACATTGAAATATAACATATGATTTCGGTAAACGACGCAACATTCCATGCATCGCGTGCCACATAATACGTTTCTATGCGAAGAATTCAGAGCTCAGTTTATTTCACAATGCCGTGATGTTACTTGGCCGCCAATATCAAGAGATTTAATATGATTGGACTTTTTTTTATTCAGATTTCTACAGTCTTGTCTAAGTTCAGATCCTAAATTTATTTTTTTAATTCATAAATATTTATAAAAATATGGACAAACAGATAAAGTTTTAAGTGTGTGCTGTCTACTCTAGAGTGCTCGCAGACTGTCTTTAAGGTAAATTAAATTAATAAAGTCAATTAAGCCAAGCTTAAGGTTTTTTGTCTAGATTAAGATGGTTTTAAGATTAAGGAAAAAGAAAAGTTTTTAAAAAAAGTAACGTCTTCGACAGCAAGACTGCAACGGTGCAGAACTTTTAAACCAAACATTTTAGCTGAGATTACCCCTAAAACTTACGAAAAATTCATATTTATGTCGAGCAAACTGCACTGAGCACACTTAGCATCACATTCAAGATCTTTCCTGCGGCGCTGAGGAAGGGTTTCTATTATTGTGATTTTAGAAAAATTCACGATAGGCTTAATATTTCGTTGTTGCATATCTTGGAGAAGACACTTCAAAGTTGGCATATGACAGGGTCAGACAGAGCAGTATCATGTTTTTACATAAATTCCCAACTCGTTAGATTGTACCGGATGAAAATTTATTATTTTCAATCGTAAGGAGCTAAACGAGTCCTTCGAGTCAATTCAATTTCAATTTATTTCATATATTTAATGTACATTAAGATATAAATCTTTTATAGTACAAGGAAAGACAATTTAGTAATATTTAAAATACCTATAAGAAAGGACTTAAAAAAAAAAAAAAAAAGTAAAAAATTGGGAAGAGGAGTAGAAGAAAGGAGAAGGTAATGGGAAGCAAAGGAACCAGGTTTACAGGATATCAGAAACAGACGTAGGTAAATGTAGGAAAGGAGAATTTAATAGAGAGAAGAGAAATGGTGAAGGACAGCAGATTTAAAACGCGTGGTATTAGTAATAGCTATGATATTAATAGGTAAAGAGTTCCATAATTTGATGGCATAGATAAAGAATAGACGGGATGAGTTAAGATAACGATGACGGAATAAGAGTGCGTGTTCTAAGTGAACGAGCAAAGTTAAGTTTGTTATACAGATACGCTGGGGTTTTATTCACAATAATATTATGTAAAAAAATACAATTTCTCCCGTCAATGAAGTGATTGAGAGGGGTTCCTAACAAGCCCTTGGCGAACTCAGCTACATGGTCATATCTGCGCAAGTTATATATATACCTTATTGCATCGTTGAACGCTACTTGCAGCTTATGTTGAGATAAGGAGTCAAGATTACTGTAGACAACCTCAGCATAGGTAATTAGGGGCAAAATTAAAGCAGTAACAAGTTTTCGCCTGGTGTCAGTAGGAGTAAAACTTTTAGTTAACCAGAGCTTGCGAAGACATCCATAAATACGTCTTACGACATAGTTTGTGTGGTTGTATGCTGACAGTTTACAATTTATTACAAAACCAAGGCTAGTTACATTTTCGACGAATTCAAGTTTGTGAGCAGAGAGTAAGACATTAGGTAGAGAGTTGAAATGTATTATTCCATTTGATATTGGAATTACCTGTGACTTCCTCGGATTCAAGAACAATCCATTAGTTACAGACCAATTGTAGATATTAGCAAGATCAAGATTTAGTTCGTTAAGTAGCCCAGTTGTATCGTTCATAGGCTTTGATAAATACAATTGGACATCGTCGGCATATAGGTGAATAGTAGAATATTTAGAAACAGACGGTAGGTCATTAACAAACATGCAAAAAAGGATTAGACCTAAGATTGAACCTTGTCGGATACCCTGAGTAACAGGTAGAAGTGCTGAGGAAGAGTCGCAAGTAACGACTCTCTGGAATCTACCAGACAAAAACTACTTATAAGTCTCACCGCACTTTCACTAAAAGAAAAAAAATGTTTTAACTTCCAGCAAAGGACTCTGTGGTTTATCTTGTCAAAAGCCTTAGAGAAATCAAGTAGGCAGAGAAGAGTTACGTTTCCTCTATCAAACGCCTGTATAATGTCTTCTAAGATGTTTACCATTGCCGTGGAACAACTGTGGTGGGTTCTAAAACCAGATTGTCCTACGAAGAGAAGGTTATTGATTGACAGGTGTTTTTGAAGCTGCTTAGCTATTAATTTCTCGAAGACTTTCGACAGACATGGTAAGATGCTTATCGGTCTGAAATCAGCGGCAGTGGTTGGATTTGCTGTTTTGCCAACAGGAACCACACGAGCAATTTTCCAGGATTTGGGAAAGGTGGAAGTAGTGATAGTTCAGAATATGGGTTAAGTGAGATATTATATAAGGCAGGATCAGCTTTACAAACCGTTTGGGTAGCCCGTCTTCAGCAATAGAGTTTGATTTTATAGTCCTAATACAATTTATAACTTCAATTACACTGACGGTTTCTAATTCGAAGTTCCTTATACTGGATTGAATAGGGTCTTCAGTAAAATTGAAATTATTTTCCCCAGAAACTATCAAGAAAAAAATTGCAGTATACTTTTCTGGAAAAAGGAAAATTGTTCACCCATGGGAAGAAATGAGTCATAATATGAGCGATGGAGAGAAGTTTCGTTTCCGCTTCTCTATCCAATGTCAGTTGGGTACAAAAAAGTAGCAGTGGCCTCTGCAGAAGGCTCTCTCAAAGTCTATTTAATAATTTTTTTTTCTCTATTCCTCTCGCTAAGCCTTTTGGTTTGTACGTTAACTTGAATTGAAACCAGAAAGAAAAAAAAACATAATAATAAAAAGAAAATAAAAATTAAATATATCGCTCTTATGCGTAAAATTAAGGGGATTCTAACGTAAGGCTTACAATATGAAACACATTTTTAGAGGTAGAAAAAAAAGTAAAAGCGTTTAGGTGATAGTTGTTAAAAGTCAAAGTCAGATTGGTTTCGATGCTTCAAAAAAATGATTTCAATGTTGAAGATAAAAAATGTTCTGGAGCACCGAAAAAGTTGGAAGACAAAGTATTGGGCGCATCACTTTAATAAGATACATGACAAATGCCAACTGAACTTTGAAAATCATTACTAATAGATGACCGTTTGAAAACATTAGTATAATTTTGATAGCATTACAATAATTTTGAAGCAAGGAAAAGGAGTTTTTTTTCTTTCCCATGTGAAATGCTACTTCAAAGGCAGAAAAGGACATTTTTTCATCATATCGTGATTGGCGATAGAAATGAATCACCCTCCATGGAAAGCCCGGCCATGTGTCAGCATCGTCGACAAGGACAAATATTGATGGTTTGAAGGTTCTACATTTGGTGGGATCACCAAAGCCGAACGAAACCATCACTTTATGAGCAGAGCCAAGACAAAGTGATTTTGCTACATGAAACCGATCAGTCACATGTGACCTAATTGGAAATGTTTAAATATAAATGCCCTTCATATTGACCCATTGCCCCTTCTCATCTCATTTGATGGCAAATGTCCTGGTACAGCAGCATTCCTTTTCATATACGGATATTTAAAAAACTTCGATTTAGGATAGTTTGATGTGAAATTTATATGCTATCCCTGAAATGTGGGGAAAAGTAGTAACCAGCGATGGGCAATACTTTAACTTACGTATTTTAGGACATACCTTAAGGGGCAAATGGATATGCTTTTAAAGTAAATTAAAGGTAAAAATGAAATATTTTTTTTTGTATTATTTTACTCGTCGCTTGGACATTGCATGTTATATTTTCATTTCCAATACTGTTAGCTGAGAAGGAGAAAGGATGAAATTAGCCTTTATACGTGGGGTGATCCAAAAGTTATGATAATCCGTTGTTTCCAGTCCTCATACACGTTTGCTTACTTATATACGATTCCCAGGAGGTACATTCAGTTGAATTCGGATCGTCGAAGAATAACATCAAAATGGAGAAAAACGAAATTAGAACTGTTATCAAGTACTTCTGCTTGAGCAAACTATCTATCAAAGACATACACAGCGACTTGGTGAAAACATTGGAGGACAAATGGTTATGCGCGTTGGGTACCGTGAATATTAATTGACGAGGAAAAGAGGAAAATGAGTCGACAGTTCGAGGCTGAATCTCGAGAGGTTCCAAGCAAATTAGGAAATGTTGTTATTACATTGGATCCACGGTTTTGATCCTTAAACCAATCAACAATCGATGACTTGGAAGCGAGCCTCCTCACCGATGCAAAATAAAAAATAAATTCAAAAGTGTCAAATTCGGCGGGAAAGGATATGGTCCTGGCATTTTGGGACGCTGAAGTAATAATAAAATTACGTTGGAATATTTGGAAAAGGAAGTGATTGCGAACTGGAGTGCTGTTGCACCAAGATAAAGCACAGGCTCACAAAGCCGCGGTTGCGATGACTGCCATTCAAAAAAAGGGATTCGACCTGCTCGATCACCCGCCCTATTCGCCACAACTAGCTCCCAGTAACTTCTATTTTGATATCGTTAAGGCTCCTGTTGACGCCTTTTTGGAGGGTCAAGACAAAGAATTTTTTTTCTAATGGACTGAATGTATTGACTTGTTAGAAGACTTTTGAGGAAACTGTTTTTAATTATGATTACTTCTGGATCACCTCGTATAGAGTTTTTCAAACATTTTGCACCCCTCTTCCACACATATTTCTCGGAACCTTGGCAATTTTGTTTTCGATATAGTTCTTAAACTTCTCTAACGTTATTGGCTTGTTGGCATTAACCGAGGCTTTAACGTGACTTCATAAAAATAAATCCTACGGCGTAAAATCGCATAAGCGACAGAGCCATTCGATCGAATCATTTCTCGAGAATACAGAATAGCCAAACTTCTCCTTCAATGACCAATTGTTCGGCTAGCTCTATGGAGCGTGGCATCTTCTTATTAGAAATACGCTTTACTAATGTCAAGTTCATCCAATTCTGACCAAAAAAAAAAAGCTTCTAATATGGCACGAGAGCGAACTTCATTGACCGTAACATGGCGTTCATTTTCATCGACAAAAAATACGGTCTAAACACACCTCCGGCATGAGATCCACATAATACGGTCAATCTTAATGGATATAATAGTCTCTTGAGGCATAGATGGGTTTGTTGCTGCCCCATGATGCATATTTTGCATATTCATAAAGCCCTTTTTGAGCCTTATCGCTGAAGATGATTTTTGAATTAAATTCAGGACCGAGTAGTTTCAGCACTTTAAATGACCAAGAGGCCTCAGTCCTGAAATTAATTTGATACTGTAGACCAAGATCTTTACTCAAAGTTTGGCACAATGTGGACTGTGGTACTCCCAATTAGTGTGAACGGCGTGGGATTGATTGAGATCATTATGAACTAAAGCATTTACGGCTGGGAGATTTTTGGCACTTTGTTCGTCGCGTTATCTGACTGGCACAGGATCATTGAGTTGTGAACATCTTGACTTGAAATGTCCGACTATAGCATGGACAGTCTATCTAGAGGGGCATTTGTGACGACCAAAAAAGCGCCCTGAAATCGCGACAATCGGCTCAGAATTTCGGCAGTTATTTTCAATAATTTGCAAATAAATTCATGAACTTCGTCATGGTAAAAATGTGCACCTTGACTGACTTTATTTTGTAAACAAATTTCAAGTCAGCTATTATATTAAAATACAAAACTGTTGTGTCCTTATTGAAAAAGCTTCAAAGATAAAATCCAGAGAAATTAAGCTTAGATCTATATGAGGCTAGCCCTGTTTTATGGAGAGAAGGAGGCAAAATTGCAGACTTGTCTTTTGTTTTAATATATTCTAATTACCTCTTGTATGCTTTTTTTAAGTCAGATAGAAAACAGACATAGAAGGCTCTATTTCTCATTTGATTACCTGAAAATAGAAAAAACAAGTTTACTTAGTGGTTGGTTAAAAATTAAATTTAAAAAAGTGTTTAATTCTAAAATGAAATATTACCATTCGATCTCTATTTCATAGTCCCATAATCGGAGAATAAGTAAAATAAAGAGGATAAGAACTCTATACTCAAGATCGTCCTTAAAAGCTTTATGCCAATATTAAAAACAATATTCCCACATCTGATACGTCAACATACTTGTAACCAAATGCCCCGAGAAAGACCCTGCTCCAATCTCCCTTCTTTTATCGAATGCCATTGATACAGTTACAGCCAAGATTAATCTAACGAAAGCCCTTCACACGAGTAGATGAAGAATACAACAGATGAAGAATACAACAAAAAAGCCAGTTGCGTTAAGCGTTCCTTTGCTCGTCACTTTGGATTTTCAAACGCCGTCGGCCATTTCCTGCTATGTCTACGTTAGTCATCCAAACAGGATACATTGCAAATGCTTGCATTTTTTCCCCATCCCCTTGTTCACGGATGGTGCTGCTTCGTTTCACGCCTTTTCTATTCCATACTCGAACATTGCTTTCGCTAACGGCCTAAGGACATGTAGATGCAAAACAGTTTTAACGATGAAGAGCGGAAGAACAAAAAAAGGAATCCATCCATGCGGAAACGCGGATATTGTATCCTGTCTATTCCTCGAACAGAATAACACAAAAAAAAAGCGTTCTCCCTTTGGTAAGCCACGATGTGCATGTTCCGACGATGATTAAAATTCATTTGCCCTATTTCCCGACAACGCTTGACGTGCATGGCACGTCTGCTGGTGCCAATATGATACGAGTATCTACACATGGTGCAGCTTTGTGATGTACGTCCCCGTTCACCCTTACAACCGCCCGATGTTGTTCACTCAATTTTTTTATCAACCCGCTTAAGCGGTAACGACCGCAGCTCAATTGTCCATCCCGACTAGTAGGTACCAATTAAATGGCTTAAACCCGCCGCTTAATGGATTTTCGCCAACTGCCGCGGAAATGATGATAAATGGTTAAACAGTCCGTGGAACAAGTCCGCTTCGAAGGCGTGGGGTGGCAGGTGCCGCGGCATTTGTGTGACAAAATCACGAATCTTAATTGAGTTCAGCATGACGGCTGTTATTTGAAGAGCTTCTGACGCGTCAGCTACCATTTGGCGCCAGGAAGTGTCATCCAATTAAATATTTTGACACTTGTGAACGGACGGAATAAAGATGACAATTAGTAGCATAAACTGGCTAAGTTGGGCGATGAGGGCTTCATTGTGGTGGCAAATGGTTATTATGGAAAGTTTTGTTTGATTTCAATGGTTTAAGTTTGCTATAGTTGGGATGGCCGATGGGCTTGGGCTGATTAGGGTCGACCTAGTTCTTCGGGCTTGGTGACAGTGCGATGATTGAGGTTTCCATTTGGTTTTATGTCATTGAAAGTGATTTATCGAGGGCTTTGGTTGTTGAGTATGACCTATTGCTCGATGGAGGCGAGAGAAGTGTTTGTGGGCGGACGTATCTTTGTATTACATTGTCATGCGGTTATTGTGTTTATGGTAGGTTATTCAAGTGGCTTGTGATGATAGATAAGCTGTTGCTTTCAATGGGAAGGACCTTTGCTAGCGGGATTTGTATATCTGGGGACGACATAAGGCCAAGGTGGACAACCTAAATCTTTATGTATTTTTTTTCTTTTTTGCTTTATTGACAAAGGAACAGGATACTTCTTTATCCTCAAATGTGTTATGAGTTTTGCGTGAGATAACACTGTTGTAGGCGGCTTCCCTTCCCTTGAGGGGATTTTACCCAAATCATGTTTGAAATTAATCTCGAACTTAAAAAAGTCAACTCAAAGCAATGCGACGATAATATTTTCAAACGTCTCCTTTCAGGACGATAAGTAAGGAAATGGGGGGTTTTGGAAAGGGTTTTTTGATAAAAATCGCTTCTAAAAATATCATAATTATGCATCATCGTTCTTTCTATATTAATATTCACCTCATGCAGAAATCCGAGAAATATTACTGGGAATTGTGCCGGATTTGGACTTGTTCAAAATTAGTAAATGATTTGAAGTCTCATCCATGTCCATACTGGAGGATGTTTTTTTTTTCTCGAGGTAAACCGCAGCGCTGGAACTCCAACTCACACATTTTAGAAAAAATAGGAAAGTAATCAGAAATAATGCGAATCGACCCTTCCAGATGTCCTTAATTTCGTTGGACTCTCATGAAATCTGTTCACCTCATTGCATAACATTGCTTAGCACATCGGAGCATAGCAGGCTTAATTTTCCTTACTTCAAGATGAGTGATTTCTTTCAGATAGGCGGTATTCCCCGAGTACGGGCATAGAGCTTGATCTGTAAATACCCCCAAAGGAAGAAGCCTATTGGAAGCCATGCGATACCAAAGCAGGACATCAATATCCTTACGTATATGTAATTTATAAAGCCAATTCAACACTCATAGTTCAATAACCCCGAGCTCTATACATAACCTTTGTTGGTGCCCTTCTTGAATATGCCTCTCAAGTATTGACCCCTTACCAAATTCTTCACATTTTTAGAACAGAGAGAGTCCAACGTGGTTTTCTATGGTTTGCTCTTTAAAGTCTATCCTGAAACAATTCTTTTATCCTACTTCCCTATCAAGACCGTCTTAAATTAATCAACTTTAATAGGCAAAAAGAACGAAGAGGGATTAATGACATCCTCATCTTTCAACATTCCTTTCAGATGACTGAACGACCCTTTTCCGCTTTGGATAAATGTAATAAAAACACTTTTCATCTCCAGTTACATACGATAAAAATAGCCTTAATTTTATGCCGTGAAGCAGCAGTTCACTCGTGAAAAAATGCCATTCGACAGAGGCTTCAATTTGAAAAGCGTTCAATGTCCTTGCTTCCTAAATAAAGGGTGGAACATCTAGTGATTTTTTTTTTTTTACATCATAGAATATTTTGACACTGACAGCTGTTTCCCGCTCGAAATCTTGACGGAAAGTCAGTATCATACCTCCACGGAACGAAATGAGTCGCTTTACGCTTGAACAACTTTGGGAAATATTGAAAACTTATTTCCAAAGTGCGTTTTTTAAAAACAAGTTTGGACCGAAATTAAGCACCCACCGCGACAGCTGTACGCAAGTTTGTGCAAAAAGTTCCTGAGACTGGTATGCTAGTGGACAACACTCATGGTCCCCGTCGTCAGGGTGCACAGATGAGAATGAGGCTTCTGTGGCTGAGGGTATGAGACTCAATTCCCGAACATTAACTCGCAATCGATCTCAACAGCTCAACATTTCACGCACTAGCCTGAGGAGAATTCTGCACGGATTATTCGGATTATTCGCTTACAAGGTCCAATTAACTCAGTAATTGAAGGCTCGTGACCATCCGCTTCATTATCAATTGCCAGCTTGGGCCTTAGAGCAGCTTGAATTGGACAACGATTTTGGGCGAAAAATCATCTCTTCTGACGAGGCGCATTTTCATCTCGGCGGTTAGGTTAACAAACAAATTTGCCGCATTTGGGAGAGAAGCCAATGCATCCACAGATAGTGACAGTTTGGTGTGGATTTTGGAGTGGTGGCGTCATTGACCATTTTTCTTCGAAAATGAGGCTGGGAAAAATGCTTCGGTCAACGGTGGGCGTTACAGAGCCATGTTAATCGACTTTTTTTTACTGAAATTGAAGACATGAATTTGGACGACCTCTGATTTATGCAGGTTGGCGCGCCATGACACACAGCCCATGCCACAATCGATTTTTTGCGCACCAAATTCCTAAATCGTGTTATCAGCCGTCTTGGCGATGTTACTTGGCCGCCTCGGAGCTGCGATTTGACCCCTTTGACAATCCGGAAACGATTCAAGCACTTAAGGCCAATATCGTCCAAGCAATTCGTGAGCTACAGCCCGAAACCATCAACAAGGTGTTGGAAAATTGGGCTGACAGAATGTGCTACTGCGACCACTTAAACGACGTTATATTTCATAATTAATGGGAATATTTATTCTTAGTAATAAGGCCATAATACTCGTACATGGGAAACATTTAATTTTGTTCATTTTATTGCATTTTTAAAAAGAAACTTGTATTTGGGTCACCCTGTATTTCTAATCTAATCATCTACCTGTAATGTCTTTAGAAGTTCAACTAGCATTTTATGAGTTTTCATGAAGTAGTGCCTCTAGTTCCTCGTCTTTAAACTTTTTTGGTGGCCCAGAGCGTAGTTTATTTTCAACATTAAAACCATTATTTTTGAAGAGTCGACAGCAATTATGCTCGTCCTAAATCTCAACAAGAATTCTTGCTGCAGCTTCGGCGAATTAACATACGTTGGAAGTTCAAATTTGTCTACAATACTTGCTGGTGGATGCGTTAGCATCTTAAATTACATGCACATAATAAAGTTACCTGTTTGGAAGCTTAATTAAAATATGTTCACCCTAATCTAAACACCGTTGTATCTTTCCTTATTATATTGCGCATATTTGCTGAAAGCAAACCGTCTTACAGTAGGGTTTGCCCCATATATGTTTGTTAAGTTGAGATACAAGCACCCAGGTGCCATCGCGTGGAGGTGAGAGCAGAAGTTGGTAGACGGAGAGGTAGAAGTATTTGCATGTGTGAAAAAGCGTGAAAAAATTAATACAACCCAAGAAAGCAGAAAATTCCTGATATTTTTTTAACAAACCCTCTTTGATTTAAATATTTGTTTTGGAAAAAAGCATTGAGAGACATCAGTCACTAGACGAGGTTTGGTGTCATATATGGGCAATATTAATCAGATTGCGTCATATGCGCGTTTGAAAGGTGCATTGCAATCTACAATTTTGCAGACCCTACCTCAGCTCCAAAATATCGAAGTGGTAATTAAAGTTCTAACCAACCAACAGCACATGTAAATTGGGTTAAGATACTGGATCTGAAATTTGGTTTTTAAGGGAACCAAGTTTATGGCATATTTACTCGTAAAGCGATATAATTATAATGAGAAGGTCAGTAAGTAACTACCTAAAGCTAGAACATTTTTATGGGTAGGGAATTGTTGGAGGATGCGAACAAAAAGAAAAAGATGCATTCTGGCTAGATTTCCACAACCTTGTCAAAATCATCCCAAAGGAAGAGCTTTTGTTTGTTGGGGGAGATTTAAACGGACATGTCGGGAAGACAAGCGAAGACTATGAAGGCTACCACGGAGGGCTGGGATACGGCACCAGGAACTCTTCAGGTGAAGATATCCTAAACATGTGCAAGTCGTACGGTCTTATAGTGCTAAATACCATGTTCGTCAAACAAAGCCGGCACCTGATCACTTATAGCAGCGGCGGAAATGAAACTCAAATAGACTATCATTTGGTATCCAGTTTCATGAAGCCACGAGCTAAAGATTGCAAAGTGATCCTGGGAGACGCGATCGCCCCTCAACACCGTCTCCTCCTGACTGAATTTTTTATGGATGCGAGAAAGAAGTCAAAGCAGCAAACGAAGGTGTCTCAGAGAATCAAGTGGTATAAGCTGGATAAAGGAAAAGGCGAAGCTTTTATTACCATCATGGAAAACTACCTCTCTTCCATTATCGATGAGGTCGGTAATGAGGAGTGCAGAGCACAAGACATGTGGGATTCCCTACAACAATCTGGCCTGGAGAAAGCCAAATCACTGCTCGGAACATCTAAAGGCCCCTGCCAACACGCAAAAGAAACCTGGTGGTGGACAGACGAAGCCAAAGCAGTGATACACGAAAAGAAAATGGCTTTCCAAGCTTGGTCAAAGTGCTCTTCTACTAATAGAGAGGAAAAAGCTCGCCGTGAAAAGGTATATAGATGTTGCAAAGGTATCGCGAAGAAAAAATGCGCCGAATTCAAAGCGAAAAGCATGGAAGGCCTCTATCAGGAGTTGGAAGAAATATCGTCTTCCGCGTCTGACAGGAACTAGGCTACCCAGGAGCTTCGACAAAACAATTTGAACAAAGGAGCAAATATCTTTAAGATAGCCGCCCAGAGAAGAAGAAATGCTCAGGAGATTCGTTTCCCAAAGTTTATTAACAATGCTGAAGGCCAACTCCTTGTGGAAGACGAAAAAATTCTCCACAGATGGCGACAGTATTGCGAGGAACTTCTGAACGAACAGTTTCCCCGAATGTACTTTCCAAGAGCCGCCCCGAATCATGGCCGAAATATCCGACATCACAGTCGAAGAAGTTCGGTACGCGGTTAAAAACTCCAAGAAAAGAAAAGCTGTTGGGCCGGACGGGATACCCTCTGAGTTCTGGAAAAAGATGGGAGACATCGGGTCTAGATGGCTCATGGTTCTTATCTCCAAACTTATGAGAGGCGCGACACTATGCCTAATCAATGGAGGGAAAGCTATCTTCTTCCATTGCACAAATTAAAGGGTGATACGCGAAATTGTGATAACTACCGTTCTGTCAAGCTGATGTCGCAAACCATGAAGATCGTGGAACGGGTATTAGATAGCCGACTGCGGAAAATAATACGATTATCTGATGACCAGTGCGGGTTTGTCTCGGGTAAATCAACAACAGATGCAATCCAAAGTATAAGGATCATGATGGAAAAGCATCGTGATTCTTCAAAGGACTTGCATAAGGTGTTGGTTGATTTCGAGAAGGCCTTTGACGGGTAACCAAGAGATCTTTTATGGGTAGCCCTAAGACAAAAAGGAGTTCCAGAAACCTACGTGCGAGTGATCATGGACATTTACAAGAGAGCAACGACAAGAGTAAGATGCACCGCAGGAGTCACCGAAGAGTTCGCAATCAAAGTCGGTGTACACCAAGGGAGTGTCCTCAGCCCACTGCTTTTTATAGCAGTCCTTGATTGCTTGCTTGAAGGAAAAGTGACGGACCCCAATGTGCACCAGCTATTCTTTGCTGACGATGGGGCCATTATAAGTGATGATCAGGCGTCCCTACAACGAGCACTTGATGTGTGGGTGGACATTTTTGAGGGACACGGGTATCGTATTAGTTCAAAGAAGACAGATTATATGTGCTGCCCGTTCTCTGACCCTCATCAGCCTATTCCAGACATTTACTTGAATGGAAGAGTGCTTCCCAAGTGTGAAAAGTTTAAATATCTGGGATCTATGATTAATAGAGAAGCAACTTGTGATGACGACATCAAACATCGCGTAAGCGTAGGGTGGATGAAGTGGCGGGAAAACTCCGCCATCTTCTGTGATCGAAAAATGCCCCCTAAGCTGAAAGGAAGGCTCTACACTTCAGTTGTACGTCCGGCGCTCACATACGGTTCACAATGCTGGACAATGCACAAAAAGTATGAGAGCAAATTAACGGCAACTGAGATGAAGATGCTTCGCATGACAGCGGGAGTAACAAAGCGTGACAGAATTAGAAGTTCAAAGATCCGAGGAAGCCTCCACGTAAAAGAAACCATCACAAGAAATATAGAGCGCGACCGACTCAGTTGGTATTGCCATGTTCAAAGGAGAGATCCTTTGAACCCCGTCCAAAAGGCGTTATCAATCAACATTCCAATTTCAACACGCAAAAAAGGCAGGCCGAAAAACAATTGGTGCAAACAAATGCAAAAACACCAGCATTTGATTGGCCTCAGCGATGAAGTAATCCCAAACCGGGAAGCCTGCCGCTACTTTCTGAGGTCAAACCGGCGGACCCCACAAGCGGACCAGTAGGAATGCAGTTAAGTGGGAAGGTTATGGTCCTACACTTCTGACCATAACGACGCCGGGATAAAAAAGGAAAAGAAGAAGGGAATTGTTGTATTTAATTTTGGAAACGATGCAAAAAAAAAACTTGGGTTTAAGAATTTAGATGCTCCTGTTGATTCAGAACCCTTTTTGTTGAGCTTCCATGTTGGGAAAGATTTTTTTAACGTGGCATCCGTTTTTTATCGACAGAGGAAAAGTCATCACCTATAAAGCTGAACGTGACAGCGAAAAGATATTTTTAGCGAGAGTCAACTTGGCGCGTTATTATGAGCCCACATCAATGTTGGATGGTTTGCCGTTTATAAAGCTCCATGAAGAAGTCGATAATCATGCTTATCCAATCATACAATCCAATTAAACCAGAGTCTTTACGTGTTAAGATGCATATATGATTAGAGGTTCACAATTGGCACCGAAGGAGAACGAGTTTGTTAATCAGCAGGCACAAGAATGGATGGATGAGGACATCGTCTGCTCGAATTACGCAAGTCTTTAAGTATTGGCTCACAAGAAGAATAGAGACTTTGCTTTGCGTTGACTTTTGGAAACTAAACGCTAAGGTGATAAGAGGTGGTTACCCTTAGCCCAATATTAAGGAGGTTTCAGAAAGCTTATGTAATGCAAATATTTTTACAAGGCTTGGTTTTTTTCATGTAGATGTAGATGAGTCTTCCAGTGACACCAGATGGTCAATTCGAATTTCTTAAGGCACCTTTCCGTTTGTGCAATACATGGTATGTCAGCGGCATTCCAGCGCTACATCAACACTGTTTTTAAATTTGTTTTTTTACTACGAATAAGGCAAAACCGTGCCTTTGGTAAAAGACTGATATTTCATAGGGAACGAAACTGCCACTGAGTAATATCGCGTCTAACGAATTCGCATGAACAATGAATATATCCTTTGTTGTTTGTCTACATTAATGCCATCACTTTCAAAATATTCCTCACTAGACATGATGGTGAACTTATGCCAGCTCTTCTTATAATCCCCGAAAAACTTTTGGAATTCGATCATTCCGAAAGAATTTTGCTCGACTGGAAACGGACTCAGTCAGGTTTGAATCTAATGCTTTATTTAAAGTGAGTCATAAAAACATGTTGTTTTACCCATAGCTAGCCACTTTTGGTCTTTAACCTGGCAAAGCTGGGATAGGGAAGACTTATGCAAAGGCTTTCCTGTCTGTCCGTCCGTACGCATATATCAAACCAAGCTTGCCGAGTGGTTACTGAGATCCAAGTAAAAATTTGCAAAATTCAAGGTAGAAGACCTGGAATTGTAACTTGGCTCCCGGTGACCTGATTCCATCTTTTTTCCTGGCAACATGAGTCGGAAAAACAACAAATCTTTTGAGGTTGTCCAAGACCTATTTTTTTTGTATCTATGTACAAAGAAATGGGAGCGCTGCTCGCCCAGGCCATGTGCCATTGAATGGATCGAGTGATAATCGGAAGGGATAATCAATAAGGCGAATGGGGTAGGGCCTCCCGAATCAGGGCCATATAGGAAACGAAAAAGCAGACCTATTATCAAGAATGGGCCTTGCATCACCATTTATGATGCCAAGATCATTCTGCGGATATTTATCAGCACCATAAAATGCTAAGTAAAGGAATGGTTGAGGAACACGGCCAACCACTACTGGATACAAACGGAAGGTAACAGACAAGCCAAGATGTGCCTACAAGCCACTTCCCTTAAAAGAACGAAACAGCTCCTTAAGCTTTCTAGGAGTCAGATTCCTCACTGGACACTGCCCAGTCAACAAACATCTTAAAACCATGGGCATCACACAAGATGACACCTGTAGAATGTGTAGCGAAGAGGTAGAAACAGCAGAGCTCATACTGTGCCATTGTAACTGTCTCATCAGTACACGACACAAACACCTAGGTAGATATTATCTTGAAGCAGAAGAAATAGAAATCGCTGCTATTTCAGTCAAAAGCATACTAAGTTGTATCATGAACTCAGATTTTTGAGGATTTTGATTTCAGAGGCTGCAGTGATTAGGTGACATTGTCCCTCCCTCCATTTTAATCTAAATCTAAATCAGGGTTTCTAGGTAAGTATTAGCGGCCTGAGCAACATGTGTCCGAGCGTTGTAATTTAGAAAAATTACTTTGTCGTGTCTCTGTTCGCATAGCGGCCGTTTTTTAATACTCAGCTCAAACACATCTACTGCAGCCCATTCGTTCTACATGTCCCGCCCATCTTAGTTTTTTGCAATTTTATTACTCGGTCATTGTTAAAGTTTTCCAAGTTCTTGGTTGTGTAGTCTATTTTTCTTCTTCCTAGTCAGAGACCAGACTTCATGTCCCTAGTGTTACTGGCATTATAATGGTTTTTTCTTCATCGCGAAGAAGCACGCGTTGCCCATATGCGTTTCATTTATTTTAATTTTTACATAGTTTATAGCTTTCAATAGGGTTCCCAAGTGTTTGAACACTTTCAGATTTTAAAAGCATTTATCGAATACAGTCAGGTGCGAAGTTCGGATCGATAGAAGTCCTTCAGTGACCACATTTGTTGTTGGACTGTTCCGTGAAATTCCCATTTCTTTTCTAGAAGTTATCGAATAGTGGAAGTCTGGTCACCTGTAGTCTGGTACTGGTCTTCAATTATTTTCTTAGATTATGACATCAGTCTCTTTAGGAGAATATTTGACCTTGCAAAACTTGATAGCAATGATATTCCTTGGTAATTGTTGCATTGCGTTCGTCTTAAAGGCAGGAATAATGACCGCGTTTTCTATTCTTCGATGGTTTCATTGTTCCATATAGTTGTGATGAGCCCATGTAACTTCTCTGTTAATTACTCTATTGCATAATTTATTAATCCCGATAGGTTCACGGATTGATGGATTTATTCCTTTAATTTCCTTGATGGCTGACAGTTCTGCCGTGTGGATAACATCGTTTTTGAATACTGCGTGCCATCCATGCACTCTCCTCCAATGGGCTGTAGCTCTGTCCGACACGAGTTACGCATTATCGCTGCATATAAATCCTGATCTTGCCGGGTGTCCAGAAGGAACCGGCTGACTTGCCATCATACGCGTGATCTCTTCACTATTTTTCAGGGCTTAAAGCCTTAGAACATTATGGGGTTTTACTTCCTCATTCATTGGACCCAGGCCGGACTTTGAGCGCTTTGCAATAGCCTAGTGTGTTCTCCTTTGCTTCATTTACAACACTTTTTATAGTTGACCATACTCCTTCTACCTGTTATACTTCGTGGTGTAAACAAAGAACGGCAAATCGATTTTTTTTAATGCACTTTATTCGAACGTCGTCGACGGTTGGTACACTATTCTCCCGATACAGTCTCCGCTGCATGCTTTTATACTCGTTGCGTTTTTATCGCAACATCTCTGCTATCCTATCATCGATTTCGCCATCGAGATCAGAGGCCTTTTCGTCGATGATATCGTTGGCAAGACTCCCTTCTGGAAGTTAGCACCAGCGCTTCCTCCTGTCTAACGCCATGATGGTGTTCAGCTTTCATTGGTTTTGCTGCATCTGAGGGATATCTTCTGCTACGTACCGGTCGTTTCGTAGCAGCTTCATGATGATGTATGGGCCGCGGTACTTTGGTTCCAATTTCCTCGACCATAGGTGCCGTGGGATCGTTTTCGATCAAAACGAGTTCCCCTATCTTACCTTACCTTCTGGCGAGCTTTGGCTCACTCGATGTTCGTCAATGCCTCACTTCGTCGCCGTCGCACTTTATTGGCTTCCACTCGTAGCTGCTCTTTTAACTCCAGCAACAGCTTGAACCCGGCATGCTCCCCGGCATATATAGGTAAGCAAATGTTCTGTTGGGCTTGTCTAGCTGCCTTGATGTGCTGCACCCTGTTCTTTTCGCAAAACTGCTCGATTATTCCTGATTCGAAGGCGGTTTCTCCGTCAGTGACGATCCTTCGGGGCAATCCCAAATAGCTCGCCACTTCGTTCAGTGCGCTAAGTACCCCTCTTAATAGTGGATTTGGTATTATAAAATTGTCTACCAAGGCCAGAAAGTACCTAGTTCCACCCTTCCCCTTTGTGAACGGTTCAAAGTGGTTCAGGTACACGGTGTCAAAGGGGAATGGCACACGTTCTATGCTGTGCAGTTCCCTTTCAGATGTACCACCTCCCCTCTTTGCTTACGGATCTCTCCACCTATCGCTTTGGGGATCACCCATCTCAGCTACGAGACGGTGCTCTCGGACGACATGGTCCTTTTGCAACTGTTTTTTTCGCTGATGACATCTCCACTGCCTTCAGTGTGGAGATCATGTCTCGTAGCCTCTGATCCTGCCACTGCATGGTAACCACCCTATCCTCGTCTGTTATGTGGATGTTCAATATTAGGATGGATGCTTCTTCCACCAGTCGCTCATCCCCCACTTAGGGCATTAATATGTGCGGCCGTTTCCTGGGCTGATGAACCGTTTCGTAGTTGAACTCTTGAAGTTTGAGCCACCATCGCCCTACGCGAGGGATCAGCTTTACCTTCGTACTGGTTGCAATTATGGCCTCACACTCCATGACAAATTTGAAACGCCTGCCCAGAAGGTACACCCGGAAACGATTCAAGCTCTTCCCTATGGCTAAAACCTCTAGTTCAAACGAATGGTATTTCGTTTCGTCCATAGACAGTTTTCGACTAAAGAAGACCTCTGGTCGCAGTGAGTTGTCTTATAGTATTCCAGCCAGGCCGGACGACGACGCATTCGTGTGGACCTCATGTACACATTCCGGATTGAATAGCGCTAGTACGGACGGATGAATAAGGGCCATCTTCAGCATCTGGAATGTTTCTTCCTGTCGCGAGGTCCAATCAAAAGAATGGTCTGTTTAGTCAGGTCTGTCAGCGGCGCTGCACAGTGCACGTAGTTCTCCACAAACTAGCGGAAAATCTCTGTACGCCAAAAACGCTGTTGGACCGCATGGACCTCCTTGGGAGTGGGGAATGCCGCTATGGCGGATGTTTTGCGTTCGCTAAGTTGTAGTCCCTCTTTGCTTGTCCAGTATCCTAGGAATTCGATATTAGACTGGAGAAAGGCACATCTAATCACATTTAAACCTGATTTTCTTAGGACCTCGAGGAACCCTCTTCGATGGATTTGCTGCCGATGGCTATATCATCTACACCGCGGTGTCACCCTTCCTCAGACGTGACTTGATGTGGTTCTTGCATGCTTTCGGTTGAACTCGTACATACCATTTTCAGTAGCGAACGCAGTCAATTCGTTCCTCCACGCAGATTTGGTGATGTCCTAAGGCTAGGTCCAAAGTCGTGAAAAACTCGTTTCCGATTCAACCACCTCTTCACCATGGCCATAGGGAACTTCCTTTTTACCGTCACCTTATTTAATGTCCGGTAGTCGATGCAGAACCGGTCGTTACCATCCTTCTTCTTTATGAGGGTAACTGGAGTCTGAGTGTGATGGCCGAATAACTCCCTGCTTCTACATGCTGGACACCATTTCCTTCACTACGAGGATATCCTCCTTTTCGAATGGTATCTTGTACGGCTGGAAACAGATGGGTGTTGAGGTCGTCAACTCAGTGGAACACTCACCAAAGCACTCCTACACTCCTGGTTCGTCTGTGTTCTTAGGTCGGATATGAGGGACTTTTAACTTTTAAGCGTTGGTCAAAATCACAATCTGCTCCTCTGTGTGCTTTGATATCTACACAGGTTTTACATTTTTATACGTCCAAAAACTAATTAATATTGAGTTCGAAAACGGCATAAACTATTTTCCACGATCCATCAGGGAATTTAAGAATCAAAACGGCTCTAATCGACTATGAATCTTAAAGAGACTGCATGAATGAGTAATATTAAATAACTACTTAAAGGATTTCAATCTTTCAGAGCATAACATCGCTTTATCATCCGCTCCGGATGTTACTAATGATGGGAGCATGATAGCCTAATTATAAGTTCATTCTGTAATTCATGTAATTCACAAAACTTTATGTTCATGAAATTCTGAGACAGATGTTAATTTCCTGCCAATTTACGATTAGAATTACCTTATGTAAATCTAGCTAGCTGTCGCCCTAAAACGAAGTTTATTATGAGCTGTTTATAAAAGAGGCTAAGCATGTATCGAAATAATTCTCGGACTGAGCACGGACTACCCAAGATGTCTAATTAAATGATTTCATTGGTAGTAAAAAAACAATCGTCAAACCAGGAATAATAAATACCTCTCCATACTGACAGCATTACTCCCTAGTGCGAGAACATCAACAGATTCAATGCGAACCATAAACCAACTCCGACTTCATACGACTCGTTAAATCCAAATAGGTCCAACGTAGGTTGTTAACACTCCTAATCCCCGCTGTCATTAATTTATCTTGGAACTTTTTAATAAACCCTTATTTCCTCTACTCCACATCGGGTAGCTAGCAAAACAGACGTTAACCAATCATTCATCAATCTCCTGTGGTTAGCCTCATTATTATTCCACATTAGTCACATGACACCGGGCATCGGGGATATATGAAACCATCAGCACGACTTGAACACACTCCGACTCATGACCCGTGCGACCACCGAAACCCGTATTTGCAATGCAAATGTTTGTCGCCACTGCCCACAGCGTTGCCAATGGGAGACATTCCTATTTTATGTGCCATTAAACGCTCATAAAATTAAACTCGATAGCGCGGTAGTCTAACCAAACCGCCCGCGTGTTCGGAACCATTACCATAAGCAACGCCGAATGCATTACATGAATATAAATCTCCACGATGCATGAGTAATATCCCAGTAAGGACATCAACAAGGCGAAGGAAGTACAATACCCAACAGGACCAGCACAATGCTAAGAAAAAACAGAAAACGCCAACAAAAGGATTAAGAGGATGTAAAGAAATGGAAGAAACTGATGTTTTATCCCAAAACCTAGTTCTGTTTAAAGCACTTTCCGCCCACTTCCTTGTTTCCTCATTTTCATTCCGCAGAACGAAAACGTATACAATGTTTCGCTCGCTCCTTTCATCCGCACGATGAAAAAAGGAACAAAAGTAAAAAGTTAAAAAACTACTGAATGGGAATTATTCGAGAGTAGTTTGTATTTGCATTGGGTCCTTTGGGGTGCCTGCGTGCAGAGGAGGTAGCAGTAAAGCGGAAGGACTATTCAGTGTGACGAGGGTGTAGAGACATTCTCCTCCCGACCGCGATTTCACTTCACACGCACTAAAACACCCGAGGTAAGGACTTTTGAATTATAAAAGCCCACAACGACAAGTGGATGAAAATAAAATTTAAAGGACGAACGATTTATGTATATTTCGACGAAGGAACAAGGAAAAATGAGGGAAAAACAAAAATTATATTGCACCATGGGAAGTTAAAGAGCCGCGAGCATAGTGCGTGTAGCTTGGTCTGAGTGGGTGATTGAGGCGCGATAAAGTTTGCAATCCCATTAGGGACAGGTCTTTGAAGTGGGTAGCCCATGTTGAATATATACTTTAAGCGGCTCTAAGGATGATGTACCTTTTAGCTGTGCTTTTGTGTTTAATTCCAGTTTTGAAATATATTTGGGGACTCGAAAGTGTTTTTTATTGGCTTGCTTCCTGCGGTGCCATGAATGAAATTTGCTCCATTTTACAGGTAATATTTTAATATTCCAAGTCATCTACAACAGGTTCTTGATATGGATTCTTCTATGCTTTCTAATCTTACATTACATTTCACGAAGTCATTATTTTTTCTTATTACATTTCGTGCGGGACTACAAAAGCTATACAAAAAAAATGTTTCAACGTTAGGAAGCCTCATATATTTTTTTTCATGAATAATGAATTTCTGTTTTGTACCTTGAGTGTTAGGCCCCTTAGGGGACCACGTGTAGCGGAAAGAAGTGGTGGAATTCTCATGGAATGGGCTGAATTTATAGCGCGGGAGATATAGC
Organism: Merodon equestris; assembly: GCA_958301585.1. Classification (NCBI taxonomy): domain Eukaryota; kingdom Metazoa; phylum Arthropoda; class Insecta; order Diptera; family Syrphidae; genus Merodon; species Merodon equestris. Next base: position 50,624,301 of record OY284413.1, read on the forward strand.
GGCATGTATAGGTGTCATTTTAAATCAATAGAAAAACGTGAAATTTTCCTGAAAAGTGGCGATTTTTTTTTTAATTAATTCGCCTTACCTGTTATTAGTCATTCTAGCCTTGGCATTCTTGAATAAAAATACAATAGAGCCATTGTTTCACCAGCAGGTGTCGTCTTGATGAAAAGCATCTACGTAGATGACATCTAGCATTAATTTTAGACAAAACTGGTCGCAACAACATAAGTTTTGTGAAAAATATTATTCAACAATGTCACCAAACTGCCACAAATGGTTGATGGTAAGGTTGTTTCACAATTTTCTGTGCTGGAGGTAAGTCTTATCTCATCAAGCAATGCAACAGGAAAACGAGAGATGGCAAGACCTGGCCCAGGTATTATCAACTTGCTAAAAATACGCAGGCAGTATACAAACAGCTTAATTCTTGTCCTAACCGGATATTGCACTTTGGAAAAACATGCCGCAAGATTACGACTCCCAATAATGACTTTTGCAGTAGGAGTAAAGATAGGTAAAAGGAAAAATCTCCATCCCATCTCCTAGGCAATTGATCTGTCCTAGTCTCCTCAAGAAGACGATTTCTGGGAGAATACTTCTGTAATGAACTAACGGATCTATCGGAAAGGGTGATTTTCAACACTCAAAATGGTTTCAAAAGTAGCGAAGACCAAGCCGACTCGAGTCGCAGCACAATGGCCCCACCGCATGATGGAGGAAAGCCACTTAACCTAACCTGACCTTAGTCTCATCACTCACAATTATTCTGTATGATGTTGTAAGCAAGCCTTATAAGCATGTAGCTCAAGATGTGTATGCAGTGAAAAGTGGTTGCAAAAGGGCACAATTCCTATCGAAAGAAGTTATAATTTTTGGAAATGGCATTGTATGCCTATCATATTTGACATTTGCGAACTAGACAGTCGCAGTACACAAAGGAAGAAGCAACGGAGGGCTATACTCTCTAAGAGTGCGGAATAATTATGTCGACTTTTTTGACCAATAATCGTTACCGCAGCGTGAATTTCGACGTTGATTTCCTAATCGTGTCGCGCCAACTGGGAAAGCATTCCGGTGCTTAGCTACGCGACTCAAACAGACTGGAACCTCAGAAGACCATGCAGGGCGTGGCCGCCACCGGCCTGGTCGCTCGGTCGAGAATATCCAAACTGTGGCTGCCAATATCGCTGAGAAGGAAGAAACATCAACCAGACGACGGGCATCACCAATGACGGACGTTACTTGCACAAAAAATAGATTTGCACATGTTCCCGTACAAAGTGCAAACAGTCTATCAATTAATGCTTGCTGATCGTCAGTCGCGTGTAAATTACTGTCAAGCCATCCTTAATCTCAATAACGAAGAAGACGATTTTGTGTAGAAAATCAACATGAGCGATGAAGAACCTTTCGTTACATTTAAACGGTAACGTCAATAAGCAAAATCTTCGTTGGCACTGAAAATTCGCGTATGATGCACGAAGAGCCATTCTATCTACTCAAAGCCACTGTGTGGTGCGGCGTTCACGTGGAGGAGTAATTGGGCCGTATTTTTTGAGGACGCCATCGGAAATACGGTCACTCTAACTGGCGAACGCTACAGCGTCATGATAAACGACTTCTTACTGCCGAAAGTAGATGAGCGAAATCTTGGGAAAAGTTATGGAAAATGCGATAAAATGGATACAAATGTGTATCAACACTGGTGGCAGCCACTTGACGAATATCATATTTTCCAATTAACAGGAAAAATTGTAAATGTCCAAGTAAAGATCTTTATCACTCAAATCATTTTTTTTTTTATTTATTAATGATGATGATTAATTGGGTGATTAATTAACCACATTGTAGTTTCGAAATGGACATGGTTTTCTAGTCGCAATTTTTAATTTACTAACCCGTGCTAGAGGGCGCTTGTTTATAACCCAAAGTAGTAGTACGAACTTTATGGAAAGTTTAATTATTTCAGAACGTAGACAAATGCTAACAGTTCAACAATGGTGCAAAATTTAAGAGGACACTTATTGTTGAATACCCCCTCAAATGGATTCAGTGAGCTTATTGAAGCTTGCACTTTGCCTCTGTACGTCATAAAGAACCACTTTTGAATCGGATCCTTACCGGAAACGAGAAATGAGTTTTTTACAATAACATTAAACGTCCAACCAGCATAACCCAGAGATGGACTTCACCCATTCAAGATGTTTCTGAGTGTATCGTGGGATGCTGAGGGAATAATCCATTTTGAGCTGTTACCTCATAGCCAGACTACCACTGTCAACATCTGTGCAGATTAAAGCCGAAACTAGAGGAAAGACGTCAGGTCTGATTAGTCAAAGAAGTGTTCTTTTCTATCAGGATAATTCCCGCTCTCATAAAGCTAGAACCGCCTGTAGACAGTTACCGGAGTTGGGTTGAGAAAAATAGGACACCTTATTCTACAGATTTTCGAGGTCTGCATGGAAAAAATTGTAGATCTCGGGATGGTGTCCACAAGGATCTTGGGGTGTTTTGTTTTCTTTTTTCGTCAAAGCCGAAAAAAATATGTTTGTTACGGCGTTAAATAGTTGCCTGAGAGATGGGTGGAAGTATTGTCCATTGATGACTGAATTTTCGCAATTTATTAACGTTAGGCAGACATTCAAAAACTGTATGTTATGTTACAAATGGGTACCGACTTATTCTGCTATTGGACAAATTAAAAAACACCTTTCGACATCCCATTTTTTTAATTCATAACTTAATTCCTTTTGATCTTTCTCTTGATCATTCCCATGGCTTCAAGTTACTTTTCTACCACTCATGAGTCAAACAATTTTGAAAGCGTCTGACATGGGCCTTTATCAAGCAAATCGTTATCTTCGAACTTTTGCGGCTGCCTGTTGTTAGTTGTGGTCCAAGTCAAAATCACCACTTTTTAAATCACATCCAACACGTTTGTTAGCCCAGTGCTTGACCACCGTAAGCTTCTATGTTGACTTTCGTCGGCACTTTATTTTATATTTAAGTCATCAAGAACGGCGGGTAGATGTTGAAAAAGAATAAAACAAGCTGTGTGTGAGGTATTAACAAATCTATGCCATTACATATGTCTGAAATATGACTTGATTCGAATGCCCCTCTCGGATTCTTACGTGGTGTGGATCCGAGCGGTCCAATTTTCAATGACTCCTTCACATAGATATGGCTGAGTTTGAGCGATGGCCTGTGTTATGTTAACCTTGAGGATATCGGTCGATTGTGGCTTATTCGCATAAACCTGCGACTTCAGGAAAGAAGTCGCACAAGAAAATGTATGGCCAATCCACGTCATCTCTGTAAGAGATAACCTTCCGCTCAAATCGTGGCATCCGCTGGAACCACAGGTCGCCTATGGTTCTATTTGGGCCATACGAAATTGGTTATCATCGTTCTGTAGCACTCGCCATTGAAGTTGACCGCCTCACCAACGTCGTTTTCGTACGGACCAATAACATTGCCGGTCCAAAATCTACATCAAACGGTAAGTTTTTGAGGAATCATTGTCACTTAGTGAACCTCGTGTGGGCTAGTGTCGTCCCATATACCGTAATTTTGCTTGTTAGCACAGCCATTCATCCGAAAAGGGGCCTCGTTGCTAAAGATGATTTTTCGTCCAAAATTGGGGTCCTCTTCCAAAGCTCCGAAGTTCAGACAGCGAACAAACGGCGTTGTCTATGGGCATGAACTTTGAGCTCCTGGGTCAGTAGGATCTTGTAAGGATGTAGGCTCAAGTCCCTGCGCAAAATTCGTTGTTGTTGAAGTCTGCGAAAGGCCGAGTTCTTGTGCACGGCGTCGAATCGACTGCCTCGGATTTCGCTGTGCACTTTTATGGACCGTGGTTATGTTTTCGGGCGATCTTGCGTTGCTTTGGCCTATGAATGTTGGCTGATTGCTTACCGAACCTGTCTTCTCAAAATTGGCAACGAAACGTTGAAGAATCGCCTGTGAAGGACCACCACGTCTATCGTAAAATGGGCACAATGCGCGCAACATTTGCACGAACACTCATTTTGATAATAAAGTTTTATCATTTGGACGATTGAACAGCACAATAGTGTAACTTGCCGCGGTGATTTGGTATCAGTAACTTAACAACAGATTTGACAGATGTCATCAAAACAATATGGCCACCACGGGCCACCAAAATCTACCAGCGCCAATAAAAAAACCCTTTACAAGTTTTTTCTCAGCAGTTGGTCTGTATTTCGCCTAATAAGAGTTAGGTTCATTGTTTAGAAGCGAACAGAAGCATTTGCGTCTCAACTTCGTGGATTTTTTTTATCCACAACAGAATTCAAGCATAATAGTGCCATTGCGCTGTATGTAAGTGGAAAGTCACAAGTGTCTATCGCACTTCTGCCAACACCTCGATGCTAACAAATATATGTGTCTCGAATGACAGTAAGTTAAAACAATACTGGCAGTATTGCAAAACAATATGATGCAGGTTGCAAGAAAAAATTCATCGCCGCCAGAAGTGGTTCGGAAGTGAGACCTGAATTGAATAAAATCCTCGACGGAGTGGCAGGAAAACGACTTTTGAGCTGAAAATATTAAAAACCATGCAACGGATATTGAGAGATAAGCTAAAACACATCACTCAATAAATTCGTAGCATGAAGAATAAATCAGCAAAACAGCAAGTCTGAAAACCGGTAGTAACCATTGGAAATTGTAAGGAATTCAAAGTGCAATTCATGCATTTTGTCATTTTAGGCATTAATCTGTGATGCATTGTCTTGGTGAAAGAGCACATTTTTCTTCTTCGTTTGGGATCGTTTTTTTCCACAATTTTACTTCATAATCGATGAATAAAATATCTAGGTCCACATATCCCTTAACATATGTTGTCAGTGTCAGCCATTTAATATATTTAGTTTGTTTTTCACAAACATAAAAACTCGACATGTTCGGGTGTTCTTGTTCTTGTTCAACGTACAAGCTCTTCACAGAAGGTCGACGAGATATTAATGACGATGCCCTCTATGCACGATCCACTAAAGAAAGTTTTTATGGAGAATCGTCAAGTCACTATTAGAGAAGTTGCTGAGGATATTGGCCTATCGGTTGGCTCATGCCATTCAAAAACAGCCAAAAACAATATTCTTATCATGCCTCGGCCACCGTATTCATCGGAGTTGGCCCCCTGACACTTTTTCCTCCTCCCAAAAGTGAAAGGACCGAAATTTGTCATCATTAAGGAGATAAAAACCGTATCGGTGGAAGAGCTATACCAATAAGTGCATATCAGAAGTAGGACTTCGAGGCTTGGAAAAAGCGCTAGCGCAAGTGTATTAATGAAGTAATAAATATTTATCGGGAAGAATAGTCTTACTTTTTGAACAAACCTCGTACGTAGGCCAAAACCTTATCAGCTGACATTTGCGTTTTTGGTCGCTTTGGACTGTTTTCATCCTTTGCTTATCCTCAGCTGACCGCCGACTTGACTCTTCAATAATCCATTCTTCATCCATTGTCGCGTGCTGTATGGAAAAATTATTTTAACTGCACCCCAATTGTTCCAAAGAGGGCTCTGAATCGCCGACATTTTGTTGTTTTTGATCGACTGTGAGCAAACGTGGTGCTGATTCGAATGGAGCTTTCTCATGTTCAGATGGATCAAATGAATACACTGCCTTATAATATACTCGTATTTAAAGTGTCGATTCCTCATGCAACCTCCATTTATGAATAAAGGACTCTGAGTAAAACCACAGTAACTTGTAAGCTATGGTTCAGGTTGTCATGAAATGTTGAAATGTATCGTTTGAAGTTTGGTACTTTCAAAAAATAATATGAATTTGCGAATAATGGTGCCATCTGTACAGGGTGGGCCAAAGTTTCTTTTTAAAAATGCAATAAAATGAACAAAATTAAATCCTTTCCATGTATTATGGCTTTATTAGTAAGAATAAACATTCCGATTAATTATGAAATAAAACTGCTGCCTTCGCAGTATCGCATTCTTTCACCCTAATTTTCCAAGAAGTTGTTGATCGTTTCGAGCTGTAGCTCACGGATTGCTTGAACGATATTGGCCCTCCGGATTGTTGGCATAATATCGGTCTTTAACGGTTCCCCACAAAAAAAATCTAAAGGAGTAAAATCGCAGCTCCGAAGCGGCCAATTAACATCGCCAAGACGGCTGATAACACGATTTGGGAATTTGGTGCGCAAAAGATCGATTGTGGCATGGGCTGTGTGGCAGGGTGCGCCATCCTCTATGAACCAGAGGTCGTCCAAAGCCATGTCTTCAATGAAATACCAGAAAAGATGATTTTTCGCCCAAAATCGTTGTTCAATTCAAGCTCTGAGGCCCAAACTGCGAAGCGATAACATAGCTGATGGTCGAGCGCTTTCAATTGCTGAGTTAATTGGACCTTGTAATGTAAGATATTTGTGCAAAATGCTCCTCAGGCTAGTGCGTGAAATGGTAAGCTGTTGCGATCGATGGCGAGTTGATGTTCGTGAATTGAGTCTCACACTTTCGGCCACAGCTGCCACATTCTCATCTTTGCGCACCGTACAACGACGGGGACCATGAGTGTTGTCCACTAGCATACCAGTCTCACGTACTTTTCGCACAAACTTGCATACAGCAGTCGCGGTGGGTGCTTTATTTCCGCTAAAACTTCGTTTTAAAAAACGCACTATTTGGGCTACACAGAACTTACCTTTGAAATAAGTTTTCAATAATTCCCAAAGTTGTTCAAGCGTAAAGCGACTCATTTCGTTCCGCGGAGGTATGATACTGACTTTCTGTCAAGTTTTCGAGCGGGAAATAGCTGTCAGTTGCAAAATAACCTACGATTTGAAAAAAAAGATACTAGATCGCCCACCTTTTAGATCATCACACTTTTTTTGAGTGATCCAAAAGGGACGAAATCTCATTGATGTTGCGATCACCAGTTGGTGAATATCGACTACTCTGAGAGAAAATTTTTCCAATCAAAGTATTCGTCTAGCAGACCTCAAGCGCCAGCCGTTTTGGGCGACTGTGGCAGTCGATAGGCGCTCGAGACTTGCGTTTTCGGTCCATAGTATTATTATGAATGTTTTCTGCTAAAATGTTGTGGGAGGTGCTTTGAAGCCTAAAGGGCAGCGAAACCTTTCGGTGAACGGAGAATATGAACGTTTCAACAAGATTCTGCACCAGCCCACAAGGGGCGTCAATCAAGAGTGATTAAAAAACCACATTTCGTCGACACAATGAACTCCACAGGTGCATCCTTTTTTTTTAATACGAAAACAGGTTTTTGAAAAGCTGCAGATCAACCCAGAATGGGGCTTATATGTATAAGGTTAGAATTAGTGGTTATTGTCTAATGAGAACTCTTTAAAATGGAAATCATTAATTCGAACGAATAAATAAAATTTCTTTTGAGAAATTATTTATTTTTTGAAATTGTTATTTTCTGAACAAATTTGGTTTATAGCACATGATTTACCATAGGAATTGCACTTCATTGTTAATGGTAAGCTTTCTCCCGTCCGACCTATTTTAAAAATCAAGTTGAACCTCATCAAAAATAAGTCATTTTTATAAAGCAAAATGATGCGCTGTTGTGAAAAACCTGTTAGTAGAGTAAAGTTAGGAAACGGAGCGAAGAAAAGAGCTGTTAGAACTCTATGCTCTTTTCCATTGTGCTTAATACTGCGACGCAGTAGTGCAGCCGACCTACTCTTAACCGATTTCATTATTTTTTTAATAACAGCTTTAGTTCTAGCCCTCTTTGGAAATCATGTTTTAATCTCTGTTTTAGTAAGAAGACTGACCCTTGAGAATGTTCAAAGCCTTGTGTTAGCTCTCCGACATCCTATATTTCTTGTTCAAATTAAACTGCCAAAGGTTTCAAAGTACATGCGTATGATATATGACACATTTCGTTAAGTCTTCTTATTCGCACGACTTAAAACTCGAAATCATCCCTAAAAACCGCATAGTATCAAAGGGAAGTTCTCTTCCACAAAAGTCCTCCCGAAGAAACGTCACATCAAGCACAATCCCAACCCACTTAAACACACGTTCGTTACTTCTACAACTCCTAGCTGAATCTGAAAAAAATCTCCTTCAGATGTACTTAAAACGTTGTTGCTACTTTGTGGCAGCATGTGTTGCTTCAATGTAATTACCAAAACGCCGCTCCGACCTCGATGTGCAGATGAAAACGAAAGCACATTAAATTATGACGACCCATACTAGAAGACGTCCTGCTTCTCTGCCTCCGCGGCGTACAGCGTGTCCAGGGACGTGTATGAACCTCCACAATATGTAACTGACAGTCATGAAATTTTAATTAAAATCCCCTGCGGAAATATCCTTGTCGACTATCATAAGACCACCTTGGAAGCCCTTAAGATACTCGTTTTTTTTTTTTATCTTGTTTTTGTAATTAAGGAGGACGGAATGTAGTCCCGCATGTTGGGAGCACATTGACAGCATCAAACTACTCTTGAAGTTGACTTTTAAGGAGACTGTCGAATCGACCCTTCCTCCTTCCAGTGTCAAGTTGACATATATTGACATCGTTTTTCCATCGCCATTATATCGCATCATCAGACGGGCTGATAAAAAGAGGGAAAGGAATGAAGGAAATCACTAAGCGAACTCAATAACCTAATGAAATATCTTGTCGATCCACTTAAAGCCACTTTCCGTATGTGCGGTTAAAGGAACAGGTTTTTTCCATTCTCTATCGTCTTCTTGTCCGCTCACTTCGCTCATTTCCCTCTCCCTCTTTCAGTGTTCTGGGTTTGTCATTATTATGTCTTTATTACCGAGAGTGCACTTTGCTTCAATTTATGCAGAGCACTATATCGTTCTGGCCTATAGACCTGGTGTATTCACTCCTGGTATAATCCATACATCGTGCTCTATACTCTATACCCGATTAGAGCGTGAAATTAAATTCTTGTTCTTCGAACCCGCCAACTTGTCGCCCTCCTGTGTAAGGAGTCATTAAAATTTGCAAATACGTCGAAGCCGATGTCGTTGCCGACCGTGTGTTCCATCAGCGGAGCAGAAGTCATTCACATGCTTCTATGTTTATTGCCGCCACCGATGCAGTACTTTGAGGTGCTCATGCATCAGAGAAACAAGTCATAATGGAAAAAAAGGTGCACAATCCAGGTGGAAGCGGAGTAAGAATGGAAATAATAATTATAATAAGTCGTCTAGTGCAGGTGGTACAGGAAAGGCGTTTGGCGGTGATGTGACAGGACTCGGGTGCAGGGAGTAAGACTGGGGATTCGGTCTCTTTAATGTTTAGCTCGTTAATTTTGATGAAAACAGAAGGCAGGAAGTTGTTAGGTTGTGTTGTGCTTGAATCATTTATCTCAAGGAGTCGGAAGGAAGTGGTTAGTGTTAAGAGCGGTTGTGACCTGGAGATGAGCTCAATCAAAATGTGTTTGCAAGCAAGGAAAATAGACTATTATAGATCTTGTATAAGCGGTGTATAGGTTAAGTATCATGTTCCAGAACAGATCACGCCCAGATTTAATATCTTGACGTGTAATTAAGGCCGTAACTCATGCCCCTTTGTTACAGATTACAACTTATCCTTATTTATCAATTTGTCATGGACGTATGCCTTATACATATATCCCCTGTCAGAGGTTAAATTTGACTTAGGGCGACCGCAAACAAATATAATCGTTTATACGTCCATCTCAGATTCTTAACCATTTTCTAAATTTTCTATAATACTTTAGAAATGAGCTGAAGAATAGATTTTTAAAGTCATTTAAGAGCGATACAACTTCGGAGACCACCAATCTAACTATCCAACCTATCCTGGTTAGATCATCAGGCCTTTCATGGCGTTCATTGAAGATGTCCACTTTGTTCAGTTTATGAATTTTTTTTCCTTCGTAAACGTGGGGACCCCAGCTGGGAATTGTGCGTGAGGTTGACTCCTCCACTATAAAAAAAAAAAAAAAAATTGTTCAGAAGCAACTACAAGCCTCGGACAATTTACTGTTGACGATCGCAACAAAAGAAAACAGGGCAATAAGTTTTGGCTCTGCACGTGATATGTGCGGTCCCTTAACAAAACACGTGCAGCACGACGAACATTCCAGGAAGTGCGGTAGGATGGCCGGGCAAAATGAAGATGAAAAACAGCGACCTTTTACTACGGGTTTTGCTATAGAGGGGGAAAGCAGCGCATATTTGGATGTAGATTTGTTGTTCGAAGCAGACTTAGGTGTACAATCTTAAGTTTTAAATGTATAACCGAGTGCAATCCGCATCAAGGCTAAATTCGGCAACATTAGCCCTCGCCCCGATAGAGCACAGGGATGACAACAGCAAGGATGATTTCTATGATCTCCTAGAAAGAATGCGATCAATGCACCAGCTACGACCCGAAGATAGTTCAAAGAGATTTTAATGTACAGCTAGGAAAATAAGAAATCTTTGCTTGTCCTTGGGAAACACAGCCTGCATGACAACACATCCGGAAACGGATACAGGCTTGTGGATTTCGCCTCGGGGCGAAACTTCTCTGTAGTGAGTACGCAATTCTCCTACCTCAACATCCATAAAGGGACCTGGCGGTCCACTGATCAACCATCCGTCAACCAGATTCATCACATTCCGATCCACGTCAGACACTCCTTCAGTATTTTCGATGTCCGAATCTTTCAAGGAGCCAATATCGACTCGGATCACTTGTTGTAGCCAAAAACTCTCTGTAAGTTTGATTGACGCGGCCAGCATTAACAATAAAAGAAGAATGGAATGGTTGTTAAAAAGCTTTCAAAGAAGCTGCCACTGATGTGCTGGGTTTTACGACACCACCCAGGAAAAACCTGTGGTTTGACGACGAGTGCAGACAGCCTCACGCAGCCAAACAAGACGGTAATGATGCATTGAACGACGACGGCTGTTTGTGACCTTTACAGAAAAGGAGGGAAAGGAGAGAACCGACTTCTCAGGAAGGAAAAGAAGGAGCATGAGAATCACGCTACACGTTACAGCAGGAAGGAAGTCCGAAAGTTTTACTAGAAAGCAAAACAGTCATCCAGTGGACATAAATTTGGGACCGAAGCCTGCCGAGACGAAATTGTAGGCTGTTAACAGACTGTTAAACGCCGAGGAAGGCGCAAATACTGTCAGGCAGAATGTTTCTCTCAATTTGGACGACGTTAGACAAGAATTGCGTCCCCTTTGACGAGGTCAAGATAGGAATATCAAGGTTGAAATCCAACAAAGCTACCAGAGTGGGCGGACTTTCCGTTGAACTACTTAAAGCACCTGGGGAGATTTGGTTAGGCGCTTGCACCAGCTCATCTCTAAGATATGGTCGGCGGAAAATATGCCCGTTTGCCCAATTCACAAGAAAGGAGACTCTCTGACTGCCACAATTACGCCTGAAATTGTACGTCAACAACCTAAGATATGTCCTTATCAGTGTGGTTTCAAGCCAGGGAAGTACAATAGAAAAATCTTCACACTGCGGATGATTCTGGAAAAGACCTAAGAAATGCAGGTCGATACTCAGCATCTGTTCGTCGGTTTCAAGGCCGCAAGTGATAGCATGTTTAGAGAAGAGCTATACAGGGCATCTTAAGTTTTGACATTCTTACCAAATTTATCAGATTGTTTAGGATGACGATGGAAAACTGTCGCTGCTCCATCAAGGTCGGTAACGAATTCACCGAAAACTTCAATGTCAAAAAAGGTTTTAGGCAAGGCGACGCGCTGTCATATGACTTTTTCTAACATCATATTTAAAAACAAAACAAAGTATAAAATGTCAGGAAGGAAGGACAGAGTGTCACAATGGGCAGAACAAGAACTTCGAGGTAGTCAAGGACTTCATCTACCTCGGATCCGCAATAACTAGTGCAAACAACATCAGTACCGAGATTAAACGCAGAATAACCCTTGCCATTCGCTCATTTACTCTCTCGAAAAATCAAACTGTCTTTCTATAATACTTCGATCATCCCAGTCTTACTGTATGGTGCAGAGTCATGAACGCTATTGAAAGTGGATGAGGAAGCTCTTGGTCTTTTAGAAAGAAAAATTCTTTGGTAATGTTTGTGTTGATGGCATCTGGAGGAGTACTATGAACTGTATGGGTTGTATAGCAGCATGTGCCTGGTCAAGCGTTTACGGATTCAACGCTTTGGACGGCTGGGCCATGTAGAGCGTATGGACAACACAGCACCGCTCTAAAGAGTTTGTGAATAGCCATTGAGACAAAGCAACTCGACTCAAATAGCGCGAACAAATAGAGAAGGGCCTCCATCGTGCGTAACTGGAGACGGCTGGCAAGAAATCGTGCTGACTAAGATGCTTATTGGTTGAGGCCCAAGTCCACAGCGGAGTGTAGCATGGAGAAAAAAAGGAAACGTGGGGACGAAGGTAAAGAAGGCAAATCTCCGTCATTGTAATCAGATTCTTATCTTCAGATCCTCGATACTATACCATCGGTGGCTGTCGGCACTTGTTGTGAAAGTTATCACCTGTAGGTATTGACCCCACTGTAGTGATTAAGAAGCAAACATATAAAGCTTTAAGTTTTCTTAAACTTGTTGACAACCGTTTGTGCTCTCTATACCACATTTCCTGGGGTTTCGGGTGATAAGCTTTCGCTCTCATATCAGATATTCCCTTTGAGCGCTTTCAGAATGGCTGTAGCTGCTTCTTCACCTTCTGAGAGACTCATGACCTAAATATTGAAACATGAAGCGATGAACTGGGGCAACCTTACCGGCAACTGCAGATCGTCAAAGCGAGACATCAAGTGCGCCGTAAACACATCGTTTAAAATGTCTGTTGTCGCAGGGGCCGAGTTTGCGGCTGCACCTTTCTCTTCTAAATATCCTTCAATCAAATGGCGGCAAAAAAGTGGTTACAGTGGTCTTGTACATTTCACAAGCCGCAATAACCGTATTATCCACGGCATCCTTGAATTTATGAGGCCCGATCACACCTCCGTCATTTACTCACACAGGTTCCAGTGACTTTGAGCAGAGTGACTGTGAATTTGGTGAATTTGGGTCGTTCAGAGGTATAGGGATCTCATTTTTGGCGGAAAAAACGCCTGTTTCGTTTTTCTGGTTCATGAGAGCGTGAGCGTAATTTTAACACGATTTACGGTCCACAGACAATAACTGATGAACTCTCTCCATTTTGAAAGAGAACTTTTACAGGTCCTTCATCGAAATGCGTTGAAGAAGCGAATGTGTAATGGTCAATTGCTTGGAACGTCGTTTGGCCGATGTTAATGTTCGAACGAATACGAGGTTTTTTGGCACCTATTTTGCAACCTGTTCTTCCAATCTCTTGCATAGGATGGTCCGGATATCTGAGGCTTTGCCTCAAAATTACTGGCGAATTGTTCGGTATAAAAAGTTGCCACGAGTATTCCGTGATATTGAGGAGTATAGTGTTCCATTACCATCTTCCTTACCACCACCACATGCAGTATCCCCAAAAAGACTATTAATCATGGCTTAGGGAGCATTTATGTGAAAAAAACCAGTATGTGAACACGATATATGTATCACACCTACAGGGCATGACTTGTTCCAAAAATAGCTCGAGACCCTTTAACGTTTCCACAATGTAAGAGAGATATTAATTCCGAATCGAATCGAAAATACATCGAGCTATTATTTGATTTTTCAAGCGTTTAAACGGCGCGTAAAAAGCAAAAAAAAAATGAGAAGGTATACATGTTTGATTTAAGTTGATAAGCCGATACTTGCCATTACTTAAACATTACTCTATGTAAGTGTTATCCACGAATATGTTTTAAGTGGCCCCTACGGAGAGTCCAATTTTAAATCACTTTTCCAAGTGTATTGGCTGGTGTCTAGCTATTAATAGGTGTAATGTTGTCTTCCAAAGATGCAATTGACGCTGGCTTATCAGCTTAGACGAATGATTTGAAGTATCCTCATAAAAACAAGTCTAAAGGTGTAAAATCGCATGATCTAACCGTCCAATTCACCGGTTCAAAATGAGGGTTAAATACTCATCGAACCCACGTCTGTTATGGATAATAGCGACAGAACGGATACAGATGTAATATTTTCCTTTGCACGCACCTTATGCATTCAAATAGATGGCTTGAGGTCCAATAGCGTTACATTTGTGCCAAAGTTGGTCCGAATCGCTTGAATTGCTTACTCAATAGGTCGATTAAGACGACCGTAAAATGTTCGAAGCTTTTTTACAGAGACTGTGCTTTTACAGAGCACGAAAGGCGATCGTGCACCGAAGTTAAGGGCAGGTGTTGTAGTTAGCCGCTGATGATAGCTTAATCTCGTACAAAAATAATTGCACGTCACACTTAAGTTTGATTTTTAATTAATCTTCTCTTTTTCCGTGAAGCAAAACGGAAAGGAGGTATTGCACATAAGCAAATGTGACATGAATCTAATGAAATTGCATGCTCGTTTCTTGGGTTTAAGGTCGTTTCTAACCAAGATTTGTATTTGAGTTTCATCCACCTGGATTTCCCTCGTTCCACTATGTAGAAAAAAATCGACCCCGTAGGGTTAAGACAGCCAAGTAGCCTCTTACTGTGTTGTCACTAGACGCAACGAACAGATAATTGTGTATCTTTAAGGTACAAAACGAAGATGATATAAGGAAAAATACAATCTTAAGGAAATGTGAACAAGGTTGAGCGACTTTTTTATTATGGAGAATGATAATAAGAAAACCCTATAATTCGCAACCATTTTTCGAGTGCAGGTCCTTACGATATGAAATGGCAATGTTACCTGAACATGTTTGATCTTCACACCTATGTCATCTGCGTACGCAAGCAGTTGGAAGGCCTTGAAATAAATCGTACCTCTTGTGTTGGCCAGTGACTCTTGTACGATCTTCTCAAGTATGATGTACCACTGAAAAACCAAGCAGCTAATTTTCCAAGCCCAATTTATATACCGCCACGTGTGACAACGATTGAGGCTATTGAATTTGCTTTCTATGCCATTGTCTGTCTTAAAGTACAGGTGGCGCTGAAAGTAATCGACTATTGGTTCACAAGTATTGGGTTGTCGGTTAAAATCCTCCCTATAGGAGGAAAAATACTTGCATGACCAGATTTTCCCATCTCGATATCAAAGCAAGCAAACTTCTTTGGTTAAAACATATTGAGTTAGAAGCCATAAAAGTGTAAGCTTTTCGGTAATGCAAAGGTGCTTTTGGCAAAACATGGGGCTTGTCGTCGAAAAAGGTTCTCTAAATCTATACGGCAATCTCATATACATTAGTTGTCTGGTGGAACAGGCTAACACGCAAACATGTCGTGGTCACTTTCACCAAACTCCAAAGAGCGGTTTTTATTTCAGCTGTACGGGGGCTCTCTCCAGCAATCCGGGCGCTGTTTTAGATGCTATGATGAATCTTCCACCCCTATGCTATATTTATTGGAGGGTACGCTCTGATAGCCATGTCTCACCTCAAGAGACATGCATTGGAGTGACATGCCTTTCGCCTTATGCCTTTCGACGCAATGACACCAGCCATCCTCTTGCGCTATAATTTCACAGTCAAATTTCCACGACGTCAGGACTGGCTCTGGCCAGATACTGAACCTGGAAAGGCCTGTTTTCGCATTTTTACAAATGGCTCCAGGTCAGGGCGGAAAGAAAATATACGTCTGTCTTTCAATCAGAGATATGTATATGCAATCCTGATGGCCTCGTACTATGTAGTGAAGCACAAGTGGAAGGGAAAAAGCGTATGCGTCTGTAGCGAAAGCCAAGCTGCACTCAAAGCTGTGTCCTCTAAGCAGCTCCAAATTAGTATATGAGCTCAAGATCTTTTTAAACAAAGTCGAAAGACTAAATTCACTAAGGCCTGTATAGGTCCCAGGTCACTCTGGGATCCCAGGAAATGAAATCTCCGATGAACTTGCTAGAAGGAACTCAGTGAAGAGTTTCTCTGGACCTCAACCCGCTTTAGGTCTACTTATTACATCAACGATTGGGCAATCTTCATTCGAGGGAATATCCAGGATTCAGGATGACTAAGCGCGTACGCCTTCATGTCTGCAAGAAATCCACATTCCTCTAATCCTTGACGAAAATTGATTGCCGAAGACTTGCGCCGTCATTACGAGCTATTACACTTCTGCTAAGCATTTCTGAGTGCTTGGCATTAGGAGACGCCCACCAGTGCTGCATGTTGCGAGGAGGATGACACAGCAGAACACTTTCTTTTCGATTGTCCCGCCTTCGCTCGCGAACGTTGGCGCACTCTTGGTGTGTGTCGAATCTCTTAGCTCTACATCACTGAAGCTTCTCTTCACTTTTCCCCGGACAACAGGGAAAATACAATAAAGAAAGGCGTCTGTCTGGCTGTACAATGAACCAGCATTTGCGTCTGAGTGCTCCAACAGATAGCAGAAGCCTACAACAAAAAAAAAACTCAATAATATTATACAATAATACTCTGTTGAGCATATTAATTAGGCCCGATTTCCGAATAATATTCTCGCTGTGTTGCTCTAAAATCCTCAGCTTGTTTACATACACTTTTGACTTGAGATGTTAAAAAAACGAGGCGGCTAAAAAATGTCGGTGTTGCGCGAAATTGAAACCAGGTAGCCGAATATTTTCGTCTACATTTCTATCGTGCGATAGCGCTCACCGTCTACAGTTCCGTCGAACACATAAGGTCCGACTACACTGTACTGAGCCGTCCTTACCAGTAACAGTTAACTGAGTAGAGTGAGGAGACTTCTCGTGCACAATCAAAGTTTTAATCCATAATTTCACCGGCGATGGAACCGCACTTTTCCACTAAGTTTAAAATGTTTACGAAACACACGAATTGCACTAGCGTACGAGTCATTATTTTTTTAAAACGCCTTTACGATAAATGCACGCTGCACAGCTATCCACTGCTCCATGGCGACAAAATCACACTGGAACATAATTCGGCATCCGTTGGCTACTTGGAACCGCGTTTAAAATTTTCCTAACCTGGAAAGAATGCAGATACATAATGGTAGCCCTAAACGACGAACATGTTCACCAGATTTGCTCGTGTTCGCTTAGTTTTTCTCGTGTAGGGGATGGTTCGCGAACATTCCTCATTTTTGCTGTGAATGTCGCCGAGTAAACATCGCGGAAGAAGCACAATGCAAACGATTGGTCGCGAGTTTACTGTTTTAATAATTTAACATGCAAGCGACTATTGCGTTTATACAGCCAGTCCTTCATCCACTTCCTTTTTTTTAATTATTTAGCTTTTTTTTCTTTCACATAAATAAATAACCATAAGCGCAACCACTTGCGCTTCTTTATCACACATGTTTACCCTGTGAAGAATCAACACGAAATGAATGTTCGTCAAATGTGTTCGCCGTGTAGGGGGTAACGCAAGCGAGCAAATCTGGCGAACATGTTTGTCATTTAGGGCTACCTTAACCCTTAAATGCATGATTTTTTATTTTCTAAAAAAAAAAAAATTTTTTGGGTTTGGATATGTAAATTAATGACAGAAAAAAATATTTCAAAAATCTTGAGTGAGAAAAAACGGGTGTATGCGGAAAAAACTAGTCGTATCATTTTTGATACAACATGCATTTAGAGCTTCATTGAGTCATCGGTCAATGAAATCAATGAAATAAAAAAAATATTGTAAGAATTTAATTTATATCATTTATTCATTTATTAAGAAAATTTAAGAATGGAATTTATCAAAACAATCTGAATTTCTTTTCGAACATAAGTAAACTTTGCATTTTTCACACATAACGCTACTAAGAAGCTTGCATCCTGACATCATACACCGCTTCCGGTTGCTCTGCCGTATTTGCTTATGATCTATACCATCACGTATTACATCTCGTGATGGCATAAATTGTAGAGCATTTCTTCGTTTTGGAACTGGTTCCTCCCAAAAACTACTGCTGCTGGGCCGACCTCTTGTTGGTTGATTATGCGATTTATATTTACAAAGCGTGTCAGCAAGTTCGCTTCTAAAATCAACCAGGTTCATTAGGTCTTTCGAACTTTTCCCTCTTTTTTCCAAAACTTGCTTATACAACACCCATGAGTTTATCACCGTCAAATCCAGGAGGTGGTGGAAGAGTCTCATGTACCATTTCCTACTTTTCATTTGGAACCTGTTGCGGCCCAAATAAGAGTCCATTAAATCCACCCCACCCATATGGACGTTGTATTCCTTGACGACTTTTGGACAGGTTACACTCTTTCTCCTCTTTTCGGTTTTATCGTACCTTTCAATTGTTGAAACAGGCTCTGCGCCTACGTAAGTTGACAAGAAAGTAACTTGTTTATTGTCCTTCCAGCTCACGGTAGACATCTCGATACCATCGTAGTTTGTGACGTATTCTTCGAACGATCCTCTTTCAACCGACTTTGCCATTACCTGTTGTTTTGTCGGGAGCTTGCAATTTTTCCCGAGACGGTGTCTTTGAACTGTTCCCAAGCACAAAATTCCTTCCTTGGCCATGTAATACATGAGTGGCAATGAACTGTAGAAATTGTCAAAATATACAATGTGGTTCACTCCTCTTTCGATTTCCCGAGAAAGCTTTATCACCACATTACCAACCGCTCCAACATTCGTTTCATTGTCCTTCATAGGATCGTTATCCTTTCCTGTGTAGATAATGAATTTATAAGCATATCCCTTCAGTGAACACAGCATAAACAGTTTGAAACCCCACTTATGTGGTTTCAAGGGCAAATATTGTTTCATAAAGTGCCCAATTTTCGTTGCGCCCATTTGCTCATCTATGGAGAGTCGCTGATCCATCGGTACGCTAGCGAATCTCTTATTTAGGTGATCTATTACCGGACGGAGTTTATGGAGCCTGTCATGATTGGGATCGTCCACCGGCCTGTGCATGTCGTTGTCATTGAAATGAAAAATCCGCCTTATCTTTTCAAAGCGGTTGACTGACATGGATTCTTTTATGGCCTGAAAGCCATGTTTAATATTCCAATATGACCGAACACTTGGGTAATGATATACTGACATAAATATCAAGATTCCAATGTACTTCCGCAATTCACAATTAGTCACACAATCGGGATGATCAGGTTGTTTTTGCACAGAGTATCTATTTGTTTCTTCAGTTATTCCATTGATGAATTCAGGCGTATAAAAATATGAGAAGAACTGAAACAGAGTTTCAAGTCGCATTATTTGGAAAGGAAATTCTTTGCAACCTTGAAACTGTATTTTTTCATCATCATATTCCAGAGATTTTTTTTTCCATCTTAGCCGTTGCATGTCTAAGGCCTTATGAGATTGACGAGAGCTACTTGGGCCTGGATCATAGTTTATTTCTGGCAGAGCGTCCTCATCTTTTTTCAGAGCAGACTCTACGTTCTCGATATCAGTGCCAATCTCCTCATTTTCGTGTTCATCATTCAGAAGTTCCTCCAGCTGCTTACGAGTCAACGATTCTCCAAGGTCGTCTTCATCTATCTCGTCACCATCCTCTGATAAGTACCCATTTTCAAGCTACTCTAAATAGCTTGCAATATGGCAGTCAGAAATATGTCTTCGAGCCATTCTGTATCAATAAAAAGCAAAAGGTTCAAACCCGCAACCAAGCTAAATAGAGTTGAAAACAATTGTGGAAATGTTTTTTCAAATATAAAAAAATTAAAATAATTGCTCACCCACCCGCTTGAGATTTACTTTCGATTATGATAAATTTTGACCTTTTACTCATCATTTTATATAAGTTTTTCTAAACAGATCCTAACTTTCCCTTGCATACATTTATACCTGTATATGTAGAATATCTAAGGGTTCAGCACACCCTAAATGTTCAATTTGCTTGTTTTTGTCTGTTTATATGGGTGTTTATGATCTTTTTTATGAACTGCGTATATATTTATTTCTGGTGGATGGATTTATCAAATCATAAACGATTTTGTAAACCCAAATATTTATTATATGAAGTAAATAAAGTTTAACTAATTAACTGCATATTTATTTGCCGTTTCCTGTTTCCCTTTTATGTGTATTGATAACACATAGATGCATATATGTAAGTCTTGTCCATGTAGTAACAATTTGAAAGGAGTATAAATGCATGGAGTATCATTTTTGATACAAACAAAAAACCACTTATTTTTCACGACAACAATCACAAATTAAAAAAAAAATCCTATGTATTTAGATGGAGAAAATACTAACCTTTGTTGATTTAATTTTTTGAGCACAAATTTCCCAAAAATGTATTTTATAACAAAAAAAGAAAACTTTTGATTTCACTCTATTTCACAATTGTTGGCTATAGATCAACGAAATCAAAGAAACTACTGACAACGGCTCCATCATCCATTTTTTTTACTTTAATTTGGTTAAGGAAATATTGTTCTATCGTATAATAAATACGGATTGTTGTTAATCAAAACAAAAACACTTTTAGAGCTAATAAAAAGTATTGTATCATTTTTGATACAAGATGCATTTAAGGGTTAAGTGGGCACCAAAATGTGGAAAAGGTTTCTATGGGCCACCCTATATAGCATATTTGGGTTATAGGATCGCCTTGGTTATTTCCATAAAGGTAACAAATTCTCCAGAAGTGCACAACTTAAAATTAGGGATCCAAGACGGAATATCAAAAATTGGTTTCAGTGTGTATAAAAATTCCTAGGAAATTCAAGTTGTCACCCTCAAAGTAGATTTCGTACCAGTCCACAGTAACCAAAGTAAACCGCTAGCATAACTTTGATTTTCGGTTCAATTTGACGTGGTTTCCTACGTTTCAATTTTGAGGTGCCATTCCGAAGAATAACTCAAAAGTTCACGGCACATTTATGTATTATACGTTTTATAGTGGAGTTAATTAAGGGTTAAGGAAGGGAAAAAATCGAAGCAAGATTGCGGTCATTTTCCAACGAAGTAACGGTAAAATATGATGACAATATCAGCAGATGTGAATGTTTTTATTATTTTGCACAGCATATTTTTTATGCGCGCTTTTCAAATGATAAATTCAGGGTGTTTTTTACACAGAATGCAAGGACTTACATATGTAATACCATGTACAACTCTAGGTCAATCCTGTAGTGTCATTCACAATTTGTTGCACTTACCTTCTCGTATAAATATATCTGATCGATAGCAAACGATGCCTCGGTATACTCCAGGCTTGAAGATGACTATATCCATCATTTAATCAGAATTCAAACCGCTACCAAGTACTCGTACCTAGCCACACAAGCCTATCTATGATCAGGCACCACATTTCATAGATTTCCTGCATTCCAATGAATACCAAGATAACGTTAGCACTTGTGCTGAATCTCCAATTATCAACTCACAACACCACTATTTGATTAAAATTTCATATTCAATTTCCAGTTCGACGCCATGCCTGAGTTCCTTACCCCATTAACGTTGTCGAGTTTTAATGTGATTTGCTCGGTTTCAGAGTATTGTTTTGCAGTCAATTCCCAGATGAATCCAACTGCTACCAATTACTATTCCAACAGTTCTAATTACTCGACAACACTGCGCTTAATGTGATTAGTGCGTGATATGTACTCGCATGTGGTGCGATGCAGAAATGAAATTGCGTTCATTTAAATATCAAATTTCGAGCCAAATGGGACTTTTTAGGGATAATTAATGTTGCATTGATAACGAATGGGATATGGATGTGTAGAAAGGGAAATTGCTCTCCTCTAGGCACATCGATCAGTTTCTCGTTAGGTCGTGTATGGGTATGGGTATGCAGTGGCCTTTAGACGTAAGTATTTTGCACTTTGTAAATAAGATACTCATAAGCAAGGCTATGGCACTCGTCAATGGAAACTGCTTAGCTCGGAAATGTTAATTGGTGTTGACCATGCACTTTTTCAGTTCTACGTTACAGTAGTTAAGCCGCTCTATGAAGCGCTAAATGTGTTAGCGTGGTCAAGTGAACTTGGGTCAATGAACAGGTTCTTTTGTTATTTACATTGGTAAAAAGTCGCAGATAATGTTGCGAAATAAGAAAAATATAGTCATCATACGTGCGAAAGAGAATCCGCCGCTTTCAACTAGATGGCGTTAAGGGTACATACAGAGTAGAAATGTCGGATCATTTCAAATCTCACATGGCAAGCCGGGGCTATTCCCCATGTAATTTTCATCAGCGTCATATTTTTATTGTGTGTGAAAATGCCAACCTAAGAGCCATTTGTGCAAAGTTCTGTTTTCGCCTTCAATTCGAAGAATATGTGGTTGAGGCCAGGTGAATGGTTATACATATATGGACATCTATGATGAGGTTTTTATAAGTGAAGAACCAATGGTTTCAGTGCTAAAAAAGTCCTGATTTCAACGAAGAAACCAACAGTTGGATAAAGATCTATAACAAAAGCAACAAGAACTTACAGATTCATTGGTTGTAACTTAACGCGAAGTTTTCCGCCTCTTTGGGAAAAAGTCCGAGTAGGGCGTCATACGAATTGAAACTGAGAGACGTCGAATGATGTTTTTTCACAAGGGAATTGCTGCTTCAGAGGCAAGAAATGAATGCTTTCTTGCATCGAATTATTATTGGCGATAAAAAGCGGATCCATTACGGCAAAGGAAATGGTGAGGGTGCCACGACCATCCCACTTGACGGCAAAGCAAAACATCCAATCAAAGTATTAAAAGCAAAATATCGACGCGACAACAGCACGATAAGTCTTGGCCACACGAGGGGTGGTGCAACCTTAAGCCTTCCAGTAGACAGTGGAAACAAAATTCTGCAATCAAGTAAGGTGAAGATTGGCTGGGTGGTTTGCCGCATACGCATGCCCAGGACTCTGACCAGATGCTTCAGCTGCCTCGAGTTTGGACACACGTAGTACGTGCGAACAGGACCGCTCCAAACAATGTAGAAAATGCGGAGAAGAAGACCACATTCCTAACATATGTGTTAAACCAGGTATGTGCTTCTGGTGCAAAGCTACCAGACCTGAAAACTCAGCTGGCAGTAGCAAGTGTCCGGTATTCCGTAAAGCACTATCACCAAAACCATAATGAAAGTGATTCAAATAAAACTAAATCACTGCGAAGCCGCACAAGACCTGCTGGCACAGACGATAGACGAAAGAAAAGTAGTTGTAGCAGTTATAAGTGAACCGTACAAATCCTTGAACTGCAGCTGCTGGAAGAACGACAACACAAAGACAGCTGTAATCTGGGCCTGTGGAAGGCACCCAATACAGGAAATAGGTCAACCGACCAATTACTTCGTAACCGCCACGATAAACCGAATTCACTTTTATAGCTGTTACGCTCCCGCGAGTCTATCATTCCAAGAATTTGATCGTTTGCTAGACAATATCACAACGGACGAAAGAGGTAAACACCCAATTGTATTTGCGCGAGACTTCAACGCTTGGTCCACAGAGTGGGATAGCAGACAGATGGACCAACGGGGAAGAGTCCTTCTGGAAACGTTTATGCGTCTAGGTGTAAACCTGGTTAATACAGGTGTTTCAAGCACCTTCCACAAAGCTGGTAGATAGGTCGTCAGTAGTCGATACAACTTTTGTGGGTAACTCGCTCACGAAAAAAAAAACAAAATGGAGAGTGAGCGAGGACTATACGCACAACGACTACCAAGCCATTATATGTAATAGAGATCGGCGACAGAAAACGCAGTCAGCGTCCAAACCAAATAGGACCCAAGTGGAAGGACTCCTCCTTTGATAACGATGTTTTGGAAGTGATCCTAAGAGGTGTGACCGTGGATAACGGCGCATCCGCGTAGGCGATCTCCAAGCAGTTGAAGCAGGCGCTAACTGTAGCATGTGACGCAGCGATGACCAGGAGGAAACCCAGCAAAAGGGTCTCCCCATGCTACTTTTGGGATGAGGATATTCAGAGGCTAAGAGCAATTTACCTTAGAGCGCGAAAGAAATCCCAACGATCCTGAAACAGGCCAGACTTCCAAGAATGGCTTCTCCAATTTAAGCTAGCGAAAGCTATAAGAGAAAGCAAAGCAAAGCAAAAAAAAATGTTTCAAAAAACTTTGCGAGGAGGCCGATATAGACCACTGGGGTAAAGCATACAGAGGGGATGGATACCAAAAGGATGAAAAATAATAGAAGCTAATAGTGCACTGTCAAACAACCAGTTCGGCTTCAGAAAAGGGCGATCAACGGTCGACGACATACAATCCGTGGTAAACCTGGTCGCAGATGCCATCCATGGAAAAAGGCGGAGAGGGGGAGAGAAGAAATATTGTGCAGTAGTTATGCTGGACGTTAAAAATGCTTTTAATTCAGCGAACTGACGCACATACAAATGTCCTTAATTGCCATGGGTACATCTCCCTATATGCTGAAGATAGTCATGGACTACTTCAACAACAGGAGGCTTAGATACTACACCGATGAGGGCGTTAAGTTCTATAGATAACGGCGGGAGTTCCGCAGGGATCAATCCTTGGACCCCTACTGTGGATCATTATGTATGATGGCGTTCTACACGAATCACCGGCTTTGCTGACGACATTGCCATTGTCACAGTGGCCAAACATATAGAGGAAATGGAGGTTGCCACAAACACAGCCATCTCTAAGGTGAACGATTGGCTGGTAAGTGCCGGCCGGAACTAGCGCCCCACAAAACGGAGGCTGTGCACATAACCAGCCGTAAGAAAGAAGAACATGGAAGCTTTTTAATCGGCGATCAGATTAGACGATTAAGTTTAAAAAATCTGCGAAGCACCTAGGGGTTATGCATGATAACAGGCTTTAGGGAACACATAAGATATGCCAGCGAGAATGCCAGCACAAGGAGCGCTCTCACAAATGCTCCCGAATGTAGGTGGTTTTACTCAGAGGTAGTAAGTTCAGTTCTACTGTACGCTGCTCCGATATGGGCTGGTGCACTCGCACGCAGACGACTGAAACGAATGACGAGGTCAGCTTATAGACTTTGCGCGATAGGAACAATTGGTGGATTCAGGACCATCTCAGATGATGCGGCGTTCATCATAGCACAAATGATAACCATGGACGTCCTGGCAGACGAGCTCATAAGGATAGGCCGCAAGCTAATATCTGATCGACGACAGGCCAGGTACATAAAAGAAGAAGAACGGGCAGCATCCATAGTAGCGTGGCAAGCTAGATGGGATGTCTCCACAAAACTTGGACATCAAGATCGGCAGGAGACTGTAATTATCACCTTTCGCAGTTTCTGTCTGGACACGGCGGCTACAGAATCTGTACAAATATGGACATGGTTATTCTCACCGTGTCCACAATGCCCAAATACTGAGGAGGACGCAGAAAATCTAGTTTTCGGCTGTAGTCATTTCGCGCAGGATAGGCGGTAATTTTTCCAAACCCCGAAAACCTGGTCGCCTACATGATGGACTGGAGCGAGCTATGCTCTTATACAAACGAAGCTACTTCAGGCCGAAGCAGAGAGAAGAGCACAAAAGCTCGCCACCCGAAATACAGCATAAATCGCTAACCAGCCCCGGGAAGTAATACCTAACCACAGTCCCGCGGGTAGAGTCATTGAAGAGTGCAGAGGTGTGTTTTAGTACGTAGGCGAGTGGAAAAAGGAGAACAATATCCCGCGAATCGTGCATGCTGGTAGTCCGAGCTACCAGTATCTTGATCGAAGATTCCACATCTCTTGGTGCGAAGCTTGGTGCAATAGTAATCATCATCGACTATTGAGCGGAAGGTCTGTATTTCAAGTCTGTCCATAGCGAAGAACACAACATCAGTTGTGAATGAGAGATGATCAAAAAATGCTGAGGAAGGCCTAACACTCGCAGCATAAGGTCATTCAAATTTATACTCTGTGTGTGCATTTCCAATATAACACCTTAATGACATGGAAACAAAAGAGTTACTGTGAACTGCAACCAACTCAAATTCAGTCGAATCTCTCAAATACTATCTAGGACAACAACCTCCGGAGAGTAGTGAAAGAACATCTTCGACACAAATCATTTGCAACCCGTCCAGGTTGTGTGACAAACACCATAAGAGGGTACACTCTTGAACCTGCACTAACCCAATAAAAAAAAAACATATGCTACTCAAGTCGTTGATTACAACGTCCTACTCCATCCTCAGTATTCTTCAGAGATCATCTCCTCCGTCTACCACCTATTCTGATCTATGACATATGGCCTTCCCATTTTTCGAAGAAGCCAAAAAATTGATATACAGTTTTTTTTTTTAACGCGGAATTCGTAAGCTGCTAGGAAGGTGGGCAAAAGCTGTAGCTAGCGTTCGACAATACTTTCGAGAATAAGTATGTTACCACTTTGCCGTAATAACGTTCTTAATTATGCGCGTTATATTCCATTTGTTTCCTGATATTATTGACCTTTTCAGGTATTTGGTGTTTTAGACCAACTTTTTGGGTCTCCGTACGCTGTTTTTGAGTTTTGTCAAGTTTGACAATAGCCTGTCCATTCAGGTTCGAATTGGATTTTTTGTTTCAGAATTATAGCGCCCACTAGCGGGTACGGCTACGATCGTTTCCGTTTACGAGCCTCCAGATGCCATCACTTTATGTATCTCATAAGCGCAAGGACTATTGGCTTACCTTGTTTCAAAAGTTTTTCCATATTTTTTCAGCCGTTCTTGTTGGTGGTTATTTCCTCGTCTCTGTTACGTCTCGCCTGGTGGAATATGACACTTTACGTCTAAGATTGTGATAAACGACCAATAGTCTTTCACGTATCTCGATGATACCTAAGTATTGTAGTAATGGTTTATTCTTAACTGCTTATGACTGGAAGAACACCTTTTGAGTGGGGATGAAATTTCCACTGCTTCCTGGTCTACTGTCAGTGGCGGTTGATGTAACTGTTTTCCTGTGTTTATTGTTCTTTGCCTGTTATGCTATATTTTCTTTGTTCTGTTGTTTGGCGTTTCATGCGTGGCATAAACAAAGGAAAATGGTTTGCTGTTTTTCATGGTGAAATCACACCCTGCACCTCCTTTGTCGCAGTATTACAATAGGTGGAAAGGTAAGTAGGAATGGTTCTCAATTGCTTCTAATGTTGCTTGAAACTTAATATGGCTTGCCATAGCATCATAAAGGAAATAGTGCACACCGGAGAAATGATTATGAATCATTTTAAAATATTGTTGAAAATCCTCCCTCAAGAAAAAAGAGTAGAGAAGTATAAGGACGAATTGAGCGAAACTGGCAGTTAGATTTCGATCGTAAAAGAATCAGCCTGGCTTAGCATACCACGCATGTCTCCATCGCATTAAAATTATGCATCTTTATGGTTGCTTAATTTGGCTCAATCTAAAATAGAAGCGGTTCCCAAAATGTGTAAACGCTAACCTCGAATTCAAGCTAGACAGTGTGGCTCACAATTTGGCTTACTTCTCTCGGAATTGGAGTAATATTACTTTTCTATACCAACTGTTTTACCACTTGGTCACAGTCGCAGTCAATGGCCAATGTCACCGGAGACAGGAACTAGATTTAGAGATGGGAACTCCACTGAACGGTTCACCGAGTGTTCGTAGATTCTTCAAACGCACACGACTCTCTAAGCCGATAGAAAATATATAGTGTTCTTGTAAGCTTTGGGAGTCCCGAAAAAGTTGGTCAAACTGATACAAGTATACCTAAAGGGAAACGAGACCAAGTAAGAAATGCCTTACTTGAGACGTTCCCGGTAAGTGAAGGATTAAAACCAACAGATGCCTTGTCACCACTTTTTGTTAATTTGGTGCTGGACTAAGTAATGAGATCTTTTAGGAAGATTATAGGCCAATATTCCTTAATAGAATCACATCTGGACTTTCTGAAATATAGTGAGGGAACAATGAAAAGAAAGCCTAAAAATGGCAAGAAAGGATGTAGATTTAAGAGTAAATGAAAAAATATACAGTCATTGACCACCTTGGATCGACCTAAATACTCGACAAACTTTTTAAGAGAGTCGACGAGTTCAAATATCTGCGAGCCGTATTAACTGCCAAAGTCGTCATACAGACCGATTTAATTTAATTTAATTTTAATTTTCGTGGGGGCAAACAGCTAACTATTGAGAACGGTTGAGGGGGCGCAAACCTTAGGAACTAAGAGGGAAGGTTATTGAGAAGACGGACTTTTAGGTATGGAGTGCTGACGTTGAAGTCGAAGTTAATATTCGAATTAACACTTGCCAGCATACGGGAAATGGGTTCATTGGAGCCGTATGAGGTGCGGGGGGTGGATAGCTAGAAGAGACGAGGATTGCGTGTATTACGGGGGTTAGTGTTAAGAGATAGGATAGGATAGGAGTTATAAAGGGTGGCGGAGTCAATGGTACCTGTAAGAAGTATATAAATGAAGATTATGTCGGATACTCTTCTTCTTTCCTCCAAAGTTGATTAGTTTAAGACGGTCTTGAAAGGGCGGTAAGAACAAGGGATTCGTCCAGGGCAGACCTCGAAGAGCAAAGCGTATGAACCGACGTTAAAAGCTTTACTGAAATTAGTTGAAACGACGTCGACCTCATTTCCATTCTCTAATGCTGAGAGTGTGAAGGACACAAATTTGACAAGGTTTGTGGTTGTAGACCTGCATTTAAGGAAGCCATGTTGTTTGGAGGAGATTAGAGATGTGCAGTGGAAACTTAGAGTGCCATACAAGACACTTTCGAAAAGTTTGGGTATGTGTGATAGTTTGGCGATGGACCGGTAGTTATGAACGACATTCTTCGGACCTTTTTTTGTGAACAGGACTTTAAAAGCGGTTCTCCATATTTGGGGAAATTCTCAAAGCGACAGGGATGAGTAGAATATTTTTGAGACAGAAATAATATAGGAACATTTTTTTAGTAATATGGCAGAGAGACCATCGGGCCCAGGAGTAAAAGTTGATTCAATTTATTTTTAATGATATGGGGGTCAATATTATGTGGGAGAAATGATCCAAGCGAGAAATTTGGTAAGTAGTTGAAGTAAGTAGTGTCCGGTACAAAGATTCATCGGCGAAAGATTGTTTAAAAAAGTTGGCAATAGTTTGGGGAACATTCGAGGTTTCGCCATTGAAGGAGAGTGAAGTTGGGTAGCCATCAGATGTCCTTTTGTAGTTCATAAACGGAAAGAAGGACTTAGGATCGTTAATAAGATTGGCTTGCGTTTCGATTAAATGACGTTCATAGAGTGACTTATGCATCTCTGTAATGCCATGTATGCCATTATACATATATGGAGTGTGACATCGTTCAAATGCCCGCCTCGGTTTCTTACGGTGGCACGGATTTGAGTGGTCTAATTTGCGATGGCCTGTATTATGTTATGTAAAGGCATCGGTCGATTGTGGTTTATTCGCATAAACCTACGACTTCAGGAAACCCTACAAGAGAAAGTGTAGCAGGGTCAATTCGCATGATTTTGGTTGCCAATTCACGTCATCTCTGCGAGAGATAACCTTATCCTCAAATCGTCGTATAATGTCGATCGTGACGTCCGCTGTGGCACGTAACGCCGATCTGCTGGAACCACAGGTCATCTATATGGTTCAATTTGGGCCATGAACAATTGGTTATCATCGTTCTGTAGCGCTCACCATTGACCGTGACCGCGTCATTAACGTCGTTTTAGAAAAAGCACGGACCAATGTAACTTTTTAAGGATGCATGCTTCCTGGTGAACCTCGTGTGGGTTAGTATCGCATATACGTCAATTTTGCTTGTTAACACAGCCATTCATCGCCTCGAGCCTCGTCGCTAAAACTGATTTATCAGCCAAAAATTGGGGTTCTCTTCCAAAAGCCCAGTTAGCTAACAAACGGCATTGAGCTCCTGGATCAGTTGGATCTTGTATAGATATAGGCCAAAGTTTCGATGCAAAATTCGCCAAGTTGAAGTCGGCGAAAACCGAGTTCTTGTGCGCGGCGAGGAATCGATTGCCTGGGCTTCTGCTGTACACTTTCAGTGATCGCGGCGATGTTCTTGGCCGGTCCTGCTTTCCTTTGACGATTTTTAGCTGATTGATTTTTCCGTATAGGAATTGTTTTTGACTATGGACAGACTTGAACTACAGACCTTCGGCTCAACAGTCGTTAATTATTACCATTGCAACACGACCACCCCCAGCAATAAAGTTTCATCATGTTCAATAGTGTAATGTGCCATGGTGATTTGGCATCAGTAACTTAATAACAAACAATAGATTTGATAGATGTCGCCAAAACCTACCCGCATCAATTGCAAAACCCTCTTCAACAGAGGTCAAAAGACATAGTTTTAAAAACTTGCTGTCTACTTTACAGTGCTTGCATAGGGTAAGTGAAGGTAGTTTTAATTAGCTTAGATAGTTAAGCTAGTCATAAGCATGTTTATATAGAATAAGTTAGATATAAGGAAATGGAAAAAAACGCTGAGTCAATCCTCCTGAAGCTGGCGCAGTTGGCAGAACTTGTAAAAACTTCATTGCTAAAGACTTTTTCAAATGCGGAACATTCGGTATACCATAGATGTAAACGGAGTTTTTTTTTGGAAATAACTTCGTTAATTTTAGCATTATTAAGCTTTATAGATTAAAATACTTTGCAGCTGACTATGTATTGCTTGTTCTTCGCAGAAAGGTATAAAAATAAAAACCAGAAACAGGTGCTCATACGCTACCTATTTCCTATTTTACACCATGAAAGACTTAAAACTGAGTTTCTAAGACACCTTGAAACTTTCAATATCAGAGCTTAATCGACTCTTACTTGCCCAATTGCGTGTCGGATTAATGATATACAAAAGTGCACACACACACTCTCAAAAATAGATTAGGTCTTAGAGCGTGGAGTTACCTATTCCAATTTTTTTTTTTGCAAAATGGTTAACCGAACTATGCCAACAACTTCCGCATAGGAAGTTAGCAAGAAAACTAATTCCAAGGTTTTCTACAACTTAATAAGGTCTGCAGCATTAGTTAAAGTTACATAAGCAAAACTGTAATAAGACTATCCAAAAGTACTTAGGAAGCTGTGATGAGCCCTACATGAACCAAATGCACTCCGAAATCCTTGATTTTCCCTCTTTATTCCTACTGTTCAGTTTCATGTCATTACTGATGACAGTTTTCTTGGTAATGTTCTTAACGTCCAATGCAATCTCTTCCTCCAATGCCCTCTGATTCGAGAGAGAAACGGATTCACGATGAAAGCGGGGGTATAACTTGACGAAAGG
The DNA here is from genome assembly GCA_958301585.1 of Merodon equestris. Classification (NCBI taxonomy): domain Eukaryota; kingdom Metazoa; phylum Arthropoda; class Insecta; order Diptera; family Syrphidae; genus Merodon; species Merodon equestris. Next base: position 50,655,454 of record OY284413.1, read on the forward strand.
TTAACCCATTATATTAAAGATGTCTAAGAATTGTTTTAAATCGTGCATCGTCGACGATTAATGAAACCGAAGCCAAAGTTTATGCATACTCGTGCATGTGTGCATCACAACTGACTATTAATGGCACTTACATTTTAATTTAGGGAGATCTAAGCAAAACTTATCGACTTTTCAGTCATCTGCTTCCGACCGTTTCGTTCTTTAATACAAGCCATTATGCAAAGAATAATAAAACGCAGCTTCAGGAAAACAAACAACTTTACAAAAGTTTCAGCATCTTCCGAGCAAGTTGTTCCTAAGCTAGTTAAGGAACAGAGACTGATTATTGTGTTGGAACTACTTCTATTTTTGTTTTTAAGGAATTATGTATACGCTGATAACTGCAACGAATGCAATCGGCGAATTGAATGGAACTTTGGCGATTTTATTTGATAAAGCCACAAGCGAAAACTTTAAAATGACTGTCGTTAAAACTTGATTCCGCGGTTTCCTTGAGAAAAAGGACGCGTGGTTAGCAAAGAGCACAAATGTGAAATAACATCTCGAAAGGGCGCTTAAGTTGGACTGTCACCACGACCAGGGTTTAGAGTGACTCGCCAACAGCTGTGACTTCACCCAGTGTATTGGGATAAACATACTGAAAACCCTCCTGACCTTCAACAAAGTTTGTGGTAGAACTTAAAACTATCGATAATGCTCCAGGTGTGGATGGAGTAGGAGTGAATTGCTATAGTCATTTTATACTCGTATGTAGGTCGCTACATCTTTATACGGAAATGGCAGGTGCTGCGCCCGAGTAAACGGTAATAAATCAACATGTATCCCCAGGAGCTTTGGCCTCCGTCAAGAATACGTTTGCGTTGTTCACCCTCTTCATAAAGAGTAGGCTATCATTGGTCTCTTTTCGAGTAATATGTTATTTGGCGAGTGGCAGCGCTGATTCATTCGTAATATTAAACAGATATTTAGTGTCAAACCTTAGGGGATGAACCAGGATGCGAAATCTCCTTGGAAAATTGAGCTACCTTTTCTGGACTCCTAATTAGCTAAATCTCCGTTCAACTTAATACCTTTAATTTTTTTTTTTTGCATCCGCTCTAATATGTTACATCAAATTCGACTACGCTTTATAAAGAGACTTTTTTTAAGCCAGTACTAACGTCGATTTTATTTGTTTTCGATCGAGAGAATACATTTTGCGAATAATTGTTAAAAATCTGAAGAATGTCGTAAGAGAGACAACATTTTCGGCAAATTCTTTAACTGTTTGTGACCATATGTCCTTTATAACATGAACAATCTTAGATTCTTACGCGTCGATTTTTGTTGGTTTATCAGTAAAGACTAGTAACTTTAGGTATCCCCAAAAAAAATAACCAAGAGGCATTAAATCGCAAGAATTTGGAGGTCTATGACGGAAAATTATGCGCTCATAGAAAGTTTCTTTCATTGTTCAATAAGTTGATTGCTATGTTTGTTGAATGACACGTAGTGCCATCCTGCTGGCACCACATCTCTTCAACATTCATGCCATTTAAGGGGAAGGCGAAAAGCCATTAATCATAGCTCTATAGCGAATATCGTTGACCATAATACGCTGATAAGCGTCAATTGAAACGAAAAAAAGGTTTGATGGCTCCATCAGCCAACAGACCGCACCAAACTGTGCATTTTTCGAAATGACCATTCCGAATGCGACAATGTTGCTTACTGATATACTTATTGAGCCAAAGATGAGCCTCAACGCTGAATGCACTTTTTCGTTAAAACGGCGGATACGATCCCAGTTGATTTTGTGCCTCTTCACCAAATTTTCGACGCGAACGATGTTAATTAGTAAACCCGGTATTTTTGGCACTCAGAAAAACCAAACTTAGCCTAAGAGACGCCAGTGCATTCTCAACTTATGACTATTTGGTCGGGTTTTCGTGGAATGCTTTTTCGAAAGCTAAGACGGCAACAGTTTCAAGGTTGACCCAGAGCGATCAGGAACCTAGAAACCCATTTTTTTGTTTGATAGATTCAAGAATTATAGATATGTACTTGGATAAGCTGACACCACAGCAAGATGGCACTATGTGCCACACAAATCATGCATCAATTGATATTTTGTTCGTTAAGTATAACAATCAGCCATTTTCATGGTACTGTTGCTTGCCCTGAATGAATTACGCTAATCAGATCCTAAAACGATTTGGGCACTTAAGCACAATAAATAGTTGAGCTATATCTGAAAAACTGCCTCAAAGTCATCGAAAATGTATACCAAAAGTGGGTAAGTGGGTAAACAGAATGCCAAGGCACCCATTTGAATAAAATTATTCCACAATTAATATGGGGGTTCCATTTGTAATGTTCAAATCTTCAGAGGAGCATTGCCTCGGTTCGTTACCTTGTTGCAACCAGGGTCCAAGCGTAGTCAAGTAAGATCATCAAGAAGTCTATAACAGAAGTGACATTTGAAAATTGTAATAAAGGCAGAAAAGAAGAAAGGTTGCAAGAGGAAATTGTTAATCGACTCGTAGTCAACGCTGGGACTATGGAAAAACTATTTCAACAGACGGTTATGTTTTAATTCGTTGTTACGAGTTTTGTTTTTTTCTATTCTTATTTATTGGACAAAATGTTTAAGTCTCACTTTAAAATATTTTAATATGTAATTTGTGTTATTGGCACTGTGCGGGCAATAACCATGCAGGGCGTGGCCGCCAACGGATAGATCGTTCGGTCGAGAATATCGCGGCTGTGGCTGCCGATGTCGCTGAGAACGAAGAAACATCAACCAAACCAAAATTGGGCATCACCAAATGGACCCTACAGCGAATTTTAATGAAAGACTTACACATGCTCCCGTACGAAGTACTAACAGTGCATCAGATAATGCTTGCTGACCGTCAATCGCGTGTGAGTTACTGTCAAGTTAATCTGTTAATCTCAACAACGTAGAGAACAATGTTGTGTCGAAAATCATCATGAGCGACGAGGCGCATTTCCACTTAAGCGGTTACGTCAAAAAACAAAATCTTCGTTTCTAGGGCACTGAAAATTTGCGTGTGATACACGAAGAGCCAATATATCCACTCAAAGCCACTGTGTGGTGCGGCGTTCACGCGGGAAGAGGTCGTATTTTTTTGAGGACGCCATCGGCAACACGGTCACTCTTACTGGCGAACACTACAGGGCCATGATAAACGACTTCTTACTGCTGAAATTGGACGAGCCGGGCTTGGTGAACATGTACTTTCAAGAAGCACCGGTTGCGCAGCACATACTGCAAGAGCCATAATGGATATTGTGAAGGAAGCGTTTCCTGGTCGCGTAATCTCCAGTTTTGGCGATTTCGCTTGGTCAGCGAGATCGCCCAATTTAACCATCTCAGACTTATTTCTTCGGGTCTACTTAAAGTCGCGGGTTTATTCCAACAAGCCTCAGGAAATCGCGAACAGTAATCACTGGAAATCTTGCAGAAAATCATGGAAAATGCGATAAAATGGGTTCAAATGTATATCAACACTGGCGGCAGACACTTGGCGGATATCATCTTCTGCATTATACAGAAAAAAATATTCTAAATAAAAATTTCCATTACTCAAAATCATTTTTTTTTTATTTAGTAAAAAAGTAATTCATAAACAAAAGTGGATGATTATTGCACCACCTTGTACTTTCTTATAACTACATTTGAAATTTGGTTTTCTGGGAGAAACTTTATTAAAAAACCTTGATTCGTTAGGTCCCGTCTAACCATAATAGCGCATCCAACCTCCAAATGATCCCCTACCTAACCCTAATTAAAGTTACGAAATAGGAAGTGAGGATAAACTTACCGAGGTAACGTACCATTTCGACCCGAAACCACCAAAATTCGTAGCAACATCGGCGAGATCCGAGTCCGCTATTCCGATCCTGTACAGGACCTTGTTAGGGTAATACTTAATGAACTGAGACTGGCGTTCTGTGCATTCTAAGACAAACTCTAAGGCACTGTCCCTTGGGGAAACCAATCTTTTCTATATAAGATGACGCTACATTCAACTACACTGGACAACCATACGCGATGATGGGCCTTATTAGGGTCATATACTTAGCATATGATTTTTAAGTTAATGCTGTGATTCCTTATAATAGGCTTACTTAGATCCAGCAAGACAAGTTGCCGCTCATAATGAAAACTGAATACGACGAAACCGTTATTCTCCGACCGCCAATTCTCTGTTTCTGCACGAAGCTGTGAATGGTTTAAAAAGGACGCAGATCTATACACCATATAGACAGATTCGGAAAAAGGGCCGATCGAGTTGACATTCTCAATTCTCAATTGTCGCCAGTGTTGACTCTTTCTGGGCTTATGCCCACGTTTCGCAGTGTCGCTCTATTGTCTGCCGTCCGGGGGACTCATACATAAGGGACCATTAAGATCTTTACTTTTGAGAGACACTAAGGCAAGTAAAGGATACTCTCTTCTCGACCAGCGTACCTTTTAATTGTCGAAGGTTATTACTGGTGGTAATGTTCCAGTTACGAAAGTTCGTTGGGTATTCGTATTATTGTCGCGAGTTCGTCACTATTGTACTCGTTGGTTCGCAGACAGCTCCGACTGTAGTTATTTGTACTAGTCAGTTTAAGTTGTGCGTATGTTGATGCTGAATCTAAGAAAGAGCCGGTTCTTGGAAAGGATGTGGTATTCGTCGTGTAGCGATGAAAACAACTCGGCGTAGCTGGTATGTTCCGTCACGCGTGGCAACTACTGAGGCCATTGAATTTACTGTGGCATCCTTCGATGGCTTTAAGTCGCCGGGCACTGATGCGATATACCCCGTTATGCTGCAAAAAGGTATAAGACAGCTGCTTCCTACACTGTAAAGAATTTTCACTGCTAGCTTGGCACTTGCCTACATACCTATCCCTTGGCGCGCGGTGAAAGTGGTCTTTATTCCCAAAATAGGGAAAGAGGATTACTCACTAGCCAAGAGTTTCAGACCAATAAGTCTAACATCATTCCTGCTGAAAAGCATGGAAAGACTAGTAGAGTTGTACGTGCGCAAAGTTGCCCTTCGAATGCATGCTCTGTCGGACATGCAACATGCTTATCAGCGCGGAAAATCCTGCGAGACTGCGCTTCAAAAAATAGTTGAGAGAATTGAATGCGCTCTCGAAAGGAAAGAGTACGTACTAGGCATTTTTGTCGACATTGAGGGAGCTTTTGATAACGCTACTTTTGACAGCATGTGTAATGCTGCTAGACGGCATGGCGTAGATGAAGCACTGGTTTTGTGGATCAAATCAATGCTCGTGCACAGGACACTGATCGCTGATACAGGCCTCGAACATTGTGTCAAGTCTGGAGTAAACAGGGGCTGCCCGCAAGGTGGCGTCTTGTCTCCGCTGTTATGGTGCATGGTGGTCGACTCTCTGCTAGATGCTCTCAATGCCTCTGGAATCTATGCCCAGGCCTATGCGGATGATGTTGCTGTTCTCTCTGTCGGCTCATGTTTAGCGAATGTCTGTCTCAAAGCGCAGGCGGCGCTAAACGTGATCGAAGACTGGTGCACGAGAAATGGGCTGTCGGTTAATCCTCTTAAGACCGATGTCGTTCTCTTCACGAGAAGGAGGAAAACAACTGACATTGCTCAGCTGGTGCTAAAAGGCATTCCCATCCCTATATCCAAGGAAGCTAAGTATCTGGGAGTCATTCTAGATAACAAACTTCTCTGGTCAAAACATGTTGAGTCCAAAACAACCAAAGCGCTGTCAGCTTTCTGGCAATGCAAAGGTGCCTTTGGCAAAACATGGGGCTTATCGCCGAAAAAGGTCCTTTAGATCTACACGGCAATGGTAAGACCGATAATCTCATATGCATCGGTTGTTTGGTGGAGCAGGCTGACACGAAAACACGCTGTGGCTTCACTCACCAAACTCCAAAGAGCGGTCTGCCTTAGTTGCACGGGGGCTTTCCCCAGCACACCGGGAGCTGCTTTAGATGCTATGATGAACCTTCCACCCCTTGACATATATATCAGAGGGTGTGCACTCAAAACTATTTCTCGCCTAAAGAGGAATGGTCTTCGGTACAACTCGCAGTGGAGTGAAAGTGTACTTGAGAGAGAAATATCCTACGACCACTGTCTCATGGATATGCCCTCTGACGCAATGACACCTGCCATGCTACTGCGCTGTAACTACACAGTCACATTTCCTTGGCGTCAGGACTGGCTTTGGCCAGACACTGAGCCTGGAATGGAATGTCTTCGCATCTTCACAGGTGGCTCCAGGACGAGTTAGGGATCCGGCGCTGGAGTTTTCTTCGAGCACGAAAACATTCGACTGCACTTCTCGTTAGGAAAATATGCGTCTGTCTTCCAGGCGGAGATTTACGCAATCCTAATGGCCATGCACTATGTTGTGAAACACAGATGGAGGGGAAAGAGCATATGTGTCTGCAGTGACAGCCAAGCTGCACTCAAAGCTGTATCCAATCCTCTGTCCAACTCCAAACTAGTGCATGAACTCAAGACCTTTTTGAACAAAGTCGGAAGACTAAATTCACTTAGGCTTGTATGTGTTCCAGGTCACTCTGGAATCCCAGGAAACGAGATCTCCGATGAACTCGCTAGAAAAGGCTCAGAGGAGAGTTTCTCAGGGCCTGAACCCGCCTTAGGTCTACCAGCTTCAACGGTTAAATCTGACATCAATGACTGGGTCTTTAACGTTCACAGTCGCAGATGGAGGGAATATCCAGGATGCAGGATGACTAAGCGCGTACGCCCTGACGTCTGTAAAAAGTCCGCAACATTCTTCTTATCCTTAAGGAGAAATGACTGCAGAAGGCTAACGGGCGTCATTGCGGGCCACTGCACTTTTGCCAGGCATCTCTACGTGCTTGGCATCAGTGAGACGCCTACCTGTGCTGCTTGTTGCGAGGAGGACGACACAGCGGAACACTTTCTCTGCGACTGTCCCGCCTTCGCTCGTGCACGGTGGCGCACCCTTGGGGCCGACGTGGTGGGTGCCGAATCTCTTAGCTCTACATCACTGAAGCCCCTCCTCACTTTTCTCCGGACAACGGGGAAAATACAATAAAGACAAGGCGTCTGTCTGGTAGTACAATGGACCAGTACTTGTGTCTGAGTGCTCCAGCAGACAGCAGACAAGACATTAAGCTCCACGGCCCATAAATAATAATTTTGCTCCAAATACACTTAAAGGTTTCGAAGAAGTGTCTCCAACTCTGTTGTACACGGAATAGGTTAAAGTGCCTTAGGTGAATACAGAGCTTCTCCAATTTAGGGTAAGATGACCGACTACTCGTCTATTGGACGAAGACAGCAAGTAGGCTATTTTGGCCCAAAGCTTTATAAAGCTTCTTCAACGTCGATGAGAAGTTTCGTATTCCTATGAAGGAATGAGATCAGGTGCTGTTTCTGCGAGGCATAGTACAAAAATGCCCTGTGGAACGAATTTAGATATTATTTTCCCAATAACCAAGGAAACACCAAACACCAACGCCATCGAATGTTCATTTCGTAGCTTCTCTCATCATCGGGGTGCTGGGAAAACCACCGGTAGTACATTTGCCTTGAAAGAGCTTCTTGGCTCTCGCCGTTGTCGCGCCCAACATAGGTTAAAGGTTAAAGAAGGGGAGTGTGATGGTTGGACATCACTTCCACTCGGAGGCCAAGAGGCCCATTGTGCCCAACATAAGTGAATAAGAGAAATTTGGTTTTGGCACTTCATGAGCTGTAACGCCATCTAAGAACAAGAATCAAGTCCAGTCGTCTTCTCCAAATACCCTAACGAGATGTTTCAGGCATTAAGGCGTTCAAAACGGTTCCGGGATATCAGTAGTACCTCTGATAGCCCGGTCGCGATAGCTGCTTTAAACTCGATTACAGTTGCATCTTGTATACTAAACTGTCTTGATGATAGACTCTGCTGGATCAAGAGCCATTAAGATAGGCTAAATAAAAGGGAAGCAGATGAACTCGCCAAATATGGATCGGCGATTCCTGGTATACCACTAAACTTCTACCTAAGACAATTTTATCTCGATAAATCATCGAGATCTTTTAAAATTGGTTTGATTAAAGCCGCTACCATATCACCACATCACAGCTTGTCAAATATCGAAGTCAGTCAAATGATCCGATCCTTTTCCTCCTCTTAGTTTCCCACTATTGGTGGTCTTATAATACAATGGCACAACAGTTTTTAATTCTTTTTTCTACTATTTTTTAGCTTGCTGGTACAGTTGATACAAGAATTGAAGCCAGCCGAGCACGTACATCGCATTCGCCCTGCTGGAAGTAGGTGGATCAACTCACGATTTTCTGCCTAAAATTATTCTAAATGATGCGGCTCAAATCAACCAGGTTCTGAAAATCCAAGAAAAATAGTGGAACAACTCCTTCATTCACATCAAATTGCAACAGTTTTTAGGTTGATGGTATCATTAGTGATGATGTCAATGACACCCGCGTGACCGTTTCAGTGAATGGGATGCGTTACCGAATGCTCTTGATGGTAGAAACGCGCCAAACGTGCATCATAAGCAGATTATGGTTGAAATAATTATCAATCTGAACGTTTTATGGACAAAACTATAAATTCTAGGAGACTGACTCTGTTACAGAAGTCGCTCTGCTGAAAATGTGTGCTGAAGGTATTGAAGAGGAGAAGATGTAACCGTCTATGCATCGCTATAGTCAAGTTGTTTTTTGGCCTCAAAACGACGATATGAATGTATCAACAAGACGGTGCTGCATCTCACCCAACATCACCTATTTTGACTTCATTAGGAAAATAATGTCTTGTAAGACTTATTTCACGTTTTGGTGATGTGAACTGACCACCAAGATCGTTTGATTTGCTCCGTCGGATTTTTTATTTGTAGGGTTATCCAAAAGTTGGTCTTAGTGCACGCTATTTGCTAATTATTTATTCTTTGAAAGGATTGATCGTCAATTTACTGGCGAGTTTTTACCCTATATGTGTCGTAAAGTCTCCGAAAAAAACTTCCGTGGAAAATATGATACTGGTATTATACTTCATTAATAATGGAAAGATCCAGGCAATGTATTGAAATAAAAACAAAATCGATGTCTGAATCAAAAAATGTCTTTGACTCAAATTTACTTTCGGAACCCAAAATTGGATAGCTTCAAGTACAGGCTTTTATCTTAGATATGTAAGCCTTTACTTGCATATTAAACAATTTTTGGTGTATTACCTTGCAAAGCTGGGGTAGGGAAGACTTATGCAAAGGCTTTCCTGTCTGTCCGTCTGGACAGATCCTGGTAAAATTTGCAAAATTCAAGATAGAAAACCTGGAATTGTAGTTTAGCTCCCGGCGAACTGATCCCATCTTGTTTGATTTCCATTTTATTTTGATGTATGTTTGCTGTGCCGAGATGCGGTACGTATGCTATTCGAAAGCTTGATTTCACCATTTCCAAAAAAAAAAACACCCCGAGATGAAAGGTTAAACAGTGGACATGTATTATTCTTGGTGTACAGTAATGAGACCGTAATTTTGGGTAAAATGTGAATGTGAAAGATTTTTCAAAAGCTAATTCTTTGACACTTTGACACTTTATTGTTTTGACGTTTTATGGGGGCGCTGTCAGTTTTCGTGTTTGCATTTTATTTACAAACTACACCATTCATTAACGCGTCGAATTTGTTAAAACTGATTTCCAAAAAAATTCGTGAGCAATTCAGCAAATTATCACGGAAATTCGGTACAGCAGTTTGGTTGCTGATCGAGCAGTCGCTGTATGACTCGTTCAATCGAGAATATTGCTAAAAGTCTGGTCAAAAACCCAAACCTCTCGATTTCTCGTCATGCGCAAGAAGTTGGCTTTTCTGTGACCTCAACTTGGTAAATTCTCCGAAAAAACTTCGACAAGCATCCGTATAAGATGGCTAAAGAAGAAAAACTCCAAGATCACCAAGCTTGACCTACGTTCGCTAATTGGGTCCTGAAATACTTAAAATGGTATCCAAATTTTGATCGTCAACATTTCAGCGATCAATGACATTCTTGATTGAAGGGCTTAGTATATATTTTTTTTCCTCAATAAACAAGTTATAATTTGATTTATTTACAGCTAGGAATTTTATTTGTTGCCATGAGCGACTTGGTTGTAGCGCTTCTGCTTCGAGTAATCGCTTCCACATGTTGGATGGTCTACCACGTCTGCGGTTGCCTTGTGGGTTCCAATCTTGGGCTCTTCTTGTGATGTCGTCATGGAGCTTGCGGAGTGTATGGCCAATCTACTTCCATTTACGGCGGCGTATTTCCAGGCGGATGGGTGCCTGCCCCGTCGAACTCCAGAGGTAGGCATTTGTCATGGTATTGGGCTAGAAAACGCGCCTGAGCTTCCGAAGGCTACAATTTATGTTTCGCGCAGTGTCGCGCTCCTCGTTTCGCGTCCGTATAGAAGAACTGATTTCACGTTTGATTCGAAAATTGTATGCTTCGTGCTTTGGGATATGCGAGATGATCTCCACACTCTGTCTAGCATATCAAAGGCGAGGCCACCCCTTGATATCCGGTCTCGTATTCCAGTTGATGAGCCCCCATTTTTAGAGATGGTGCTGCCGAGGTAACAGAATTCCTACACTACTTCGATGGTAGGGCCGCAAATCTGAAAGTTGTGCGATTTGCTGATGTTGATATGCCTCATCTTTGTTTTTGCGACGTTGGATTTTAGGCCCGTTTGTGCAATGTTTGTGAGCCAGTAAATATATGTCATCTGTATATTCCTGATCTTCAAGGCTGCCCCAGGATACGCTTCTGTTTTCGGCAGATGCTTGCCGCATTATTAGGTCTAAAACCAAGTTAAATAAGGACGGCGATAATATGCATACAGTTCTTTTGTAGGACTTATACTTTTTTTTCAGGTACTCCTCGAAAGGTTTCGTGAACAAGCGATATTTCTGCATTGGGGGGTCTAAAGCAGTATGAAAACTCTCGATGGTATACGGAACAATTTACTGCTTGGCGTGGATTTCGGGCAGGCGGCTTCAATGGATCATACAGCTTTCGAAACGAGAGTGGCCAGACGGTTATTGTTGATGGTAAACGGTATAGGGTCTTGATAACTGACTTTTTGCAGTCTCAATTGGAAGATATAAAACTTGACAAAATTGAGATTGGATGATTAGTTCCCCAAACGCGATATTTACAGAAGAGGCGATAATAGATGGCGGCCAAGATCGCGTGCTTTGGTACCTTTAAGCTTTTTCCTTTGGGGTTGCGTTTAGTCGTTTTAATATATTAATACAGCAACGAGCCAATAACAATTGAACAACTGACTGGAGAACAACATCATAGAACCCTTGATGAGACTCAGGGCGACTTATGCAATCACGGATCAAGTCTTGTAAATGAAGCCACAGAGGTCATTTCCGCAATAAAGGTTAAAAAGTTAAGACTTTATAAAAATATAGCCAAAACCGCATGTAGCTAGCGCTTCTTAGTGACATAGTCAGATTATAAATCTGTGTGGAATAGTTGGTAGTGACTCTAATTGAGTCGTATGGCCATGAACCTCATTAAGAACTGAACCCTCACTCTTCATAAATCAAAAATCAAGCATCAAATCATCGATAGTCAAATCTGGAAACATCGAATAGAACCACTCCATCAGATAAACACCGAGCTCAGTTATACATTTCCCACCGTGATCACTCATCATCACCATGCACGAGAATGTACGTCCCAAGGTCCATATCGAACCCAATTTGGTGAATAAACAATATCTACTTACTTATTCGTTCGAATCCGTTGTCGGCAATCATTCAATCCCCATACCTATGTACTCGTATTCGTATGTTCTCCAACTTGTTGTAGTCATGGTATCCGTTCATAAACCGAATCAGCACCACTGCTGAGCCAACGCATGGCAATTGATTGGCTTATTGGTGATTTCTGCCTCAAAACTTCATTTCCATACATTTATGCATAGCTCGACGGTATTCGAGAACCTCACTGCTTGCGTTGACGCGGCGTATGGTATAGTGTTCAATACTGAGAACTCAATCTGAGTATATTGGTTCTATTCGGTGCGGTAAAGAGAATGCGACTTTCGTCAGTCTGTTACCACATTACTTTTGTGTGACGGGTTTTTGTATATGCAGCACCGGAAATGACGTACACATGCTTCCTCAAGCCGGTTGTCGTGGAAACGTCGTCGCTTGTCGACAAATCGAAATTGATTTCATGATTGTGTTTTTACACAAGACGTCTTGAAAGGCATATGTCGCATTAGTACCTACTGAAGGAGTGAATGGCAATTGTCAGTTCAAGTAACTCCCGGTGTCTTCCAGGTTAGCATTGAAAAATGCTAACGAACGTTGAAGACTCGCATTCGCAATTAAATAAATCTCGCTGGCTAATAGGTGTGCTTGGGCACGTAGCTCTAAATTGTGTGTTTCGAGTCTAGACGGCAGCCTAGGAGTCGTAAAGAAGTCATAGCCTGATACTGCGGGCCTAACACCCACTTGGATGTAGAAGGAGTAATGAGATTCTGTTTAAGGCATAACTCCAGGACGACACGACTGACAATGCCACCGGAATATCAACGGGAATACCTACACAACAGGGTTGAAAAGGACGAGAGAAAGGCGTGAGGTCGTCAGGGCGACCGACAACAGACATTTGAATTTAAATTGAATTCATGCATTGCACGGGTGCACAGGTCTACCTCTCCTGCCCTGTTTACGACAACCACTTTTCGAGAAGCGCCTGGTTAATAAATTCCATGTTTTGTAAATTTATGAATCCAATTTAAACGCCTCCCAGTTTTGTGTTGCTCCCTTTAAGTATTATTTGTTCTTTCATCATCCTCGCCTCATCTCTGTCATATCCTGGCAGGAGGAGTGAGCAAACAACAAAAAAAAAATTAATTCAACATTGATAAGCCGTTTGCGGGGATGGAACTTGTGCGGTAGTAAGTAGGAAATCCTTTTAGCTGCTACATTAATTCAGTTCTGCTCTTCCTTATTCGTCCTTGTGTTTCTGTCGCCTTTTTCTTGCTTTTTCGTCCTTTTTTTTGTGAATCATTTCTGAAGGAGGTAATGAAGAGATTTAATGGTGAAACGAATTTAATAAATCATTTGCGATGCTCGTCTGCCGTTCCATTTGTGACGTTGAAAAGGGCTCTGCGAGGCAGCTACCCTATCCCGGTTTAGGGTTGTGATTTATAATGTTTTTGTTTTTGTTCGGGGTTTAAGGGCATTCCAGATTGTCACTTAATGAATGAAACATACGCGAGTCACACCTACGTGGGCGTGGGAGTGCTTTGCTGTGGTAATTGTCTTGATCTTCTCTTGTGCGAAGGCGTATTTTGTGGTGGAGCCTTGTTGTTTATTTATGTCTACATTAAAAGGGAAAGCACTTTGTGTTTTTTTTTTCGATATTGTATACAAGATGTAGAGAGACCGTTTTGGGTGGCGCTTGTGTTTACTTATGGACTGACCATGGCTGAAAGCGTGATGGAATAATTATGGTCAACAGAAATGCTGACGTCGGCACTTGACGAGTTTGTAGCTGTTGTGACTATAATTATGGAGAGCCTTTTGTTTATTCATTTCGGCGACGCTTGTGAATTAAGTTGTCTGATTAATGTCTCTACATGGTATTGTACAATATTTAGTTATTCTATGGGCACGTTGTTACGCAAGTTGATGTATTTGTTAAGTGCTTTGCAGTCGTTCGTTGAATACTCAAGGCAACAGATAGCTTATTAGATAACTATGCTTTGTTCACATTCAGTTCGTTTCCCTGCTTTCGAATTTGATGATCTACAGATTACATGGGGTTTAAATTTTTTTCTTAAAACCTTTCCTGTGGACAATAGAACTTCCGAATTAGCAAAAATATTTTACAGCCCGACTACAATTTGGAGTATTGTTAGTCATCATCATCAAATCTCTGCAATCTTCAGGATGTCGGCATAGTTGTATCAGTGCTATGGTTGAAGTCCCTTTCCATTTAAGGGGCAGCATATATGTATGTAGGTAGTCGCCTTGACCTTGTCGTTCAACGGCGAAGTCGGAAAGTCGGGAATCTTTTATCCCAAATAGTAACCTGGATCAATGGGCGCTCAATCAGGCCCAAAATTATGCAGAAACTATCCTGTATCCCAACGGACACAAACTTATTCGTACGCTTTTGACAGTGTCTCTGTACAATATGCAGGAAAATAAGGGTCCGATGTATGTACCTAGCATCCAACAAAAGGTGTAAACCAGTAGAAAAACGCAATATTTTTAAGAAAAGTAGTGACATTTCGATTTTAATTGGAAGTACGAACTCAAAGGAACACAAATGGGCAGTTTTCGCAGTTCTTTTACTTTCGAGTTTTAGAGTTTTATTTCAAAAAAGTGATTACATGTCCATTTTTATAAGTATTGTCTATTGCTAGCTACAACTTTTGTCCATATTGGCGATAAAGGAATCGATCCGATTTTTGGCTTCTTAAAAAAATCGGGGAGAGCTCCTCTACAAGGCCAAGCTTCCTTGCATAGCCGTGGCGCCCCACGTTTTCTTATGCTTAGGGTTATGCTATGGTACAGTATTTGCTTTTCATCGTCAATCACAAAACGATGCAGAAAAAAACGTCTTTTGTGCTTCTGGACAACCTTTTCGCTCGTGACATCTCGCCATTTGTTATCTCTCAGCTTCTCAGCTGCACTATCCAAATGGTATGCAAATTTTTTACTTTTGGACCATTCCCAAGGCATTCAAATAACGAAAAATGGCTTGTAGAGTTATGGCAAACGGAATCTATCCTTACTACACCCTTCTTCAAAATTCTTCATCTCTTACACGAAAGCTAACTTTGCATCCCTCCCGATACTCCCTCCCTCCCAAAATTTTTTTTTTTTACTTATTTTCAGACAAATCAGATTCCTTCAGGTATCAAGGTATTCAAGGTATCAAGCTCAATGGTCTCCATTCAATAGAAGGCCCTTCAATAAAGTTCGATAGCCTCAAAAGCCTATTTATTAAATAACACGAGTGTTTCAATATTTCTCCCTCCCTCTTACGTTCTATTAAAGAATGTAAAAGATTTCGCTTAAAAAGTCACATGCCTCGCCTTTTGAAGTTTACACTCTGACTGGAACGAACCAGTTCATAAATAGCCTGGAATTATTTCCATCAAATGTTACAGTTTTCCGGACCTCGAACGACCTACTGATAGTTGTCCTTTTCAAGGCCTTCTCAAATGTCAATTCACTTAAGCCCCATTACAACGTCCTCTTCTTCGTTTCTTGATTTTGTCTTATTTCTTTCTCCATCTTACCATTACAATTTACTGAATTCTATGAACTGCATTAATGAGATTGATTTTTATTGACATTTAATTGATTTACGATATCCCCTTGATGAAAGACTCCATTTCGGTGACTTAAATTTTAATACATTCCCCCAACAAGCTAAAGGCGATTCTGGTTAAAATAATCCGAACAAGCCTTTTAACCAATTATATACCACTTAAATGGAGTATAGTAAGGGTAATATTTATACCCAAAGGTGGCAACAAACCACCTGAAAATCCCAATTCCTACCGGCCAATCAGTCTCTCCCCATTTTTACTAAAAATGACAGAAAAGCTGATATACATACCTGGTCTGTGCAAAATTCGGCACATCAGAGTTATTGATCAAAACTAGTAGAGATTGCCCAATTGATCCCTACTTCTATGGTCAATTCTATTATACGAACTTCTATGGGTACTTAATAGTAATGGCTTCACAGTCATCATCGGATATGTTGATGATGAATCCAAACATGAGGAAATCATAGGTAATGCAAAGAGTCCTAATAATAATCTGGAACTGGTGCGATGAAGAAGGACCATCAGTCCCGGCAAAACACATATAATTCGATTCACAGAGAGAAGAATAAATAATCTTCGAACTCTAAGAACCAAAGAATCCTACAGGAAGAGGTAAAGTTTTTGGGAATAATATTGGACCAAAAACTCGATTGGAATTCACACATAAACAAAATATAGTTAAAGGCCATAAAAGCTCTCTGGGCTCTAGAGTAACTCTTAGGCAAAACAGGGGTGCTACGCCCAAAAATTATTTGCAATCAATGAAGCAGCACATAGCATTAGCGAGAGGAAACCCACTAACACTATATTCTCAGACAGTCAAGCGGTTCTTAAAGCGCTAAAGAGGTACACTTTTAACTCTAAGAATGCCTGGGAATGTCACAAAACATTGATCAAATTGACTGTAAAGAACAGACTAAAGCTGATCTGCGTGCCGGGTCATGAATACCATGAAGGCAATGAAAAAGCTGACATACAAGCCAAGAAAGGTGCGCAGATATCTTTTACGGGGCCATCCTCCCTCTATGGTTTCGACGATATAGGCATAAGCCATAAATTAACACAAATGGGTTATTTAATAAAAGAATCAATTCTGAAACAGACATGTATTAAACACTCAAAAACCTTTATGGAACAGAATCACAATCCCAAAAGTGCCAAAGAAGCTCTAGAACTAAATAAAGCTGACCTAAGAGTGCTATGTGAGGCATTAAAATAACACGGGGTATGCAACAATCACCTTTACAGACCAAAGAAATCTATTGTCGATGTGGGCAGGCTAAAGAGACTATGAAACACATACTGACCGTCTGCCTGAAAAAAATTCAAAATTACAAGCAATACAATCATAACAGGGAAAGACTGCCATGAAATCTAGAGAAGTTGTCAATTTCTTGAATGCAGCAATCCTAGACCAAAGAAGGGGGTACAATAGATCGTTATGGGCGCAGTACTAGTCTCTTCATGTGACACAGCCCGAGTTCTTCAATTCAATTCAATTCGGTAACTCAATCTTCCTCATCTTAAATGGACTTCATCAGACGATGAATCGTCTTATATTGCCTCTAATCCCACTACTGCCACAGATTGTCTCTTTGTCGATCACCTAGCTCATTACAACCTTTGCCAAGTTAGTGGCATCTTAACGGCAGCTATTTCCCTCTCTTCCATCCTCTCCTTCTTCTCTCGTTTTCTCACGATTCTCCATAAGAGAGCCCTGAACGATTTTTACAAAGGAACATTTCGCCAAATCAACGAACATCTCAAAGGAGCTCCCTTCAATTTTGACAGCCTAACCATATCCATATCCATATTCTTTCTCTCTTTACGTCCTCCATTTGTTCACAAAACTTCCTCGACCTCCGCACCTTAGTACCTAAATAAACAAATAAAGTGTAATTTTCTGTCGTATTTAATCCACTGATGACTTTTCCAAGTATTGTACTTTGGTATTTATCTGCCCTTTATCGATATTAACAACTTCCTCTATCAGCGCTATTTAATTGACTAGTAAACCAACCTCATAAATGATCCGAAATCCTTCTTTAAACATGTCAGTAAAAGAGAAAATCTGATGGCTACTCAATCTCTCTCATCTTCAAACATGAAACTTCAAATGATTCCAACACTATCGCTAAATTTTTTTCCACTCATTTCAAATATCTTTCTCTGATGACTCTTTTGTCCTTGATCGCGCTTACCTTAACCTCTCTGCCAAATTTGTCTTTTGGACCATTTCCCCCTCGTACTATGCGCCCCTTTATTATTGAAAATAAATCAACTCTTTCACATCTGCCTTCTAACCCTTTTTTGGTGTTCCCCGATGCTCCCCAAGGCAGCCCCTTAGGTCCTCTTCTTTTCAGTCTTACTCCATCGGCGATACCTCGGGACATGAGTTTCTCCGTATTCAATTTGATCTCAACAGTCTCTCTATCTGGTGCTCCAAAATCAGCCCAATCAATAACTTTTTCACGGAGACTCTCCCTCAAGTCTCTACTTTCACCACAAATAACCCATTTCTGCCATTAAAATGATCCGCGTCCTTGGCATATTATGTGGTTAGGAGCTCAATTTTCGTACACATATTCGCGATATAAAACTTAAAGTTTCATTTATCACTCGGTTTCTTGAAACTCTCCAGCCTCTATATGACTCGTCACCTTTACATAAGCTTTGTTTGCTCCTTTCAAGTAAAATTTCCTGTGTCCAAGGCCATTTCCAATGTTTTGCATTTCGCAGTCCTTCCTGGAACGCGCCTATGTCTCTATCTATCTATAATCAACTTGAATATGTTGGGGGAACGAAGAGAAATATCCGACTTCCTCTTCAATCATCGGCTCGACCATTGTCTACACGACCCTCCGCGACTCTTTTTTAGCACTAATTCTCGTAAACTATAAAATCTTCACCTCTTCTATCTGCCTATTCCACATACCTCATGTGGGACTAATGAATATATGTATCTCTCATATGCTGTGTACTAATTTGTATATTATAATTCCAATTCTACGTCATCCGATTTTTTTCTTTCGGTCCGGGTCATTTCCTGCTTCCCACATCGAAATCATCACTTTTATTGGGCTTAAACCATTCGCGACACGTTCTATGTCTGTCAGAAGCCTTAGGTATCGAACTTTTTTTTTTTTGCCTCTGACTCTCCCCAGTTGGAGATTTTTTTCGACATGCAGATTGAAAAGTCAACATTCCCAGGCATATAACGCCAATGGAAATCCACAAACGTAGCTACATATTGAAAACTGGCGTATGGTCCTAGGACAATGAGTTTCACCAGCTTAAAAATATGATCGTGAAAATCAAACCATTCAAAGACAAGAGAATACGCGAGGTTTCTTGGACATCACTGGATGGAGCAATGCGTAACCAAAGTTATAATTTTCTGGAAGATTGAGGACACACATCAACGTACTAGATGTTAAGGATACAGAGAAACGGACAGCGATTCTGATTACATTCTAATCATCGCCAAAATCAAAGCCGAATCCAAAATCACAGAATGTATAAGCAAAATTCAACGAAGTCATTAACCAGTTCGTCCTACTAGACGGCATAGAAATTAACGAATCAAGATAGGTAGGAGCAGAATTGTCAACTATAAAAAGTGTGTTAAGGGAAGCAGCGGAAAACAAACTATTGTACACTACCGCAAAGCAAAAGAAAACCTTGGTTTGACGAAGAACGCGTAGAGAAGGAAGAATCCCATAATGTTTTAAGGTTTCAAGCCTTGGAAAACAGTGAGGTAACCATGCATACAAGACACCAGATCATACGAAAGGAACTTAGCCTTTTCCTTTGGGATAAAAACGACAATGGCAAGAGGAAAAGTTTTCTAAAATTCAATATACAACGAAAAACATGAGAGCAATGTATGCAGGGATGAACGCTATACGAAAAGGATACCGGGCCAGATAAGGATTTGTTCGCAACGATAATGGGGAGCTCGTTTCGGACAACAAAAAGGTTACAGCCCAACTGAAGAGACATTTCGATAAACTGCTTAGTATACATGGAGAGAAAGCAGCATTTGAAAACGATGTTATCCACACAGCAGATATTCAAGTACATAGAACTGCCAAACACCGGGGAAGTAGAAAAAGGAATTTGTCGACTTAAGATTAACAAAATATGCAGGAGAGGAATTAACAGGCAAGTTAAATGGCTTTTCACAACTATTCGTATATGAATAAATTAAACAATACCCCAAGGATGGTTAAATCGGTCATCATTCCCGTATTTAATATTGGTGACCGAACACAATGAAACAATTACCGAAGGATATCGTTGCTATCAAGCTATCAAGTTGTTACAAGGTGCTGTCACATATTGTCTTAAAGAGACTGACATCATACGCCAGGGAATAATTGGAGCCTATCAGTGTGTTTCAGGAACGGTTCAATGGGTAGTCAGATTTTAACGACCGCTTTCAGAAAAGAATTGGAAATTACGTGGAATATTCCACCAACCATTCATACTTAGGTTTTAAAAATGTTTAAAAAGGAGTTTATTAAGCTATCGAGAATCGAACATATTCTTTGAAGGTTAGGCATCCCGAAAAGTAGGTAAAACTGATGCAAGTATGCGTAAATGGAAACAAAGGACCAGTTAAAGTTTGAAAAAATTTGCGGAATAACCCGTTCACTACAGCTTCCGCTGACGGTTTAGACCTTCTGAGAGACAGTGGCGAGAAACACAAGAAGTTTAATAATGGCAGGAAAGAAAGTAGCTTTAGAAGTAAGCTAAGAGGAAACCAAATATAGGGTCACTGACCGACTTGAATCGATTTCAACATCACAGCGAACTGTATTCGATAAACGCTTTGAGAAAGTGAACGAGTTTAAATATTTGAAAACCGTATTGACTAACGAAAACGATATAAAGATCGAAATAAATGAAAGTCAATTCAGTATTCTCCTTTGTTTTGCCCCCTAAGAATTGCAGGTTCGATGACGTTGTTTATTAGTTTCTTCACCGCAAGCCGGGTACCATTACAAAAACGTGGTTGATTGATATTTCGCAACTTAATGATTAACGAGCCAATTTTCAATTTCAGAATATCGGGCGGTAGTTCGGACAATTTCATTGAGTTAAAAAAATTCGTTGGATGGTGAACGATATCATCTTGGCTGTTAACGGAATCAATTGATTTAAAAAATGATCAGTTGGTGTTCGTGGTGCAATAAAAATCATTAACGACTGTTAAGCCGAAGGTCTGTAGTTCAAGTCCGCCGATAGTCAAGAACAATTCCTTTGCGGAAAAACTGTGCAATAACATCAGTTGTGAATAAGAAATGATAAAAAAGCATAACACTCTCACCATAAGATCACTTCAAAATTTATACTCTGTGTGTGCATTTCCAATACAACACCTTAATGACGTGGAAACAAAATAGTTACTGTGAACTATAACCAACGCAAAATCAGTGGAATCTCTCAAGTCCTAACTAGGACAACCACCCTCGGAGAGTAGTGGACGAACATCTTCGACACAAACCATCTGCACCCCGTCCAGGTTGTGTGACAAATACCAAAAGAGCGTACACTCTTGAAGAATGTAGCTGCAATTCCTGAATAAGCAAGTGCAAGTGAAACTTCATTTTGCGATCGAATCGTTACCAAAGTCAATGAAAATGTTTTCCAGGGTATCAGAGTATAACAGAGGTACAAGGTGGCGCAAAATTAAATAATAATTAGTTATAATTTTTGCTAATGGATTGGTACATCATCCATATTTGACATTTTTGAACTAGACATCTGCAGTAGACAAACAGACAAGCAAGAGCGTGGAATAATTGATCGGTGGTGTTAGCGCAGCGTGAATTTCGATGTCGTTTCCTAATTGTGTCGCGCCAACTTGACAAACATTTAGGCGCTTACCTACTCGACTCGAATAGACTGGAACCAAAGGAGAACATGCAAAATATCGCGGCTGTGACTGCCGATGTCGTTGAGAACGAAGAAACATCAACTAGGCAACGGACCATGCAATTGAGCATCACCAGACGAACCCTATAGCGGATCATACAGCGAAAGACTTACTCATGTTTCCGTAGAAAGTGCAAACAGGGCATCAGTTAATGCCTGCAGTGAATTACTGTCAAGCCATCCTTAATCTCAACAACAAAGAAGACGATTTTGTGTCGAAAATCACCATGAGGGATGAGGCGCATTTCCATTTAAGCGGTTACATCAATAAGCCAAATCTTCATATTTGGGGCACTGAAAATCAACGTGTGATGCACGACGAGCCATTACATCCAGTCAAGACCACTGTGTGGTGCGGTGTTCACGCGAGAGGGATGATTGTGCCGTATTTTGTTAAGGACTCCATTGGCAATACGGTCACTGTTACTGACGAACGCCTAAGGGCCATGATAAACGACCGAAATCGGATAAGCGAGGTTGGTTTTAACAAGTCGGGATAACCGCACAGACAGCACTAGTCACAATGGCTATTATGAAGGAAGCATGCCAGTAAACGCCCCATTGACGGCTCCCTGTGTGCGACCAATCACGTCAATATCATCCGCATAAGCCAGCAGTTGAATGAACACCATCTTTTTCACTTTAAAGGTCCAAGTAAAAATTTCAATTACTCAGTAAAATCAGTTTTTTTATTTAGTAAAAAAGTAATTCAAAAACAAAATTGGATGATTAATTTTGAGCCACCATGTGCATATCTTTGAACTGTTTGCCTCAATTCCACCTCTTGCATCGGACGATTAGGTGCTGTCATTCCCAATTGAGTTAATGCCTTGTTGGTAAGAATTAGTCATATCTCCTTAAGCGATGTGATGTAAGAAGTCGTGCGCGATGTAAGTTTTAGCAGCACTAAAACTGTTTTAATGTTTCTGTAGGTAAAAGCCTTCATTAAACTGTTGCGAATATTTAAAAAGTTCAAGTTTTGACGTCACCAAGAAAATATTAATTCATTTTATATATACATATATATACATAGGTAGAAGAAGAAGAAGATAATAATGCCAGTGACAAATGACGGTTGGTATCTGACTTAAAAGGAAGAAATTAGATCTATGATGGCATGCATTGTCCAATTAATGTAATCACGAAGACTAAGGTACTCAGGAAACATAGAAAAATTGGACAGTGAACGAACAGTCAGAAGAATGAATAGAAAACTCGGAGAAAAAATTCGCCGAAATTTCGCGCTGCGAATGGGAGGACAATATAAGGTTGAACCTAAAACAATACAGCGAAACATGGGCTTATGATAGGAATGCTTGGTGAAGGGTTGTCAACTAGGCCCTGAACTTTCGAGTCTGGGATGGCAGGTAATAATAACGTATTCTCAGTTTTGTAAAGTACTGTAAACAATTTGGCTCCTATCTGATAGGCAGAATTTGATGGAAATTTCTATGACAACGCTTGTTAAAGCACGGCATACCAAAGGGTGCGGTTTTTAGTCCCTTGTTATTTTTTACGTATATGAACTCTTTATTTAAATTGATTTTCAACTGCATTAGTTTTGCCCATCATTTCGGGCATATTGCGAAGAAATAGACTAGAGGCATTGTTTGCTACTCAAAAATAATTGTCAGCAAGACGAGAAAATATAGTGCCTTAAGCATTTATAGAAATTGCAGGAAATATTGCTTACCTTTTCATTATTATGAAAGTAGAAATTTTATGAAGAATGTTTATTGATGTAAAAATTGCTTCAAAATTAAAATGGTTCAACAATACAAATACCTTGAAGTATTAATACATTGCAACCTGAGAAAGGTTATGTCTGCGTCGTTAAATCACAAACGATTCGGATAACATGCAAAAGGCCTCTAATTAAGTATTATTGTCTCAAGCGAGTTTCAAAAATAATCAATTATAACCTTGCGTACATTAGTTACTGTATGGCAAGGGCGATTGGGAAGGTGCGTATAATAACTCTGTCGGGTTTTAGTAAATTATTTGTAATAAAAATTTCCTTACTCGAAATGAGTCGTTTTTTACTAATGCTACGTCCGTAAAGTACTGCAAGCAAGGTGGCAACTTGTATATATTCTAGAAACTCCTTCGGTGTACAACATCTATCTTATTTACATACGAATCGCTTATAGAACTCATTTTTCTCGTTTTTACTTCTTTGCAACAACTAGGGTACAGTAATCAATAAGCTTCCAAGATGGGTTATTCACGATTGACTATTCTATTGTACTATTAAATCAGCACATTGTCTCTAGTTACATATACTCGCTTGAAACTCATGTATGAATGGATTCTCGTATATTTCTATTCAATATGCCTCGTAGGTTTACTTACTCACAAAGACTAAGTTAATCGTAATTGCGATGCATGAGTAAACTAGGCGTTAATACGTATAATTGTTCACGCACGAATACTTGAACAACTATCTACGGCAGAGGCCGCACGCATCTCATGAATCAACTTGGTAACCAAAACACGTTCTCATAGATATTTATTTTCTTGAATAAAATGTTGCTAGTTAGGTAGATTTTACAAAGATTTCAGTGGGCATGTCTCGAACTTTAGATAACTTATGACTACGTTGCTGAGTTCAGGGATACCTCGTTGTGCATAGTTACTACAATATCAACTTCACCTTCGGCTTACTGAGGGCATTATGTATATCTAACACTCGTGACAAATACATATGATCTCCGTAATCCGATATGAACTCACTGGACTGCATACCTAGGAGTTTTGTTATTTATGAGTAAGCACAATGATTACAATAGCTACGGCATTAAATCAAATCTTTATACATATGAGCATATCAATGTACAATAGGAGGTTTGCTGTGTTAGCAAATTGGATGTATTTCGTTTTCTTTTTAGATTTCGATTGACTTTATTAGAATTCATAAATTTAATAGCTTGAACTAGACGTGCACAATTTTAAATGATAATGAGTCCTATTGCCATCAATGATTTCGAGATATCTTTAAGCCAGCTTAACCCTATCGAGAGGAAAATAGTACAATTGATAGTCAAAAGGTTTTATGTGCAGCTTATCCTGCTTTCAGTGGTGCCTCGCATGTAGCAGGGGTATTTGTTCCACCAGCTCCTATCATGTAGAGGTCTCTAGTATTGTAAAAGTATATTGACCTTTAGTAGCGTCTTTAAACTCTGCTTCGAGATATATAAATACGCTTTATTTATCTATTTACATCGAGGTAGTCTAGTGTTACGGAAAACCTAAATGATGTAGGCAAATCTTAAACTTAGATCTTGAGATCAGTCCCTCCTTTTTTTACCTTCACCTTCACATCACAATTCATAGCTTTTACGGGGAACTATAAGAAATGTAGTCAGGTGATCTCCATTCTTTGAAAACTAAACATCAGATTTCTGTCCAGGTTTGAAGCTGTCAGTGAAAATGTCCTTCCAGGTTTCTGTTTTTGTTTTTTTAATTGGGGGCTAGTGCTAATAAATAGCGTAGAACACTGCGATCAGAGTAGGTCTATTGTGTCCGCTAGACAATTGGACGAGGAGTTCCTCTACTTTCTTAATGGAGCTGAGGATGCCTCTCGTAGGAGCTGAGCTAATTCTCTCAAGGGTCATGATTTCTCTGAAGAGGATATGCTTCTTAAAATGGCAGAGGGCAACACACTCGCATCTGCTCTGCAGTTTGCTCGTCCTCTTGACAGAGTCGACACTCGGTTTCAGGCGAGAGGTTAATATTGTTAAGATGATATCTCAGACTACAGTGCCCGAAAGGTAGCCGACCAGTCTTCTGATATCGACTCTATTATATTTGAGAAGTGTTTATTCAGGAGCCGTATGAATCTCTTCGATTGTTGAAGTCCTTAAACACTGTTCTAAAAGCACAGGTGTTACGATTTTTCATACTTGTCTTAGAGACAATTACACTTTGACTTGAGGACCGCAGAAAAGTTTGGCACCTATGTATCTTTCGCTGTAAACTTTCCTAGCGTGTTGATGGGTGTTTTCGTCACCTCTAATGCGTTTGTGACCTGGCACCCAACAGGATTTGACCTTATTTCTTGTGCCAGGGCATCGTGCCATTCTTTGACGGATTTTGAACTTATACTATACGAGCCCAACGCTTTGAGCTGCCTGACTGTATATTGATGATATACCTCTTATGCTAGTTTCTAAGTTTAGGTTAACGCACGTAAAGATGGCGTTTGGTTCGGCTTGGAAGACACTAGGATTAGTTCCCAGCTGTCGGGCAAGTTGGCACGGTTCCTGTAATGCCATGCCAGATAAACCCAGACATGCTAGCCTCTGAAAGCGTTGAAGTTTAACTATTGTAGTTTTCTGTTCAACTTTTGTCCACCATACAGCAGACGCATTTACCGTAGGTGCGTCGACAGGCCCACAGTGCTTTAGTCACCTTTGCAAGTTTGCTTTTGATGTTGGAATTCCAGTTAAATTTTCAATCAAGGTTAATCCCTTTTCCCTTTTCTGAACATCCAATGTTAGTACCGCTTAGGAAGACGGGGCAAGGTTATATTTTCCTTCTTTTTGTAAACGGGACTAAGGTTGTCTTATTTGGGTTACCCTATCGAACAACCCTCTCTGTTATACCAGTCACAGATAAATCGAAGCGCAAGCGCAGGTTCAGTATGAGATCAAAGTCAGTCCCGAAGACACAGAAAATGAAACCGTTAACAGATTATTGTAACCATTGCGTCCGATAGAGGCTCCAGTCCAAAATCCACCTTCTTTAAAGCAAGGGATGGCTTTTAATGTACATATATTAAATGACAGAGATATCAGGAGAACGAAGATGCATCATAGCATGTAGAACAGAGTCGAACGTACTGGGAAATACAATCATTTAACAGAGCCAGACCGATCTTTCAAATTTGGTGAAGGATGCTGTAACGTATTTTTGCGATAGACTGTTCCATCTGACCACTGATGCTATACATTTCTTGGAGATTTATGCCATGCATTGATGAAATATAGCCAATATTTTGGATGGAAAGAAGGTTAAAGAGTTATTTTCTTGGGTATTAAAACTACTTTATCAAAGAAGGTAACTAAGAGAGGAGTACGGATTTTTGCTTTCAGTATTGAACAACACCTTTCCGCTCATAGCAGACTGAAGGATGCGACTACAAATTCAATGAATGTTTGGCTTCTCTCATTTTGAGAACTTTCGCCCACTTGGTGCTAGCGGTAATTTGATCTCATTCTCTTTTCGGTCTTTTTTAAAAACTTCGAAACTTCAAAACTTTTAGTTTTGAGTGATATTTTCAAAGGACTCTCGGCTTTCTGCGAATATCTTGAAACTCTGAATTTTTGTAACTTGGGACCTTGAATTATTCGCTTGTAGGGAATTCAGACATTGATTACCCGCTCGGTTATCGATTCTCTGCTTGAGCTTAGTCAGCTGAAAAGTATAATAAATAACGCCAATGCGTCCTCAGCATGATTCTTCTTCATCTAGTTTATACAGTAACTGGATAAAGGTCAATGGAGAACGATATAAGAACAAGATAATTGTTTTTTTGACAAGAAATTATTGAATAGTACTTGATTGCACATGCAACACAAACGATATACCAATCGATATTTTACGTACTAAAGTGTCAGAGCTGCGAGTTTTTTTATTGGATGCCCTTAAAAATAAAACGTTGAGAAGACAATCGTGAAAGTATTTAGGCATTTATACTCCAAAATTGAGTAGACAGGATGAGCTTCTGTTACTTTACTTTACTTACTTGGTAGTCGTGGTGCAATAGTAATCATCCCGGACTGTTGAGCTAAAGGTCTGTAGTTCAAGTCGGTCCATCGGCAAGAACAATTCCTATACGGAAAAACTGTGTAACAACATCAGCTGTGAATTAGAGATGATCAAAAAGTGCTGACGACGGCATAGCACTCGCAGTATATGATCACTTCAAAATTCATACTTTGTGTTTGCATTTCCAATATAACACTTTAATAACATGAAAACGAAAAAGTTGCTGTGAACTACAACCAACGCGACAAATGAAGTCGAATCTCTCCAAAAATCCTATCTAGGACAACCACCCCCGGAGAGTAGTGAATGAACATCTTCGACACAAACCATCTGCACCCTGTCCAGGTTGTGTGACAAACACCATAAGAGCGTAAACTTTAAAAAAAAGAGTACTTATTTTACTTTTTAAATTTACTTCTCAAGTGTTACACCCACGGCCACCTTTTATATGGAACTTCGAAGTTTTTTCCTGATCATAGGCACGTGATATTCCAAATAAGGTTTAACTATTTGTAAACACTATACTCATCAACAAAATAGCCCAAATTGTAGCACTCTATTAGAAAATGCTATAATTTTCGTAAATGGCGGCAGCCGTTAGTCAAGTTTAAATATTTTGTGATATACATACATATGTATAGTATGTATGTCGTAGAGTTACACGTTAAACCTCTCAAGATCGCGGAACGCTCGTGATTCATCTCCGATTTAGGCACATCATGAATTTCGACGCAGATTACCCATCCTACGCCAAATATTTACACACTAAGGCGTTCAGCCGCTCGTCTTGAATAGACTGGAACAATATAGGGCATAAGAGGCGCCGAAAAGGCTCGAAATGCTCGTTTCGTGGAAAATATCGCCGCTGTGGCCGAAGATGTCGCAGATGAACCGCCGATCATACGACATGCCTCACAATTGGCCGTTACACGTTCGTCCCTGAAGCGAATTTTGCTGGAAAGCCCAGAAAAGATCCCTTTTAAAGTAATGACAATCCATCAACTTTTGCCTGCAGACCGTAAATCGCGTCTAAACTACACTCATGCTTTCCAAAGTTTCAGCTACAAAGTAGCCGTTATTCAGTCGAAATTCATCGTGAGCCATAAAGCCCATTTCCGTCTGAACAAATAATTAAAACTTGGGTTTCTGGAATACTGAGAATCGGTACATCATTCACGAAGAGCCCTTACATCAACTCAAATTCACTTATAATTAACGAGTTTTTATAACTGCAAACTGTTGAAATGAGACAGGGGGATACGTGATTCCCCTAGAATGGTGCAATCGTATATCCGCCACGCATGAAAATAAATATTTTTTAAGGATGCATTCCCTAATGACTCGTTAGAGCTAGATGGTTTGCTGGCCCAATTGACTGATCTGATCAGACTTTTTTGTTTGGGGCTTTTTGAAGTGAAAAGTCTATCACCACAGCCGCAGACTCTGTAAGCTTTCAAAATGAATATTCGACAATAGTGCGGAAACTTATCGCTCGAAATAAAAAGAGCCCAAAGGTACTCGTAATGGCGGCGAACCGATATCATCTGGACCGATATCATCTTCCAACATTAATTTAAATATTTCCAAAAACAATTTAAAATTCAAATTAAAAATTTAAAGAAAAAATTGCGGAACTTTGTACATACATACGTATATAAGTCGTTTCATTTTAATGATATAGCAAAACAACAAAAGGGTGAGAGATTTTGAGACAGCTTTTGTTAAACCAGTTACTATAGGAGGTTTTGTCGATACTTCGCTATAAATAAACACCACGAAATATAATTTCGATGAATTGATTTATACTGGAAATAATAATATACTGGAATAATTGAGGGGATATCTGTCACCGGAAATCTGGCAACACTACTGACACATGTCTGAAAGGTAACATTTCAACCTACAATTTTCATGTGAGCTGTTTTGTATTTCATCAATCATGTGAAAAGTTATTTCTGCGATTGTGTGATTTGTTTGCTGTTTGTTTTTCAGTGTTCTATTTTGGACGGTTTTTCCCCGACTCGTGACATGTGCCAAATTTAGGCGTACTCAATTAGTATTGCCATATCGTTTTCTGTGAAAAATGTTAATCGCGAACATATGAATATGCCAACTTACTGAGCAAGTCGAAGTGACCACCTTTCGCATCAATCACATACTATTTGTGTGGAAATGAGTGCAACTTCTGAAAATCAAAATATTTTGTTATTTTTCTCCCAAAGAGACAAAACCCCGCACAAGCTTGGAAAAAATGTACGATGTTTATGGGCAAGATGATTCATCAAACGTAACGTAACGTAAGGTTGTTTGCTGGCTTCCGTTCAATTCAAAAAGTCAGTGAAGATCGTCATATAAGTACTCGTGATTATGCTTAAGAACTAAACATTGACCAGAAAATATATGATACGATAAATAT
Organism: Merodon equestris; assembly: GCA_958301585.1. Classification (NCBI taxonomy): domain Eukaryota; kingdom Metazoa; phylum Arthropoda; class Insecta; order Diptera; family Syrphidae; genus Merodon; species Merodon equestris. Next base: position 50,684,926 of record OY284413.1, read on the forward strand.
GGTAATATCGTTCTAAAGAGATCGAGGCAAATCCGTTTTCGAAGCCGTGATTAACGACCCATAAGGTCATGAAGAGACTGGCAATAGAGACAATAGAGACTGGTGAAAAGCATATGTGCCAGCAATTGACTAGATGCCATCAAGAAAATGAAAAAAAAAACCTTCACGATTTGATCAATAAAACGGGCATTGTTTCCCATCATGACAACGTCAGACTATACATATCTTTGATAACGAAGCAAAAATTGAGGGAACTTGGCTGGGAAGTTTCGATGCATCCTTCGTATAGCCCAGATATTTCACGTAAAGATTACCATTCGTTTCGTTCTCTGCCAAACTTCCTTAATGAAAAGAAATCCACATCAAAAAGGAGCTGTGAAAATAAGCTGTCTCAGTTCTTTTGCCAGAAATACCAAAAGACAGCAAGAGGCCATATATAACTTTGCCCAATATGGGCTTAAATAAAATTCGTCTTGAATGAAAAAAACATTCAATCAAAAATGACAAAAAAAAATCATCTTCTTTCCCTAATCAATAACGCAATGGTACAGGCTATCGAAGAAAAAAAGGGCCGATGGTATACCTTTTTCTCTGCATGAGTAGAGACAATAATGAACTCTGTCATACTTTCCCTTCTCCAGGCTGCTTCCATAAAACTCATGCACAAGTAAGCTAAGGTTAACAGCATGCCTACAATTGTTTTGTTTCTGGTGATCTAACTAACCTGATAGGTAGGGAGCGCCGTGGCGCAGTGGGTGTGTGTCGGCCGCTGACGCAAGATGAGCGAGTTCGCATCCCGATAACACCAACGCCATCGAATGATTATTTCGCGGCTTCCCTCCTCGGCGGGGTACTGGCAAAACCCCCCGTTGTACACTTGCCATGAAAAAGCTTATCGGCTCCCGCCGTTCGGAATCGGCATTAAGCTTTAGGTTCCGTTCACTTGTATGAAAAACAAATCGCACACAGCATAAGTGAATAAAAAGAAGCTTGGCTTTGGCTCCACATGAGCTCTAACGCCATCTAAGGTGTCTGTCTGGCAGTTCAATGGACCAGTATTTGTGTCTGAGTGCTCCAACAGGTAGAAGAAGCCCCCGCCCAAAAAAAAAAAAAAAAACCTGATAGGTGTTCTGTTATTGCAGAGAAAGTATGGTGTTCCAATCAAGTCTGGATGCTTTGTGTTCTCTCCAACACAGAGAGTGAATTGCAAAGTTCTTGGTGAGAACAGATATTGGACAGATGGAATACAATGGAATGGGATGAGAAGAGGTGGCAGGTGCACCAAGATTCAAATATGTACAAGTGTGCCACAGCACCTTATACAAGTATATTCGAATTTCTCAAGAAATTGTGTATAGAATTTCCCGTCACAAATAGTTGTCATGGGTTTTGTTGAATTTCGCAGAAAATATAATGCGCGGTTTGTTTAATAAATGCATATTCTAGTCAATGGTTCATTCTACATCTGACATCAAAGGAAATGAAATTCATTTTAAAAACTTTCAAACATGCTACTCGTAGTCTATTACCTGAATGAACAGAGATATTTTTTCTTTGCTGTTTTTATTTGGTATTTTCAGATGCAGGAATGAACGTTATGTACACAATACGGTCTGCAGGATGGGGGATAGTTCGTTAGTTTGGCTATCGCGTAGTTTCGCTAGCTGAACTAGCTTAGTTTACCTAGCTTAGAACAAATCGTCAGTAAAACTAAATCTGACGTTGTGTGAAGACGAGTTACATATATTCATTATCAATAGTAAAATAATGGAACGTATTCTATGTACGTATCCTAATCGTAAGTCCTAAAAATAAGTACAGAGTGCGCCATCTCATATGGGTCGATGTGAACTTCGAATAACTTCAACAGTTGTCAACCGATTTTCATATGTGATAGCATTTTGGAAAGGTCAATTCAGCACAATTTCGAATCGCTTCACACTAAAAGAACGCGCGGAAATAGTTTCAATGTTCATTGAAAATTAACGCTTGATTGTGCTAACTCAACGTGCGTATCGTGCAAAATATCGTGATCGTGTTGCGCCCATAAAAGATACAATTCGTCGTTGGGCCTCGAATTTTTTTTCAAATTGGTTCTGTGGCAAGCCCTCGTGAGCAACCTAGGCCACGTCCGCGGCGTTCAGACTCATCTATTGAGTCTGTGAAGGCCAGTGTTCAAGAAGATTTGTCATATCGGTGCCGTTCGCAGCAGTTAGGCATCTGTGGGTGCGGACAATTTTAATTTATTTCCATACAAAGTGCAGATAACTCAAAGAATTTTGCCACAAGATGAGCCACCGCGGTTGGCATACGCACAAAATGTCGTTGCAATGTTTAATGCTGAGCCGGAGTTCTGGCAGCAAATTTTGATGTCTAACGAGGCATATTTTACGTTTCTGGCTCAGTTAATAAACAAAATTGTGGCTTCTGGGGTACCGAAAATCCTCACACCATTCACGAAGAGCCGCTATATGATCAAAAAAATACTGTTTGGGCCGGTGTATGCGCTAAAACCATCATTGGACTGTATTTCTTCAAATTTGGCAATACAGTGGATGGCGATCGATATCGGTGGATGTTGGCCCATTATATGGTCACAGAAATGCGTAAAAAAGGCTAATTTAACTTTTGGTTTCAACAAGAGTAAAACAAACGGACAAAACAATGAACCGTTTGCGTAAGAAGTTCCCTGGAGGATTGGTGTCAAAAAAAGGGCGATATTGACTGGCCTCCGAGATCGCCGGATTTGACTCCTCCAGACTTTTTTCTTTGGGGATACTTGAAAAGCAAGGTGTATGCTAACGGCCCGAAGAAACATTCGGGCTCAAAAGAAACATTCGTGGGGAAATCGCAGAAATTTCGACCGAAATGCTCGAAAATGTCATGGAGAATGCGCGAAAACGAGCCCATGTTTGCATCGGCAATAAAGTTGGTCATTTAATTGATATTGTTTCCAAAAATTAATCAAAATAAATTATAAAGATCTAAATTGAGTGAAGGTTTTTGAATTTCCAAAATTGGTTGAAATTGTTGAAGTTATTCGAAATTTACATCGACCCATATGAGATGGCGCACCCTGTATTAAACATAATAGGAATATTACTACAAAATGAATGAAAAGAAAAGGAGTGAAGGAGCGAGCAAAGAATTTGATTGTGTTTAACATGGCAAACACCAGCTTCGATCTCTGTACCTGCTCAATCCAAGCCTCTCCTGGATAACTAGCCTGACATCCGCCGGGCAGTGAACCAATATATGCTGCGAACCTGGCGCTCCAGGTTGGGAGTCCCAACCTATCGCGGAAAACGAATCTTGACGACCCATATAGATGGACAAATCTGGGGGTCTGCACTTTGAATCTGGGTCCCTTAACGGACCAGGTGCAGACAACCAACTGGAAAAAACCCTCGACTGCTACAAAGCAGATATAAGCGCACTCTAAGAACTGCGATGGGATGGACCAGGCAAAAAAGGATGAAAAACTGTGATATCTATTACGATAACTGCTAAAAGAAAAATAAACAACGCCTATTCGGATGCAGATTTGTTATACCAGGAAGACTCCGACAAAAAGCCTTAAGCTTCCGGCATGTAAGCAAACGCCTCATAACAATCCGCATCAAAGGCACTCTCGGGAATATAAGCCTAACATGCGTTCATGCCTAGGATAATTTCTATGATTTCCTGGACCGAACGTACGCCCAATGACCCAGTTACGACACCAAAATTGTACTAGGAGATTTTAACGCAAAACTGGGAAAAGAGGACAATTTGAGTCGACCATAGGAAAACATACCACATCCGACAATGGACTCAGGCTAATTGACTTCCTAGCAGGGCGTAAACTTCTTGTAGCAAGCACACTATTTTTTTTTCACATCTCAACATCCATAAAGGAACCTGGCTGTCAGCAGATCAGTCTGCCATCAACCAGACTGATCACATTGCAATCGACGCCAGACACTCCTCCAGCATCCGAGATGTACGAACCTTCCGAGGAGACAAGGATGGATGTCAAGGATGCTACGGAGTCGAGCAAGACAATAAGAGATTGTTGTCGGAAAGCTACACTCGTAGGAGACAGCTAGGATTTTCGCCGTTCGAGTTTCTCTCAACCTCTCGCAAAGTCCGGTGACACTGGAGCAGTCCACATAACAGCAGTGGAAGTATTGCCGGCGCGCTGAGAGACGCTGCCTCTGATGTGCTGAGTTTCAAACCGCCACCAGATAGAAATCCCTGGTTTTATGAGCAAAGCAAACTGCCTACAAAGCCATGCTACATAGACGGACGAGAGCCGCACCTGAGCTCTACTAACAGAAAAGGAGAGAGGAACACACACTTTTAAGGAAGAAAAAAGAGAGCAAGAAAAGCGTGAGATCGAGGAGATGGAGAGACGCTACCATAGGAATGACGCTCGCAGGTTTTACGAAAAAGTGAAACAAGCCAACGCTACAAAGCCAGAGCGGAAGCCTGTAGGGATAAAGATGGACAACTAGTAGTAGAGTGACAGTTATGGTGAGAATATGGAAAAACCACTTCTGTAGACTGTATAACAGCGATGATAGATTCGCAACGGACGAAGATACAAGAGAATTCCGTCCACCTGACCTAGACGAAATTAAGCTTGTTATTTCGAAGCTTAAAACTAACAAAACCGCAGGCGCAGATGGCCTGACTGCCGAGCTATTTAAAGCGGCTGGAGATGAGTTGGTAGGGCGCATGCAGCAGCTCATCTGTAAAATATGGTCGGAGGAAAGCATGGCCGACGAATGGAATCTCAGCATCGTTTGTCCAGTCTATAAGAAGAGAGACCTCTATATGTAACTGTGCCAACTATAGAGTAATAAGTCACCTTAACATCGCGTACAAGATATTCTCTGCGGTACGTACTGTGTGAACTCCTGAAAGTCTTTGTGGACAATTTGATAGGTTCCTATCAGTGTCGTTTCAGGCCAGGTAAATCCACAATAGACCAAATTTTCACACTGCGGCAGATCATGGAAAAGATCCAAGAATTCCAAATCGACACACACCATCTTTTTGTCGATTTTAAAGCCGCATATGACAGTGTGCATAGGGACGAGCTATATATATCGAGCCGTGTCTAGTCTTAGCATCAAAAAGACGCACAACACCGATGTCTTGGCCATAGATTGCTGTGTCGTCACAATTTTGTGCAGTCAACAGGAAAAAAATTTAGTACCTTTTCGAATGAGCAGCCGAATATGGTTTTTGAGTACAGAGAAATATGGTCGAATTGTTTGAGGTCAGCAAACGTGCAATATTAATGTAGACAACGGACTGTTTTTCTTTTGCATATGCATTCGAGTTTACCAAGCACTTTAAAGCAATTGAACAAAGTTTTGGCAAGCAGCATTTTGGTCTTCATTGGGGTATAAAAATACGAGGCCCAAAGAAGGCGGAGATCACCATAGATTTTGCCATCGGTTGCATTGATATGATCGAGTCAATATATTCTACAATATTATTGAGTCTCAAAGTTTCAAAGAGGTAAAATCAGTCACATATAATTTTGATTTTCTGGGATTCAAAGTAAGGTAGTTTGCCTTCACTCTATCGAAGGTATTTTGCCATTGACTCTATCGGCTATTAGATCGATTGAGTTAGTAGAACATTCAACAAAAAGCTGCACATTATCGGCGTACATTTATATGGAGCAATATTTTACTATGCTCGTTAAAATAGATCGAAAAGAGAATCGGTCCGAGTATTGATTCTTGTCGATTGCTTACGACTTTCGATTGCTGTCTTCCAGTCAAATATGAGAAGATCAGATTGACTGCAAAATTTGAAATGTTTCCTGAGTCTTAAACATAAAATTGCGTGGTTCACCGTATTAAACGCTTTGGAATAGTCGAGAAGGGTTAAAAAGGTTAGTTTTTATTTGTCAATTTATTTTTTATTTCGTAATGTAATGGGGGAGTTTTACAATTACGGTTTCTTCGGGATACGGATTAGCAAAGACTCAACTGCTTCGAAGAGAGGTGTGTTTGAATCTACTTAAGAATAGCTTTCTCAAAAACTTTGGAAAGGAAAAGTAATATTGATATGGGTCTGTATTCTTAAGATTATTATTGGCCTTCTACGGGATAGGCACGACCTTATCTTTTTTCTATTCAGAGGGAACAGTAGATGTTATTAAAATGGTTTTAAAAGTATGTTGTATATAAGCAGTTTTATTGGCAATTTCGATGAACTTAGGGTTAATTTCATCAATTGCAATTGCATAAGACCTTATTGACAATAAAGCTTCGGCAACATCTGCGTCTGAGCGCCTTTGGAATAAAAATGATTTTCCTTTTTCGATACCTGGTCGCGGTCCAAGTTAACGCTCGTATGTGGAGAGCTAAAAGAGTGACACGTAGTGAGTGCGTTACAGTCCAAATCATTTGATGGTTTTATGTCTTACCGATAACAATCTGTCGCAGGTTTTCCCAAAGATTTTTGGCCGAAGTCGATGGATCAAGTTTGTTGCCACAGAATTGAACTTTTGCCTTGCAAATTTCAAATACAACTTTGTTTCGGAGATTACGGCACTCGTTGTGGAGGTGTGTAATTTTAAAACGTTTCCAATGGTTGTACATATCGTCTCTATTCTTCATAACCTCTAATATTTTACCATTCATCCAAGAAGGAGAGGTATCTTTTATGATTTTAGTTTTTAGTCTTACATTTTTTCTTGATTAAGAAAATCAACCTTATCATTTACGGAAGGTGTGTGCAGGATTCTGTCCCAGTTAGAGTTTTGCAGATCTAGTAATAAGTTTGCGTGAGCAACATTTTTAAAGTCTCTAAACTGAAGTGTTTTTGTCTCAGAGCTGTAATCAAAATCGAGAGTAAAGTATAAAAAGTCGTGTTTTGAGAAACCTGGTTCTGTAAGCTGAGTGTAGAGTCATATTCTATCACTTGTGAAGAATCGATCCAGCAGCGTGCTAGAATTTTCGAATGGTGGGTAGGCGTTGCGGTGTTCACCGCATCCGACAAATCTCAGGTCGATAAGCCTCTTCGAGAAGGTGGTCCATAGAACCCTGTCTAAATGGGTCGAGGACAATAAAATCATCCCAGATAATCAATACGGTTTTAGACACCGCTGATGCCGCGTCGGAACTCGTATCGGATATTCAATGGAACAAATGGAAGAACCAATGCAGGGGTGCCTGCCTGATTGGAAAAAGCTTTCGTTAGAAGGTCTTCCTTACAAGCTCAGTCGGCTAGGCGAACTCGCAAGTAAACCACTGCTATATGTGCTTTTTGACATGTCGTGGTGCAATGGTAACCATCACCGACTGTTGAGCGGAAGGTCTTTAGTTCAAGTCTGCCCATAGCTAAGAACAATTCATATATGGAAAAATTGTGCAACAACATCAGTTGTGAATGAGAGATGATCAAAAAGTGCTGACGAAGGCGTAGCACTCGCAGTATATGATCACTTCAAAATTCATACTTTGTGTTTGCATTTCCAATATAACACTTTAATAACATGAAAACAAAAAAGTTGCTGTGAACTACAACCAACGCTATAAATTCAGTCGAATCTCTCAAAAAATCCTATCTAGGACAACCATCCAGGGAGAGTAGTGAATGAACATCAATGAACGACATGAAGCCATCTGCACCCTGTCCAGCTTGTGTGACAAACACCATAAGAGCGTACACTCTTGAATCTGCATGAGCCCTCATGAGATTCTCAATTCTTTGACCGGAGTGGCGAAAGAAAGTGTTGTCAGATACCTTAGGATCTGGCTAGACTAGTCGGTCTTACAAGATGGCTGTTTCATGGCAGCCAACTCGATTCCAAAATGAAGGTAATCTGCTACATGACCTTGGTCAGGCTCATGGATGCCTATGGATGTCCAATGTGGTAAAATGTGACAGCCAGCTTAGGGAAAGGATTTAGGTCTAGAGAGATAATGTCTTAGAACTTGCCTCGGATTGTATAGAACACTGAGTACACTGTGTACAATTTTGCCCTAATGAAGTCCTACACAATAAGGCTAGGATTTTACGGCTGGACAATTTTCTGATAAAGCTGATTCGAAGCAGCTTGCTAGGGCGATGATAACCTAATCTCAGAGGCTTACTACCCCATTTACTTGTAATAAGAAAGTGCGCTTTAGCGGCTTTTTTTCCCCGACGCATTCCTTTATTTGGATCAATGTGTACTGATCCGCGAAATCCGTAATTCCGTGGAGCAGGAGCCTCTCTACGAACGTGATGTCGCGCAGCGTGAGCCCGAGTGCTTTAGGTCTAGCGCCAAGATGAGGAGCGGACTGAGTCAGTGGTAAGCCCCACGAGAATCCAATGCAGACTAGCATATGCTAGTCTAGGTTAGGGTAGGTTAGGACAGCCTAAGGCATGGTAGGGTGGCGGGTACGTTTAGCCGAGGCGGAGTTTAGTTTTGATGAAAATAAAAAATTAATAACGTTTCTCACCCTTAATTGTTCATTTCACTTAATAATTATCGTAAAGCCGAAGGGCATAGTCTTAAGTAGTTCTGTTTGCTTCAGAGTGTCCGTAAAGGGCCAGGAAAGTATTTTAAGTCATTTATGTTATATAAGTTGTTTTTAAACATTTTTATCGATTGTAAGTTTGTCCTAAAAAATATATTGTAAATAAAAATGAATCTAAAAATAAAAAAATAGTCTTTTCCATGATCATAATTGCTTTATGCTAAGGTTTCCATCCACTACTGTGAGAAAGTTTAAAAGAAAATTAAACCTTTTAATTTCAACTTAATATAGCTTTAACTATCGGGTACCAAAAAAGTTCCATTGGAAAAGTTTTCAAACCCCTGTTAAAAAGCTGAACTATATTCTACTTTCCCCTGACTAAAAAAGGCCTTCGAAGTCTCTCCTGGCACTCTCTGCCAACACTCTCGAACTACATCGTAGGAACGAGCCTTTTTTGTCTTATCAAATTACCTTCGTATCCTGAGAATCTTTCGCATGTGCACCATTCGTTCGCCCGAAACCCTTACGTAGGAACATCCATTTGGCCTTGCTCAAACTCCGAAAGACGAAAAAATTACTTTAAACGCTTCATTCCTTGCAGCAGTGAGTTGCAAAAACTTTCAACTTCAGTTATAAAACAGAAAAAAAACATTCCTATCCAAACCCCTTCTCAAATACGGCTCCAAGCTCCGATCGAGTGGAAAGGAAAACACCGAACCACCGCCTCTTGTTAGCCCTTTCGCCTATCACATTAAATTTCTCTCATCGTACGTCGCGGCGCACTGCAAACACATTGCCAAAACAGTTTCCTAGATAAACCTACGTCCTCTTAAGATAAATAAAACTCCGCCGACTGGCTTGGGGAAGAACAAAAAAAAAAAAAACAGAAACGTCTCACCAGATAAACGAACATACTAAAGACTTCTACACCTCCCAGGAAAAGGAAGCAGCAACAGTGGGCGGATGAACCAATGTTCTTGCAAAAGACATAAAGACTAGCTTGTCAGGAAGTTCACAACGCGCCATCGTCAATTCAATTTCAATTTCCTAATTGCAATCGCAGCGTACTCCAATATGACATCATTGCCGACTACTCGAGAGCCGTTCTTGTTGCACGGAGCATATAAAGCGATTTTTCGCTTAGAGGCTACAACTTCGCTACTCACTGAACTGCTAGACAAACAAAAACTTTTTACTTGACGTTCACTCCCCCATTGGCTTTGGTAGGATGGAGTCCTGGTTGTTGGTTTTTCTCTTCCTGCTCATTTCGTTTTCAGTGGAAAAGTTTTTGCCGAACGTGCTGCCACGACACACCATGCCAGGCCGTACAATGCTGTCGCTGTCAGGTTGTCGTCAAAACCGCGTTGGCTTGTTCCAACTCCCAGCGCTTGGATCCCAAAGGGTGACCTAACCAACTGTGAAATGATTGAACAAGTAGCAGAAAGTGGAAAAGAAAACACTCGGCGACCCGGTGTGGAGCGAGATTTCTCTGTTGGATCGAAATCAAGTGGGAAGTCGTCGTGGTTTCTTTGGGATAACAAAAGTGATGGCGTAACTGTCGAGATGGTGGTCAACAACACAAGGAAAAGATAAAATTCACCACCTTGGGATATATGTATATGTTTCCAAGGTAGAACGGTCCGCTCTTTAACAGATATTTAGATAGGAAAGCACCGAACAATGAGTCGCGCACCACTCCTCGACGGAATACACTCAAATGTCGCCTCGAAGCAGTTCGTGAAATAGTATCTGTCGCCACCGTTCCCGTTCTACGATTTCCCAAAAGGCCTTCACGAGAGAGAAAACCGAACACAGACAAACAAAAAAACTTCTTCGTAACTTGTTAGAACCAAAGACATAAAAAAATAATAAAAAGGCGAAAAGAGCATTTCATGGTGAAGTATCATATTTCCGAAGCTTGGAGAATTGCAGGCTTTGACAAACGACTTGAAAGACAAACTGATTCCGACAAATGACGGCATCAGGCGGGCGGGAGATTGGCAATGTCATCACACGCACATACATATCTTGATTGTTGCCAACCGTTGCGCTGTCTTCAGGGATGCGTCCTACTCCACTCTTCGGCTCCAAGTTGCTGTAAGAAACGCCAGAGCCTTGGGGGAGAAGGAACTTTTAGGGACGTTTTTTGTTTGACCTGAATTTTTTGGTCCTTCAGCTCGTTTCCCAAGAGTCCAGGAACGCACACAATAACTAACTTGAATTTCTTCTTTAGTGCGGGAGAAGACAGGTGGTTGGGTAGCGTGAAGGGTTGCAAATAGCGTTGTTGTTCCGTACACGCTCACAACGAGTACCTTCGCTTACGTGATGTGAACGTTTATCGGCGGTTTCACAAACTTACGTGATTCCTACGGAATTTGAATACGAAATTCACTTACTCAATTATTTATAAGGATGATGGTGAGATGGTTGGGGATGATGGTGATGAAGGGAGTGTGGTGGTGATATCGCGCAGTTCAGATAATCCCCGTGTGTCATGTTTATGTTGTTCTTGTCGTATACGAAAGCATTCGAAATATTTATCGGATGATTCGGGTTACAAGTCTGTGGTTGGGATGAAGATGAGCGTACTCATAGTAGAGGGGATATTGGGTCGGAGGTAATGAGTTTCAGAAGTTCGTTAAGTCACAGATGATGTTCATTAGGGCTTCTGTTGAAGTGTCTACCACTTTAGGGTTTTATAGCAACACATGCTCTCTGCATTTGGATATCAGTGGATCAGTGTCATAGAGAAGTTCTGTGTATACCATGCAAATGAAATGTAATATTCAGGTAATTCATCCTTCATATGGTGATTCATGACAGTTATATTGACAAATACAGCTGTAGGAGGATGACTCGTGAGCAAAGAGCCTTAAAGAGTCCAAGGAGTGAAAGACGCTAATAAGAAGGTGGCAGCTCGGAACAAAACAGACGAGTGTTAGTCAACTTAATTCATGTTTTTTACTGAAATTTTTACTGAAAATTTTCGAGTTTCAAAATGGATATATCACAAATGGTATATGAGAATTTGACAAATAAATCTAGACCGAGAGGAATGAGTAATAAAGAAATAAGGTAAGACATAGGGTGTCCGGCTAGATATTAAGATATTTTTAAAATAGATTTAAATGTTTTTGTCTAAGAAATGTGAATAAGATTGATCGGAGCTTAAATATAAACAATACCGTCAGTTCGTCTAACTCATGTTTAATGTTGTATGTCGTACTCACTCGTGTACATGATGTTCAGATACAAAACTGCTATAAGCTAAAGAGACAGGGACCATGTTCAAAACGCATGAAGTAGCTCAGGTTGGTAGGTTTTATTAGTATTGAGGTAGTTATCCAGCAACATTATTCTAATATGTGATTTTTTAAGCGTTTAATTTTTAATCGTCAAAAAAGTACAAAAAGTTTGCAGGAGTATATAAAAAGTCATTTTTTAGGTGGATAAACCAATACTTGCCATTTACTCTTTGAAGACCATTTCGTGTAAATGTCGACAACGATAACATTGTAAGTGGTCCATATAGAGAGTCTTATTTTGAGTGACTTTTTCGACCACATTTGCTGGTATCTCATTGATAACAAGTGCAATATTGCCTTCCAAAGCTGCAATTAACGCCTGTGTATCGGAATAGATGAATGATTTGACGTATCCGGATAAAAAATAATCTAAAGACGTCAAATCGTACGATCTTTTCGGCTAATTCACTATATAAACTGTTGACCAAATTCATCGATTCACATGCTGTGTGGCAATAGCGGGCGCCATTGATTGTACCGTTTTTTACACGTTATTCTTTGAAAAAATACGGATACAATGATTCGGGTCCAGACTTTCTTCCAGTTTTTTTATGACTCACTTATTGAAAATTCTCATATCGTTTGGCTTTAGTTCTTGCACAAACAGTGTGAAGTTAGTGCGAAATTTGGCCACTATGATACGAGGGCGGGTCAATAAGTCCGTGACTTTTTTAATTTCTTGCCTCTTAACTGAAAGGGCAACACTGCTCCTGTCACAAGACAACAGTCAGTTGATCCCTGCCAAAATTTGAACAAGCTGCGTCGTTTAGTTTTTATTTGACAGCCATTGATAGCAGACTACCGCGTGTTTTGAGAAGAAAATGGAAAATTGGAATTTCGTGTGCTCATTAAGCATTATTTTTTGCAGAAAAAAAATCATTACTTTTGAATAATGGGCTAAGGGCTAAGCTTGATAAATACTGTGGGGACTGTGCGATATAAATTTCAATGGTAAAGAAACGGTTCACTGAATTTCGTTGTGGCCGTACAAGCACGGAAGATGCCGAACGTTCTGGACATCCAGTTGAGGTCTCTACACCCGAAACAATTAAAAAAATTCACGGTATGGTGCTGGCAATTTTGAATGATCACTTGGGTATCAGAAAGCTTTCCGTAGGATGGGTTCCGCGTTTGTCGACAAACGCAATCGTGTGACAACTTCGCAGGAGTGTTTGGCGTTCAACTGCAATATGGACGAGTTTTTGCGCTGTTTTGTAACCGATGGCGAAACGTGGATCTACCACAACACGCCAGAGACCAAACAGCAGTCAAAACAGTGGCTTTCTCGGGGTGAACCGGCGCCAAAGAAGGCCAAAGTGGGTTTGTCAGCCAATAAAGTCATGGTGACAATTTTTTTTTAACTACCTTCAAAAGGGTAAAACAATAAACGGCGAAAAAAAATAAAGAGTCGATTTTTTTTTTTTGTAAAAAAACGATCTCATTTAGCCAAAAAAAAGTTCTTTTCCATCAAGACATGTGCAGTTTCCATCGCAAAAATCCATGAATTAGGCTACGAATTGCTCCCTAGTCGACCCTATTCTCCAGATTTGGACAAAGTGTATAGAGCTCAAAGGTGATTACGTTGAAAAATAAAATGTTTTTTTTATCCAAAAACATGTGTTTTATTCAAAAAGTCACGGACTTATTGACCCATCCTCGTATGAATTGCTTACCCAGTATGTATGACGAAGGTAAAATAGTCGTAGGGCGCAAAACAAATTATGACAGAGCATGAATTTTGGCAATAAAAAGACAATCTCCGAAAAGAATTTATTCGATTCAGCAATTCATTGTGCAATCAAATCATGATCAAAAATTGTTTTATGACCAGGGTGATTTTTATTTATTTACGAGTATTTGTTGTGCGACAAAAGTTTTATAACCAAGGAATTTTCAAAAAAAATGCCGCTCGAGATTGATCACTGAGATTGTGCGATTAAACCCCGCACTATTGTTTTTAAGAGTCATGTAAAAATAAGTTTTATGTTAATGGATCACTCAGAGCCAATATCCGTACTGTTATCAATGAAGTATAAGAACAGGTGAGTACAATGGTGGGTACATGAGGAACATTTTTCGAAAAGTATGAAGACTGATGACCTACAGTTTGGTTTGAAGAAGAGTGATTTTCACCGAACGAGGAGGTCGTTACATTCTTTTATACCAATTTTGCAGAGCAATACTTCAACATTTTTTAAGAGAGTTAAAGAAAGTATAGCCCATCAAAGTGTAGCGGCTTAAAAGGTTCAAAATCTATCAGACCATTATTAAAGATGTTCACCTTTCCAATCCCGTTTAAAATGAAATGTAATTTTTTTTGGTACACTTTAATTGAAATTGGATGTCCAATGTGCGGGATCTTCATTTCACATTAGGTCAGATCAGCCTAGGATAACGTAATGCGTTTCACCGCCCGTGTCCATGGACAGAAAATAAGTGCTGCCGTTCTTCTTCTCACTTTTCGATAAGAAAAATTACTTCGAAAGCTTAAATTGTGGGTAACCATTTTTAATGTAGGGAGGTGAATATTCAAAAATGAATTGAAATATCTCAAAACGAGTTTGTTGAAGCGCCTTCTTTTTACACATATGTACATACATATGTACATATCCTCACATTGTTCAACGAAATAAGCAAAATTCCGATAATAATTCAAGAGAATAAAAACAACATTTTTGTATTTGTCATCTATTACCTGGTACAGTAAAAACTTAATTATTTGAAAAGCCAAGAAGGTAAAAGCGCGAATACACAAACTGAATTCAATTACACGTAACACAAAAATATTCGCACACAAAAAAAATAAAGTGGGTGGGTGGAACATGTTTTCGGATATTTTCGACAGTTTGGAAATTTTTTTACATCATTTTTGACGGCCTAGGGGAACTCAACGAAATTTCACTAACGGCCAGCTCACCCTCCTGGAAATCATAGCGGTGCGATAAGTTCGACTTTCAAAGGGAACAACCGTAAAGAACGAGTATACTTTTGTTTGTGACGGTACGGATGACCATAATCATTGAGGAAGATTAAAGGACATACGATTTTACACCGACATATTGATGGCGGAAATCCGAGGTCCCAGCTATAAGTATGTAGTTCTGAACGTACACTGTCCTAGGGAAGATAAGGATGGAGAGGTAAAAGACGCGTTGTACGAAACAATGGATGAAATATTTGACGATTGTTTATCCTTCGACGTGAAAATTTTTATCGGGGACTTTAACGCGAAAATATGTATAATAACAAAAGAAGCGATATATAGGTCACCAATAGGAGAGGAAAGCTTCCATGTCTCATCAAATGATAATCAAATGATAATGATAATGAGGATAATAAGTTTCGTCAGCTCAAAATATATGATCGTGAAAACTAGAGCATTCAAACACAAAAGATTATACAAGACTGCATGGATATTTCTGATGGAGGAACGCGCAATCCAATTGACCATTTTCTGATGAATAGGAGACACCATACCAACGTACTAGATGTTAAAGCATATAGAGGAGTGGATTGCGATATTATAATAATCGAAACAAGAGAGATAGAAACAGTATGGTCAACAATAATAAGTGTTATAAAGGAAGCAGCGGAAAACAAACAAGGTTATTGCAAAGCTCCCAAAGGCAGGACTTGGTTCGACGAATAATGTGACGAAAAGGTAAAAGCTCGTAAAGTTCTGGTACTTCAGGCCTTGGAAAATACTTAAATAATACAGGCTTATAAGATATCAGACCCTACGAAAGGGAGTTAGCCGTCTCCTTCGGAAGCTTTCTATTAGAATTCAAGAAGAGAAATAAAGCAAACAGGGCCATAGGAATTCACCTAATACCATCGAAATTAATAAACTATGCAGGAGAAAAATTAACTTAAAAGTTACATGGGCCCATCATAACTATACGGAATAATGAAACCACTGCCGAGGAGGGAAGGAGAAAATTTGAAGAAATTCAACAGAACAGAACAGCAACGCACTCTTGACAGGAAGATTTAGCGAAGGGTCGCCAATGAGGCTCTTAACTTCCGTGTTCCAACTGCCGGTAATAATAAGAGTCAGCCAGATGAGCCGAAAAATTCAACATAAATGAATTATTTCTATATTTTATATTTTTTCTTTGTATTCAATTACTTTTTAATGTTTCTCTCTCATTATCAGCAATGTTCTTCCGCTGATGAGCATGTTGAGTTTTTTTACATCTACCCTTAATAATTTTTTGACAATCACGTCCCAACTAAAACTCACTATTGGTAAAACCAAATGTTAATAGTTAACAAGCCGTATTAAAAATATAACTATAAATTGAGAGAGGCCTACAAAAGATGGAAGAAGTTTAAACTCGCCTACTTCCTCTACGATTTCAAACGCCACAGAAGCCTTGTTAACTTATTGTTGTTATTGTTATTTAAATTTAAACTCGGCTTAAACGTATAGAAAAAGGACTCCAAGGTCAAAAAGTCGTGCCTTAGTCTCTCCGACAATGACATTGATGATCCGAACGAGCCTGACGTCATAGATCCTAGTAATACGCACAACTTGACTGAGGGTTTTGGCTTTTTTATAGCTTATAAAGAGGATGTGCTTAAATCTACCCTTGCAATCGAATCGAAATGCCATTGGCTTGGAATTTATATGCCCCGAATTCTTAAAACTAAACATTTATGCCATCTTTAAACCTCTCACATATATGGTTAATAACATCCATTCCCCTGCCCGTCCACCCAAGATACTGGAAGGCTTCTAAAGTCAGACATGTCCCTAAACGTGAAAATAATCACGATAACAATCTCTTTATTGCCGTTCATATCTAAGGTTTGCGAAAAACCTTCTGAGCATGTAATTGAATTCATTCTTAAACCAACATAAGTTCATTTCACCGTTTTAGTTAGGTTTCAGGCCATATCACAGTTACATCTCCGAGCTACTAGAGATTGTTGAAAACTTTTGTTGCGAAATTGATAAGGACTATGTGAAATCGTTGGTACGACTAAACATTTCTAAAACATTCGATATTGTCCCACATTAAATCCTATTCCACATTAATTACTGTTCTCGTATTTCTACCTATTTCACCTAAAGGTAGGTACCAGGCACTATGACCAGGCCGTTACATATTGATTAGATAAGAATAAACGTATGCTCAACTTTATCAAAAGCCAGGCCATTATCATAGGTCATACCATCTTAGACTTAAGCAACTTCTCACAAATCCAAGCCAATGGAAGCAACATCGACTATGTTACGATAACTAGAAATCTTGGAGGCATACTAATCGGCGGGAGGCGTCCCATCACCAACTTAACAGGTAGAGTTTACGACGTCTTGCGTATATTATGCTACTCTGGAAATTGCCTTCCAGTTGGCATTAAAATCAATGCTAACTACTGATTCCTATTTTAACGTACGCACTCCAATCTTCTGCAATGTCGTTAGTCACAGCTCACGCAAGTTAACAATTGTGTTCAACAGTTCAGTGCGCTTAATAATCAGATTAAAGCGATGGTATCACATCTCTTCATTCGCTAAAACCCTGCTTGGTATGCACTTTCAAAGCTTTCTTAAGTTTGAGATATTAACCATACTTTTCAGACCACCAGAGACTTGTTGCTGTCGCTACATCTGAGAGAATTTGAACATTAATATTATCTAGTTTTAATTACAGAATGACCGAAAAACAGTTTATTCATAAAGCCGTGGGGCTGTAAAATTCGCTCCCAACTCCCACATAAAATATACTTTTCGAGTAAATAGGAAATAGGAAAATAAGTTTATATCATCTTCATTAAACCGGTTTTCTATTTCATTTAATGGAGCAACAGGACAATCGAATACCTTATTACCCATGCTCGAACTCGTTCAACTGAACCATTCCAGTCAAGAAGCCCCAGTAGCTGTTAACTAACTGAACAAACGAATATCTTGGCTTAGTGTCTTTAATAACGTGAATTATTGTTTTTAAAAATTGGAGATTTTAAATAAAGGTTGGTACATAAACCGTTGTTTATCTTCTCAAAATACCTAAAGGGCTAAGCTTGCCTTAACTATTGGAACTTATTAATATGTATGAGCACACAGAAAAACGTAGACGTCTAAAAGCCTAAAACCTACACATATGATTAGTAGAAGAAAAATAAAAGAAAATCTTGTCGTCGGCATTCATATTTGTTCTTATCGGTGTGTTTGACTTAAGCGACTTTCTTTTCCTCAAAGACCACCACGTGGGAGTAGATATGTTTTGAATGGAAAACGAATGCGTGGGAATAATCGGGGAACCGTATGAACGTAATCTTTATCTTAATTAAAAGGCCTACTTAAATCAGATTTATGTAATTTAAAAATCGATGCTTAAATGTAATTTCTTTCCTTATAATTCGAATATTTAAGTACATATGCTGGGAAAAAAGGTCAAGGTACGCACTTACCTTTGAATTGATCGTGGTATCTGTAACAAAAAAAAAACCTCGAATTAGAACCAAAGTCAGTAAATATTCATGTATGTTTATCATCACTAAAATTGAGTAGGCTTACTTACTCCGGAAGTGATACTTAGACTACCGGACCAGTAACACGTACCTTTTCAGACGTTGGTCATTTAGTCAACACGATTTCTTACCGTCAGACTTGCATTAAACAAAGTAGATTTTTTAAGCCAGTACTGAACTTACTTTTGGAAAAATACTTCGTGTCGAAACGAGGAATATACAGTCCCTCCCATTTCAAATGAAACTCTAAAGTAAATAGAAGATGCTTTGCGGTGCTATTCTTTCTTCATAGTTAATCAAAGTCAGTACAGCTTTGTAAGCGACCAAAACTTATCGAAGTGATCACAAAGCATATCTAGTATTCGAGGAGGACGGGAATAACTTTTGGGTTGTCGGTGAAAGCCCTCTGAATTTTAGGAATCATATTGTAGGTGTTCCAACGCTAATTTAAGTTTAAAAAAAGGAAGAAGTCGCGGGCACTAGATCAGGCGAGAATGTGGGATGATTGATCGTTGTGATATTTTTTTAGCCAAAAACTCGCGTACAAATATGGATTGATGCGACGGAGAATTGCCATGCGATTTCCTTGTATTTCGAACTGAATATTGCCCCAATCTCGTCAGGAGCATTCACAGTTAAACACTGCGAAGAACTTTCCGTAAATGGTTTCAGACGGTTTTGCAATCGAAATTCAACTTGAGTTTATGGCGTAATTTAAGCATCTATTTGTTCATTTGCGAACTAAAGTTGGGCCCCTGTGAATGGCCTTTCTTCAACAAGCTTACAGTTTTTTTTCCCGCATTCTTGTTGTTCTTCTAAATTAAATTTCAAATTTAAGTAACTTTCAAGGACCATAGGTTTACGCATAAATTCATGGTTTTGTAGTCTTCAAACTTTCCCCCACAGTTATAAATGCTATCGGCCTTTTGTCCAATATGGCATGAATATTTGATTGATTCTACTGTTTGATGCTAATCCGACTCTCGGCTTGTGAGCTGTTTTCAATATTGAAATTAAAGCCTTCCATTCTTGGGTTAAACCCTGTTTATACTTCAATGACAGAGCAAATTTGCGAACATTGGTCTTTATTCTTGCATAAACTGGATGTGGTAAGCCTTCAAGCTTTCCCACGTGGGCGAACAAAGGCCAAGCTGTTGTGAGCGACGTCGATAAATTTGAATTTGAACACCATGAACGTCACTTAATGGATGCAATTTTTTTTTTAATATTCACTTCAGTATGCACTCTTCTTATGCGTCTCGGTGCCATTGCATCTTTAAACAAAATGTTTGAAGAAAACGGTCAACGATACGGCGAATAGCGTCCAACTATGTCCGGTACTATTAGTTTGACGCACAGAACATGATTTTAGATCCAAATTTCTAAAATTTGGTTGAAGTGGGTGTGCTATCACCATTCTTCTTTTCCTTTTTCCGGCGTTGTTATGGTCAGAAGTGTAGGACCATAACCTTGCCACTTAACTGCATTCCTACTGGTCCGCTTGTGGGGTCCGCCGGTTTGACCTCAGAAAGTAGCGGCAGGCTTCCCGGTTTGGGATTACTTCATCGCTGAGGCCAATCAAATGCTGGTGTTTTTGCACTAATTGTTTTTCGGCCTGCCTTTTTTTTTTTTTTGTGACACGGGCATGCTCCAGATTTTTTTTGTTTGATCTTACTCTTACAACACCGGTGATCTCCAGGCGTGTCAACCCACTGATTTGCATGTACACTTGTGGGGCAGTTTAATGGTGGTATATGTGTCCCTAGGCTCACCTTGGTGTTTTCTAAATTGCCTAGATGTGATTTTTGTTTACCTTTGTTTTAGTCGCCTTTTACGACAAGCGAGAGGTATCGCTGCAGGGATATTCTTAACCCGTCCCTGCACGGAAAGTGTGCTATCACCATAAACTTGGAAAGAGTACTGAATAACAATGTCGCCATCGGTTTACAATCTGTAAATTCGTTTAACAGATATCTTCTTCTTCTCTTCTTAGATGGCGCTACAGTCCGGTATGAACCTGGGCCTCAACCAACAAACGTCTCCAGCTGACACGATCTTTCACTAGTTGTTTCCAGTGCTGCACTCTCAGTTGGTTAAGGTCCCCTTCAACCTGGGTGCGCCACCTTAAATTCGGTCATCCTCTGCTGCGTCATCCCTCAGGGTTGAATTCGAAGACTCTTCCAGCCGGAGCTGTGTTATCCATTCGCTCTATATGGCCTAGCCATCTTAGTCGTTGGATCCGGAAACGTCGTACTAGGCCGATGTCGCTGTACATCCCGTACAGTTCGTCGTTGCATCTTGTCCTCCATAGATTGAACGCAGACTTTTTCTCTTGAAGTGACCAATAGCATCCTCATCCGTTTTCGTTAAGGTCCAGGCCTCCGCGCCGTAAAGGAGGACATTTATATAATCATTTATATAATGCCACCTTTGTTTTTCGAGAGAGGGCTCTACTTCTTAATTACTTCTTGAGCCCAAAGAAGCAGCGGTTGACAAGAGTAATTCTGCGTTTAATCAGCGCTGGTGTTGTTGTTGCTCGTCACTAGTGAGCCAAGGTAGACGAACTCCTTGAACACTTCAAATTTGTAACCGTCAATTGTGACATTCTGGTCAAGACGTCGCCGGTGTTGTGCGACTTTTTTGGATGACAGCATATATTTGGTTTTACCCTCGTGCACCGAAAGACAAGCGGCTAGCTTCTGCTTGAGGTCTCGCTGTGCTCGCCCAATTACGTCCATGTCATTAGCGTACGCAAGCAATTGCGCAGACTTGAAATAAATCGTACCTCTTGGTTTGACCAGTGAGTTTCGTATGATCTTTCCAAGCACGATATTGAAAAAGTTACATGAGAGTGCGTCGAAGATTTCAGTTAATTCGCTACCAACCGCGCGAATTCTCCATTGTCATTCTGCACAATCTGATGGTATGATATCACTTAAGAATATCACACAAGAATTAGATCACTTCAAAATTCATACTCTGTGTGTGCACTTCCAATATAACACCTAAATGACATGAAAACAAAAGACTTACTGTGAACTACAACCAACGCAAATTCAGTCGAATCTCTCAATTCTTATCTGGGACTACCACCCCCGGAGAGTAGTGAACGAACATCTACGACACAAGCCATCTCCACCCCGTCCAGGTTGTGTGACAAATATCATAAGAGCGTACACTCTTGAACCTGCGCGAATTATAAAAGAAAAAAAAAAAACAAGAGAAGATCTTGTACGCGATGTTGAGGAGACTCATTCCTCTAAAGTTGGCGCAGTTATTGGGGTTTCCTTTCTCATGGACTGGGCAAACGATGTTGAGATTCCATTCATCGGGCATGCTTTCCTCCGATCATATTTTACAGATAAGCTGGTGAATACGCCCTACCAACTCATTTTCAGCCGCTTTAAATAGTTCAGCAGACAGACCGTCTGCACCCACAGCGTTGTTAGTTTTAAGTTTCGAAATAACAAGCTTAATTTCATCTAGGTCATCGGGTGGACGGAATTTTCTTGTATCTTCGTCCATTGCGAATGGATCATTCTGCCTGACAGCGGTATCAGATATATCAGAGAAGTGGTTTTCCATATTCTCAACATTGACTGTGACTAGTTGTCCGTCTTCACCCCTTCAGACTTCTGCTCTGGCTTTATAGCCCTGGCATTCTCGTTTTAGTTTTTCGTAAAACTGTGGTAGCATCACTCCATCTCCTCGATCTCATGCTTTTCGTGCTCTCTTTTTTCTTTCTTAAAAGCATGTGTTCCTCTCTCCCTTTCTGCTCGTAGAGCTCATGAGCGGCTTTCGTCCGTCTATGTAGCATGGCTTCGTAGGCGGTTTGTTACGAGTGCAGAAGTTTTCACTGTCACAACCACAGGAATCGCAAACCGCCTTGCCATGACGTTTTGCCAACTTTTCGTTGGTTGCTGTATGGCCAGGGTGATCCATACCTTGCCCCAGGAGCCGGTGGTCGTGGGATCGGGTCCCACGGCAATTTTATTTTCGTTTTTCCTTTTTGGCCAATTTTCCGGAGTGCTCGGTTCCGAAGGAGCTTCTGAGTTTCGAGGTCAAAAAGGACACTGGAAAGTAGCCGCTCTGGCGTGGAGGCAAGGTGGTCGTACGATCAGGTTGGAAGGCATTTGGTGAAAAGGTTTGAACGAGAGCGGTTGTGTGGTGTGGGAAAAAAAAAGAAAGTTAAAAAAAAAAAAAAAAAAAAGAGGAAAAGTTTCGGTGAAAGAAATAGTGTTTAACGGAGTATATTGCACTCGGCATTTAATCAAAGTCCGTGTAGTGAATTTAATTTTCCACTCGCTACTACGGATAGTAGAGAAAATTATCGGTCGGAAGTCGTTTCGGCGAGAGGGAAGGAATAGCCGTGAAATAAAACGGAAAACAAGAGTAGGAAATAGTGATCCGTAAGTTATCGCAAAACGTGAAAATGACTTTAGGGTAAAACGTAATTTTCTGTTTATGCAGGGAAGGAAAAAAATCTGAGGTTTTCCTGGGCGTTTTCCTCTGGAACAAGAACAGATCATCCGTACGCCTTACTCAACACCTTTTTGGCAAGGTCTACACCGGGTGAACGGCAGCCTGGAGCAGAAACATTCAGCTCAACGTGCGGGAGACTCGAGTTCGAGTCCAAGGCTGAGTCTTTAGTTATTTACTCATTTACTCTATCGTGTTGTCTTTTTCTTATTATTGAATTATTTATATTATTATTTATATATATATGCAGTTAAGTGGGTAGGTTATGGTCCTACACTTCTGACCATAACAACGCCGGAAAAAGGAAAAGAAGATTGAATTATTTATATTGTTTTTTTTCCTTTTCTTTTGGTTACTACATTTATTACGTCTAAACATTTTCTTTAATTAGTCCTTTTTTTTTATTTTTATTATTTTATCTGGCTTTATTTATTTTTTTTTTTTTACTTCTCTTTGGTTGATTTTTGTTGCTTAATTAATTTATTATATTAGCACGTAAGCTCCCCATCAGCTTGTAAGTACCCATTGGCCGAGTGGGCCTGAGTGTAAGCAAAAGGTTGCAGCGTTGCGGCGCTTTTGGGGTGGGTTCAAACCCGAGGGGACGGGCGTTCCATTGTTACTATTGTTTTTTTTCTTCCTTTATTTTTTTTCCTTTGGTTTTCGTTATTTAATAAATTTTCTACTGAATTTCGTTTTCAATTGGTAAATCGGTTTTTTTTATAAATAAGATACGCGGAACCTTACCTGGTAGTGGCGATTCTTTCAGGAGGGCTCCTCGAGACACCAAGGTCAATCGAGTGGCGCCCATTAATTTTTTTTTTTACATCAAATTGCCCACGACCTTTTTCCATTGGGTCAGTCGACCCTTGTTGTCTTGAGCCGCGGAGCGGGTACGTAACAGGTTTACTTTGCTACATGGGCTTGTTTGCATTTTTCATCAAACCTGGGGTTTCTACAGAGCACATCAAAGGCAGTGTCTCTAGGATGCTCGAGGAGTGTCGATCGCAACGTGATCGATCTGGTTGACTGATCTGGTGACCGTGGGAATCGTGTGCCTGTTAGCAAGTCAAATACTCGTAGCCTGAGTCCGTTTTCGGATGTGGTGTTATGTAGGCTATGTTTTCCTATGGTCGGGTTTTTGGTGTCATAACTGGGGCATTGGGCGTACGTTCGGTCCAGGAGATCATAGCAGTCTTCCTCGTATCGATCATATTTTTCTTCCGTAGGGGCATGAGGATGCCTCTGAGGCGGTTTTTTTTTTTTTTATGATTTGTGCAGGTTCAAGAGAGTACGCTCTTATGGTGTTTGGCACACAACCTGGACGGAGTGTAAATGATTTGTGTCGAAGATGTTCGTTCACCCTTCTCCGGGGGTGGTTGTCCTAGATAGGCTTTGAGAGATTCGACTGAATTT
Source organism: Merodon equestris (assembly GCA_958301585.1). Classification (NCBI taxonomy): domain Eukaryota; kingdom Metazoa; phylum Arthropoda; class Insecta; order Diptera; family Syrphidae; genus Merodon; species Merodon equestris. Next base: position 50,709,074 of record OY284413.1, read on the forward strand.
GCGTTGGTTGTAGTTTACAGTAACCCTTTTGTTTCCATGTCATTAAGGTGTTATATTGGAAGTGGAAGATGCGGATTGTTATGAGGCATTCGCTTACATCGTGGAAGCTTGAGACTTTTTGTCGGAGTCTTCCTCGAATAACAAATCCGCATCCGAACAGACGTTGTTTATTTTCCTTGTAGATATCACAGTTTTTCATCCTTTTTTTGCCTGGTCTGTCCCATCGCATTTCGTAGTTATATCTGCTTTGTAGCAGTCGAGAGTTTTTTTCCAGTTGGTCATCAGCACCTGATCTGTTAAGGACCAGAAACCAGAAACCTCCGGGAGAGCCAAAAAAAGTTTTAAGATGGAAAATTGGAAGCAATAATTGATGAAGATCCGTGTCAAATGCAAGAAGAGCTAGCGAGATCGCTAAATGTTGACTTTGACCAAGTAACAATTTCCATATGATGGAAGGCATTGGGAATGATTCAAGTGCAAGCAAATCGGATGCCATACGAGTTGAAGCCGAAAAATATCCGAAGGCGATTTTGCATGTCTGAAATGCTGCTTAATCGTTATAAAAAGGAACTCGTTTTTTGCATTGCATTAATACCGGCGACGAAAATTATATCCATTACTATCTACTATATCCCAAGCACAGAAAATCATACGTCAAACCCGACTAACTAGCCAAATCCACTTCAAAGCCATGCTGCCATGGTAATGCTGTGTATTGTGGGGGAATAGAAGCGAGTGGTCTATTATGAGCTGCTGAGAAGTAGTCAAATAATAAAAAATGGCCGAAATGGCCATTCATTCATTTTCCATCATGAAAATGCTCGACCCCATGTTATTTAGAAAATATCAGATGGAAAATTCTGCCCCAACCGCTGTATAGACCATCATCTGCCCTTTCTGGAGTACACTTCACTCCAGTCGAAGGTATCACAAATTGACTCGATTCGTTCTTGGGCTCAAAAAGTGAGGACCTGTTTTGGGCTGGAATCCATGAATTGCCAGAAAGATGGGGCAAAGTCATAGCTAACGATGGATAAGACTTTGAATGAATTATTTTGGAACCATTTTTTAAATAAAAACTTTTTTTACCAAAGTCCTTTAAAAGTAATGCATACAACCCGATATATTTCAGGTCAGCTACAGCGAAGCGAAAGGAATTGAATGTCTGCCTTTAAACTATAGACGACCTCGGCGGAATTTTAAATGCCATTGGGCACACCAACAAGCCCGTAATTGCGTAAATAACCAAATATTTCATTTTAATAAGAAGATTTTAAATATCGAGCAGGAAAGTGGTGCAACCACAATTTACCACCGATGAGGAAGAGGGATGATGGGCTATGTGAAAAAGAACCAATGTTATTTAATTGATTTTTGTTTTCATTCTCACTTTCATTAAAAAAAAAGAAACTGATTTCCACGAATCATTTCTATATTACTGTTTAATTTTATTTGACAAGCTATTACGATTTTAAAATCACCACAACCACGCATAGAGACAATCGACAATAGTAATTGACAACTCTCGCACTATGTGAGGCAAATAATACATCGACAAGTGGATATCCTTTCCAGGATAGTCGAAATCTACTTCAGATAGGAAATTAAGTCCTCATTTCACTTCAGACCCACTGAGTTGCCACTTCTGCTACAAAGCTGCATCCAGTTACATAATATTATCTGCTTATGCAAGTGATTGTATATAATAGACTTGCCTCTTTTATTTATTTATTACGATCTTTCGGGAGTGATATTTAAAAAATCACATAACAATGTGTCGCCTTCTCATTAACTCATTTTTCTTAAATATCGAAGGTATTGTCTAGTTTATAACTGACCTTAATGAGCAGCGAGAATTTTTCACTGTTGCACCAAATAGCTTGACGAGTTAGGCACGGATGTTAAAACATGCATGAGCCTGTACATCATACCTTTATAGATACTGTATGTAGCTTTAAAATTTGATGTGTCGCCTGAAATCCGTGTCCAAAATCTACAATAAAATCTACACTGATAAAGACCTACCAAATTCTTCGTGTATAGTTTCAGGCATTCAAAGATCTCAGCAAAGAAGATTTTTTTAAGAGACTAAGCGCAATTAAACGGATCCTCTTTCTTGCCTTATCATGTCTTACAGATAAGTTGCTACATGCTCGGAATAAACTCATCTACAACTGTAGGCAATCCACCATCACCAACAGCTTTATTAAACTTCAGCTTCGATATCGTTATCTTAACTATTGTACGTCTAAGCCACTTTTCACAAACCTAAGAATGTGTTTTGAAGGATTTATGAATTTCCTTAAAAGACCTATGTCAAGACACAGTGCCAGCTGAAGGTATAGGACAGAAATGGAGAGGAGATACACATTGGTTTTGTGCATTGTAAAGTGTGGGAAATATTGGGCTGGGCAGAACACTCCATATTCGTGTGGTCCGGTCTCTAAATTTAACTGTACGTCCGAAGAGAGGCTTAAGGGTAAAGGGCATACCTAGCGAGATGAGTATTTCAGCCGAATTCTTGAAGGGAAGCCTCAAGCTTGGGGCCGATATAAGCCATTTACTTGTAGATCGAAGCCAAATCAGATGGTGTAAAATATTTACGAGTATTATATCGTTTAAGGAAACCTAGTTCGCCTAGGCAGCGTTCTCGGCGACTTCAAACCCATTCCAATCATTTCAACAAAATGTTTATTTTTGAATAGATTAGAAGTACAGTCCGCGAATAAAATATAGCACAACATGTAGTCGTACAGTTAAATTTAATGTGAAACTGGTTAAAGACTTAAATCCTTTTTTTTTTCTTATAGCTCTCTGCGCCTCAAATAAGCCATAGCGGTTTGGAACTGGGTACCTGTATTAGTTTCTAAGATTCATATGCTAAGTTTTTTAATAAAAAAAAACATTTTTCTTAGCTTAAGTTAGTTAGTTATAATAATGTTAATAGTAAATTCATGTAGACGTCGAAAGACATAAGTATGTTTCAATTGTTCTGTTTGTTTTAGAGTGTCCGCCTAGGGCCAGTAAGATAGTTACATTTGTTAAGATAGTTAAGCTAGTTTTAAGCATTTTTGACTAGGGTAAGATAGATATAAGTTAATATGAAATAAAAATGAAAATTGAAAAATTAGTTTCTAAGAAATCCCAAGATAGCGCATTTTCTCATAACAGAAGTTTGGTTGCGTTTTAGTGATCTTTGAGTAAGCAAGTGTGAAAGAAATTAAAGAAAAGGATTTATTCTGTGTGCTTGTTTGTTTGTCAAAGCCGTAAATAACAAAATGGGTAGAGGAAAAAAACTACTTCAAGAAAATTTCAAAATTGGGTATATTGCGGAAAAACTGAAAACCCGAAAAGTGATTTCAAATTTCCTCAAACACCCTGAAAATTACGGAAGAAGAAAAGTCCGGGACGTCCAAGGGCTGTCAGTGAAAGGGATTGACATGCAATTCTAAGAGGTGCGTCGAGTTCTAACTTAAGGACTCGCAAATCGCTGAACAAGCAGGTGTCAAAACGAATGTAGGAAACGTCTAGAAAATATTGCAGAAGTCTCAATTATAAAGCGCAAAAGAAGCATGAAGAAGAAACCACCGCTCACGGCAAAATACAAGGGGACAGACTAAAATTCGCCATGGAGCATATGCATTGGAAAAAAACGACGCCGTCGGGTATTATTCACGGACGACAAGTTTAATCTCGACGGACCCCTTGGTCTGGCATATTATTACCATGACTTGAGAAAAGAGAAATCTATATTAAGCCGTCGGCAACAGGGTGGAGGAACTGCTATGATATGGGCTGGAATAGGATACAATACTAAAACTGAAATAAAGTTCGTACCACAAAAAATGGAAAGCAAGAAGTACCTGGGTTTTATTGCCAGTGAAACAACACAACCAACTGGTGAAATTACTGACTTGCCACCTATTTTTCAGCAAGACAATGCTACTGGGCAAGGATTGTCAAAAAGTATTTTTCCGATAACAATGTCGATGTTTTAGATCAGCCAGCGTGATCACCAGACTTAGCAAATATTATTGAACACTTTTGGGGTCTTCTTGTCAGAGTTGTATATGCCGAAAACAGGCAGTACGAGAATGTTGACGAGCTTAAACAACGCACTATAATAAATTGCGACAGATTACCACAAAAAAGCATAAGAAAATTGTTTAAATCACTACTACATAGAATGGCAGAATTAGATAAAAAAGTGGAGGTCCTACTCATTACTGAGAGTTAAAAAGAAAATAAACTATTAATCAATATAATGTTTTTAAAAGTGTTAGATGCTACAAATGTACTATCTTTTTTTCGCACCCAAATTTGGTTCTTTTTTATTTCCCCTGTATTGCATTGCTTAAGGTAAAAAAAATGCCATACATGAATTGAAATTACTCCAATATTTGTATAAAGAAAATTTATTATGTTTGTTTAATGTACAAAGTTATTTTTTAAATTTTAAGTTTTTAATCCATTTTTATTCATAATTCTTATATCTACCTTATCCTAGACAAAAATGTTTAAAACTGGCTTAACTATCCTTACAAATTTAAATATCTTACTGGCCCAAGACGGACACTCTAAAACAAACCGTACAACTTAAGCCTATGTCTTTCGACTACTATATATAAACTTACAATTAACATTTTTGCAACTAACTTAAGATCGGAAAATGTATATTCTTCAAAAAAACTTAGCATATGACTATTTTTATATACTTATATAAAACTTAAGTCTACCTTTAACTAACTAAGCCTAACTAAACCTAATTAAACTTAACTTATTCTATCTTAATTTAAATATATATATATCTTTTTTCTTTAATTTTCATATATTTTAAATTTTTTTGGTTTTCGTTTTATTCCGTTTTTGTAGATTTTCGATTTGGTAATTTTTTTATTTTTTTATTTTTTCCTCAACTACCCTAACTTACCTTACCCTAGCCTATGTAAACCTGCTATCGGTGTTTGGCAGGCTTTGCCTTGAAGAGGCTGCACCTAGTGAAGTGTCCGTTAAAGGGGGTACTCTCCAGCCACCAAGAGCGTTGATGCTGTCGGACTACGTCTCCTCGATCCCGGCGTGAGACCGACCTACAGAACCTGAGACGCTCCGTAGACGGGTCCGTAGAGGAATCGCCGTTCTTTAATGTACAAATATAAACAAAGTATGTACTTAAAAAACGAATTGTGCTATATTTTATTCACGCATTGTAGCAGACAAGAGATCATTTATAAAAATTAGGAAGAGCATCAGTGACAGAATGGAGCGTTGGAGAACACCAGTGTTATCAGATTTAAAACCGTCCAAAATGACTTGAGAGGTAATTTCTAAAATTCATAAAAGAGATTCTTTGATAAAGTGCCAAACTCTGTCAAATACTTTAGAAATATCAAGCGCAACGGTTTTGCTTTCATATTTGTTGATTATATCCTATACATGGCTCTGATTAGATAATTTGGATCCGGCATTTTCCAGTTCGGAAGATAGTGGCGACGTATGGCTTTGAGCTACATAAATACAACATACAAATTACATATTACGTTTACAATTACGTATCGTATTAACAGTTCTCGGATATGCTGGGCCGAAATCTCAGAAAATATATAATAGTGAAAACGACCATTTTGTTCACAACAAATTACAGTTTGGTTGGTTTTTTGGACTGGTGGTATCTGTGGGCCATATTTTTTTTTATAAAATGAGTGAATGCATTGCACTAGCGAAGGTGTTCACTAACTTTTTTCCCCCTGATATTGGTAAGAAATTTTGTGATGTGGAATTTCTGGGGATAGAGTCTTTCATTGGCCGCTGTTAACTGATTTCATGAAATCTCGATCAGCCGCCCAGAATGTGATGGATGAAAATATCAGAGTTGTATACAGCCCTAAGTATGCGAAAACATGTACAATGAAAAGTAAAAAAAATTACAGAGGCGAGGCGGACAGTTGGCAGATATTGTATTACCAACCGCAGAGTTCGTACTTCAGATTAAACTAAAAATATTAATCTTCTTAGTAATATTGCGTTTTTTTTTTTTTTTTAATTTAAAATGGTAATCCTTGTGGGATTGGGCAAGAAGATGGGGACGACATCGAAAACGATGACATGGACCTTAACGCCCCAACGCATAAAGGTAACTTTAAACGATTTGGGTCAGATCTATAAAGTGTGGAAAAGAATTGATTGACTTGCCTTTATATATTTAAGCTCAAGTGGCCACACCACTGATTTGATATATACAGAAAGTATGGAATATTATATTAAGTATCAGGAACGATTTTTCTCTGACGTGATCGAGCGGGTTCGGTGGAGGAAGTTTAACCTTCAACACGTGTCACCTCCAACATTGTGAAAGTGTAGATTTACTACCAACCGCGGCCCGACTCTATAAAGTCCTATCCCAGGACCACACAAATGGAATCGGGTTACTTTGCAAATCAGACGGCAATTTCACTGTCAATCACAGGGTAGAACAAGTAGCCGCTCTGATAGAGCCCTGATTGAGTTAAATGGGCAATTGGCTCATTTAAACCCCTACAAAGCTCCAGGTAAAGACAGTGTCTTTCCTGCTATCCTCTAGAGAGGCCTAGACATCATTCTAGCAACACTAATAGCTCTCTTTAGGTGAAGTTTCAACTTGGAATACATTGCTCAAATCTGAAGGGAAGTCAACCTTGTCTTCATCCCTAAGATTGGACAACCAAGTGAACAACCTCAATCCTATTAGCCCAGCACCTTTCCTCCTAAAAACAATAGAAAAATTGATAAACCTACATTTCAGAGGTATATTAGAAAATAATACGCATAACGCAAAGAATGATTTACTGAGAATGCACTGCCTCACTTGGTAGCGCATGTGGAAAATAATTTCACACGCAAGGAGATCGCAATTTTCGCTATCGCCTTCGCCGATATTGGAGGGCATTTGATAATACTGGCCACAACTCAATCACGACTGCGAGAGGTATAGACCAACCCACTATCCATTGAGTTAGGGCGATGCTATTATACCAGTTAGATCCCGAGAGGTCTCTGTTACAGTATCGGCGGCTGGTCGATAGTCATCGACGACCTTCTCTACGAGTTAGGCAACCGTTATGAAGTCATCGGATGACCTTGTAGTTATTGTTAAGGCAAAAGCGAAATTTCCGCATATGAACGCATGCAATTCGTACTTCAATTTATCTCTGACTGGTGTAGCAGACAGAGGGTTTATCGACAAATCGAATTAAGACCTTAGTCCCGTTTACAAAAACGAAGAAAATAGAACTTTGTCCCGTCTCCCTAAATGGTAAAAACATTGGATTTTTCGAAGAGGTCAAATATCTAGATATTAACCTTGATCTAAAACTTAACTGGAATTCCAACATCAAAGGCAAACTTGCAAAGGCGACTAGGGCACTGTGGGCCTGTCGACGCACCTACGGTAATCCACTGGTTATATACCACTTATGTATGCGTCTGCTGTATGGTGGACAGAAGTTGAACAGAAAACTACAATAGTTAAACTTCAACGCCTTCAGAAGATAGCAGGTCTCGGCATTTCAGGCACCATGCAAACTTGCCCGACAGCAGCCCAAGAGGCACTCCACTGCACCTTTTTATTAAAAAGGTTGTTACACGTAGTGCAATCAGACTCCTCCGCTCCGAAACGGCCTGGCCCTGTAAATCATTGGGTCACATGTCCATACTACAATACCTTCCTGAGTTGGATATGATTACCACAGTTTCGGACGCATTACCCCACACGTCCACCTTTGGCAAAAGATTTGTGGTACTGATCCCAAACCACATAGCTTGGGAAAGCTGTGATCCCTTGCTAAATGTCAAAGGCCTGAGTTGGTACACAGATGGCTCCAAAATCGATTCTGGCCTTGGGACTGGCATCTTCGGACCAAATCGAACTATACGCCATCCTAACGTGCGTCAACCTAAACATAGAGACTGGCATAAGAGGTATAACCATCAATATATTCTCAGACAGTCAGACAGCGCTCAAAACCCGTCAAGGAATGCCACGACGCCCTGCAAGACCTATGCAAAAGAAATTAGGTCAAACTCTGGTATGTGTCAGTTCAAAAGGGCATAAAAGGCAACGAAATCGCCGATCAGCTCGCTATGAAAGGTTACAGCGAAAGACAAGTAGGAGACGAACCTTTCTGCGGAATCCCCAAGTTACAATAAAAATTAATTTTGGGAAAAATTGCAAAACCTGCGCTTTTGGAACAGCGTTCCAGGATTCCGACAATCGAAGAGATTCATACGGCCCCTGAACAAGCACTCTATCAATATTCTCAAATATAATAAAATCGATATCGACTGGTTAGCTACCTTTCGGGACACTGTAGTCTGAGATATCATCTTAAAAATATTAACTTAACGTCTGGAACCGAGTGTCGACCTTTTCCAGAGGACGAGAAAATTGCAGAGCACATACATACTATGCGAGTGTGCTTCCCTCTGCCATCTCAAAAAGGGTATCTTCCTCAGAGAAATCGTAACTTTTGAGGGGATCAGCTCAGTTCCTACGAGGGACATCCTCAGCTTTATTAGGAAAGTAGAGGAACTCCTCGTTTAATTGGCTAGCAGGCACAATAGTTCTATTCTCAGTGATCAATGCCAACTGTACACAATCAGTCACCTGCAAGCGTTCAAGCTGAAATGTACTTTTAATGTGTGACTCACAAAAAAATAGAAGTGGTGCTAACGATTTAACAGCGGTACGTCATCAAATGATGTGTTGAACTGAGGAAATCGAATACGGAGACCTTGGGTATGAGTGTGCCAGCTGCTCAAGTATAAAAGTATGTCATAAACTGTAGTTTTATGTCGTACAAGCTCTTTAAAATTGGCTGAGAGAAGCCGGAGGACGAGCTCGCACTGGGCAGCTGCCGACCTCAAGAACCAGCGACAAGGACGAATACAGACCAACAGTTCAGTTTCTGCATGTTCGCAGATCGAATTGCCATAAGATAAGATAACAGTGCACACCATAATCACTGACAATTTGCATAAAATTACATCACGACTATGCACTCAGCCACACCTGCTGTAAGATGACCGATTAGCTGACGCGAATCAGCACCGCAACGACTCCTCAGCCCTCTTACAATTCCCACTTGGCCTCAGCTGCCTGTTTTGTATTTCCAAGAGTGAAGGTCTTAAAACGACACATGTACCCTTAAGTACCTTCATCGGACCTTCCATGACACTTTAGGGATGTATTTGAAATAATTTTCAGGTTTCATATTAAAATCTAAAATAATTCTACTTTTCTTAAGACTATTCATACAAGCCAAGTGTATCTAAACTATGTAAGAACGCAACAAACTCTCTTTGCTATTTCATGGCAATTCATTTGTTCAAAAACTAAGGTGACCTTTTTATTTTTTTAGAATTTTTTTTTACATATTCATCAATATTTATTTTGTCCCCTTAGATATAATACACTTGCACCAACGTTATTTTTTTTCAATACTCAAAGCACTTCTGATATGTGTCTTTTGGTATAGTCTTGAGCTCTTCCAGCGATGCGGCCTTTATCTCCTCAAACGTAAAAAAACATTTCTATCCGTCCATGGGTTTTTTCAGTTTCGGGAAGAGAAGTCGCAGGAGGCCAAGTCCGATGAATATTGTGGCTGAGACATAATTACGGTATTGTTTTTGGCACAAATTTAGCACAAGCAAGGAGCGAGTAGGTACGATAGTGCGATTGTGTTGCGGCGCCTATGCATTTTTTTCCTAAAAAATCGGACGTTTAATTCATATTGCTTCACGCAAACCGGAGATAACTTCAAGGTGATGCTCATGCGACGCTTGTTTTGTTCAAAATTTAGAACTTCCGAAACTTCGCTAAAATAAGTTTCATCCCCAAATACATAAAAACTTTTATGACATATGCCAACCGATATACCAATAACTCGTCGAAGTAACATCTCCGATAGAGATTCGACGGTTGTCCATAACAATTTTCTTCACTGTTTCAACGTTTTCAATCGTTGTTGACGTGCTGCGGCGTCCAGAGGGAGCATTGTCATTAACATTTTCTCGGCCTTTTGTGAAGGGCTTAAACCACTTATAAACATTGTTTCGCTCAGAGTAGACTCGCCAAATGTCACAAAGAACACTTCAAGTACGTTGGAGAACCTGTATTTATTTTCCACCCAGAAATTAGATCATTTCTTGTAATCAAGGAATCTTGTTCTAATTTTTCGATAGCAAAAAATCGAATAACTCACCAGAACTCGTCCAACCTTTATGTCTGTGAAAAACAATCTAAATATCCACAATGGCTGACAATATCAACATATATTAGGGGACATGTGTACCAACATAACAAAAAGAAAATCGAATTTACCTCGTATTCTGAAAAAAGTATACCAAATACTGAGCCTAGTTTAACCTAAGAGGAAAAGAAATGCTCCAGTCTAAGGACTCAACGTTATGCCCATTTAATTTTATTATGGTTGGGCCTTAGGGTAGTACCTATCCCTGTTAACTAGTAAATGTATTCTTCTTAGATTAGGTTTTAGATCTTTCCCCAATAAAAGAACTACCAAACCTCTGACCTAGATTACAAGCACACCTTGATACCTCAACGTTTTCTGTGACTTTTAAGTCATTGCATTATCGCCTGAATACTAACGTGCGAAGCGTTGACTCGTTATGACAATAACTCATCGTATTGATGGAAGCAATTAGTTCGTCGACACAAAGCTCAGAACATAATTGGTAAGGTACATATTGCTTCGATCCGTGTCAATAGTGTTTAGTCACAGCATCACGCTATCACTTGCCACGGGTAATTGTGTTAAGGTCTATGGTAATAAGTAATGCTCTGCCAAGCAGCCAATCGCCGTAATTTCCCTAATTAATATCGGATCTTAGGCGCACGTTATTATTCAATTTAAGCATGACGTCTTTCATGAGGCCATCACCGTCTGATGTGCTCCCAGCACAACGAAAAACAAACAAGTTCGCGTTCGACTTATGATCCGGGCTTAAGGTAATCACATCGGACCCATTGAGAGTTTGTTCACATGATGTCGTGCCCACCCACATTGGTCGCACAGACGGTGATCACAAAAAAATCAAATTTCATATTCCCATCGAGGACAACTAGACCGTGACCGTCTGCCACATGAAACCAGTCAACCAACCTTGTCCTTCTTACCCCGTCGAAAGCAATCAAAGGCTTGAATGATGGTGTAAACCGAAATCATTCAAAATGCTATTCGTTGAATTCGTAATCATCGAGGTTCAAGCTATCATCATCCGCGCCCATCCGTGCCCGATTCGAGTGCTGGTCGTCACCAAGAAACACGTTCTGCGGTCATCCAGGCAGCGATCCGATGCTTGATTGCAGGCAATTACGAGGTATGAGCCACATCATGGCTCAGCGATATCGTAACTTGGGAGAGTAGCTGCCTGTGTCATGAACATGAGCCGGGCGAGTAGAAGAACCAATAGAGCTCGTAAATGGAGATGAAGTGCAGATTGAGATATTTTTATCGTCTATTCACGTTTTTTTCTTCCTCCTCAGCACACGACCAGTACGTATAATATGTGCGTCGTATCAGATCGAATTGTAGTAGTGAGTCTCGAACAAAGAGGTTTACTTTCACTTTTCCATCCCCCGGCTCCACTGCGACCATTTTCCCTTTCCTTTCATTACTTTCGTTGACGAAGCAGAAACAGAAAAAAAAAAGAAAAAAAGCGGAAAACCAAAATGTGTTTCCACATTAAGCTGTTCGTACTATTCGAGAGCACATTTGTTGGTAGTTGTCTGAACGGTGGAGCTGGAACAGGGAGCAAGAGGTCCATCTGTGTCAGCGTCACGTCGATAGTTGGAGTATGTACCTTCGATGCCTGTGCACTTCAAAAATCTGTCAACATCCGGCTATTTAGGTCAATAGCATTGCCAACACATATGTACTCGCGTCAGGGGAAGGACGTGACAGCAAACCACTTGGCAAAAATGTGAACTTGCAACATACACATAGAAGTACTTGCGATGGACGGCCGGCGCAGGAGGCAGATGTTTAATGGTTAAGTGACAGGACCTAGAGGTTCGTTGAATGGACTTTCAATAAATTTGTGACAAACTGCAAATTGGATATTGTTGCAGGACGCACATGCTTCTTCTCTGTTCTGGCCATTGTTTGAGTTTTCCCTCTACATTACCCTGCCCTCCCGCGGCCCACATCGGCCTGTGCGTGGCCGAGAAGTTTTCGGATCCTTTTAACCGTCGGACGTCGACAAAGGAGGGGTTAAAGGAAGGACTGTGCCTGAATTACGGAAATGGATGAAGTTTCATTGTCGGAATGGAAGCATGGGCAATATTTTATGATGTGAGTGGCGGTTGCGGTAGAGTCGTTTTAATTATTCGTAGGATCAAGTGCTGCTTGAGATTCGTTTTGTGGTTTCGATTCTTGTCGGGTTTTTAATGGTTGTTATGACATCAAGACTGCATGGCCTTGCCAACAGATGGTTATCTGATAAACGTGTGTAACATACAAAGCCTTTATAGGGAACTCTATCGAGAAGTTTGTACGAACAAATCTCTTACGGAACTAAATCCTTTATCCATTAAGTTACACCAATGCCGGGGAGAATGCCATAGAGACAATCATTCATCATCGCCATTGTATAGGTTTTGTGTGTTAAACTAGGAGCAGTGCCAACTTTCGAGCGTTCATCTAATGTATATTGTATTATCTTCCCGGGGGCAACTAATAGAGATTAGCACTTGCATGAATATGTTAAGCGAGGATCTCGTTTTGCCACCTTGATTTATCTTCCTGAAATGGTGCTTGTGATAAAGACAAATGATATGTCGAGCAGTTCAACTAATGATTCAAGGAAACAGGATGAGTAGAATCCCTTACGAAACAATCTTCAATCGGATAACTCTTGATTACCAAAGAAACACAACCGTGAATCGGATTGAGTTTTATATTATACTCGTAAACCCACCCTCCAAACAACACTTTCGTTTTCGGATACCCACAATCTTGGAATGTAGTATTGTGAATGTAGTATTTTACAACGATAGTCGGTGATCAAAATCTGGGGTCCCCGCTTGGACTAAGTCACTGTCCTACGGAAGATAAAGATGAAGAGGTAAAGGACGCGTTTTATTAAACACTGGATGGGAATTCACTCGGGAACTTCAAAGTGAAAATAGAAAGAGAAGCGATATTAAAGCCAACAATAGGAGAAGTAAGCCTCCATGTCTCATCAAATGATAATGATTTCAGGACAATAAGTTTCGTCAGTCCAAAAATTAGGATCGTGAAGCATTCAAACACAGGAGAATACATGGATATTATCGCATGAAGGAACACGAGATACTAGCTAACATTCTCTAAAAAGTGACTCAAATTTTGCCACTAAATATGAATTAAAATTAAGTCGTGGTCAATATTTATACAAAATATAATTTCAAGAGAATCAAATTGAACATGTTTTCCGTACGAAAAATTCAAATATTTTTATTATATGCATACATCTTTCCTGGCTTTCCAGAATTTATAACAAGGGACTTGGCAGCCGTCATCGTGGAAGATCCCATTGAAGGTGGAGTGAAGGAGATCGTGTGCGCCTCCGCTTACTTCCCAGGAGACGGCGACCAAATCCCACCTACAATACCTGGTGACAACTGATCATCGGATGCGACGTCAATGCGCACCATGTGGAATGAAGCAGCAACAATAGAAACAAAAGAGGTGAGTCATTTATTGAATATTTTTATATTTAGTTATAACCTTGCCGTTGCCAACGGGGGCATCAAAACCACATTCATAAACTCAATTAGAGAAGAGGTGCTTGACCTTATAATCTCTATCCCTTTTGTCTCAAATATAAGTTGTGAGTGGCACGTTTCCAGTGAGGCCTCACTATCTGGTCACCAACATATCAGCCATAGATATCAGCCCAAAAGAGCCAACTGGATTCTCTTCCAGGCTCAACTTGCCGCCCAGGAAGTTGAAAATATACTTCTTAATCCATCAAATCGACGGATGACATTGAAAAAGCACCTTATCAATTAAACGAAGCACTCATCTCATCCTTCAAAAACAGCTGTGAACCCAAGCCAGATACACACAAGCGGTGCAATCCAATTTATCATTTTCTGACAGATATAGGGTTTTTTAAATGGCACGGGTAGATTTTGGCGGATTGTGACGGCCATGTTGTTTGGTGACATATGTCAAATCTCTTGTTTATTATTCAGTCATTAATGACAAATCACCAAGGCAAGTGATACGATCGATAGACATGGTGGCCCTTCACATTCGACATTTTAACTTTTGATGGCCAAATTTGGGACAACCGATTCGATAATCAATATCGACGCGGTCCCTGAAAGCGTACAGCAGAACTCGAGGCAGACGATTTTTGGCTATGCACAAGAATTGCTGTAGACTTAAATTTGGCAAATTTTGAATCAGGACTACTGACCCACTGACCCAGGAGCTCAAAGTTCATGACTATAGACAACGTCCTTTGTTCACTAACTGGGCTTCGGAGTATTTTGACCAATTTTGGTCAAAAAATCATCTTTAGCAACGAGGCGCATTTTTGGATGAATAGCTGTGTTAAGAAGCACAATCGATGTATGTGGGACGACACCAACCCACACGAGGTCCGCCGACAATGCATCCTCAAAAAGTTGGGTGTAGATTTTGAGCCGGCAGTGTCGTTGATCCGTAGTTTTTCGAAAACGTGACCGTCAATGACGAGCGCTATAGAACGATGATAACCAATTTCTTAAGGCCCAAATTAAAATAGATTGGGGAGTTCGTTGCGAAAGAGTTGTAACCGAATGGACTAGATATTTCGATGAACTGGTAAATGTACATGGGGAGCCAGCGGTAATGGAAAACGGTGTTATCGGTGTTAGCAAAGGTTTAGGTAGAACAGCCAACCATTGAGGAAGTAATAGAAGCAACCCATCGGCTTAGGAATAACAAAGCTGCAAGAACCATCCTAATACCATCATAATTAACAAGTTACATGGGCTCATCACTACTACGAGTATATGGAACAATGAAACTACTCCCGAGATAAATGGAAGAATTTGGTCATCAATCCCGTATTTAAAAACGGTGACCAAACACAGTCCAACAATTACCGAGGAATATCTATGCTACACTGTTGTTATAAGGTGCTATCAAATATTCTCTTAAAAAGACTGATGTCGGACGCAATGGAAATAATCGTGAACTACCGTGCTCGAGGAGTGACCAGATTTTCAACATACGACATCTTTCAGGAAAGCAATAAAAATTACATGAGACGGTCCAACAACTATTCGTAGATTTTAAAAAGGCGTATGACTTTATAAATTGATCGAAAATGGGTCACGTCCTTGTAAAGCTGGGAAGCCAGAAAAAGTTGGCAAAACTTATACAAGTATACGTAAGGGGAAACAAAGGATAAGTTAACGTAGGAAATGTTTATCAGAAACATTCGACATACGTGAAGGATTAAATAAAGGAGATGTTCTGTCACCACTTGCTTTTAATTTGGTCCTGGAATAAGTATTGAGATCCCTTATAAAAAAATATGAAAAAAATATGCTGGGAAATAGTGAGGAAACAGTTAAAAGAAATGTAGAAAGTCTAGTAATCGTAGGAAAGGAAATAGGCAAATAGGCAAGCAAATGAAAAGAAAGCTAACCGACTTGGATCGATCAAAGCGTTGCACCTTCCTGTATTCGAATTCAAATATCTGAGCACCAGATTGATTACCAGAAAAGACAAAAGGATTAAAATAAATGAAAGTCTGCATGTGGTCAACCCGTGCGTCTCCGCGATGAAGGAGTTATTCAAAACAACTCGTTTGTCTCGTAGTGATTAAATGCATTTATAAAACAATATAATAATGCCAGTGATATTATAAGGATGTGAAACATAATCTCTGACTAAGAAGGATAAAAATAGATTTCGGGTCTTTGAAAATAAGATTTTAAGGAGAATCTATGGTGGAAAATAGGACGAAGAAACAGGCGAATGAGGAAAACTACACAATTAAGAACTCGGGAACTTAATTAAGTCCATGACTTGCCCGAATAATTAAATCGTGAAGACTACGATGGGCAAAACACGTAGAACAAATGGACAGCTAAACAAATATTGAGTGAAAAACCAGTAGAAAAAAGGTCGCCATGATGGCCGCGTTGTAGATGGGAAGACAATAGAAGGAAGAAACTAGAATAGATGGAACAGAACAGTGAAATATGGAAGGAACACACTCATGACAAAGAGGCTTGGTGAAGGGTGGTCAACGAGGCTCTGAACTTCTGACTTTCAAATGGTCAGTAATCAAATCGTATGCGTTCTTAGTAGTTGAAGAGCGTTTCGTGGATTTCCCATTTATATTCTAAAAGCTGTCGTATAATGAAAAAGTGGTCACCCGTCAAATTATAACCGCATTGTTACTCTCCGATTATTTAGTTAGCGTATGATGTAATTTTTTAACCTTGTTACAATTTGATAGCAACGATATTCCTAAGTATATGATGACCGACTTAGTCCACTAACTCGGGAAGAGTTTCATTGTTTCATATTATTGTGAGGAGCTCTTCCAAGTTCTTTATTAATTCTGATCATATAAGTTGTTTCTGTCATCCTTTAGCCCTTGGATCGCTCCATTTACTTCCTCGATGGTAGGCAGTTCTACCTACATATCGTCGTCTTCCAATGCTTCTTGCTCTCCATGTACATTTAGCAATTAATCGCTTTCGTTATGCGAATCGAGCCTGATATCGTCTTCCAACAGAGTTTATCCACGAATACATTATTATGGCGTTTTTCACCAAACATTCTTCCTGAATTTTCGCTTTGCCATTGTCGTTTTTTATCCCGAAGGAACCGGCTGGGGGTTTGAGGTTTTAAAACTTTATGAGCTTTTCCTTTTTCCCCGTATTCGTCTTCAAACCAAGATCTTTTTGGGAGCTTCACAGAAGCCTAGTTGGATTTCTGCTGTTCCCCTACAACACTTTTTATTGTTGACCACACTGGCACAATTGTGGCAGCTATAGCTATTAGTCTTCGCGTTGTTAATCTATGGTCTTGGGTCTTTGTTTAAAAGGTGAGTATGACAAAGACTGAGAATCGACAGAAGGGGAAAATAAATCTCTCTTCAATGTATAAGTGCCAAAACATCGACGCCGTGAGCAAAATTGTCCGAAGTTCTTGTTGCTTATGGTTGATCTTTATTACATGTTTATGAGATCCAAATTACACAACAATTTATCCGTTAATTAGATGCTGGATTTCCAAGACAATTTGTTATAAATCTTGATCTTGCCGGAAGAATCACAATTTTGAAAAGATTCAAGAGAATGAGGAAAAGCATCGCAAAAAAGTCACTGTGAGGCTGGAGATTGGACAATGTGTTGAGGCTGGACGATCCCTTGTCTTAACAGGATGGCGCTACAAGCCTTCAAGCCATAAATTTATTGCGAACAAAATTTGAAGTTAAGGTCATGCTTTAGTCACCTTTAGACTTCTTTTTGTGGGGTTATTTGAAAATCAGGGCCTACGCCAATAGTTCAGTGTCAATTCAGAGGATCAAACATAGTATCCCAACTCGAATTGTGGGCATTGACTCAGTTATTATTCCTGATATTGGAATGATCGGCAGGAACCCTGGTGGTCACATGGACGAAGCTGTGTTCCATTTATGATTGGTATATGCCAAGCTTTTTAAGCCGATAAGGGCCATCATTTATATCGCAAGAAATGTGTGTTAAATTGGACGATAAATTCAACACAATCGCCCTATATATGCAAATCTGTATGAACGTCATCTATTCCTCATTTAATTAGAAAATTATTCACAAAACAAAATATCAAATAAACCGATTTGCTTACTAAGCCTCTCATTCAGCTACATTTCAATTAATGCGAGTTTATAATCACTGCTTTCAACAAATGCCAATTAGCAACAAACGATTTGTCAGACAAAGACTTATCAAAGACGTCTTTCTCAACACACGTTCATCGTCCTCTCCTCCGAACCCATTTAAAGCTGTTTACTCATTCCCGACACCTTTGCACAATTATCTGAGAATTTTCCTTCTCATTAATTAACCCACATGAAGCACGTCAAAGAAGGAGGGTTTTCAAAAAAAAGACATCAACGAACCATCACAGCGTTCTAATTTGCTCGACAACAAGCCACTCATTTAATCACTTGGTAGATACACTGTTTCGTCTCATCAAGCCGGCTATGGGAAATTTACAAGTTTCCTTTCGCAAACAAAGCGGATTGTTGTAACACAATACCTACAACCGACACTACCGACCGGCCGACCGCATTAAGTTATTATACAGCATCCGTATCTACATAATAGCTCACACAGATAGCCTTTTCAGTTTTTTTTCATCTCAGAGATATGGGGTCCTCAGAGGGAGAAAAATAATGGAAACACCAACCGCCAATCTGTCGCCGTGAGTCGGTGCGTGCTAATTAGTACTTAATTAGCAGTTTGTATCAGTAAAACCTTGGAGTGATTACAATCGCTAATTTCGCGTTTAATAGACGTCCACCATGGCGCCAGCGAGATATAGTGGACCGACGCGACAGAGAGAAGCTGTCGGATTCGCATGGCGTTGTGTCCATCGCCTTTATCGCGGTACAATCGCCGCTTCAGCGGTCATCGGCTAGGGATCACCAAAGAGCGGGTTTACTCACTCATGTCCCACCAGTGGGCGTATCTAGATGTCCCTGCTTTGTGTTTTATTAATCGGATGGTGATTATTTTTATAACTCGCTTTCATACCCTTGTGTGACGAAGAGGAAAAACTTGTGTTATCTGTCACAGTGTAATTGGGCGTAATTGCCTCTGTCTTCATCAAAACAACGATGGACACGATGGATGTAGCTACAACTAAAAACCCACACAGATACGGTAATGGATCCATAGTTCGATTGTCATCAAATCAATTCGGACATTAATCGGATATCCTCAACCTGTTGTCAATTCGACCAGAAAATTGCTCGTCCTGTTCCCGTTCATTCTCGACAGCATATAAATCTTTCGTGCGAAACTATATGTGGCCACAAAATTAGGTTAGGACGTGTAGCGGTGTGTTTTATTACTACCTTTGTTGTTCTGCAAGTTGGACTTGAGTGGTTTCTGGTTGTGAATACAGAAAACACCAAAAACACTTTTGTCAAATGGGATGGTCTGGGAAACGGGAACCGTTTGTGGGTAGCAAATTCAACGATTCTGCCAAAATGCCTTAGACGTGATGTATTTATAGCTTTTCCAATTGCTTTTCACGTTAGATCAAGAGAAACTGTTGAGGAGAACGTGCAACTTTGAAGGTATTCGCAACAATGCTAAAGGTTAAATGGATGCTTACACTGAATGCTCGGATGGAAAATGTGCTGTGGAAATGCATTCTTCCTTAAAGTTTGTGAAAAGTTTTTCCACAGATATATGTATGTTAAACTCATTTACGTTAAAATAGTTTAGAACCTTGCTCCTTAGTAACTCCACAGTGTATCCATTACCAGGCGCCAACAACTACTTCATAAAATATAGTAGCTAAGCTTTAAACGGGTCTAAAGATAATATCCTTTGGAATAGAGATATCCATTCTTATAAGGCTTGGATCGTAGTGGGTACAAAGGTTTAGACAGGAAGGGACAATGGTGAACAGAACTACTCCGTGACGATCAACATCAGCAGTGACGCCAGAACATGTCGCTTAAATTCGACACGAAATTATGCGAAATACGTGTAAATCCATAAGAAAGATTGCTGCCTCTACGGGAATGAAAAAATCAACTGTGCACGTTATTTTGAAAAAAAAATTAATGTTCCACCCATACAAAGGAACCTTTTCTTTCTTTGCGAGAAACCTTCACAAGAACAACGCTCGAACAGCAGCTTGGCTACATATTGTTTAGTGATGAAGCACATTTTCTACGTAAATAAACAGAACTTGCGTTATTGGTGCCCAAAACGACGGTAAGGTATGTCATTTTAGACCGATCATTGGCCCTTATTTTTCTAACCAACAAGAAACCGTCGTTGCTGAAGTGTATTGCCAAATGATGGACGAGTTTCTTTTGCCGCAACTGCAGCTGTTCCACGATCACAAAAAAAGAACGCTATTTCAGCAAGGCAGTGCTACACCACATACAGCTAGGATCTCGATGGAAAAGATGAGGGCTGTTTTCCCGAACAAATTGATCAGTAAGTATGGAGATATACCCTGGCCACCTCGCTCTCCGGACCTCACACTTTTTCTTGTGGGAAAACCTCAAGTCAAGGGCAGGTCCTGCAAGAGAATATTCGCCGCGAAACTGTGGCCAGCCCTTTGATCACGCGTTATTGCAAATGTGTGGGTCTGGCTGCAAGAGTGTCTGGAAAGAAATGGGCGTCATTTAAAAGATATTGTGTATAAAAAATAAAATCCGCAACATTTTCAGTTTTTTGTTTATTTTATTTCAAACTTGAAAAATGTCCACTCTATTTATATACATTCTGTCAGAATATCAATGGGACTGAATCATTCAAATGGTGTCTTACAATTTTTTTAAGTATAAAGTTTACGATTGAAAAAACGTCCTCGAAGTCACCTTTCTTGTTTAATGTTCATCATGGTGTCAAATAGTGGATAAGCAATATTATTTAGAAAGCCTTTCAAGGAGAGAATCAGTTAAAAAGGCAGGAATTCTTAGATCTTGCACCACGATAATGAACAACATCACATATCCATCCTTGTGAGCAATTTTTCGGCAAAAAAGCTACTACCATGATTAAGCGAACCACCGATATATGGCACCCTGTGACTTTCTTTTAAAGGATTTTTTAATAATGGCGGGTAGATGTTGAAATGAAATAAAACAAGCTATGGGTGAGGTATTAACAAACTTCTTTCTTTATTTGAAAGGCCAATATATGCTATTACACATAGAATATGACGTCGTTCAAATGCCCGCCTCGGCTTCTTACAGTGGCAACTATCCAAGTGGTGTAATTTTCAATGGCTCTTCCGTATAGATCCGGCTGAACTCGAGCGGGGGCCTGTGTTATGTTCACTTTCAGGGCATCGGTCGATTGTGGTTTATTCGCATAGATTTGTGACTTCAGGAAACACCACAAGAAAAAGTCTAGCGGGGTTAAATCGCCTGACCTTGGTGGCCAATTCAAGTCACCTCTGTGAGAGATAGCCTTATTCCCAAATCGTTCATATTGTGCTGGAACCACATGTCGTCTGGTCCATATGGTTCATGAGCCATAAGAAATGGTTATCATTGTTGTGTAGCGCTCGCCATCGACGGTGACCGCCTCACCAACGTCGTTTTCTAAACAGTACGGACCAATGACGGCGTCGGTCCAAAATCCATGGCCAACGGTAACTCTTTGAGGATGCATTGTCACCTAGTAAACCCCGTGTTGGTAGATGCCGTGTTAACAAGCCATACGTCCAAAAATGTGCCTCATCGCTGAAGATGGTTTTTGGGCCAAAATGTGGGTCCTTTTTACACCGCTCCGAACAAATACCGTGTTTGAGCTTCTGGATGAGCTGGATCTTGTACGGGTGTAGGCCCAAGTCCCAACGCAAAATTCGCGAAGTCTGCGAAAGGCCAAGTTCTTGTGAACGACGAGGAATCGGATTCTGCTGTACACTTTCAGGGATCGCGCCGATGTTCTTGGCCGATCTTGCGTTCCTTTGACATACGATTGCTGGCTAATTGATTATCGAAAGATTGTCTCTAATTTGCACACCAAACGTTGAAGAGTTGACTGTGAAGGGGCACCACGTCTACCGTAAAATTTGCGCAGCACTCATTTCAATAATGAAGTTTTGTTTTATAATTTGAACGTCCTATTCAATCGCGTAACTTGCCATGGTGATTTGGCATCAGTAAATCACCACCTAAACCACAGACCTTGGACTCGACCCACAGAAAAAAAATAAAGAAAAATCCGATCAGTTCCGGTTGTGGCACAGATCTACCCACTTGACTCGGGGTCTGAAACGTAAGGGCCAGGCTTCCCAACCGAGAACTCGAGTTCATATCCTGATGGGGGTCGCGAACGAGCTTTTGTGTGTTTTTGTTTTTTTTTCCCGTTTTTGTCGACTCAGCTTTTAATATTGGCGTTCACACAATTCGATACGATGATACGATTCCATCCGTCGGGCAAGTCTTGCTCCGATCATATTTAAGACATGACAACTGCAAAAGGGTTTTCTTCGCCAGTAGCTTATTTTAAAGCTATTTTGATATTGCTGTATTAAATTCGTCTAGATTAGTTGTATGGTGTACTCGCTTGTCTTTCTTGACTGGTGCACTGGAGGGATTATGGCTGTCATCGGTCTACTAAGGTAGCCTTTAAATTTGAGTCTTGTGTAATCGTTTCTCCCCTGGATAAAAGTTCCTAACTTTATTTCCGCACAACAGTGCTGAGATTATCCACAAAGGTTTATCTTTTGAAGTCTATACTTTATAGACTTGATATAACTCTGAAACTATTTTTACCGTGAATTGTAACTCCTTAAGATTGAACATGTGGACCGAGTAGTCCAGACTGAATGGACTTACAGATACCAGCGTTAAATCAAGTGCAATGAGTTCATCATAGCTTAAAGCTAGATTCACTATGCGTATACTGAGTTGCAAAAATCAATGTTGGCTGTTACACGCCAGTGGTTTTAACAATAGTTTCAGCAACTGCTGAGCCTCATAAATGCACACTGTGCCACTCATGCATTCTCATCCCTAATTTCGCAATGTACTACCATCATAGCCTATTAATTAAGTGGTACACATACAAAATTAGGATTCACTGCATTCACCGGGGGCAGAAGGGAACTGAAAGGTTTATATAGGTAGATATCCTACAATTTTTTTTGTTTGTTTTTTTGACTCTCTATATAGAACAGTAATGAATATATTGTTTTTAGTTAGGTAGCAGATTGCAAGGAAAGAACCAAAAAAAAAATGTGTCGGAGGACCATAAGCCGCTCCTAATGAACTGGAGAATTGATTCCACAGTGACTTATCATCGTTTTCTATCTCTATATTACTATATGGGGAAAGATCAATTTTGTGGAGGTGGTAAGACCTATGAATGTGTTGAGTTTAAATTTGAGAATATTAAAGAGCGGTTCGGCCTTTCGGAGGGATTTCTATAGATAATAAGTCGTCGATTTCATTGACACTGATCCTCCTTCCGGTAATTCAGACTGCCTTTGAGTGATACTTGGCTTTCAAAATGATGCCAATGATGATAACACCTTTAAGGATGTCAACATTTGTATAAGCTCATTTGTTAATTGCTTACGATTGGTATTGAAAAATCGAAGAATACATTTTTTCCGTGGTTGTCACAAATATGTTAGTTTTTGAAGACGCTATTCATTAATAATCAGTTTTTTTAGGTATAAATAATACGTCATGATCGTGTTCGGATACCAAGTTGCCATGTAACCATCAATAACTATCGACCATGATATTGGTAAAAGGAGAATCCCCCTCCGTTTTTTAAGCATTGCGTTAACTCAACGATTAAGGAGATATTCGACGCTTCTACAGGCACTCGGGGAAAAGCTTTGTTTTTTTGCAGTTTTTGGTTCAAAAATAAAAAAATAACCATGGTAAAGTCGAAAGTCAAATTCTCAATTTTTGGACCGGACCACTGTCCACTGGCGAACCAAAGTCTAGTCAGATACCAAAGTCTGGTCATATAGAGACTGCTGAGTGAAGATTAGGATAGGTGTGGCCTTAATCAGGCGTATGATTCCCTATGATTGTCCCATGTGGTTTAATGTGAGGGCCAGCTTAAGGGAAAGAATCCGGTTATTTGAAAGACAATGTCGCAAAGCTCATCTCGGACAAGGGTTTTACGGGTAGACACTTTTTCTGATAAAGCTCAGCAGCCACATTGCAAGAACAATGATTTCATCCAAAAATCTGATCTCCAGGGCTGACTACAGGTACTACTACCTGGTACTACGAGAGAGTGTGCCTTAACGACTTTGTCCCGCCAGAAGCATTCCTGTCTTTTGATGCCCTAGCTCCACGATAGGAGAAACTATGCTTGATAGCATTAACGCTTTTGGTGGTTGGAGGAAGCTCTGTCGTCAACTCTTCGTTAGGCCTCTTCAAGGCAATCAATTATTTTACTAAGTTCGACTTAAAATAAAACAATGTTAAGCTTTTCGAGGTAAATTATAATTAGTTATATAAAATATTATTGCAGTTCGAGTACAAAGGGCACAACCATCGATTTAAATATCTTTAAGGTAATCAAAGGCTTTGTCTTCGTAGCTCAGTAACATCGGACACAGTTGAGTGACAGAGCCCTTTCTTGGTAAATTAAAATATGTTTTTCCCCATCCTGAAATGTAACATACCTACCACGATTTTTTTACCTAGTTGGTCGATATCGAGTCAGAACAGTATATGCAATGTTACTGTACAACACGGCGTTGATTATACTAGTGGTGTAACTCAGAGCAAAGCTAGTTCCAAGGATTTTGGTTTGTATTGCACAGCAATTACGGCAAGGAAGGGGCACCACATATGTTGTAATATTACGCGGACTCAATTCTCAATGAATGAAGTGAAGAAACTGAATTTTCCTGGTTCTTTCTTAGGACCCATGTTACTCTAGGATCCCAGGAAATGTGATCCCCTGAGAAATGAGAGCGTTCCAGTATTGGTTCACAAGAAGACTTCTCTGAATTCAAACTCCTAGGGCCTGTTACTTCTTTGGTTAGTTCCTTTAAACAATCACTCGCAGATAAAGTAATGGTATTGGGTGTGAAGTGTGAAGAGCGCCGTGGCGCAATGGGCAGTGTATCGGCCTCTGACGCACGATGAGCGAGTTCGGATCCCAATAACACCAATGCTATCGAATAGTCATTAGACGGCTTCTCTCCTTGGTTAGGTACTGGCAAAATCCCCCGTAGTGCCTTGCCTTGAAAGCTTCTCGGCGCTCGCCGTTCGGAATTGGCCTTGAACTCTAGGTCCTGATCACTTGTGTGGAAAACAAATCACACACAACATAAGTGAATGGGAGAAGCTTGGCTCTGGCTCTTCGTGATTTTGACGCTATTTAAGAAGAAGAAGATTGGGTGTGAAGTGACAAAGTGTGAACAGACGAAGCGAGCCGTATGACGAAGCGCTCCGACGTTTGCAATGAGCCTGCAGTTTTTGCTCGAATAACTAAGACGAAATGACTACGGAAGAATTACAGGTGTCCTTACAGCCACACTTTTGCTAACCACCTTTTTTTTCAATTCGGCATCGAATCGGCCTAATTGGCATAGTACAGCCCTGTAACCGTTTTGCCCTTCTCCAGGTAGTCGATGTGGGTCACACCTTGTGAATCCCAGAAAACGGTGGCCGTCACCTTTCCGGCCGATGGGACAGTCTTCGCCTTCTTCGGAACACGTTCGCCGGGTGAAGTCCATTGACGTTTTCGGGGCACCTATACGTGGCTCCTCAAAAATCGACGTGCGACCACGTTGAAACTCGTTAAACCAATTTTTGATAGTCATCATCGAAGGAGAAGAGTCACCGTACACAGCATCCAAACGCTCTTTAATTTCGCTGCGCGATTTCCTTTCCAAAAACAAGAATCGAATCATTGACCGATATTGCTCTTTTTCCATTTTTCTAAAATCCGCGGACACTCCCCATACGCGGTCAAAACAAAACTACGAGTCCGATCCGGCTGAAGTAGCCGACAATAGCCGTCTACTACTGTAACAGCGTCTGCTGCCGTCTACTGTAACAGCGCTGCTTTTGTGTAGCTTTACATTCAAAATATGTTCTCAAAAGTATAAACGCAACGTGCGTATCGTGCAAAATATGGGGTGACCGAAGCGTCCAATTTTTATTTTTTTACACCAACAATGTATTACCATCGGCAATATTGGTGACCCCAGTCATTTGGACAAACGTCGTCCGAGGAGAAATAATGGGAACATTCAGGCTATACAGGCCAGAATTTAGATATCATCGACAACAATGGATAATGCCATTTTTCGCAGTCGAGCATCCCTCGTTATTCCCGTATAAAATACTATTAACGCGTCGGTTTTCATTTTCCGAAAAACCCAGTCGCTTAAATTCTATGAATAACTACCCAATATTTATCATGAGCGTTGAGACTCAGTCGAACTGTAAATTAACAAAATGTCCACTTCTACTCGTACACCAACAAAAACCTACAGTTATTTTACCACAAACCTCTCAATTTTTTATTGTCAAACATACCTCCTTTGCTAAAATTTCTGCGGAAAGAATAGTTTGATTTTTCGAAGACGATGCTGGGCCAGCCGTAAATACTATCGGGCTATATAAACACATTTTGTGACTGTGCAACAACATTAGTTGTGAATGATGAGTTTAAAATTCAAATTCAAAAATGACATGGAAACAAAAAAAGTTAGAGTGAACTACAACCAACGCGACAAATTCAGTAGAATCTCTCGAAACCTATCTAGGACAACCACCCCCGGTGAGCAGTAAACGAACAACTTCGACAGAAACTGCACGCCGTCCAGGTTGTGTGACGAACACCATAAGAGCGTAACTCTTGAACATATGCGAACCCTATCAAAAAAAGGAGACTACTGTTGGTTTCAACAGGACGACCCCACAGCGTCGTAACAAAGATCGATTTAGTACTTCCCTTTTCCCTTAGTGACCTACTTTCGAAAAATTGTAATTTTGACTGGAGTCGGTGATCGCCTGAGTTAAGAATTCTCCTGTGCGGTTATTTGAAGTCTAAAGTGTAAGCCATGGAGAGGGAGCGCCGTGGCGCAGTGGGTAGTGTGTCGGCCGCTGACGCAAGGTGAGCGAGTTCGGATCCCGATAACACCAACGCCATCGAATGATTATTTCGCGGCGTTCCTCCTCGGCGGGGTACTGGCAAAACCCCCCGTTGTACACTTGCCTTGAAAAAGCTTCTCGGCTCTCGCCGTTCGGAATCGGCATTAAGCTTTAGGTTTCGTTCACTTGTGTGAAAAAACAAATGGCACACAACATAAGTGAATAAAAAGAAGCTTGGCTTACGCCATCTAAGGTGTCTGTCTGGCAGTACAATGGACCAGTGTTTGTGTCTGAGTGCTCCAACAGATAGCAGAAGCCTCCACCAATAAAAACAAAAAAAAAAAAAAAGACATGGAGCCATGGACCTGAAAGGCCTAAACTATAATATCCGAAAAAAAATGGACGCTTCTCAACCGAAAACAATTCGAAAAGTGATGGATAATGTCAGAAAACTCATTGCGCCATGTGATCTGGCGTCGCCATATGATACTCAAAAAGTGATAAAAAAAGTGCAATTTTTAAACTAAACAAAAACTCATTTCACAGCCAACAATTTCCCTTTTTTTTAAATATAACAAAAAATATAACGAAAGTTTATACGGGGCGAGCCCGTTGGCAACAATATCTATGACATACCTCATCTTGTCTACAAAGCATTTTTGCAGCTGCTTCGCAACTCGATAGCCACTTCTCCGCGTATTTATAAAACAGTCTGATTGCATCAACAACCACTCATTGTGTACAAAAATCATCCCGGATTATGGGATAAGCTCTGTTTGCTATAGGTAAAAAGAAAAACTAAAACTCAGATATACTTTAATTGGATTTTTGTCTGGCCCTAACAATGCCATGTCCTATGAATAAATCCGATCAATTTACGAGACGGCTTCATGGACAATACGACATTCCACACATTCCAAGCGCACTGATCCGCCTAGTCTATTATTTAAAATTTTTAAATGAAATGTGAATAAAATGTCAGCGTGCCATCGAAAAATCATTATCCGCTGCAACCAAATATGCAAAAACTGCAACAATATCAGAAAAATGAAATGACGCCAGCCCAGATTGGGTTTTGTTTATTTGTTCGAACGAATTCGATTGAAAGCGTTTGACTGGTTGCTATAAATGGACGAGTGTTTCCGAGTGTCATACGGTAACTATCCATTAAACGAACGAAAGTCCGATTGTGCCATAAATTAACGACCTAATGACTTTAATGTGCACTCTTGATTCGAATCCATTACTTTAGCTGTGAATGTCAAGCATTTACGATTTATAGAGACTGCTGCAGGTTAAAAGATATAATTTGTAATCGGATTTGTGACACTAGTGCACTCGTCCTAGATCCAGGATGCAGTGTGAAGGATACTTGTTCAGAGTTGTTTTTAATTTATCTACGTGTAGATTTCCTAATGTGGCCATGACGCTTGGCATTAGGGAAAATGAAAAATGAGATTATGTAGGGCTTGAGGATGAGAGATAACTTTGTTTTCTGGTGGAGGTGGAGTTGTTATGGTCGGCGCGTTCATTACCGAGTCAGTGAATGAGGACAGTTAACAAAGTACGGTGATGGGGCGGACGCGAAGTCATATGCGGTTGAATTATGAGTTTAGGAGCTTGGTTTGCATCGTTATTTGTAACAAAAAACTAAAATTAAACTTAACTGGTGAGTATATTGTCAGTCAAGGACCGTTTTCAGACGATAAGTATATTCTGCTTCTTAAATGCTTGTTTTCAGACTTATTGGCTGAAGAATTTAAATGTGGGAAACTGCGATTAAGAAGTCATGTCATTGTACGAGTACTCGTACTTAGGATCCTATAAGTCAGTCAGACTTTCATGGGTTGATTACCCAAGCTATCTCAATTGACGACATAAATAACTTATAGACAGGTACAGTCGAGATGAACTGTATCCTTGGGCTTCTCTTACAGAGTAATATAATGCATAATTAGTGCATTTCGCAATTTGTCCAAAACAATTCATCGGCCACTCATATGGGTGCATATAAGCCTTTTGATCTATAGGAATCTTGGGATGGGGGTGAGGAGATGAGTATGATGACGTATTATTGGGGACGTTATGAAATCCCAGATAAAACTAGGATTGTATAGAGTAGTTCCTTCAATATTTTATTTATATAAATTTAATCCTTTATCATATGGTCTAGATTTGTGGAAAGGTAGCACAGCTCTTCTGGATTTCCTGTTTATGTTTTACAGTGAGAAGCTATTGGTATCAATAGAGGAAAAATGCTTTTCTAGAATAGTCTATAAAAATCACGGAAATTGTGCAATACCTTGGCTTATGTTGGCCTAATAATCAAATTTTTTAATATGTTCTGAGCTGTCGAAAAAGTTGCTTAAAAGTAGCTAACCGAAATCAAAAAACATGGAGAACTATTCAGTTGAATATAAAGGTCAGGTACACTATGCCTTCCAATCATAAAGGAGATAACAATAGTGTAGACGGATAAATAAAAACCCTACTTATTGAACACTAAATATATAAGTCAAACTCTAGCAATTGATCTTCGCGACCGAGCCCTTCCCAATGGGACGAATGCACAGGAGTATCACAACCAATCAGAAAAAAAAGCTTCTAATATAACATTCGCCTGAGGTGAGATCAGTCTATGAATCAGGGCATAGGAACACTTGCCTCCTTTCTGTCAAAGAGTTTTTGGGGGATTATGATTTCGATTAATCTTCTAAGCCTATCTAGAGGATAGATAATATAGCTTTGGAGATTGCGGCTTCATTCGTGATTATGAGTTCCCTGGGCTTTTGTGGATTGGAACATTGAAACGAAGACTTTCAAATTACAGACAAAGCCAATGTCCATATCCTGAATACTTCTTCGAAAATCCTAACATTAAGAGTACCCAGCATCTTAAATTCAAAAAGAATCAAACAAAATTCTGATCGAATCAAAAAAAAAGGAATTTGATGTGTTGCATCGGAGATAAGGCATTAATTTTCTCCTTTATAAGGCTTTTTAAAACTTTTTTTCAAAATTTGGAGCTCTGTTTGCCTATAACTAGGTACAACCTTTGCCTCGTTTTGATAGCACAAGCATTCCGCGTTGGAACAATTGCACGTCAATGCACGTACTTGCGGTAATCACAAGAGGTGGTGTTTGGATAATTTGGCGGATCGGGTAGGATGTCTCATATCAGTGTTTCCAGGTAGGTTTTAGTAACCTGAGTAGCATACGCCCGAGCGTGGTCATGATGCTGCAAAATTACTTTATCGTACCTTTGCTCGTAAGTTGTCTGTTTTCCCCTTTCGGCTCGAAGGCACTTTTCTTTGCTACTAGAAGACTCACAGTAAATTTCTATAACTATCCGACGAACCTTAGATGTAGATTTTTTCGGATTAAGGGGGTAGTCTCATGTGACATAGTAAAACCTATCGAAAATATGCTCTGAAAAATTCAGACCGAAATTGCTAGTATTAAATAAGTTACAACTCATAGTCGCCGACGCGCCGTAAGCGACTTATCTGCCGCACGCCAGGTCTGCAGCTGCTACCTTTCTATTGTTGTCACCGGTATGTTTCTGACGGTCGACTTTAGTATATTACCTACCTATGTATATGTGGAATAGTATATATAAATTTTTGTCGTGAATATATGTATATAAAATCCTAGAACAAATTTAGCAGTACACTTTTGAAGCTCTGTGTGTCAACATCAAACTTGGAAAAAAAAATAAAAATGGATCGAAAAGGCTCGAGAAGCTCCACAAGATATCCAGGGCAAAAAGAAAGAAAAGGAAGCTTTCGAGGGAATCAGTATACTGCTGAAACCGATACCGAATTTCATTTAAAAGACAAGAGTGATTTTTATGTACCGAAGGATTCAGCTACAGCATTCTGTGTTTCTCACTAGTGTTTACAGCTTTGCCATAAATTTTAAAGTGCAAGCTGTGCGAAAGTGACGTTAAATATTTGAAAAAATCACCGCGGGGACTAGGATTCAAGTTGTGTGTAAAGTGTTCGTGCCAAGAATTTGACATCAGTTCTTCTCCTATGTTTAAAAATGCTTACGAAATCAATAGACGTTTTGTGTTTATTATGCGATTACTTGGAGTCGGTCTGGCTGGAATAAATTTATTTTGTTCGCTAATGGACTTGTATGATGGAATTAGTAAAAAAGGATATGGTATGCTCGACCAAATTTATATTGCTGTAAAATCAGCAGTTGACACTGTTTTCAAAATAGCCGTTACAGAAAAAAAAAAATTAAATGTTGAAAACGGTTGTGCTGAAGATAAAATCACGGTTTCTGGTGATGGATCATGGGCCAAGGGTGGTTTTACCTCACTGCTGGGTGTTGTTTCTTTGATAGGGAAATATTCTATGGTAATAAAATTGTAGATTTAATTGTTAAATTAAAAGTGTGTAAAGCATGCGAGCAATGGGTTGGCAGGGAAGAGTCAGGTGAGTCAGGTCAGGTATGAAAATCACATTGAGCATTGTGAAGCAAATCATGAAGGAAGTTCCGGTAAAATGGAAGTCGACGGTGTGATCGAAATGTTTCAGCGGTCTGTCGAATACTTTAAAGTAAAATATAGTAAATACATTGGAGATGGTGACAGCAAAACATTTAAAAATTTACTGGATGCCGATCCTGTGGTAGAAAAAAAAGAGTGCGTCTTGCACGTCAAAAAAAGAATGTATAGACGGGTGAAAGCAGCTAAAAAAATGCATGACCAGTATTTGAAAACTAAAAAAGGCTTGGAAGAAACTGAAAAAAAAGAAGGCCAAAAATAATCAAAAAGATGAAGCAGGTAAAGTTGCTGTCACAAAATGTATATCAAAAAAAAAAATCATCCACCAGTGCAACAAAGTAGTCGTCTCCTGCATTGACCAATGTCATGACGGTTAAGCTAGGTACATACTATGATTTGGTTTTTTTTTGAGAAATCCAGATTCTCAAGAAGAAATGAAGAAAGCAGTGTGGGCTACATACTATCATTACATTTCAGCCGATGAACAACAACGAGTCGTTTAATAGTTGCATCTGGAACTTGACTCCAAAGTATAATTTTGTTGGAAAAAAGACACTGGAAATTGCTTCATGGACAGCTGCGTGTATGTTTAATGAAGGATTTTCAACCATCCTTAAAATAATGAAGATTTTTGGTACGCAAATTGGCCGAAACGCGTACTCGTATGCTGAGGAGTACGATGAACGACGAATAACCCGTGCAGAGCGATCCACGTCCGAGGCATCCAAAAAGGCAAGAGCTGCCCTCAGGTCACAAAAATTGGCAGAAAATGATGCGTATGAAACCACCGAAAGGTTATTGTATGGTCGAGGCACAGCAGATTAGTGTAAGTATAAATTTTCCACGAAAATTCTGCTCTTGAAACTTTAAACGCATTTTTCTCGAAACATGGTCATGGTCCTAAAAAAAAAACTATTCAACCGATTGCTTTGAAATTGAATTGAACAGCAGCTATTACCATGACCAGTGACCTGCTGTTTTTTTTTTTTGGTGTCTAATTTAATTTAAAAAAATATATATATGTTATATATAAAATGTAAAATAAGAGAAAAAAAATGTATACAATTTAAGATACAAATAAAAACATATAAGAAAATTAAAAGTATGTGCTTTAATTTTATTGACTTATAAAAAAAATTCCTTTAAAAGAGGTAAAATTAAGCGTTCATATGAGACTACCCCCTTAAAGGGTAAGGCAAAAATCCAATAACTGACGCTTATGTGACTTAAAAGTCGTCATTTGATGAGGATGAAAATTCACAAATATTATGATGGGGAGCTGATGATACATTCTGTACGACGTTTCTGATATGACATATCTTACAAACATGTAAAGCTAGTGCCATCTACTGGAAAACAGCAGATTAAGAATTGCCCACCTGCGGAAAAGCGTTTTTCAGTTCCATCCACTTTCACAGTTAGTTGTTCTAATGTTTTACGAGGGTGGTCCGATAAGTACTTAGCCTCACCGCCAGATGGCGCCAGCATCACAAGAGCAGCTTACTATCGTGTAGTTCTAGTAGACGGCTACTGTTGAAATTCCCGCGTGTGGAAGCGGGAGTGTCCGCATATTTTAGAAAAATGGGAAAATAGCAATATCGGTCGGTGATTCGATTCTTGTTTTTGGAAGGGAAATCGCGCAGCGAAATCAAAGAGCGTTTGGATGCTGTGTACGGTGACTCTTCTTCTTCGATAGCGACCATCAAAAATTGGTTTAACGAGTTTCAACGTGGTCGCACATCGGTTTTTGATGAGCCACGTCCAGGTGCCCCGAAAACGGCTACCACGGAGGATAACGTGACAAAAATCCACGATCTCGTATTGGCAGACCGCCGATTGAAGCTGCGCGAGATAGTTGAGACAGTAGGCATAACAAAAGATCGCGTGGGTAATATCCTGCATGAAATTTTGGCATGAGAAAGCTGTCAGCGCGATAGGTGCCGCGTTTGCTCACTCCGGACAACAAGCGCAAGCGTGAGACCACTTCGGAGCAGTGTTTGACGCTGTTTAAGCGCAATCCGAAGGAGTTTCTGCATCGTTCCGTGACAGTCGACAAAACATGGATCCACTGCTACACACCAGAGACCAAGGAACAGTCGAAACAGTGGACTTCACCCGGCGAACGTGCTTCGAAGAAAGCGAAGACTGTCCCATCGGCCGGAAAGGTGACCACCGTTTTCTGGGATTCACAAGGTGTGATCCACATCGACTACCTGGCGAAGGGCAAAACGGTCACAGGGCTATACTATGCCAAATTATTGAGCCGATTCGACGCCGAATTGAAGAAAAACCGGCACTTCTTGGCGAAGAAAAAAGTGCTCTTCCACCATGATAACGCTCACACCTCCGCCCTCGCCACGGCCAAATTGATCGAATTGGTCTACGAACTGCTGCCCCATCCACCGTATTCTCCAGATTTGGCCCCGTGCGACTTCTTTTTGTTTCCAAACTTGAAAAAGTCACTAGCCGGGCAGAAATTGCAGTCGAATGAGGAGGTCATCGCTCAACTATTCAACAATTAGTCACACTAGCTAAAATCTATTTATATAAAAATTGAGCCTTAAAATTGTGTTCGTTTGTCGCCGATTCACGCCTTTACGTATTTACCGATTTCAACCAAAATTTCACATATCTTTGGTATTATCCCTGTGAGGTTTGGTTGAAATCGGAAAAGGCATGTGTGTGTTGTGCGTGCGTTAAAAAGCACATGAATTTTCGTACATTTTGGGTTTTTTTTCACATATTAATGTTGCGTATACAGCTCAATGGTATGAATGCGATACACATTAACGCTTGTTGTTTTCGCTTTTTTTGTAGCTGTGTATGGTATCGCGTTCTATTGCAATAAATAAGTCCGGTAGTTGATGGACTGCAAGAAGAGCTCTCCACGACATTGGCTACATTTCAGCGGTACAGAAACAGAGATCTGAAATTGGACAGAAGATGACTGGAAACGTGTAATGTAGTTAGACGAATCAAAACTTAATCTAAACCATCCAAAGGCACCATATTAAATAAAAAGTAAGGCACAGTGAGGAAAGTGTCGTGGTGTGGGATTGATTCATATGGTGGCACGTTGGATCACCTTAAAAAAGTCAATCAATTATCTTGAAGAGGAAGTCATATTTCCAAGATAATGAGAGAATGGCTTACCGAACAAAATTTCAAATGAATGCAGTGGCTAGCCCAAAGTCCCGACTTCAATTCGATTGAGAATTTGTTGTCAAAAAGACGGTTGGAACAATACCGATCAACCCCGACTAACCTGGAAGATCTTTAACAGCGAGTACGCCGTAATGTCAGAGTAGAAACTATGACAAAGCGTGTAGAAAATGTTTTGCATAATAAGGGGCTATAGAGTTTTGTTA
The DNA here is from genome assembly GCA_958301585.1 of Merodon equestris. NCBI lineage: Eukaryota > Metazoa > Arthropoda > Insecta > Diptera > Syrphidae > Merodon > Merodon equestris. Next base: position 50,743,772 of record OY284413.1, read on the forward strand.
ATTGTTAATTATAATTAAACGTGAACTAAAGATCTCCTTTTTTTTAAATTTGCTTTTTTTTTTCATTTTCATGCAATGATAGGTGCACTAAGTACAAACATGTACTCATTTGTTCTCTATGTATGTATGTATGCATCTATTAAAGGACCCAGCAAAGCGGGTACATCCAGCTAGTTTATAATAACAATTCGTGTAATGTTCGCCAAACTTTTATCGAGCTATGCGGTCTATATTGCTTCTGCTGCTAAAAGTGTAGCCCAAGGGAATTCCTCGTCATGCAAAAGAAAATCGACTTTTTACGACCTCAATTTGGCCAATTTTGTTTGGGTAAGTATCCTTACACAGTCCTACTGGCAAACTGAAGTCTGTTTGAGATCTGGAACAGTTGAAAGTGCCTCCAAATGTTAGCAAAAAAATCGGCACATTTTTGTTTAAACGGCTTCGTGCCACATTTCGATAGAGAACAATCAAGAGCAGAATTAAAGTCTCCATTGCATCTGGAAAACTCATTCTTCGATGTGGATTTTCGACCGTACATTATCAAAATGAGAATGGTGGCGGTTAATGAGTCATGATAACTAACTTTTTGTGTCTCGTGACAATGGCTTGGACATGGAAGAGAGGGTGTTTGAATAAAATAGTGCGACATGTCGCACATCGGGCATTACTTTGAAGTTGTTGCAAGATAACTTTCCAGAAAGCAATATCTCCAAATAGAATGGCCGCCAAGATCCTGCGATTTAACGACCTTAGACCTTTTTTCTATGGGGCTACGTCTAGTAGCTAATTTATGGCAACAAACCATCATAAACTGACCAGCTAAAGAAGAGCTATCATATAATCAAACCATAAAAAAAATGACTGTAAATGTTCGGTATAGATAGGACGACGATGTTAATAACGACGCCCTGGATGTCACCAACTGAAGCAGTGAGAATAATTGTTATTGCCTAATAGTCGAATCACTACCAGAGTTGCTACGGATATTGGTATATCGATTGTCTCACACTATGAATTTTTTTTTCAGGTATTTTAGGCATGACAACTGTGTCAGTGACATTCGTTCCGTAATTGCTAAATTTCAACGAAATGAACCGTCGCATGAGAATCGCTCAAGAGCTGAAAGAACTCAAGACTATACAAGAAAGGGCATGCAAAAGCAATGCTTTGAGGATCAGACAAGCGCTGATGTAAGGGGGATTAGGTGTATTACTTTGAAGGAAACAAAAAAGAGAAGAATAAATCATATGGCTAACATGGCTGCTGTTTCATCTTATTTTATAAACAAACCTCGTTTATTCGTTAAAACATCGAAGAAGACTTCTGAAGTAGCATATGACCTCGGAAATGGAATAGACGATTAGAATATCCATGGAACTTACGTAGGTTTTAAGACAACTATTAGTAGAAATACGACTTTGCCAACCTATTTCATATGCTCTGAAGAATATTAGAGAAGGCGGCACGTGAATCTGAGATAATATTCAAAATCGTAAAGCGCAAAAATTTCTTTAAGCACCAGAATATCAAATAAAATTAACAGATTTATGATCTATATCTATATTTATGGCCAATCTATATCCGTCCATGAATCGATTCTCTAACGTTACAGCTCACAGAAGTGCCGACCATAAAAGTGTTATTGTCAACTGCAAAAAGCTTTTTTGGACTCTTATAGTAGAACGTCTTTTTAGTACACCGATGAGGAGAAATTCCACAATACTCCATGTCAACGGCGTCAACGATCGAGACACCACATACTAATCTATGGTGTCATTGCATAAAGAGAAATAATAGGCAATAAAAACCTAACCAGAAAGGAAATGATATCACTCTAATGTCATACGAGAGAATAGATAGTGACATGAAACAAAGGTGTTAACCCAGTGTATTCACAGATAATTAGCGATGCGAGGTTAGGCTATTGCCTTACTTATTCATACATAGTGGAGACACTGTAACAATGGCAATATAGCCCAATAGTAGAAGGCAATACGTTGACCTAATGCTAGTAGTAGGTTGCAATTGCCTCGTATGAACAATAATAGCATGAATGGAGCTGAATATTTTGTCAGAGTGATGCCAGGGTAACAGGGCTCCGGAATGAGAACGGTATTCTTTTTAGGAATAAGCCTTAAAGCAAGTGTGCTCTGTATAAACAGGCTTTAGCTCAGGAATGGAGAGCTTTTAATCTCAATATTGAAAGCAGTTGACAAACACCGAAGAGTAGCATCAATCAAAATTCATGGCATATTAACTGTGGGCGATCGTTCGAAAAGTAAAAAAAAACCCTGAATTTGTACGTAAATCCAGTGTCCTTGAAAGTTTGTAAAATTTGAAAATTAATTGAGAAGAACAACGAGAATATTGAAGAAAAGACTATGTAAGCTTATAGTAGTCGAAAGGCATAGGTTACAATTATACAGTTTGTTTTAGAGTGTCCGCCTAGGGCCAGTAAGATTCCTAAATTTGTAAGGATAGTTAAGCTAGTTTTAAGCATTTTTGTCTAGGATAAGATAGATCTAAGAAACTACTAGGCAGATCAGTATGCGCGGGCTTAACTCCGCTACTGAAAATTTTTGATCGAGCGAGCAAATTTGTTGTTTTATCAACCTTGCTCTCGCTCCACTGGCACTTTTCTAAACTTTACTTCGTTATTTCTCACTATTTTTCAATCAAACAATTTCATTTGATAATTTATGGCTCATCTACAGACCTAGATCTATCGAATGACATGCTGCACACATGTGTGGTTATAGCCGATATCTACATTTAGTGCGTACAAGATTAGTCCGAAATCGTTTTCGGACCACTATATTCCCCGTACATGCACGCGCTAGGCCAAAAAGTGGGTGATTGCTCTCGCTCCGCTACGCTCCGCTCGATCAATAAATAAAAATGACTTTACAAAACAAAAAAACTACGTAAGCTTGTGAAGGAGAGTGAAATTTTCGTATGTTTGTCGCCAATCCGTCAATGTCAAATAAATTAGACTTACTCTCATTACGAAAAGAAAAAACGAGAGTTTGGTGTATTTTAACAAGTCATGCTTTTCTAACTCGACAGAGAGGTTTATTTTCAGACGTTAAGTTTCAGACATCCTCTATCATCGATCCTTAAGGCATGTCTCGGTGGCTATTTGGTACAAGATATTCGTCCCACCGTGGCATGCAATACCCCTCGATCGAATTGGAGCTTCACTATTTTTAAGATGGGACAAGATAGACTACCTAAGTAAGACAAAATGCTTAACATCGGAAGAATTCGTGTGACTGTTAAGAAACCCTAACATTTTCTCAGTACCTCTGAAGGCATAGGAAAATTCAGTTTTGGAAACAGGTTTGTCGTTGGTTTGTGGTGGTATACGGATGGTTGAAGTACTGAATAGGAAGAGGAGCAAGGGTCCGTCGATTGGTAACCATATCCGTTAACCTAAGCTTGAAAGCCAATACAAGATTAGCGAGATAGCAATGTCGGCATGCCGAACTGTAGATTCTAATTTGTAGCGTCCAAGTTGATCTGGGAATACGTCTACAAAATCAAAAGTCATGGAATCAATAAAAATTAGACCTTTACTAGGTTCCTAGGTTTCGAGGCTGAAAACCGTCAAATTAGCTGATATATCGTATTATCGAACCAGATATCTGGGACTCAAACAACTTAGGCAGGTTTGATGTCATAGAAAACAGCAATAGTCAGGAACTAACGAAATACAATAACTGCCGGCTTAATATGCATAGCCAAAATATGTGAAAGGTCATCCGAAATGAAGTGTTATTTCAAATTTCACGCCATCGCTAAAGACTCAACATGCATCTATCTTTTTCGTGACTCTTGATAAGTAAAAACTAATGGGCTATTAATAAAGGATCAAAGGATACTCGTACAATGTACTAAATTAGTGAAAATTCACTACAAAAACAGCAAACATTTAGCAGAAATATTTCGAAGGTTCGCACTGCTTTTTGTCATCATCATGTGCTTCCTCCCCGATTTTATCAATAATTTAACAAATATGCATTTTTTTTACAATGAAGACGGCTGAAAATATGGCCACAATAGATGAGACTATAATCGTATTGTGGGTCCACTTCCAGAAGATCACAGGATTTGGGATTATCTACTCTACAACCAAGGAGCACTAAGGTTCTGAAAACTCAACAAAAAGATCCGAACAACCTCTCCATCCACAACAAGAGCTAGTTTGGTGCGATTTTTAACTTTGTAGTGTGATTGTGTTACATTTTTTCAAAAACAATGCTAGTGTGACCGTTCCAGTGAATGAATTGTGATATTGACTGCTGATGAAACAATAGCTCTATGGTGTGACAAATTTCCAAGGCTCGAAATTCGACCTTAATTGTTCGCCGAACACGGGCGATTTAACACCATTAGACTTTTTCCTTTGGGTCTATGTTATCAATATAATCAAGACCAACGCGGTGATAAATAATTCCATTCAAAGAATAACTATTTGTAGGACAGGGCTGAGGTCTTCTATCCGTTTTATCGACTGCTTTTGTATTCGATCTAGCAGCTGCAAAAAAGTCTTGGGAACACCAGACCAGATATTAGCGTTATACTTAAGCTTGGGGCGGTTATAAGCCTTATAGATTGAAGCCAAATCAATGCGGTAAAATATTTTTGCAACGTAAAACGACATTTCGCAGCGATCTTAGTGACTTGTGATTATTCCACCTAAGTATTATGTTAACGTAGATACCAAGTTTTTCGATTTCAACGACACTAGTGCCATTCAAGATAATGGCGGATTGCTGAGATTTCGTTTATATTACAGTAGACAAGTAGACAGTAGAATATGAAAAGCTGAGAGTCTCGTCGAAGGAATGAAGGAGTAAAAATGAGGAAGAGCGTTGGTGACAGAACAGAACCTTGGAGAACACCAGCATTTATTTGGTGAATATCACAATTAAAACCAATCAAATCGATTTGAGTTGAATGACCCGAAAGGTAACTTCTAATGAAGAAGAGTCTGATGCCAACATACGTATGTCAAATGCCAGGTTGTGCCAAAATCGGTTCCCATTTCGCTGAAATAATAAACTGACTCTTTACTAGCATTTTCACGACTTTAGAAAGAAGAGATGGTAGTGCTATGGATCGGTAGTGGAGTGAAACGAAGATTTGACCCATGAAGATTTTAGGGACAGGCTCGAAAATTGCTGTTTTCCATCTTCTCGAGAAGAAAGGCTGGTCACGAGGACCAGTGAATTTGTTATCGTTGAGATCTTTAAGTACTCTTGCAACTGTACGAATGCGAAATTGGATTTGTCCCATAGAATATTCAATGTTCTCGAGTACACCAGCATTGAGCTGGTTGTAAAATGTGTAGCAAACAGATTGGCTTTATCTAATGAAATTTCAAATGAGCTCGAGGATTGAGGACGCGGCAGAATTCTTTATATTCTCCATGAACAACCAAAAGTTTTTGCCACCCCTGAGGCATTGTAGAACTTTTTGCCTCCAGATTTGATAATGGGAGAACTTGACACGTCGAAACGCTTTGTAAGTTCCGAAAATCAAGTCTCTTAACCTGATAGCCCCTTCGCAGATCGATACGTACTACGCATTTGCTTTGGGTTTGAATCCCTCATACCCGGCAAAATAAAAGTTGAGACAGCACTGAATGACATGCACTGATAGCTCATTTACTAGCTGATTAAACTTAGCGCGTCGACTTGTAGAGTTGTTAGTGAATTAAAAGTTTTCTGAATTAGAACAATGGCCGTATTGTGGTTGAGGTTTGTATTTTATTGCCAGACATATCAAAGAAAAAAAGCAAACACTTCAGGAAAACAGAGGTTATTAGGTAAGGCCAACCTTCGGCAAGTACCAAGTTTCAAAACGACATTACCCCAACCTCCCTCTCAAATAGAAGAAATATGGATTGGAGGAAGAGCTCTGAACCTGATCTTCACCAACTAGCCACGATTGTCACGTTACCCTCGACCTCTGGTCCGAAGAGGCTCAAGTTAGAGGGAAGATACAAAAGAGGTATGGCATTTCCCCTTCCTAGAACTAGCAAGGAGGAATCATTCATTTCATTTCATTAGTGGGAAACAAATTGAATTTCTTTTCGCCTCTTAATAAGATGTTTCACCCTTTTTACCTCTTATTTTGCAAGTTATTGTAATGGAGGCGATTTTTCAATTGAATGTTCCTAGAGTTCAAGTATGAGATGGCCCAAAAACACTCACCCGATGTTGTTTCGCTATAAACGACATCTTTTTTTTTGTTTTTTTTTTTTTTCCGGCGTCGCTATGGTCAGAAGTGCAAGACCATAACCTTCCCACTTAACTGCATTCCTACTGGTCCGCTTGTGGGGTCCGCTGAACCTTCCCACTTAACTGCATTCCTACTGGTCCGCTTGTGGGGTCCGCTGGTTTGACCTCAGAAAGTAGCGGCAGGCTTCCCGGTTTAGGATTACTTCATCGCTGAGGCCAATCAAATGCTGGTGTTTTTGCATTTGTTTGGACCAATTGTTTTTCGGACTGCCTTTTTTTGCGTGTTGAAATTGGAACGTTGATTGATAACGTCTTTTGGACGGGGTTCAAGGGATCTCTCCTTTGAACATGGCAATACCAACTGAGTCGGTCGCGCTCTATCTTTCTTGTGATGGTTTCTTTTACGTGGAGGCTTCCTCGGATCTTTGAACTCCTAATTCTGTCAGGCTTTGTTACTCCCGCTGTCATGCGAAGCATCTTCATCTCAGCTGCCGTTAATTTGCTCTTATACTTTTTGTGCATTGTCCAGCATTGTGAACCGTATGTGAGTGCCGGACGTACAACTGAAGTGTAGAGCCTTCCTTCCAGCTTAGGAACGGCGCCGATATGACAAACCTGGATCTTCTTGAACACTGGCCTGCACAGACTGAATAGATGAGTTTGAACGCCGCGGACGTGGCCTAGGTTGCTCACGAGAGCTTGCTACAGAACCAAATTGAAAAAAAATCGAGGCCCAACGACGAATTGTATCTTTTTTGGGCGCAATACGATCACGATATTTTGCACGATACGCACGTTGAGTTAGCACAATCGGGTGTTCATTTTTTAATGAACATTGAAACTATTTCCGCGCGTTATTTTGGTGTGAAGCGATTCATCTTTAAAATTGTACTGAATTGACGTTTCCAAAATGCTATGACATATGAAAATTGCTTGACAATTGTCGAAGTTATTCGAAGTTTACATCGACCCATATGAGATGGCGCACTGTGTAGGTTAAGTCAGACTACCCGCATAGGGCCCGAAAGACACATTACATCTTAAGGTTACGAACAATAAACATGCATTAAAAAAAACTAACCGTTTGACGCAATCAAATACCTAGTTATAAACCACCCACAGGAAAAAAAATCTCCAAAAAAGACCGTGGCTATTCGGTGGTTCACGCAGCCTGCATTGAAGGAACTAATATATCTGTAATGGCCTGTAGCACAACAAGATAGTCACAATTGCCTCAAGTTTTATGGGTGAACTACCCAAATCGAAATTATCCAAATACGATAAGCACAACAAAAGGTTGTATTATACCTGATACTATACATGATAGACCAAACGTGGTAGGAGAATACAATCGCCATATGGGCGGTGTCGACATTTTTGATAGCATTATGGGTAATATAAAATAAAATTATTGTATGAAGCGAGTGATAGTCGGTTCGATTCTTTTACCATCTCCTAGGCCTTGCCATGTCCAATGCCTGCTATACAAAAAGGGTTTGTAAGGCCAAGAATCTGAATGGACCTCTACTAGCATCTGCGGCCTTTTGTGAAAAGATTCGTATGGTGTTCTGTAAGATAGAGATAAAAGCTCAATCACAATGCCGGGTTATTGAACCAGATAGCCTTCAAATAGCAAGGGTCCAGCTCAAATTCTGCCTCCAGGCGCCACTTAACAAAGCTATTAACTATTTTATTGATTTCTAAAGGGTTAAATATCATATCGAATGAAATCCAGAAACAAAGTTTGCTTCTTTTGCAATTGGAATAAATGTCAATTTAAAGTCGGAACCAGGGATTTGAAAAGCACTCTAGCTAGCAATCGTAAACAAGCGATTTCCCACGTTTCACGACAATTTTACGTCAACAGCTTTTACAGTATTTATTTCTCCATCAAGCTACAATAATATCTATCAACTGAATGAAAGGGAAGAGATAGAATAAGAATAATGTTAAGAACAAAGCCGCCTCCGCGTTCTTCTCGGTTATTCATTACTGTCATCATCATCTTGTGAATCTAGAGAGACCGAATTTGCCCAGACAATTTGCCTCCCATTATCAATATTAACATTAGAGATTTGAATATATGTACCTACTATACACATCCATACAGACACAATTTCATTATAACTTTTCAACGTATCCGCACGCTCAACAACCTGTTAGTGATACTCAAAAATGCAAATTAAATAAAACCAAAAAACCCCGATGAACAGCCGAAATCCAGTTTTCCGCAAATCTCTGTGTATAACCGCAACTGCGGACGAAATTAAAAATAAAAACTAACAACGACGAGAGACAGACGAGCCATAGAAAAAAATTAAACGAGAGGCCGGCTAACCGGTCGTCGTGACCATCGATAATCTCCAAACTTTGCATTACCAGCACACAACAAAAGCCGAATATCTGAACCTGATGTGAAAGCGTTTTCTCATAATCATCCTCATCAACATCGACGAAATGGGAGTAATGCAAAGGAGAAGGAACAGAGGGAAGGAAACAAAACCACATCGAAGCCCACTTGATAGCCTGCCCACATGCCCACATAACTTATAACCGAACCGGACTGCCTGCACTGCCACTCCGACTACGACTCCTACTCCTTCCCATACCCTCTCATCCTTTACCCGCCGTCCTTTCAGGAATTTCGCACAAAACAAAAAAGGAATCACCAATCCCAACGAAAGAAAGGAACAAGCAAATGAAACCGAGTACTCGTAATTGTCGTCAGCCTACGTGAAATTAAAAACCTTTCGAATGTATGTACATATCTTATTCATAAAATGCCTTACCTCTCGACACGTAGGATACTGTTGCCTGTAATCGCAAGTAAATCCAAGAATAATCCTTTCCCCAATCGAAACCCTCGTCAGAGTAATGCTTTTTCTTGATTCTTTTTTATACAATTCGACACAGATACAAATGCGACGGGTGAAACAATAAAATGTAGATAAAAATAAACCGATATCTCTCAGGGTTCTGCTTTATATACTTCCCGCACTAATTACGCATTTCTCACGTAATTCAATTTGAATTCAATCAGACCGATACACGAGCTATAATCTTCTATCTAACTTGTGATTCGAAAATGCATGTGTTTCAAAAAAACCGCCTTTTACATGGGAGATACCACACTATCGCGCCGCACTACCATCGGAATTTAAAACAGAAAAACGAAAACAAAAACACTACAAGTGAAGGCGAAAAAACCAGACTGAGCACTACCAACGAACAAACGTTACCAAAACCGCCAACGAAGCCAATGATCCGAGCTGCGGAACCACCAAATCGCCGATTCCACTAAAATACCAACAGCAGATCCACTTTCAACGAAACCAAACGAAAAATTACATTAAAACACCATAAAAGTACGAAAAGTATCGAGATGCGTGCTAAACACAGTATCGAAACACTTGCGACGCTGCCAACGATACGATTATGATGACGAACTGCGAGCGACAGAACGCGATGAATGCCGAACGAATGAACGTAACCGTAGCGACAGTAAATACGAAAGTGTATGACCAAACGATGACGACGAGAAGAAAATCCGAATGTGAGACGATGAAACAGATATGAACCTACGCGAAGCGAGCAACAATTTGGAGAGCCTACAACCACTGCTTGTTCAGCGAACCCCACCAGTAGACCGGTTATAAACAGACTGACTACGACAACCAGTGCGACCGGTGTACGATGCGATGCCAATGCGACTCGGAATAAAGTCAAACTGAGGTAAGTTTCGATGTTGAATGGATACACTTCCACCAGCCAGTGAGTGTGACTCCAACTCGGACTATCTATGGCTGGCTATATGGTGGTGATGATTGTGGATGTATCTGTGGCTATATCACCGCGTGGATACGTTGACAGGGGTCTACGGTTACGGCGGATGACTAAAATACGATGACGACGTTGACTACGACGACGACGATGATGATAATGACGATGGCGCTCATACGTGATGCCCTGCACCTCAAACCGCCCACTTAGTCATTCTCTCCTCACCGATTTGTTGTTGTTTCGGTACTATTTTGCATACACATACGAGTATGATGACAGCACAGTTATGCGTGAGTAATATACAACACCTACTTCGGCTATATGTATCCAGCACGACGCTGAGAAGGTTTTTGTATCGAATTGCGAGCGCCAACAATCGAAGAGAGCCTGCTATGGAGCACCATGCGTATCTGTGTACTCACTGCCGTGCGCTTGTTTGCGTTTGTGTGTTTTGTATTTCGGTATAGAAAAACGATTTAGAAACAACAAGACATGCGGAGCGAATATTTGTATCTACACCAACTAAGATACTCATATCCACGGCTAAATGGAGGTGCTCAGGGGTGGAATTGCTTCGGATTGTGTTGAGTATCGGTTCGGGTAGCCCCACAAGAGGAAATATTAAGCGGTTCCACTGGTGGTTCGAGCGTTTTCTACAATAGACACTTTGTCCAAAAAAAGAAAACAACCAGCCTGACTATAGCTGCATGCAAGGTACTGTTTATAGATGCCTTGATAGCGATCTAGATTAAATATTTATTTTGCTATGGGTGCATATCCCTCTACATGTAGATACGTTTGAACACATATTCTAATCAAATTTTGTAAACATTTTGTGGAATGGCTTAGAACAGGTTATGAACAATACGGAGTACTGATGGGTAAACTGTTAATGGATGGATCTTATCGTAGGCGTTTGCTGTGCTCTGAAAATGTTTTGTGTACTTGGTATCAGGGTGGTGACGGACGAGGATGATGTGAAATATATGACAGTTATTGGCGCTGTTTATTTCTTTTTTTATTATCTGGGACCAATCGAATGGTTTTGTCTTGTTAAAACCTTCAAAGCGAAAGCCATTAACATGTCAAGAACGTAAAATTCCGAATCCTACCAAGTGTTCCTTAATAATTATGTGTGTCACATAAAATGCCTTTCAAAAATAAATTCGAGACAAATCATTCGCAGGGCAAGTTTAATATCAGAGAGGGTGACAGTCTAAGAAAGTCGAATTGGAACATTATACGTTTGAATGCTTTTGGAGCCTACTTTTCGTCACGCATTATAAATATACAATACAAGTGAAATATAGAACGTGCACTGTGAGTCCTCTTCTTTCCAAATCCTGAGGACCCTATCGACGACTGGCGACACTTTTTTAGAGACCTTTATTTACTGATGTACAATTTTATGTCGTGGGTTCATCGTTCACTTAAACTGGCCGCAGGAAGTTGCACCTTAAAATGACCTAACCCAATTCAAAACAGCTCACCGTAGTTTTGCTTGAGACTTATATTCCTAGTCCACGTTACGGGGTACTCAATGTTCGAAATATAAGGATGACTACAATCAATTTTCAAAGGCCTTTTTTTTTTTGTTAACCTCCGACGCAAAAAGAGGGGTTTTTAAGCTTGACGTAAATCACCCTATCGGAAGATGTGATAATTTATGCAAATGGCGTTGTACCTCAATCATACATATTTGACAATAGTGAACTAGTCAGCTGCAGTATACAAATGGAGAGCTGTACTTCACAAGAGTGTTAAATAATTCTGTTAATTTTTTTTGACCAATAATCGGTCGGTGGAATTTCGTGAATTTCGACGTAGATTTCCTATTCGTGTCGCGCGAACTGGGCAAACATTCCGCTTAGCTACTCGACTTGAACAGACTGGAACTATAGGAGACAATGCAGGACGTGGCTACCACCGGACTGGTCGTTCGGCTGAGAATATCGCGGCTATGACTACCGATGTCGCTGAGAATGAAGAAACATCAACCAGACGACGGGCCACGCAATTGGGCATTACCAGAGGGATTCTACAGCGAATTTTAGTGAAAACTTGCACATGTTCCCGTACAAAGTACAAAGTGAATCAGTTAATGCCTGCTCACCGTGCATCAGTACACCAGTTAATGCCTGCGTGAGACTTACTGTCAAGTCATCCTTAATCCACAACGAAGAGGACGATTTTGTGTCGAAAATCATCATGAGCAACGAGGCGCATTTACGCTTAAGCGGTTACGTCAATAAGCAAAGTCTTCATTTCTGGAGCATTGAAAATCTGCGTGTGATACACTAAGAGCCATTACATCCACTCAAAGTTAAGTGTGGTGCGGCGTTTACGCGGGAGGAGTGTTTTGGGCCGTATTTTTTTTAGGACGCCGTCGGCAATACGGTCACTGTTGGTAGCGAACGCTATTGGGCCATAATAAACGACATCTTACTGTCGGAATTGGATGAGCGGCGCCTGATGAACATGTGGTTACAACAAGCACACCCAGCACAAGCCACAACGGATATTTTGAAGGAAGCGTTTCCTGGTCGCCTAATTTCCCGTTTTGGCGATTTGGCATGGCCAGCAAGATCGTCAGATTTAATCCAGACTTCTTTCTTTGGGGCTACTTGAAGTCGCGGACTTATGCCAACGCGAATGTCCGGGCGTTCGCAGCCGTTGAGGAGAATATTCGACAGAAATACGAACATTTATCACCCGAAATCTTGCGGAAAGTCATAGGAAATGCGATAAAACGGGTTCAAATGTGTATCAACACTGACGGTAGCTACTGGACGGATATCATCTTTTCCAAATTATAAAGGTCCAAGTAAAGATTTCTTTCACTCAAAGTCTTTTTTTTTTATTCAGTAAAAAAGTTATTCAAAAACAAAATTGGATGATAAATCTTGGGCCACCTTGTACATACAGGGATGGAAAAAATAATAGGGACAAGACATCACAAAATATATTTTTTTATCTTTGTAATATATCTTCCATTAAGAATCCAATTTTTTTGTATATTATCATCGCACTCATTTGTACATTTGAACGCCGTATCCTTTTCTCAGAATCCTATCTTTGTTCTAATTTGAAAACGGTTTATTGACATTAACTGTGTACTAGAGCTGGAAAAAATAATAAGGACAACTATCGAGTGCGAATATTCGTCCCAATTGTCGCGATCAGTTTATGAGAGGAAGTTGTGTGTTTTTTTTAAGAAACGCTTTGATTTAGAGATTTCATCGTATATTTTACAATAGGCAATGCTATAAGCATTGCTCGATTGCAGACCGTTCAAAAGTTAAACAGCTGCATGGAAAAGGGATAACTGTGTGAAATATAGCAGAACTTTTAAATTGTTCGAAAACAAAAGTTCAAAATGCTATCAAGACACAAAGTAAGCTAGAAACATGGCGACGGCCACGGAGTTTTCGATCGACAGCTAGCAAGGGCATGCACAAAAAATCCTTTCGCCTCTTCAAACGATTTGGTTAGTTAAATGCTCCAGTTTGTAGCCAAAACGTAAGAAACAGGCTTATAGAATGTGGCTTACATGGAAGGGTTCTTCACCGCAGCACAGCGAACATCAAGAAAAGGAAGAATTTACAGAAGAGGAAGAATTTAAATCAGCATCATCTGCATTGAAAAAACCTATTATGGTCCAGTGAAACTAAAATAAATCTTTTAGGGTCTGAAGGCAAAATTTATGGGCGACGTCCCAAAACCAAGAACTTCAGTTTTCATACACTAGGAAGACGGTAAAACATGATGGTGGCAGTGTTATGATTTGGAGTTGTTTCTCATGGTATAGCGTCGTTCCTTTCTTTTGTATAACAGATATTATGAACGCTATAGTATACAGAGATATAATGCTACCATGCTACCATTTGCGGAGGACAATATGCCGCCTTTATGAAAATATCAGCAAGATAACGACCCCAAACATATCTCAAAGCTTGTAAAGACGTGGTGTTAGAAAAATGGGGTTAAAGTAATTAACTGGCCGTCGCAGTCACCAGTCCTGAACCTAATTGAACATCTTGGTGGCGTCTTAAAAAAAGAGGTTTCAAAGACCAAGATAATAAGAAATCGCGATCATTTGTGGTCCAAGAAACCTGGAATGCTATTTCTACCAAAGCATGCAGAGCACTAGTCGAATCTGTGCAACGTAGATGTATCATTGTGCTGAAAAACAGAGGAGGAGGCCCTAAATATTAAATAAACAAAGATTTAGTGCACATAAAGTAAGTAATATTCAAATAAACTGAAAATATTTCAACTGTCCCTATTATTTTTTCCAGTCTTATATATACCGTTATTATATAAAACCGTTATTATATAAAACCGTTATTATATAAAACCGTTATTATATAAAACCGTTATTATATAAAACCGTTATTATATAAAACCGTTATTATATAAAACCGTTATTATATAAAACCGTTATTATATAAAAACAAAAATGGGATTCGGAGAAAAGGGTACGACGTTTATATATACAAATGAGTGCGATGATAAAATACAACATTTTTGGGTTCTAAATCGAAGATATTATACAAAAAATAAAAAAAATATTTTTGCGATGTCTTGTCCCTATTATTTTTTCCACTACTGTACAAGAAGCCCTATGCGTAATTGCATAATACTTAAGAAAAATGTAATTGAATTAGTTTCCTATCGAAATTAGGGTCTGCGAGTAATTTAAAAAGAATAAAATAAAAATAAAATTAAAAATTTTAAGTAACTCCCGACAAAAAAAAACTTTAAAAAGATAAAAAAATAATTTTTTTTTCTCGGCCTTTTGAGAAGATCCTATTAAAAGAACCTATTAATTGGCATTTTGGCGTGTATATTCTTGAAAGATGTTAGTGACGATGCCCACCCTGGACGCCGTAGCAGTTCAGCAACGAATGAAAACGTTGTTGTGAAGAAAATTGTTATGCAGAATTATGGACATATCAGTTGGTTCATGCTATGACATTTTTTTCCTATATTTTGGGCGTGTAACGTGTGTCTACGAAGTTTGTTCCTAAATTGCTAACTTTTTACCAAAAGAACCGTCGCATGATTATTACTCAGGAGCTGTTGAATGACATGAGTGATGATCGAGATTTACTGAAAAAGGTCATCACTGGTGTCTAAACATAGGTATAGGGTTGTAACGTCGAAAGCCAAAGCCCAATCATTCCAATGGAAGCCACAAGAAGAGTCAAGACCGGAAAAAAGCACGCCAAGTTCGGTCAAATGTAAAAGTTTTGGTCACTGTTTTCTTCGATTACATTGGCGTGGCTTATCATGAGTTCCTGTCGGAAGGTCATACCGTAAATAATAAAAATTATCTTGAAATTATGCGCCGTTTGCGTGAAGAAATACGAAGAAAATCTCCAGAATTGTTGCATCATGATTGTGCGTAGTTTTTTGACCAAAAACAATTTCGCAATCTTATAAGACTGAAAAAAACCATGAAGGAGATTTTCCACGATTGAGGAGATAAAGACCGCATAGCTGGAAGAGCCTAGGGCTGTACTATAAAGCGCACATCAGAATTGCTTAGAGGATTGGAAAACGCGCTGGCGTATTATTTGGAGGTATTATTTTGAAAGAGACAAGAAAGATAATGATGAACAAATAAACATTTTTCGAGAAATATAAAAAGCCACTTTATTTTATGAACAAACTTGGTACCTCGAAGAAGACTTTTGAACTAGCTTATGGTATCGAAAATGGAATTTTACAAGATTTCTTAAGCTTGCGAAACATCAATGGTACGTACGTAGATTTAAAAACAAGTATTGTTAGAAATATTACATTGCAGTCCAATTTCACATGTTCTGAAGAATATTACAGAGGGCAGCACGCGAATCCAAGATTATGCTCGGAATCGTAAAACAATTTCTGAATCACTTGAAAGGTCAGTGACAAATATACTTAGCAAATGTACGATGAACACTGGGGAAATTTGGCAAGCCCATGTTGTCAATCCGTGTAGATCAATTAATCAGCAAACGCAGAGCACAGAAATATGATATCTTTTTGCTTGTAGAGGAAAGGATCCTTCACAATATTTTTTACCAAGTCCATAAGGCAAATTTCAAAATTCAAAAAGGGTTTCTCAGTACGCCGATGAGGAGAAATGCCACACAATATAATTTCTATAACCAACGGGTCAACGGGGTCATTAACTTTTGGACTTTTTAACGCTACAAAAGTGGCGATTTTGAAGCAAAAGAAGCATCCCGGACGGGTGGTAAAATATGAAGACACAGAATTGGAATTGGATTGGAATTAAATCGAGCCAATCCTCACAGTTGATTCTACTCGATAAACGCTTCAGAAAAGAGAATGAATTCAAATTTTTGGGAACCATATTCAATCCTGAAAACGACATGAAGGTCCAAATAAATAGAAGACTGTATATCGGTAACGCATTCTTCTTCGCGATATCATCCGATGATACTTACGGATGAGAAGATAGAAAATAAAATTTGGGCTCTTTAAGAACAAGATCTTAAGAAAAACCTATGCTGAAAAACAGGACAAGGATACAGGCGAATGGAACGCCTCTCAACGAATAGATGATCTTTACTGTTACTAACACTCAAGTATTGTATAAATAATATTCGCTGAGCTTAGATGGGCAGGATATTTGGAACGAATGGACAGTGGACGAACAGCCTAAAGAATAATGAGGGCAAAACCCAAGGGAAATATATGTTTCACCAGAAAGCTACGCCATAAATGGGAGATAAATATGAGAATCAACCTAGAAGAGATGGAGCAGAACTGCGGAACGTGGTAAGAACACATTCATGACAGGGAGGCTAGGTAAAGGGTTGTCGAATAGGCTATCAAACCTTTCCTGGGTATACTGAAATTGTACGTCCTAGCCCACGCGCCGTTTATCCAGATACCCCGCACTTCGACTACCACCTGTTTGAGCATTGACTGACTTGAAAGATGAGCAAAAGCTGTAGCTAGGATGGAGAATTCCAAGAATAAACATGCAAGCTCCAAATTTTGAAAAAAAAATGTTCTCTAAGCTGAGAATTACTTTAAGTTTAAAAAATCATACATTTATGAAGCAATACTTTTGTGTACAATTAATTATAATTGCAACAGTTTTTAACGTTCCATGAACACTTTACTACTATACTACTATGTCCATCCATGTTCTCCGTGCAGGGACGGGTTAAGAATATCCCTGCAGCGATACCTCTCGCTTGTCGTAAAAGGCGACTAAAACAAAGGTAAACGAAAATCACATCTAGGCAATTTAGAAAACACCAAGGTGAGCCTAGGGACACATATACCACCATTAAACTGCCCCACAAGTGTACATGCAAATCAGTGGGTTGACACGACTGGAGATCACTGGTGTTGTAAAAGTAAGATCAAACAAAAAAATCAGGAGCATGCCCGTGTCACAAAAAAAAAGGCAGGCCGAAAAACAACTGGTGCAAACAAATGCAAAAACCAAAAACACCAGCATTTGATTGGCCTCAGCGATGAAGTAATCCCAAACCGGGAAGCCTGCCGCTACTTTCTGAGGTCAAACCGGCGGACCCCACAAGCGGACCAGTAGGAATGCAGTTAAGTGGGAAGGTTATGGTCCTACACCTCTGACTATAACAACGCCGGAAAAAGGAAAAGAAGAAGAAGAAGAAGACTACTATGTCCATCCATGTATATAGAGCAAAAGCATCCCACACAAATAAAAACGACAAGGTAGATAGTTCCTAAAAACCAAATGTTACATTATTTTCAGAGTCTAAGAAACCTTTGAGAGTATCTCAAATATCGTGGTGGCCATCTGACAGTTAAGATTAAAATCATCATTTCACTAAGTTAAGTGTTAATCTAAATTTCCAGTGGTAGAAATCGTTCAATATCTTATTAGAAATATCCGCTGCGGTGTGCACGAAAAACGCATGTGAAATCTGAAGGTTAGGGAAAAGCTGCAACATTCCAATGAAAAGTTTTATACTGTAGCTAAATAGCATCCTTTTTTGATTTCTCTTTGTGATCACGCAAAGCTTATACCCCTTGCATACAAGAATCAACATAACAAAGCTAGAAGCTATTGCCCTGCCATCTACCACAGTACAAATCTACAGAACTCCATTTATGAGCAGCTACTATTCCACAAATTGAACTGCATTTTCACAAGTCGAATGGAAACCCTGGGGTCCTATACGAGTAGGACTCCTCTGGCTCTACTCCCAGATCAGTACTACACCAAATACCACCGAATTTCTGAATGGTAGAACCAACACCTTCTCTGCCAAGCCCCCCAGTGCTTATGGAATAAAGTGGCCAATCGGATTTTGTAAGCTCTAAAAATCCTCAAGCATAAATGGGTTCTTCTCCGTTCAAAAAGACCTCGATCTCATCATCCTGCCTCTAATGGCTCTATTTAAAGTCAAGTTCGGTTTTCTTTTACTAAAAATTACTAAACTTATGAACAGGCCCTATCAAACTATCAGTCTGACTTCAGTTACTGTCAAGACGATTTCCAAACTCCTTGGTCTGCACCTCAGAAATATACAGTACGTTAAACCGTTTCGCTCGGAAAATATCTAGACATGCCGACTGTCGACTTACACATCTCTTCCTTTAAGCATGATAAAGCCCTACGATAAATTAACATCTTTCACAAAAAAATTAAATATTGCTTAACGACAATGGCTGAAATGTTATAGTTTTTAAGGTACTAGGTCTATTCTCCAGTGCCTTCCAAGACGAACTCTACGTCATCTAGACACCTGCCAACATTAGTCTGGCGTCAAAAATAGAATTATAAATATACTTACTGACCGCAGCATTTAAGACGATGAACTCACAAAGCGTGATCTCGAAATCCATTAAGCTCTACCATGATTCTATGCAGGACCTAGCAAAAAAAAATAGTCATATAAGCATCAGTCGAAAATAGCTGACTTTTTAGCCAAAAAAAACTCCTCAGACCAATTAAGTAATCTCAAATCTAAAATCAAATCTCATTTAAATGAGACTTTAGATGGGTCGAGAATATCCTAAATTCTAGAGGGACGATAAGTTTGTAAAAAAAGTAAACCTCTCCTGAACGACAGAGTGCAGATTCTAAAGAGAGCTGAACGACAAGCCGAGCTTGATTAATTGAGTGTAACCCTCTTACGATATTATATATATATATTATATAAAGGGAATTAAAACCTACCAAAAACTCGAACCGTTTCACACTCTACTTGGCTAGGTAGTTAGGTCATCGACTCTAGAGCATCACGAGGAGTGCACAATCAAAAAATTAATCCTACACTAAGCCGAAAGCAATATTTCGTGTTTTATTTTATGACAGAGAATCGCCTGAAACAAAAACTCTGAACAATTTAAGTCGATTCCGATTTGTAACACAGCCCCACTTAGTAATAAATCACAGCGCCCCCTTTTTCCAACCTATACTGTATCCACCCCTGACAATATGCATACGCGCCTACCATGGACAAAATCCCAAAAGAATTACATTCGACTATGGGTTCGCGCGTTGCCTTTGCTGTCAAGAAAAACATTGACGACAAACTTACCACCGTGCCTCTATGCTCGCCTTCTTCCATTGCCCATGCCTACATTCGTCCGTTGGTGTACGATGCCTTTGGTTTTGTCTTCCACAAATTTGCTTTTTTATTGACTTTTCTTCTGCTTGCTTTGCTATGTAAAAGAAGACGTGTTCGAGCTATTTGTGGGATGCAAGAAGAGAAGAAGTGTAGTTTGTTTTCCCGCCATTTTTGCTGCTGCTAAGTTTCGATAAGGTGCGTCGGAAGTGGTGCAGGCTTCAAATACAACAACAGATCCATGTACGTAAGTCTTTCAATTAAGTGTGCATGTTATGTGCTTAATCCGATATTCACCTCATGGTAAGTGATTAAATAGGGTTGCCATGCAGTATTTCTTTCATGCTAGATTATACTGGACTTGAAGTAATCGTGAAAAAAGAGTTTAACACATTTTCATATTTTCGAAATGAAGCTCAGCAATAATATTGTACCGCGCCTACTGGGCCGATGGGCAAAACTTTTTCTTTTCTATTTATAGCAATATATTGTCCTTTATACAGGGTGTCCCACGAGCAGTGTGCCAAAAAGCTAGAGCGTGTAGGTCTTGTCAAGACAAGGAAAAAATCGTACGGGAGGGGGGGGTCTATTCCCCCCGTTTAGCCGGGAGGGGCAATTTTCTAAAAAATTGACTTAATTTAGAAAAAAAAATATTAAAAATCAACAGTTACATCCACAATGGCGAGATATACTTTTTTGCAAAGCCAGAAACCTCTTCTTTCATTTTGTTTTTAAAGGAAGCTGTTTTAAGAAACAGTTTTTTAGAAATTAATTTTCAAACTCAAAATTTTGCAAAAAAAATTAAAAAAAAAATGTTGAACTATTTTGTTTCAAAATTGTATGTAATTAAGTACTAATTTTTTTCAAAATTCAATTCTCTTATTCGTTTTTAGTTAAAAACAGAAAACCGGATGCAAAAATGTCTTGGAGTTTTTGAGAAATTAAAAAAAAACCCGAACCATTTTTTTCTAAGAAAAACCTTTTTTTGGTTTTAACGCGGCTGGACTTGTAGACAAATTAATGTGTGAAACATTGACCTCTTTTTATTATTTTTAAAAACTTCGGAGTTTTATTATAATAAATTTTCAATATGATCCTCATTTTTTAGAAGGCAAAGATTATATCTCCTTCTTCACCTAATGGCTGCACATAAATCTATGCTTGACAAATTTTCCTGCAATTTGACTCCAGCGACTTCAATCCGTTCTTTCAGTTGTTCCAAAGATACTATTTCCACTTCGTAAACATAATTCTTCATGAATCCCCACACAAACTCGAGAGGAGTTGAATCTGGTGATCTAGGTGGCCATTCCGTGGGGCCCCTTCTTCCGATCAAACGGTCACTAAAATGATCATCCAACCAGTTTCTAACCCGTAAGCTGTAGTGTGCTGGTGCTCCATCTTGCTGGTAGATTAAATTATCTGCTATGGCCAAAGGAACGTTGTCCATCAAATCGGGCAAAAGGTCTCGTAGGAACTGCAGTTATGATTCTCCATTAATAAAGGCATTCAAAAACCGGGGCCCGATTACAGTTTGTACAACAATACCAAGCCAAACATCACAGCGGTGTTGTGATTTATTTTGTTTTTTATTGTGTGGATTGGTGTTACTCCAATGATGCAAATTGTGGAAGTTAGTAACCCCATCTCTGGTAAACTGTGCTTCATCCGTCCAGAATATCCTTGCAAAATAGTTCAGTTTCATCTCGAAGCAGTAATGATCGACAAAATTCTGCTCTCAAAAACTTGTCGTTTGAGGTGAGTTCCTGAACTGGCCTAAAATGGTACGGGTGTACGTTTTCGGTATGAAGCACTGTCCATACTCTAGATTTGGGCACTCCAAGCTTAATAGCTATCCTCCTTGTACTAAGGGAGGAATTACTTCGGACCAAATCCAAAATTCTTTCATCTAAGATTCCTGATCCATCTGTAACTGATCTTTCGCTTCTTGGATGCGGTGGATTCGTGAAAACATGTTATGACTGGGACACCTCCGATTGGGATATCTTTCAGCGTAGGCTTCACGATCTCGACCATTAGCTAAACCGTAGTAGAAGTGCATGTCCATTAATTCTTCTCGAGAGTATGAGTTTGACATCGTAATGTGCTGATGAGTTAACATCCAATTTGGAAATGTTTTTTTATTAAAAATGCGATGCCTCTTATTTACATTTGGGTTGCAAATATTTTCTTTTTCAATAAAGAAAAATTGCGGTTTTATTGTCTTAAGGTCCTAGCGGGTAGAACCCATCGGCGGCGGGCGGACCCAGACGAAATTGGCAGGTCAGTTTTCAGGCGTTATCAATGAAAAAAAATGATTAATCTAGGGTTATTCCAATACTGTGTCTCTTTATTATATCCTCATAAAACTCCGATTTTTTTAAAAATAATAAAAAAGGAGTCAATGTTTCATACATTAATTTGTCTACAAGTCCAGCCGCGTTAAAACCAAAAAAAAGGTTTTTCTTAGAAAAAAATGGTTCGGGTTTTTTTTAATTTCTCAAAAACTCCAAGACATTTTTGCATCCGGTTTTCTATTTTTAACTAAAAACTAATAAGAGAATTGAATTTTTGAAAAAAAAAAATTAGTACTTAATTACATACAATTTTGAAAAAAAATAGTTCGAAATTTTTTTTTTTTATTTTTTTTTTCAAAATTTTGAGTTTGAAAATTAATTTCTCAAAAACTATTTCTTAAGACAGATTCGTTTAAAAACAAGATGAAAGAAGTGGTTTCTGGCTTTACAAAAAAGTATATCACAGCTTTGCGGATGTAACTGTTGTTTTTAAATATTTTTTTTCCAAATTAAGTAAATTTTTTAGAAAATTGCCCCTCCCGGCTGAAGGGGGAGGAATATACCCCCCCCCCCCCTCACATACGATTTTTTTCTTGTCTTGACCAGACCTACACGCTCTAGCTTTTTGGCACACTACTCGTGGGACACCCTGTATAATAATACAATTATTTAATACAGTCTGGGTGGACTCTGTTAATTAACCAAAAGCTTAATCAATGCAATGCATGCCCGTGTCACAAAAAAAAAATAAAAAAAAAGGCAGGCCGAAAAACAATTGGTGCAAACAAATGCAAAAACACCAGCACTTGATTGGCCTCAGCGATAAAGTAATTCCAAACCGGGAAGCTTGCCGCTACTTTCTGAGGTCAAACCGGCGGACCCCACAAGCGGACCAGTAGGAATGCAGTTAAGTGGGAAGGTTATGGTCCTACACTTCTGATCATAACAACGCCGGGAAAAGGAAAAGAAGAAGCTGATTCAACGCAATAAATACAATATTTTGCAGCTGATATGATCAGAATTCAAGGCATGAATTTATAACCTATCTGATGAGTCAGTGATGGTGTTTTGTTATTCAATAATTTAGATTCTTTCTTTATGACACAGTTGTTGGGTTGGTGTCTTCTAGTGGAGTATACCAGGGGTGGAAAGCTCTCCAACGTTTTGAATGTTGAATGAACTACGGTGAAAGACTTCCCACAACAAGCCTGCATACAATCGAGATAAGGCTGCATCCGATGTTGCTGTTATAATCGATATTATAGTATTATATTAGAGATTAAAACTCAGACTCTACCAAAGATCGAGTTGAGTTCAATGAACAAATTAAGTGTAGAAACGAACAGATAGAGCAGAGATATTTCTGACAGTGGTAGTAGGCAAGAAATAGTCAAATTAAAAGAAAAAAAAAAAACTTAAGCAGCTTAGACAAATAAATTTTCCTTGAATTCGTTTCATAGGATTGCCTACTAACACGTTAGCTATCGAGAGTATTCCTTTTAAATTATGTGTAGTTTGTACTTTGGCAAGACTGATTCCGAAAACTGACTGTCCTATCTGAGGACGGTTTACTAGGCTAATATCTCTGTACAGTTCCGTCTCTAATACCTGTCATAACGTCATGGCTGACATTATGAAAGTAGTCACCTCTTGAAATGACCAGAGCCTGGTTCATTCTCTGATGATAGAGGTTAAGCCTCTGCGACCTATTATAAGAATCTCATTTACTTACATTTGGTTTCTAAAAGAAGGATCTTTTATTTAATTGCCTTCTTATCCCAAATCGACTGCAACTTGCAATTGTAATTTTATGCTGATTTTATCACTTATCGCCTTAGTTTGTGACTGCGGAGGCTAAGTTGACGAAGTCCTTATATGCGTTGAAATCATTTGCGAGTAAACCACCGATATGACGATGGTATGCCACCTGTTTTCATGTTAAATCATCTACATTGTTTTTCCACTCAGCAGGCTTCTGACAAAACCTAAAAACTTCTGTGCGAAAAAAAAATTAGAAATCTTGCCGACCAGAGTTGAATTGATATGAAAAAAAAAATAAAACACCCACATAGATGATTGCTAGATTGATGATTTAAACTGTTTTCACCTCAATGCCAGCTATTACGATTATACTAATACCATCCACATAAATCGTGCCTTACTTGTTAACCAGAGATTTTTTAAAAATAGTATCAAATGAAGACCACATAACATTGATGTACAATATAATACAGATCTCAATTGTAAGACGACAATTTTGGTTTGGATGTCAAAGTAAATAAATAAGTCTTCACCTAGCTCTCTATGTGACACAGCATATAAAGACATTGAAATCATTTAAGAGATACATATGTATGTGTCAGTCATGGTCTAGATCAAGAGTAGTTAAAACGTTAAATCGATGGTAGAATTTTATAGCCGTCGACTGTCGTCTTCAGGCGGTCTGAAGGTAACACGATAAAGATCTGATATGCAAGATCGCGTCTAGTCACTACAAGCATGCTTCCTTGTAGACCAGCAAACGGTGACGAAAGTTCATTCATTGGGAATAGTTTTTCCAATGTATTTTGTATATTTTGTATATTGTACTCATATTTTGTAGATGGACTTGTGCATTTATCCAAATCGAGTAGCTAGATTCCAGCCTTTTCGTCCTGGACCACATGTTAATTTATCTTAGCACCGGAGATTTTGGGCTGGCACTGCATGTCAGGCATGTTACATAGTCTAAAGCTGGTTTTAAGGCCATGCATGATTCACGCTGCATCAAAACTAGTTTCCGACATTTAGTAGAATAAGGCGAAAAAAAACAATATACGGGTGCTTGTTTCATCGACGGTGAAAATACCTTGTAGAATAGCCCTTTTAACCATGTTCACCTAGCTAGACACGCCCAATCACCTGATATGCAACATTTTTGTAAAGACTACGGGAAAGAAGCTTGCTGTTAAATGTCACAACCCTACTTCGAGCAGGATTTTTAATATAAAAACAGTTTAAAACATGGAGCTATTAACTCCCAGATACGGTAAAAATCATATGCTACGTGGTCTTAATAAAATCCATCTAATGTAGTGGCTTCTTATATGGAAAATATTCGTGGGTTCGCGAGGCAATGCCTTAAAGTCTGTCTTAGAATGCCCCTAATGTCAGAGCTCAGCTTATCAAATACAAGCCTAATAAGTTCTTGTATGACGGAGCAGGCTTAAACAGAGTCGACTATTTTCTTGTTGAAATTACCCGAAAGTACATTGCAAAGGGAATGACTAACGACAATAACCTATTCTCCGGGCTTACTAGCACAATTAATTTACTACGAGAGCACACTATTACCGGGCTTTATTCACGTATGTAGAAGCATTGATTTCTAAGCTTCTTGCGTAATAGGGATGGTAACCCGGCAATTTACCACCGCCAATGGACGTCAGGGACAAACGGCTCATCCACGACGGCTATAGTGACAGTGCTTATGAGCTCATTCGTTTTAGTACCGCAATGGTGGACTGGGATCTTGCTTATGTTTTTAAATAGCACGCCGATTTGTGATGGTTATTGGGTGAAAACGCCTCTCAAAACGATGAATTACATCGGCAAGATCCTTTACACTTTTCGTTAGTTAGATTAGGGTAATCTATGGGATCTTTTGAGGCGCGTCATTACGCTTAGATGACCCTGAGACTAACTGCGTTGGCATGCAGAGTGAGTCAAATGGCGAAACCCATTCGCTAAAATATGCAATCCCGCGGATGACCACTTAGAAACAAGCACGAGTGTTAGCCATTCTGATTATAAAGGGTGATTTTTTGGCTGTTTGTTTTTTTATTATTTTATTTGTGCGTTTTGACACCTTGAGACTATTCTTACTGGGGAGACGTTACATCACACATCTATGCCGATGAGCCGACGTCAATTACAGACTTGGACGGTACTCGAGTTATTAGCGCGATACCTACCAATATACAATACTCGAAAAAGTGACTATATGGATCATTTTATATGTATTGGTGGTCGATATTTACACGAAATAATTTTTAAAAAGTAAATAGCAAGCTTTACCAACTTACGAGTAAGTAAAAACACTTGTGCCATTATACTGATCAGCTCGCAGGGTGCCAAGCTACAATTCTAGATCTTCTACCTTTAAATTTGCATTTTGGATCTATCCAGATGGACAGACAGAAAAGCCTTCGCACAAGTCTTCCCTACCCCAGCTTTGCAATTGGAGGTAATACCCGATCACGATCGCAGCAAAACTTCTGGACTAATTTGTGTTACTTGTCAAGCCATTTCGAATCCTTTAAAAGGCTGGAAAATTATCCAAAAACAAGGAAATTGGATGCCATATAAGACATAAATGGCATTTATACTTCAGGGTATCAAGAAAGGTAGTATGTTATTACTGTCGAGAAAACGTGTTTCCTAGAGTGCTGCGGCCATACATCAACATCGGCGGGCAATGCAAACAATAGTAGACCAAAGCTCATGCTGTGTATTAAGGTGAACGTTAAGCAACGCTATTTCAAAAATTAAAAAAGTTTATTCCAAAAAATGATCTCCATTTACATCTGTGACATTTTTCCAACGTTCCATCAAAGGAAAAATGCCTCTTTTGAAAAAGTCCTTATTCTTTCGGGCTAAGAAGTCCTTAAAGGCCTGTTTTATGGCATCTGGGCTTATGAATTGCTCATTTTGGAGGTGATTGCCCGAACTTCGAAGAAGGCGGTAATCGGTCGGGTATAAGTGTGGTGAGTAAGGCGGATGAGGCAAAACTTTATAACCCAACTCCGCCAGCTTCAGAAACGTCGGCTATGCAGTATGTGGTATTGCGTTGTCATGCAGCAGTATGGTTCCATGCCTATTTACCAGTGACGGCCGTTTTTGGAACAATTCGTTGTGCAATATGTAGGTTTCTCTACAGTTCGAATCGGCCGTGATTGTTTCTCCGCGTTTGAGAAAGGAATAATGGACAACTCCCTCACCTGTCCATCATTATAGTATAAATCTACCTTGCCAAGTCCACTGGGAAGCTTACGCACGTCTGCCCATAGGATCCACTTTTCGTCGCACATGACGATGCGATGCAAAAAGGGATCCATATGGTGCTGTTGTTGGTTAAAGATACTACAATCTAGCATATTCGCTGGTGTTAGGACTTGGGGCACCCATCTCTCTAGTTTGTTTACCTTTCCGATGGCAGAAGGGTGACGACTTATAGTTGCAGTTGACACTTTGAACCCTGCAGCAAGGCCAAATACAGTCGTAGCTGGACCTCTGGTCTACCTCTTGCCAAATTTTCGAGAGAAAAATCTCACTCGCTAAACTTGGTAAAACAGTGTCGAACAATTCTCTCACTACACGTACTTACTCGTAAACCAAAAGCAGCGTTAATTTCTTTAGTTGTAGCGGCTGCGTTCATGTTTTCTTTAAATTGAGAAAGTAAAATTGCCCTTAAAAAGTCAACTCAATAGGCTAATAGGGTAAACTAATTTTTACCATTGGAAGATTAAACTGCACTCTTTTCTTAAGAAAAATTTTATTTTTATTTCCTCTGCACAACTTCTCGCCATAACGATTATTTCAGGAATGATCGGTTGGTCGACAATTTCGCATGTAACGACCTAATATTTGGTGGTACCAACTCGATGTACTATACTGAAAGTTTTTGTAACCACGTCCGACCATCATAGAAGCTCGTTACTGAACAATACACGACCGAGCATTTTCAGAATACAGCACGACAACGCTCGTTCGCATGGTACTGAAGTATTTAAAACCTACCTAGAAACACTAAAACAGGTTAGGACACCCACACATCGTTTCTTCCGACTACCACCTATTTCGATGAATAGCGCATGGTCTGGCTGAAAAGTGAAGAAACCAGAATTTGGGTGCATTCATGGATCACTCCAAAAGCTTCCAAAACGGAATTCGGTTGCTACTAGAGGGATGGGCAAATGTTGTATCTAGCGATAGTCAATGCTTTCTGGAGTAAAGATATAGCCATTCTTTCACTTACGCACATACAAGTCTGCTAATGTTATAGATATCTTGCGAGCCTTTATTCAGGTCGGGCAACCCTTCAGAAGTTTAATTCAATTTAAAACTATAAAACTTGTGCTTACCCACCATTTCCGTACACCTTGAACATCTTTATTCGCTAAGGTGGTGTCTAGGTCCCATCATATCAGGGGCGACATGAGCGATAGAAAGTCGACAGTTTTCCCATTATTGGTCCATGATTTGTGCAAGCACGACAAAATGTTGGACAGCTTGAGGAATATACGGTGAGCAAAAGATATGGAGTCCTGTGGCGATTACAGCTTCTGGGCGTCAAATTTCGGCCTTCTTACTCGACCCTGCTGTAACCGCGATGGGAGCTTATGCACGCGTACCTTGAAATCATCCATCGTCATGTCAAGCATCAGGTTTAAAGACCCTAGTTTGTGAAGTAATTGGTGAGGACTGACTGGACCTGATAACATGCCTCTGATTAAGGAACCCTTAACCGTCACAAAAGAAAAGCACTGGTGCCAGTGCTTTTTTCTATCTCACCGGAGTACACCTTATGTATTCTACAACCTTCTAGGTTACAAAGAGGTTTACTAAATAACTTTAATTGACTGTCTAAGCTTAATCCTGTTGAGGAGAAGACGTCCGATGAGTAGTTCACTTCCAAAACTAGCCTTAAAGTCTCTTATTCACTGCAATTGATCGTACATATACATAAGTAGATAAGTTATAGTACAACAACAACATAAAATCAGGCTAGACGACGGTGTTTTGCAGGTCTGGTAACCCTGCAATTATCTCAACTCCCATACACCACCATAACCACTCGGTGTCTAGTGTTCAAGACACGTGCTCCTGTCCATGCAGTAAATCCCCAAATCCCTTTGGCTTGCTGCAGGACATATTTCTGAAAAGAAAGATATTCGTTTGTCCTCGAGAGATGTCCGTCAGCAGATTAGCTCTCGTGCTAACGATAGGTCCCCATCCTCCTTGATGACCAAGCACATACTCGTACGGTGTTCATATTATTGATGACACCGAAGTGCCTTACTGCCACAGTACCAGTGAAAGTTGCTCTCCCAGGAACACATTCCAGTTCTCTCTCTGCAGGCGTCCGGAGGAAAAAACCAAGAACCCACATAATTATCATAACTTCCCTTGACACCCAGTGGGTGTTCTCAACGCCATATAACGGTCACCTCCATAGGTGTAACCTGATTTGGTCGCTATTGCTGGACAGACCCACTCTGCAGTAGACTGAACAAAAAACTAAGCAACACAACCGGAATCCGACGATATGATATGGATGAAGCACTATTGTAGTTTCAAGGCGTGTGCTAGACTAGAAGCAGGTAACTGTAGCTGGTGACAAATATGGAGGTGTTTTTCTGCTTTCTGGCAGAACGTCATTGTCGCAGGGAACAAACGAGCGGCGTGCCGCAATGAATATCTTATCGGATACGAATACTAGTACGAGTATCTTGTAAGTGCTTTTTTGTTCATTCTCCGCTTCCCTCTTCTCTAATTTCTATTCATTTTTTTATGTCCTCTTCCTGAATCATCAGCAGAATTTATTAGCATATTTAATTTATACGCAAACAAACTTATCCGCGGCGGTGATCGTGGGTTGGCGGCACCATGCCTCGTCAGAGAACGTTTTTCGAACGCTTTTTTTTGTCTTTTTTTTTTTTATCGTGGGGTGATGGGTAATCCGCTCAACTCCCGCGGATTGATTTACTGTCACTGGATAGAGAACGCGTTAGGAGGTAGTCATCACCGGTTAAAGACTACATATGTAACATGTGAATACGTCACTTAATGACCTTCATTGCAAAAAAATGCTATAGAGAGTACAAAAAAGCTCGAACACAGTCGCGACGATGGAGATAATTTTACATTTTATCCGCGGGTCGTCTTTGCCGTCGTGGCTCTCTCGAATCGGATGCAGAATCATTCGACTCTGTGTAAAGGAAGATATATCGGGAGTCATTCGTTACGCCAGTGGTTATTTTTAGCACTTTTTGAAGATGTGGAACGAAGCATCGTAGAAGAAACTTGTCGCATGCTTATAGCTATGTATATCAAGACTCGTTTAGTGTGCGGATGCGGGAGATGAGCTCGTGCTGCGTATGGCATGCAATTTATGTGTTGGTTGTTGAGTATTGTGGTCGCCGAGCGGACTTTGGAGCTGCTAAGGCCGTGTCAACTCATTTTGGTTGCTATAAATATGTTTTCTTTTTCGGATAAGAATAAATGTTGCCATTCATCAACGGATTTGATAGAAATGAAATGCTAATGGAAACGTGTCGGTTTACTAATAGGCTTTCGGGAGAATGTGGAATATTTCGTTTCATTAGACACGTTGTTTGCCTTTGGCTGCTGCCTTTTTTTAAATAGAGCTTGAGATATTGAGGAGGCTGCGTCAGACGTATACTATGGAAAAATGTGGATTTTCTATCCTTTTGACAGAGGGAGGGATGACTCAGTAAAATAATATCATTTGATGACTAAACGAGTTCAGAAATAGATGTCCTACCGATTAGTCTACAGAGTGCTTAGAGAGGTTATATTAGAGAAAAGAAAATGGTTATTAAATGGCATTTTGAGCTCAGATTTCCACTGTCTTTAACTACAATTACGTAGCGTACATCGAGCCGTTTAAGAGATTATGCGTAAGGTGTCTAAACACTGTGATATCGGGCACAATTGATTCAGCGATGTGTTGCTTGGGGACAGAAACGTTCACTTTGAAACTACCTGTGAAAAGCTCACAACACTTCCAATGACACTTTACATAGAGCCCTTGGAACACTTAGGCACTTTGAAAAAATGGTTATACTCGTATGTTCATTCTTCAAAATATCCAGTGGTAGCTGCAATTTTTTCCCTCCTTTCTGGCAATGAAAACATGGAAGTTATTTTAAGCCGATGCGCGAATTGATCCAATTTTCGGGGCCTTTGAAAGATAAGAAGGTGCTGACCATAAGACATCAATTGGAACAGGTGGTATCCGAAGGGGCAGTGTATGGAAAATACCTCATTCCAGAGGCCTCACGTGGGATTTAACGTCCTGAGCACCATGTGACCTAGCGTTGTCCCACTGAAGAATCACCTTGCTCTGGTTTTACTAATACTCTTCCATTTTTCTTTCAATGCTCGGCGCAAAAGCATTTATTTGGTAGTGAGTTCCAGTGAAGGTTTCACCTGATTATAGCAACTCATAATATACTCGTGTCACACCGATTTGGTCTCAACAACATGAGTCGATTGACATGGATCTGGATACAATAATATCTCCAATTTTGTATCTTCACACTATTATATCGACCTGCGACATTCCTTCCTTGTCTGTCATGTGGAAATCACCAATTTTGTTGCCTTGAACTTCATGACATCTTCATTCATTAATAGAAGCATCACCGTAAAGTTATGTGATCATTAAATTTAAGACAAAAAATAAGACTTCGTGCAAGTGCAGCATATTGATGTACGAGTATTTATAAACTGCCGGGTATAAAGCTTGGCAAACATGGCTGAAAAATGGAAACCTTTGGTAACATTCCCACTTCAGATGTGTATGTTTTGAGAAAATCAAAGGAGCTGAGTCTATCCAGAGTGAATGAATTGCATTACTGAGCAACGTTGATTGATTTTTTCTTATTCTATGATTGTGACTATGGACGTAGACGGCGTTTATTTTCTGGAGGACGGCATCAGAACTGGTGAAACGGGTAGTTTGCGACGATTATAACTTTTTCTTTGAAGATATGTTAAAAATAAACTCCATGCTAGTGCTCGTCTATAAAACAAAATATTGGAACTGTTGTTCGCGGAATATAGTCGTATGTCATTTCTAGGCAAGGCTAGACGGCGTTGTATTTTACCATTAACTACAGCAGTGCTTTAAATTAAAGTAAATCTGTGGCCTCAAGCGATAATCGCTAAAGTCGACATAAGAAGAAATTAAGCTTTAACTGCTACCTAGATTAGCGGATTAAACTACAACTGTGATTAAAATATGGTGAACTAAAAGTCATTCTTATTAAAGTTATCTTCAAAAACCATTGTTGAAAAATAATGTACTCACCCAACTAATCATTATGTACTAACTTCCTCTCTTAACATTGTATAATTACTTCCTCACTTAATATTGTATCTCTTAATTTGTTTATCAGTTTGTAAATCACTTACGCTCACGAAAAAAGTACGGCTGGCTCGATCACTTCGACACAGCCACGGAACAAGCAAGACACATTGTAATAAAACATTTTTAAGCAAAGAAAATAACTTAATTTCACTTCTTACAACCATAATCGCTTATCTCGATTGTCCATCGAGCAGCACATACAATAGCCACTTAAGTGATCTTACGTGTTGTAATAACGCAATATTTTATTGGAATATAAGCTTATTCCTAGTTAAATTATGATTGTTGATCAATGATACCATGCCTCAGAAAGAGACACTCACTTTAGCTCTTCATTAAAAGTTAAGCTTTTATTGGAAAACAATAGTGATTATTGTTACTCGAGGTAAGTTGTTTTTGCAAATCAATTTTGTATTATTTGCCTATTTCAAGAGAAAAGCGAAACACTGGAAAATTATATATAAATTCGAAAGGTTGTGTAGTACCAGCAAAAATATTCAAACCTTTAAGTCTCTTGTGTCGTAAAAAATGCAAAGAAAAATTTCCTGAGATTCAAGAGGTCTTCAAGTCTTATTGGGCATTAGGAACATATAATCAAAGAATATTATTCGTTGGCAATTTGATGGATATATCGGGAAAAAAAACACAATCCCTAAAAAAAACATCCATATAACCGTGAATACAACATTAAATATAATTTAGAACATGCGGACAAGCGTATTGAAGTATGCCAAAAATGCTTTTGGCAATGCTTAAGTGAAACGGAAAGCTTCTTGAAAAGTGTTGCAAGAAAGAAATTAGAACATCCGCAGTCAAGTTATGTTGATCATCGAGGATCAGGAGGAGGAACTAACAAATTGAATGAGGAAATTGTCGAAAGAATAAAAGAACACATTAATAGCTTTCCTGCCTATGAAAGTCATTATTCTAGAAGAGATACAAGCTGCAAGTATTTTCATTGCAATTTAACTTCTTCTTTTCCTTTTTTTTTTTTTTTTTTTTTTTTCGGGCGTCGTTATGGTCAGAAGTGTAGGACCATAACCTTCCCACTTAACTGCATTCCTACTGGTCCGCTTGTGGGGTCCGTCGGTTTGACCTCAGAAAGTAGCGGAAGGCTTCCCCGTTTGGGATTACTTCATCGCTGAGGCCAATCAAATGCTGGTGTTTTTGCATTTGTTTGCACCAATTGTTTTTCGGCCTGCCTTTTTTGCGTGTTGAAATTGGAACGTAGATTGATATTGCCTTTTGGACGGGGTTCAAAGGATCTCTCCTTTGAACATGGCAATACCAACTGAATCGGTCGCGCTCTATCTTTCTTGTGATGGTTTCTTTTACGTGGAGGCTTCCTCGGATCTTTGAACTTCTAATTCTGTCATGCTTTATTACTCCCGCTGTCATGCGAAGCATCTTCATCTCAGCTGCCGTTAATTTGCTCTCATACTTTTTGTGCATTGTCCAGCATTGTGAACCGTATGTGAACGCCGGACATACAACTGAAGTGTAGAGCCTTCCTTTCAGCTTAGGGGGCATTTTTCGATCACAGAAGATGGCGGAGTTTTCCCGCCACTTCATCCACCCTACGCTTACGCGATGGTTTATGTCGTCATCACAAGTTGCTTCTTTATTAATCATAGATCCCAGATATTTAAACTTTTCACACTTGGACTCTTCCAATCAAGTAAATGTCTGGAATAGGCTGATGAGGGTCAGAGAACGGGCAGCACGTCTTCTTTGAACTAATACGATACCCGTGTCCCTCAAAAATGTCCACCCACACATCAAGTGCTTGTTGTAGGGACGCCTGATCATCACTTATAATGGCTCCATCGTCAGCAAAGAATAGCTGGTGCACATTGGGATCCGTCACTTTTCCTTCAAGCAAGCAATCAAAGATTGCTATAAAGAGCAGTGGGCTGAGGACGCTCCCTTGGTGTACACCGACTTTGATTGCGAACTCTTCGGTGACTCCTGCGGTGCATCTTACTCTTGTCGTTGCTCTCACGTACATGTCCATAATCACTCGCACGTAGGTTTCTGGAACTCCTTTTTGTCTTAGCGCTACCCATAAAAGATCTCTTGGTTGCCGGTCAAAGGCCTTCTCGAAATCAACCAACACCATATGCAAGTCCTTTGAAGAATCACGATGCTTTTCCATCATGATCCTTATACTTTGGATTGCTTCTGTTGTTGATTTACCCGAGACAAACCCGCACTGGTCATCAGATAGTCGTATTATTTTCCGCAGTCGGCTATCTAATACCCGTTCAACGATCTTCATGGTGTGCGACATCAGCTTGACAGAACGGTAGTTATCACAATTTCGCGTATCACCCTTTCCTTTGTGCAAAGGAAGAAGATAGTTTTCCCTCCATTGATTAGGCATAGTGTCGCGCCTCTCATAAGTTTGGAGATAAGAACCATGAGCCATCTACACCCGATGTCTCCCATCTTTTTCCAGAAATCAGACGGTATCCCGTCCGGCCCAACAGCTTTTCTTTTCTTGGAGTTTTTAACCGCGTATCGAACTTCTTTGACTGTGATGTCGGATATTTCGGCATGATTCGGGGCGGCTCTTGGAAAGTACACTCGGGGTAACTGTTCGTTCAGAAGTTCCTCGCAATACTGCCGCCATCTGTGGAGAATTTTTTCGTCTTCCACAAGGAGTTGGCCTTCAGCATTGTTAATAAACTTTGGGAAACGAATCTTCTGAACATTTCTTCTTCTCTGGGCGGCTATCTTAAAGATATTTGCTCCTTTGTTCAAATTGCTTTGTCGAAGCTCCTGGGTAGCCTGGTTCTTGTCAGACGCGGAAGACGATATTTCTTCCAACTCCTGATAGAGGCCTTCCATGCTTTTCGCTTTGAATTCGGCGCACTTTTTCTTCGCGATACCTTTGCAATATCTATATACCTTTCCACGGCGGGCTTTTACTCTCTATTAGTAGAAGAGCACTTTGGCCAAGCTTGGAAAGCCATTTTCTTTTCGTGTATCACTGCTTTGGCTTCGTCTGTCCACCACCAGGTTTCTTTTGCGTGTTGGCAGGGGCCTTTAGATGTTCCGAGCAGTGATTTGGCTTTCTCCAGGCCAGATTGTTGTAGGGAATCCCACATGTCTTGTGCTCTGCACTCCTCATTACCGAGCTCATCGATAATGGAAGAGAGGTAGTTTTTCATGTTGGTAATAAAAGCTTCGCCTTTTCATTGCAGTTTAACTATATCGCAAATGTATAGATTATATTGTGATAAGTATGAGTCCCAAATAGTTGGTCTCACCACATATTCCCAAGTTTTTTAAAGTAAGCCGAGTCTTAATAAATATTTTTGTTGTAATTTTTTTAATCATATGAACATATAACTTTTTCTTTGAGCGAGGAATATTAAGTTTAAACAACCTAAGGTAGACACATGTAAAACATTCGATTCAATGAAAATGAAAATAGATATTGCTAAAATGGAGAACAATATGGATACTCTAAAGGACCTTGAAAATATTCAAACACGTCACCATGCCAAAGCAGAATTACCTTATGAATCGAAACGGTTAGACAAAAGTCGTGCAATTAATGATCCTGAAATGAAAGTCTATACTTTTGATCTACAACAATGTTTGCCCACTCCATATTTGAATAATGCATATTCTTTTTACAAAAGGAAACTCTGGACTTGTAATTTGACGATTCATGATTGCGTGACAGCACGTCCGCATTGCTATATGTGGCATGAAGCAATGGCCGGTCGAGGCGGTAATCAGATAGCATCATGCATTTTCAAACACGTGTCTGATCTTCAATCCAGTATTAAAATTACTGATATTCTATAGTGATTCATGTGCAGGACAAAACAAAAATTCATTTTTAAGTATAATGTTTCTAATGGCTTTCCAACTACACTCAAATTTGGAGTTAATAGACCATACATTTCTTGAGCCAGGACACACTCATGGAATGTGATTCAGATCACTCTATTATAGAACGGAAACGAAAACGGACCGAAATAAAAATACATCATCCTCATGATTAGTATAATTTCATCAAAGCAGTCGGGTCCAAACGAAAATTCGATGTAATTGAAATTGAAATGAAACTTTATGTGGAGAAATCGAAGTGAGGATACAGAAATGTTTGTTTGGAAAGACGTTAAATGGCTTCAATACAGGAAAGAAAATTTTGGAAACATTTTTTATAAAACAACCTTGGACGAACAAGCACCTTTGGATGACTTTTGCTGCTATTCTAATGCCCTGTCATGATGCTCGCGAGGCGTGGTTCCGTATGACTTTTTTGTTCTAAGAATAAAGCGTACCTTAAACAAACGCTAATTCACAGATATATAGTATTACAAATGTATCGTTGAGAAAGCTAAATGATAGCATATAGATCAAGTTATAAAAGCTTTCGAGAATTATAAGAAATTACGCCGATGATTATTATCATTATGATTATAACCGGCCAATTGAAACTTGGAAGTCCAGAGCCTCCTTGACAACCCTCCGCCAAGCCTCGTTGTTTTGATTGTGTTCCAGCGCCCGATTTAGCTATTGAGCCGCTCCGGGCAAAAATAATATTCGCCGTCCTTTACAATAAAACCATATACATAAGTCATGAGCTTGCTATTTCTAAGATGGGATGATATATAAAGGCTTGGCCATCTAGTGGTTTTTTTTTTAAATCATAGGTTATTTTACTTTTTCCCGCTCGAAATCTTGACAGAAGTCAGTATCACCCCCTCGCGGAACGAAATGAGTCGCTTTACGCTTGAACAACGTTGGGATATATTGAAAACTTATTTCCAAAGTAAGTGCTGTGTAGCCCAAATAGTGCGTTTTTTAAAAAGAAGTTTTTGCAGAAATGAAGCACCGCGACTGCTGTACGCAAGTTTGTGCAAAAAGTTCGTGAGATTGGTATGCTAGTGGACAACACTCATGGTCCCCGTCGTCATACGTTGCGCACAGATGAGAATGTGGCTGTGGCCGAGAGTGTGAGGCTCAATTCACGAACATCAACTCGCCATCGATCTCAATAGTTCAACATTTCACGCACTAGCCTGAGGAGAATTCTGCACGAAGATCTCGGATTATTCGCTTAGAAGGCGCAATTGACTCAGCAATTAAAGGCGCGCGACCATCCGCTTCATTATCGCTTCGCAGTTTGAATTTGACAACTCGACTCGGCTCGGAAAACCTGCACGTTTTGGTCGAGAAGCCAATGCATCCACAGAGAGTGAAAGTTTGGTGCGGATTGTGGAGTGGTGGCATCATTTTTCTTCGAAAATGAGGTTGGGAATTACATTTCGGTCAACGGTGGGCGTTACATAGCCATGTTAACCGGCTTTTTTTTTTACTAAAATTGATGGATTTGGTTGACCTCTGGTTCATGTAAGATGGCGCGCCATGCCACACAACCCATGCCACAATCGATCTTTTGCGCACGAAATTCCCAAATCGTGTTATCAGCCGCCTTGGCGATGTCAATTGATTATCTCAGAGCTGCGATTTCAGCCCTTTGGACTTTTTTTTTGTGGAGAACCGTGAAGGACCGATGTTATGCCAATAATCCGAAACGATTCAAGTACATAAGGCCAACATCATCCAAGCAATCCGTGAGCTACAGCCCGAAACTATCAACAAGGTCTTGGAAAATTGGGGTGGCAGAATGCGCTACTGCGATGCCAGCCGAGGCAACCACTTGAACGACGTTGTATTTCATAATTGATGGGAATGTTTGTTCTTACTAGTGAAGCCGTAATTCATGAAAAAAAATAATTTTGTTAATTTTATTGTAATTTTAAACAGAAACTTGTATTTGCCCTCCTTCTCGTATCCCTTCGTTTTTTTATATTGGTTCCCATTTTTTTATATTGGTTAAGTAAGCAATAAAAATATTAATTAAATTTAAATAGATGTAATAACCTTACTAATATTATATTTGTTCGCCTATCTATAAGTAACCTTTTTTCGCTTAACAGTTTTTCTAAAGGTTGGTTTACTTGAATTAGTTTGTTACGAGTATAAAATTACATTTAATTTTGAAAAGTCAGTTGTACGGGTATTACTCTAGATGACGATGGACAAAAAATACGGTTGTACCCGAGGCACAGATAAGAATTAACCAGTCTGCAAAAGAGGCTCAAAGTCTTCGCACGAGTAACGTACTTACTTAAAACCTTTTTTAGCATACCTTGCAGACAATATTATATCAAAACTATTTTTTTTCCATTTGTTTAATAACATTGGTAAGTACTTACTTGGTAAATTCACACGCGCACTTCAATATTTATATGATTAATCTGCCACCATTATTCACGCCACTTTGAAAATTAAGAATAGAATTTGTAGACTTCGCTTGTATTTCGCATAAATAGACAAAGACTTTAATCACTTAGTAACTTTTATCATGTCTACTGATACACTATTTACAAATGTGACGGCAATTAGTCTCCAGCACAGAACATTTGTACTAGGAATCTTCACTTCAGAAAAACTAACGAAGAAATAATTCAATTTTCTTGTATACGATAATTTAGGATTCCCCTAAAATGTCGCATTGTTTGTAGGAATGCAGTATAAAAGGGTTGTCCCCCAAAAATAATATAGTACTGATAAATAAACTACTGGAAATATTTGCTCACTTCAACGTTTGTGGAGAATGTCCGTCAAACATAAACGGAACGAAAAGGGTTGCCAGTTTAATAATGAAAAATCAGTATAAAAATCAAGAGAATTTCTTTGTATCCTCAAGTCGAAAATTATTACATATCGAAAAAGCTGGTTCCTTCTTTAGGTATTTCTATTTAGGTATTTTTTCTTCTTTCTTTCAGCTTGGCTTGCTTAAGTGCTGTCTTATAATTTTCGTAGGAGACAGGTTAGAAAATTATAAAACAAGACAGCACTTTAAAATATGTTGGTCCGTCTAAGTATTTACTGCCGTTAAAGTAGAATTATTTTTAAAGAAAATTTTAAAAAATACTATTTTGTCGGGCTGTTAGGCATGGTAGCTAAGATATTTCATTCCTACAGATGAGACTGAGGACTTCGTGCATACGCCCGGCACCCTCAATTTTGCCGCTCTCGGCATTTGCCCCGCTTGCCCCCTTTAGATCGGACCCTGATGTGTTCCTTCCATGTTAAACAATGTTATTTTGCAGCATGTCTTGTCGCGACATTCCCGGGGGGCCTTTTTCCTCTCATTACACAGGTCTGCAAAAAACAAAATCTTTTCAGCTGCATGAGATATTTGTGCTGAATTATATGTTTTAAAGTACACTGATTTCAAAAATAACTTCTATTACAATACTTTCCATCACGTATAGTTTTTTTGCAAAATAAGACAATAATGAGAAAAATCAACTATTTATTACAACAAATACACAGCATAATATTTATCAAAACCTATCAACCATTATTTTTCTTATTTAAATTTATACACAACTTTATGGTTACTCTTTATCCTTGTGAAACCTTTTCTTTGATGCTTCTTCGAATTCATTTCCTTCGGTTTCCTTCTTTGGTTTCTCGCTTAAGCATCCAACAGTAGTCCGCTAACATAATGACATCCCATCTTCCTTGGTAACGTCTCTCGATATCACGTACATCCTCGTGAAATCTTTCACCTTGGTCTTCACTGTAGGCACCCAAGTTTTCAGGAAAATATTCAATATGGGAGTGTAAGAAGTGAACTTTTAAGCTCATCTTGCACCCTTGAGCATTATACGCTGTCAGCATGCGCCGTACAATAGTTTTATATTCGGGATCCTTAGTATATATTACCCAAAAACTTCTGCACTACATTTTTGAAAGAATCCCATGCTTCTTTTTCGATTTCTCCCATTGATTCAGGAAAGAGAGGATCAGACAAAAGTTTTCTTATATCGGGGCCAGTGAAAACTCCTTCTTTTAACTTTGCTTCAGACAATTTCCGGAACTTGGAACATATTGTATATATCTAAAACAATCTCCAACTTTTTGGAGTGATTTTATAATCTGCTTAATTAGCCCCAATTTAATATGAAGACGTGGCAGTAAAACCTTTTCTGGCGGAACCAAAGTGGTATTGATAACGTTTTTCTCGCCAGAAGTTAAACCGTGGCGTGGTGGCCAGTCAGTTTTTGTCCAGTGTAGTTCTCTGGCTCTACTATCCCACAAACATAGGAAACAAGGGAATTTTGTATAACCTGACTGTTGACCCAACAACATTGTTAGTATTTTAAAATCTCCACAAACCATCCATTGATGTTCTTGATATTTGATTTTCTCAAGAATCGTAGCTAAGTCATTGTATTTTTCTTTCATATGAACTGAGTGTCCCATTGGAAGAGATGCAAATACATTTCCATTATGCAACAAGACTGCTTTGAGGCTAGTTTTGGATGAATCAATGAATAAGCGCCATTTTGATGAATCATATTCTATTTCAAAGCCTTTCATGAGACCACGAACATCATTACAATAAACCAGAGTTCCCTCTTTAGTGAAATACTGAGTAAATTCTCTCTCTCGATGTCTGTACCAGGAAAATGAGGTGCCAGACGATAAAAGGTTTTCGTTTTTTAGCCTTGAACCTAGCAATTCGCCTGCATCTTTTGAAAGACCCAGACTAGGTCATTGAGCTCAATCTGAGAAAAAAGTTGAGGTCCCTCGTCAACTGAAAAATCTGAGCTAGATTCGTTCTGGGGAGCAAACGTTTCTGAGTCCTCTGCATCACCCAGGATGTCATCTAAATTAGGAGGTGGGTGCGGAACTGGTATTTCAGAGCTATGGGACACTGGACGAATAGCTGAATCAAGGATAGGGTAAGATATTTTCTTCTTATTTTTCGTATTAAATCCTTTCAATCACGTCTACCGAACAGAAATAGCAGTCGGTTGTGTGATTTTTCTGTTCACGCCATATCATAGGAATGCCAAAACGAAATGCAGTTTTCTTACCCTTAAACCACAAGCGCAGATCTTCCTCACACTTTCTGCACACCTTATGATGAGCCTATGCTTTGCCTTGATCACCAAGTCTTAATTTGAAGTAAACAAAATAAACCTTTTTCACAAAATCACTTATATTTCTGTGTTGACTTTTCACTGTATATTCACCACATACATATATAACAGAAGCTGTTCGGAGAAATAACACAACTTCTATGACACAACAGTAGCGTTTGAATGTTAGATGTCTACTGAGTGTGGCAAGACAGAGTCAGCAAGATAATGGACTTAGCCTGTTGGAACATGATTAATCCAACTGCATGTTTGACCTTGTTTGCCTCTGAGAACACGCTGAAACAAGTTCAATCGTACTGGTAATATGATAATATGATTTTAATTTTAATTTTTGAAGCTTAAAAAATAAAATACAAAATTTTAATCAAATAAGCATTTTACACAAAATAAAAATATAAAAATTAGTATTGTAAAATAAGTTGATGTGATGGAATTTTTTAAATATTTTTTTCGATTTTAGGACAACAAAATCTATAAGAAAATATATAAAAAACCTATGCAGTTTTTTACATGCAGACCCTGTGTCATTGTTTGACTGTTCGTCCACTCTCCATCCGTTCTATGTCCTCATCTTGATCTTCGCATTTCACCATTTGGACAATGCTCGGAGCTGAATAGAGTTCCTCGAGCTCTTGATCGCAGAGAATACTGTTTATCCATTTCTTCGTCTTGTTTTCCGCCATAATTTCTCCGTAAAATCCTATTTTCAAAGATCTGAAATCTAATTGCTCCCTTCTTAATCAGAGACCAATTTTGACTTCTGTAAACTGTCAGATGCGAGGCTTTGATCGATCCTACTTGATCAGTGGCCACATATTTGTTTTTCTCTTTATTTGGACCTAAACCTACTTTCTTTTCTGCCATTATTAGAGTTTCTACATTTCAGTTAACTGTTTTTTCTCCCAAAAGGTTCAAACCATCAGCGCAAGTTAGAGCGCGTGTAATTAAATTAAGGGTTATTCCAAAATATTTTTGATCTCATTTCCTGCACTAAATTAAAGATAAATTTATGCAAGGCGTCTCTATTTTTTAATCCTTTGTGGACATTACAAATAAGACGTTTCATACTTTAGCTTTTGTTTCCTTTAAAGAATACTTGTGTCAGTTCCACTAATTTTTCGGTATTGCCAAGCTTACAAGAGCATGATATATCTTGATCGGTTTATAGAATCATATGCCTTCTTAAAATCAACGAAGAGTTGGTGAACCGTTCCCTGAAATTCCTCCCTTTCTCACATGTGATTCTTTAAGCGTTTGGTTGTCAATTGTTAAACAAGATACTGGAATATTGCAGAAGTGTTTTCTTTAACTTAATAAATCAATGTCATTTATTCTCGAAGGATTATTTTGTGTAATTGTTGACTAGAGTTTTAAATGGCCATGCTCAGAGCTCAACTTTGAGCCATTTTTTGGAACATACGAATTGTCTGGTATCTCGCTAATAACAAGCGTAATATTTATGCTGCAGTATACACTCGATTATATGCATAGACGGGTGACTTGTCATATCCCCATAAAAAATTGTCTTAAGACGTCCAAATACTTGCGTAAGCTCATTCACGTAGTCGAGTAACACAATCCGACGAATTGTTGCGAATGGCGGCGAATGGACAAATCATGTCCTCATTACGCTGAAGGAAACAGCAAAAATATTTTCCTCTGCACGCACTCCACGCATACGATTTGATGTACCGTCGCGTAATTGGTGCTAAATTTCTTCACTATGGTTATGGCTCGATTATGACGACCGTAAAGTGGTAAAGTGCGCTTAAAACATTTTTCACAGAACACCAATTATAGTAGTCAAATTCAGTAAATTGTAAGTGTTGTTCGGGTGAACGATTGTTAATTACAGAAAGGCAATACTAGCTCAGCTTGCTTGGCTTTAGCACATAACACGAATCGAGCGTGAGCTGTCAAAAATAGGACACTCATCGAGCGGTGCCTTCTGAAGCCACATTGGTAGTCCCTATTATTTCCTCTTTAAGGGAGTATTTGACAGCACCATGTAATAACCTGATAGCAGCGATATTCCTCAGTAGTTGTTGCATTATGTTCGGTCCCCCTTTTCAAATACGGGAATGACGACGAGTTTTTAATACCTCGGAGGTAGTTCCATTGTTCTATATACTTGTGATGAGTCCATGTAACTCCTCTCTTAACTCATCTCAGACGACGGGCCACGCAATAGGGCATTACCAGACGGACTGGACCCTACTGCCAATTTTAGTGAAAGACTTACACATGTTCCCGTACAAAGTGCAAACAGTGCATCAGTTAATGGCTGTTGACCGTCAGTCGCATGTAAATTACTGTCAAGCCATCCTTAACCAACAATGAAGAGTACGATTTTGTGTCGAAAATCATCATGAGCGACGAGGCGCATTTTCACTTAAACGGTTACGTTAATAAGCAACATTTTTCTGGGGCGCTGAAAATCCGCCCGAAGAAAATGGCTCCGAAGAGCCATTCCATCCAGTCAAAGCAACTACGTGGTGCGGCGTTCACACGTGAGGAGTGATTGGGCCGTATTTTTTTGAGGACGCCATCGCCAATACGGTGACTGTTGCTGTCAATGCCGAAGAAAACGGATGACTTCCTTTCGTAGGCTCTGATATCTTGTACGAAATACAGCTCAAGTATTTTCAAGAGCTTGAGCTCTTAGAGGTCTAGATTTACTTTTACTTCGAATTCTTCGTCAAACCAACGCTTCTGCTTCTAATTGTCTCGCTTTTTCGTTAGTTTTTGTTCCTTTGTTTTGTTTAAAAATCGACCTTTGTGTACTTACCACTGTAATATCCGATTTATACAAACTTATTTCATTGAATACTATTTGAAAGACACCCGGTTTGTACAAGATATTTCCTTTTAGTTTGTAGACGAGTAAATAAAATTCTTTTAGGAATTGCTAATTTTTGAGTACGCTAAATTAAACTAAACAAGATGCAAAGTTATTCAGTGGGTGGAGTGTCTTCAATCTTAGCGCCGAAGAAAGCCTATCCATTGAAACAGTCACTCTTAGTGGAGCAGGAGACAATCAATTTAAAATGCTTTTCTAATTCATTTTTGAATATACCTATATCAAGAGTGCCAGGCTTCCAATGAAAGAAAAATCCTGAAATGCTTCAGCTAAAATATATTGTATATAATATACCCATGTAACATATTTGATTCGATATACCAAACTGCTATGAACTACGTCTCTACACTGTCAACGTTCTACTATAGCTCGCTAGTCATTGCTGATAATTAAGAATTAAGAGGTTTCTAATAATAAACTGGGTTTTCAAGGAATTCGGAATTTAATCATGTAGCACGACTTCAATGTTTACTTACGAACCTTACTACAGAGCTAATAAAAGCTGTTTATAAATATCTAATCAATGGAATTGTTAGCTAGTCACTGCGCTACATCAGGAGAAATATCAAAGAGCGCACGTGATATATTTTGTAGTAATTTTCACTAGAATTCCTGAAAATTTCCTTCGACTGGAGGTAAAAGTTATTTTTAAACTATCATTTTAATCTCCCACCTACCTCAAGTTTCTAGGTAAGATCCAGGTTTAGTTTTATTACTCTGACCTAGTGTTGTACAATTTGTTTTGCAAAGTGATGCGGGAATAAAGGCCGAATTAGT
This sequence comes from Merodon equestris, assembly GCA_958301585.1. Lineage (NCBI taxonomy): Eukaryota > Metazoa > Arthropoda > Insecta > Diptera > Syrphidae > Merodon > Merodon equestris. The sequence goes on from OY284413.1 coordinate 50,788,458, forward strand.
AAATACATAGGTAAATCCATCTGAAGCTATGAAAATCTGTGTTGTATTTAATTTAGGCACTAGAGACTAAAACATAAAGGAGACGACAGTTTACGACATTTTCATTTAGTTTGGCGCTAGACAAGTCTCGTATCAATGGACCTAACGTCATGAAGATCCGATTAGACCTTCATTTTGATCTGTATGGTTTGAGATTAAAGAGTTTGTTTCTGTTTACGACACCTCCTACAGTTGCCAATCATTAAGTATTACAGATCGGATGGAAAACAAAGGCTGACATAAGAATCGGAACGGCAACCCGGATATGCGAACACAACTGAAGGGATCGTCTCAATCGTCGTATGAGCATCATAAATGAGCCAACACGAATACCCGACATTGCAAATCATTCCGTCAACACCCTGGACTTGTTCCTCATCTATCATTCTGATAAGTATTCTATCGATATATTGTCATCTAAAAGCTCAGACCACTGTGCCGTTTAATTTCTCGCATTCATACCCTAAAAGCACTCTATGGCTCTATGAGCAAGCCAATTGGAGCGGATTCAACAACTTCTTTAGGAATCTTAACTGGTCAGTATGCTTCCTCGATAGTGAACTGTATACAACTGTTGATGCATTACGTATATACTTCTGCTGGGTATGAGTATCAAACCTTAAGCAAATTCATGGTATGATTCGAGCTGTAAAGAGGCTATCAGATTGAGAGAGCTGAGTTTCCGACTATCTGAGGAAAACCGGAATAAGTTTAAACGAACCAGAAATGACTGTAGTGCATTGACTCGACGTGTCAAATTCTCCCATGACCAAAATTTGAGGCAAGAAGTGTAAAATTGGCAAAGGCAGCAAAAACTTTTAGTCATTTGTGGAAAACATAGAGAATTCTCCCTCGTCCTCAATCCTTACGCTCATTTACAATGACATCGCAGTCTTTAAACGAAGCCAATTTGCCAGCCGCACATTTTGCAACCAGCTCCAGGCTCCCAGATTGGACTTTGTCTCTATCTGTACGTGAGAGCGTAGAATCTTCCATGGGATAAATCCACTTTCGCACTTGTACAGTTGAATAAATACTTAAGAATCTCAACGTGCACAAATCCGCTGGCCCTGATGGTATTCCCCCAATACTTCTAAAGAGGTGTTCTTTAACGCTGACAAAACTACTGCGTAAGCTTTTTCACCGTTGCTACCCTTCTGGTCTCTGTCCAAGCAGATGAAAAACAGCAGCCCAGTACCTAAAAAGGGCGAATCTTCGTCTCCCACGTCCTACCGACCCATAGCCCTAACGTCCCTTCAATCTAAGGTCATGGAAACGCTGATAAATCGTCAGCTTATTAAAATTTCTTGAATCGCGGAAACTTCTTAATGACCGGCAGTACGGTTACCGCAGCAACAGGTCAACTGGTGATTTGATAACATTGCACTAGAAAGCAAGATTGTTACGCTCGATATTTCAAAAGCATTTGACAGGGTTTGGCATCAGACTCTTTCGTTGAAAATGCGTGATTATGGTAGCGATGAGTTTCTTCTTCAATGGATTAGAAATTACCCTTCGGGCTGTTCAATTCAAGTTGTTTTGGACGGTTTTAAGTCTGATATTCAGTAAATATATGCTAGTGTGCCCCAGGGCTCTATTCTGCCACCTACACTCTTTCCCATTTTCATAAATGATCTCTTAACTGCTTCTTCTTATCCAATACACTCCTTCGCTGATGACGCTGTTCTCAGTTTTTCATATTCGTTCCAGGACTCACGTCCCTCCTCTTCGGCCGTAGAACTGGAACGGCAAAGTATGTTAAGCACATTAAATTCCGACCTAGGCAGCATAATTAAATGGGGTATAAACAATAGAGTGAAATTTCCAAAACACAATCCTGTCTACTGTCACTCAAGCCAGAGGCGGATTTATATATAGGCAGACAAGGCAATTGCCTAGAGCGGCAGCTTCAGGAGGGCGGCAAATTTTCAAATTAAAATTTTTTTTTTGTGCAAATAATAAATAAATAAAATGATTAAAATACATGTAATAATTATATTTAAAAACCGCTTTTCATTTTTAATATTTTTTGTTTTTACCTATAAATATTTTTTCAAGTTGTATATAATACTAGCTTTTGCCCGCGGCTTCGCTCGCGTTAAATTCGGGGTAACACGGTTCCCCTTTCCTGATTTAGAACACAGAAGAGAACTCGGAACAGAATGTTATTTTAATACGTTACTGTAGACAATATTATATGTCTTTCCATTTGGGGATATAATGTAAAGAATCTGTGCATTGGACACGCGAACATGCTACATACAATTGTCCATGGGCTTTTCTAAGTTCACCCCAGCCACCTTTAATGTTTGACCTTGCGCTTTGTTAATGGTCATAGTGAAACTAAGCTTAAGAGGAAATTGTAGCCTTTTAAACTGGAACGGGAGATCTGTAGGAATTATTGGGATTCGTGGTATCATTACATTTTCACCCTTTCCTACGCCGGTTAAGATAGTGGCGCTAATGATATTGCGGCCAAGTTGTGTGACACGAAGTCTCGTCCCGTTACATAATCTCGGGGCATCCAAATTTCGCATAAGCATGACTGGGACGTCTAGTTTTAATTGAAGCTTGTGTGAGGGTACACCTAACAGCTCAAGCGAATTTAGAAACTCTACGGGATATGATGTGCTCTGTTCTGTATCCATAACTGTGTCTATTGATAAATACTCTGTTGTATCTCCTGGTACTTTACTCAACAAGTCTGAATTTATTTTGTTGACAACATCATTTTTAGGTGCTAAAATTGCTCTTTCACATAAATATTGATTTTCGTGGATATTGTTTTGTAAATCTGGGTAAACACTTGCAACTAATTCTGAATCACTGTGTACTAATTGACAAAAATCTTCCGTCAGTGTCACATAGCCCTCGGCATCAGTTTCTAACCGACCATCTCCTATTTTCAATAGTGTTTTGGCATAGTTGCCAGCATTTGTGTCATCATATACAGGGTCCGCCTTCTAACGTTTTTTTTTTTTCAAGTAGTGCTTATTTCGTGAATGGTAACACTTAGCTCATGTCTGTTTGACAGGTAATTAGTTTTATCCTTCCGCTGAACGAATATGCTTGTGTATACGCTTGATCAACGCTGGGAAATATTGCGACATTACTCTGAAACAGAAGATGCCGATTTTGCCAAAAAAATCATCTTTTCAGATGAAGCTCATTTTGATCTTGGCGGGTATGTAAACAAGCAAAATTGTCGCATTTGGGGCACAGAAAACCCGCACGCATACATTGAAAAGCCGGTGCACTCAAAACGAGCCACTGTTTGGTGCGGATTTTGGTCCAGAGGCATAATTGGGCCATTTTTCTTCGAAAATGAGCAAGGAGTGGCCGTTACAGTCAATGGCGATCGTTATCGGGCCATGTTGAACGAATTTTTGTTCTCAAAAATTGAAGAGGAGGATATTGGCAACATTTGGTTTCAACAGGACGGCGCTACGTGCCACACAGCCGAAGCTATACTCGATGTTTTGCGCCCTGTTTTTGAAGATCGCATTATCAGCCGCAGAGCTGATGTCGTTTGGCCACCTCGGAGCTGCGATTTGACACCGTTGGACTATTATTTGTGGGGTGCCGTCAAAGATAAGTGTTACGCCGACAAGCCAGAGACAATTGACGCTTTAAAGGACGATATTCGTGAAGCCATTGGTGAAATACAGCTGCACACAATCGATAATGTGCTTAAAAATTGGACCGATCGTGTAGGCTACTGCATGGCCAGCCGAGGCAGCCATTTGAATGAAATTATTTTCCATTATTAACCGGAAGGATTGTACTTTCAAATAAAAAAAGAAATTTGAGAAAATATTCAGTAGTTTTTTTTATAGCATTTAAAAAAAAAAAAATTATTTGGCGGACTCTTTAGATGCACTCTCATATTTGTAGTCAAACTGAACTTTCTTACGGTGGCCCATAGAGTGGACGACTTGAGACATGCTTTAATTTCGTCTGCAGGTGCCCCCTTCTGAATGACTGGTAACTTTTGGCGGAAATCACCAGCCAATAAAACCACCATCCCTCCCATAACATCGGTTCTGTTGCGCAAATCCTGGAGCGTTCGATTTAGTGCTTCTACCGCTTTTTTGTGCGCCATAGTACTTTCATCCCAGACTAAGAGCTTGCACTGACGTAACACAGCACCCCGTTCGCTATTTTTACTAAAATTACAAATAGGCGAATCTTCCTGGGCGAGATTTAATGGTAATGCGCAGTACGACCCCCGCTCAGTAACGTGGCGGCTATACCGGAGGAAGCTACGGCCACAGCAATGTAGTTATCTTTTCTTACTTGCGCCAGCAACAAATTTAGCAAAAATATTTTTCCTGTTCCTCCTGGGGCATCAACAAAGAGTAGTGCGCCATTCCCAGATTCTATTTGCAGCAACACTTGTTCAATTACTCGTTTTTGTTCTGGTAGTAATTGGGGTACCAATTCAGCTACTTGCTGCTGCAAAGCTAGTATGTCATAGTTTGTTTCTCGTACAATCTCATCAGATAGTTCATTTTCGTTCGTTCGCCGAGGGCTAATCATTCCAAATTCACTCAACCGTTTACCCACCATTGCCATTACTTTGGCTTCAATTTCTCCAAGGGCTTTGTTATAAATGTGTTCATTGTATGTCATGTACATGTGTGTCTGCTGTAGCCTTCGCAAAATGTCTTCCGCCATGTACTCTTTATATTTGTTCCATAATTCGCAAGATGATATGAGGGTTGCATAAAGGTCCCGGATTTTGGCTGGCGACTGGCACTGGACGGCTTCCTCCATAGTTTCATCCCAGTGATTATCATTCTCTGACAGATCCAGAGCTTCACATGCTTCTCTATATGTTGCGCATTCCTGGCCGTTGGCAATTTTAAGATCTCTATAGCTTGTAGGACCCCGAACATGGTGTAGCAGCAAACGTAAACAGAAACATTCAAAATTAGTAACGTGGACGGTGTACACACGACCAAGGGCATTAGATGATTTCACTCCGGGCCAATTCTCAACAGGCACGCCTTGAATACGGCGTTTCCACTCCTTTGTAGATGTGTTCCAGGTATAATGACGGGGGATTTCGGCATAGAAACACGTTTTTGCAAAGGGATCGGCCTGACAAAGATGGAAAAAGGCTGTTAATGTTGTTTTGGGCGGTGATGATACTCTTTCTTGGAAATTGTTCTCGGTAAAATTTTTAATCAAATTATACCCCGAAGATTTGGAAGAAAACTTAATAAAATAGTGTATTCATTTTAATACCTTAGATATAGAAACAAATCACGATAAAAAGTCTAAATTGAGTACAGAGAAAACACCAGGTTTTTTATTGAAATGGATTAGAAAAAACAATTTTCAAACAATCTATCCGAATATTGAAATAGCACTTCGAATGTGCGTTTGTACTGCTGTCACGAATTGCTCTGGAGAAAGATTATTTTCGGTGTTGCAACGCATAGAAAATCATTTGAGAACTTCGATGTCCCAAGAAAGATTAAATGCACTGTCACTCTTACATATAGAGTATGAAATAACGGAGGCTATAGATTTTGATAATTTGATTGAAAAATTTGCTATAATGAAATGTAGAAAAAAGAAATTTTAATTATTAAAAAAGTTTTTGAAAATTTATATTTTTTGCATTCTTCTTTCTTAAAAATGTTTATATTTTTATCGAATTATTTATTTGCATGTGGGGAAGGGGGTGGTGTGGAAGAGGCGGCATTTCTCCCTTTGCCTAGGGCGGCATCAAGTTAAATCCGCCTCGGAATCAAGATAATTAACCATAATGCTTGAATGACGCTTTTGTCGATGAAACCGAAAGACTTTCAATCCTTCGTATGAGTGTTAATAAAACTCTTAGTTGGAAAGACCACATATTCGAGGTCGCCAAGAATGTCTAGATTTCTTCAAACGATGCCAGAGACATTCCATCCCCTCTGATCTTGCTTCAATTTACAAGGCCTACATCCGCCCAAAGCTTGAGTACGACGCTCATATCTGGTCTGGTGCTCCCAAGACATCTTTGCACCTGCCAGATAGAATACAAAAGCGACCAATAAAACATAGCAGACAACAATATCGCAAAGTCGCTTGACTCACTAGAATATCGACGCAATGTCTCCTCTTTCTCTCTCTGTTTTATCGTTATTTTAACAAACAATGCTCAAGTGAGCAAGCCAATTGCATTCCTCCCCCTCAAAAATTTAACCGCTATACACGTCCCGCCCGGAATGCTCACCAGTTCCTCATTTCCCTCTCTCCCTTAATACCTTCGGCCCGTGCTGTGTTGGTCACTGTGTCACGGCCAAATCCTTTTTTGTATGTTCAAAATGCATTTTCTCGGATAAAACGTTGCCTTTGGACAACTTTTTCTTACTCTTTCGAGGTCGGCTAAGTTTTCGACAGAAAAGCAAGCGGCCTAGATACCCATGGCGTCATCTGCGTGGCCAACTATTATAGGTAGTAAAAGCGGTTTCCATACCTAAAGAAAGTAAAAAAGGATGTGGGAACAACGTTCGAGGATGATTTATTGGCCTTTAGTTAGGGGTACATATCTACCTCGCATTGTGCCAGGCATAGCATCAAGTCCACTAGACATAGTGACAACAGCCAAAGAAACTTAAAGCCGCAGGAGCTCACTGGATGTGTAAATAGAGTAAGGCCAAGGTTACCAGATTGCGAAGAATGAAGTTACCGGTATCTCTCACAAAAAGTACATATAAGGGACAACTCAAGTTGCCAACCAAAGCCAGGTTTTTACAGCTTCATTAAAAAAATGTCATCTTTCTGTAAAACCGACTTTTATTAAGGTAGTAAGGGACGAAATGCCAGTTGGCACTGGTGGACTAGAAAATGTTTTCGGGGAAGCTATAAGGGCAGAATGATTCAGCGTTTGGGCTGATTGTCGAAAATTAAGGTAGAGGAAAGCTACACCCGAATTTGACTCCTTAGAGGTTGTCAAAGGTGATAAGCTCTGTGATCAATTCCGCTGATCAGTTTTTTTCAGGATTTCCTTTATTCGTGCGTCGCTAAGATCAGTTCAAGCTTAAAGTCATTTCTGGCAAGGACATCCTCAAGAGAGATAAAGCATGTATTTGAACAGCAAAAATGAAGATTGAATGCGGAAAGTTTCTTCAATCCTTGAAGCTTTGGAACCCTGCGATTCCAATGCAAGTTTGGCTGCTATTTAAGCAGAAGATGCGCCGAAAAATTGTACCTCCTTTCAATTAATAAAGAGTTCTTTCCAGCCATCGAGGAAACAGAAAACAAAATGTGGGTAGCCATCACATACTATATAAAGAAGTAAGGAAAACCATGAAGGGAATGAGTCCTCCTTTGATTTCATTATTTCTGTAATACTAACCTTACCTTTGTCAACTCCACCACCTCCACCCCCACTGCTTTTCCAAGCTCAAGGTTTGAAAGTGTTCAACTTGACCTTAGTTACTAACTATGACGACTGCAGGATTAGCAAGTGGATAGCCTCGAACTTACAATCCATTTTGGTTCAGAACTGGATACTTCCCAAATTCAGCCTCAAGGTAGATCTCATAAAACCATAAGCGTACTAACTTTCAATTTTTCAACCTTTGCAATAAACAGGGAAATCTCCATAATTGAACGAGTATAGACATAAACATCAGTGTAGGGACACTCGGAAAAAATAAGGCTTTATATGTACCATAGCACTATGGTCATCTTTGATATCGATGGAGAAGGCTTTTCATGAGATCATGTGTACCACTGAGATACATACCAATATATTTTAACAACCTTTTCAATAACGTTCTCACCAAAGCCATCTACAAAGCCCTTAAGTGCTTCGAAGATAAAAGGTTTCATTCGTAATTGTATATTTTCCATGCCCAAAGCCAAAATCATTCACTCCCAATTGAGGAAGTTTGATTGAATGTTTTCGTCATTTTTATTAAGCGAATTTAAATCGAGTTTAATCTAAATCGACGACGCAGTTAACCTAGTATTTGGGCCCACAGATTATGTTCTCAACGTAAGCTCAAAGAAAGCCGATGCTGTTTACCACCGAGAGTAGGATATCGCTATTTAAACTTTTTTTTTTGTTGGAGGCTTTTGCTATCTGTTGGAGCACTCAGGCACAAATACTGGTCCATTGTACTGCCAGACAGACACCTTAGATGGCGTTAGAGCTCATGTGGAGCCAAAGCCAAGCTTCTTTGTGTACGATTTTGTTTTCCACACAAGTGAACGGAACCTAAAGCTTAATGCCGATTCCGAAAGGCGAGAACCGAGAAGCTTTTTCATGGCAAGTGTACAACGGGGGGTTTTGCCAATACCCCGCCGAGGAGGGAAGCCGCGAAATAATCATTCGATGGCGTTGGTGTTATCGGGATCCGAACTCGCTCATCTTGCGTCAGCGGCCGACACACTATCCACTGCGCCACGGCGCCCCCTATTTAAACTTACTTATGTCTCTGTTTTTCTTAGCTTAGTTGAAAGTTCAACCAATTGGGTTAGAAAAGCTAGCGTAGCTTTCTGTGCCTGCAGGCCAAAGTGCTAAATACAATATAATCCTACACATCTTCAAATCTCCTCTTCATCTCTCCTCCCACCAGACTCAGTGAAGCCGCCTACTGTTCACATAGACTGTATGGTCACAGCTCTGTTACTCCTGCCCGTAAAACTGACATCGGCTTATGATTTTAGCAACACGACGCATAGCCACTTCTATCCAGAGAAAAGTGGGAGACTCGCACGCTGATTTCAGAATACCAGTGCTTGATTTACACCAATGGCTCCAAGACGGAGCTCGGCGTTGCCCAGCTAACTACACTGAGCCAAGCTGCCATCAAAGCCCTATCCGCAGCAACTATAGGTACCTCCTTTAGACTTGTGAACCAATGCAAGGAAGAAATTTAACTCTAAGTCAATGGGTCTCCAGCTGTAGTCAAGTCAAATATTCCCCAATACTTCTTGCTACATGGGCTAAATCAACCAGGTACAAGATATCTGGGAAATACCGGCCCACCTACATACACTTGTATGTATGTATATAGTATAAAAGCGGATCACAGGAACTTTTAAACAGACTTCGTTCCGATATCGCGAAGATCCTTGCAGTCAGTATAGGCCACTTACCTAGGGGAAAATCATGCTGCCAGATTTGGAATTAGATTATAGGGTCTCCGCAGTTGAGGCAATACCTATTCAGAGGAAAGTCCATATAATTGGCAAATGATTCCTTGATTCCTGGCATAGGTTGTTATCATCAGGCTGACCAATATAATTAACTTTCTGAACTCCACATGCTGGATTTGAACATTCCAACAATTTCTCCCTGAGTAAAGAAGTGATCGAGACGCCATTCTGGCATTAATTGCAATTTTTTTGTGAAACATATCAGGTAATCACTGTGACCTACCTACCTGTCTACTCATATGAATAACAAGGAACTTAAGTACGGGATTTCATTTCTTGAATTGTGTGCAGCTCTTGCATACGTTTTAAATATAGAAATCCACCAACGAAAAATGAAATGTCTAGAAAACAGAAGCCCTAGTATTACGACTGATGAAAAAATATTTCAATAAAGAACATCCCTTATATGTACAATATGAACAATTTTTATAATAGCTTCGAGGTATCGATGAAGCTTTTGGAATATAATACATACACCAAAGAAATATGGATTTAAAAAAATAGTATACGTCTTGAAAATAGAGCATAAAATATTACTGACACCAAGTTTGTATCTGTTAAATTAAACAATTACTTTATTTTAATAATGGCAACACTCGGAAAGGTGATCACGAAGTAGTCGTAACAAAGATCTACAAGAGACTGAACAAATAATCTTAAAACTATTGCCTAAATATACTAAAAATACAAGGAGTGGGCTACAGATGTTTTATGAAAAATTCCCAATATCCTTATTGTCCTTTTTGAAGCATAAGTTTTATTACAGGAAAAAGATGAAGGGATTTTCCCTGGGACAGTTTTATTACTTAACAACTTAAGTCTAATAAAGTCTAGACAATATTCCTAGGCCACTCATTGTATCTCCAATAGATATATTTTTGTCAATAATGATAAACTATAAAGAAAAATATTTCAATAATACGTACCTAAAAAAAGAGGATACATGGCGCAGATACATAGAAAACCTATACATATATTCAAGTTAAAGGATGATAGGAGTATCCTTGCTATAACAACGGTCTCCCATCTGGAGTATGCAATTTCGAAAAACAGATTTGTTAAGGGATCCCCGAAACCGAACTATGTTATATGTACTTATATAGGTTACCCAGATTCATGTCAGGTACAAGCAAATGTAATCAAATCTTATCCATGGAAGTCAATTTGATGGTACAAAATCGTTTGGACTGGTAAACATGTGAAGGGAAATTTAAGAAGGAATTTCATTGCATTATTTTATTCAAAGAGTTGCCGCCCATTGAAGGTGATATTTCGGTTTACTGTTTATTGCCCATGAAAGGCACACGGCACTGGAAAATTATGTTATCCACTCAACAGAAATTCAGGTAGAACTGCCAATAATCGAGTAAGTAAAGAAAACAATCGGCTTAAGAAGAAAATGACCGCAGGAGTCGACCTAATACTATCGGGATTGATAATATATACTGGAGAAAAGTTTAGAGAGAAATTACATTGGCTCATTACAACAATGAAACTGTCCGCAATTCCGGGGTTTAAAAAGGGTGATCGAACACAATGGAACAACTACCGAGAAGAATCGCTGCTATACAGTTGTTGCTGTCAAATATTCTCACAAAGATATCATACGCTATGCAAATATTCGGCGACTATCATTTTGGCTTTAGGAGGAACCGCTTGAGTGATCAGACTTTCACTATATGATAGCTACTAAAGAGAGGCTATATGGTTATTGATTGTTTCGGTTTTGAGAAATGACCATTGTCATTTTTTGTGCGAACAAGTCGTTAATTTTTATTACGAGAATTTATACTCCGTGAAAAATGTTTTAAGCCTAAATCGACAGCTTTACGGTTATTATAATCGACTTAAAGCAGATAAGAAGAGAAAACCAAATACATAGTCACTGACTGACTTGGATCGATCCAAGCTTAGCACTTGCTTGTACTGGATAAAGCGAGTAAATGAAATCAAATATCTTGGGACCTCTTTAATTGCAAAAAACATCATAAAGGTCGGAATTAACAGAAGGCAGCATAAGGGCAACGTGCCGAAAGAGCTGTTTAAAGCAACTATTTTGTCCCGCACTATCCGTATCTATGTATTAAACCCTTGGGAGTATAAATTAATTTCAAAACAAAATTAATGAATAGATTAATCTAAGTAGTGTCCATCGCTGATTACTAATTTTTCCAACCTCTCGTTTTTTAAGGCGATCCAATTTTCGAGGTAATTTTCTATTTCTGCGAAAGGAATAAACCGGTGACCTGCCAAATCTTGCTGCATCTATCGGAATAACCAGTAATCAGAAAGAGCAATGTCTGGAGCATTTCCAAATATTTTTCTACGATATGCGGCCGAAAATTGTTTTGCCAAAAAAAATTATCGGGGCTTACGGATGTGCAACTTCATCTCTGAATAAGAAGAGAGAAAATAGATTTCGAATCTTAAAAAAAAAACATCTTGAGGTGAACCTGTAGTGTAGCACAGAAGAAACTACACAATCAACGACTAGAGGGTTTTTATTAAGCCCCAAATATTGACCAAGTAATAAAATCGCGCTTACTTAAATGGGTATAAGCAAATGTAAGATAAGATTTGATTATCCATGGAAGTCAATTCGATGGTTCAAAATCGTTTGGACTGATAAACATGACAAGGAAAATATGTGGCCCACATACAACGAATGGACAGAAGACTGGTAGGCTAAAAAATTAATGTACCGAAGGAACACAATCGCTAGGAAGGTCGCGCCGTAATATAGCGACGGACCTAGAACAGATGAAACAGAGCAGCATGGAAGGGACACATTCATTACAAGAATGTTTTCCGAAGGGTTATCAATGGGGCTCATAACTTCCGAATTCCATATGGCAGGTAATAATAATAATAAATAACCAGGAAGTTTTTAAATTGGATGGATACGTACTAAAACAATATTTTAAAAATACTTTTAAAGTTAAGTAAGGTGCGTCCCAAAATGATAGAGCCTTCGAAAAACTTAACTTTAACTCAAAAGTATTAATAATAATAAAAAAATTAATGTCTCGATTGTCTAGAAAAAAACGTACTTTTTTCTCAAAAATTCTTTACAAATTAAATAGTTCACAGTATTTTAAAAAAAAAAATTAACATTGTCCCAAGATGATACATAGTTCCACTGGTTGAGTCTATATTTTGCGCACATCCGATGAAACCTCTTTTTATTTAAATTGCGTCGTAGACCCTGTTTGGCATTCAGCTTACTAATTTTTTGATTGATTCTTTTTTTATTTTCGCCAATTGTCCATAATCGCGCTCTTTAGCCCAAGAACGTTGCTAAATGGCGAACGTGCTGGAATATCTCTGTCGGAAAATCACTTTTTAGAAAAAGAGGCCACGAGAATTGGAGCATTATCCTGTTGAAATTCCATGAAATTTTGGTCCAGTTCTTCAAGAAATGGTACAAAGATTTCCTGCAACATATCTTCGTACCTCTATACATTCATCCTGTTAGGAACAATTGCTAAACGGAATTTTCCCTATCAACTAAAGGCGCCCCATTACACTACGTCCTACATGTTAACGTTTGAAGAACGAAATTACTCTTTTTTTTAAATCATGACAGTACGGGTGTCCCTCGTATAACGCGGTGATTAAGTTCCAGGAAAATTCCGCGTTATGTGATTCGCGTTATAGAAGACTTAACTTTCATATAAATTTGAGGGTTATGTTCCAATAAGCTTTTTCCAAAATAAAATAGGCACTAAATTAAAGATGTATGTACGTTTACAACTCAAAATCAAAATTCATACTCTCGTTAGGAAAATATGCGTCTGTCTTTCAATCAGAGATATACGCAATTCCGACGGCCATGCACTATGTGCATAAGTGGAAGGGAAAAGGCATATGCGTCTGCAGCGTAAGCCAAGGTGCACTCAAAAATGTGTCCAACTTCCTATCCAGCTTCAAATTAGTGCATGAGATCAAGACCTTTTTGAACAAAGTCGGAAGACTAAATTGACTTAGGCTTGTGTGGATCTCAGGTCACTCTGGGATCCTAGAAAATGAGACCTCAGATGAACTAGCTAGAAGGGCCTCAGAGGAGAGTTTCTCAGGACCTGAATCCTCCTTAGCTCTGTCTGCTTCCACGTTCAAATCTGACCTAAACGACTAGGTCTTTAACGCGCACAGTCATAGATGGAGAGAATATCCAGGATGCACGACGACTACGCGCGTACGCCCTGATGTCTTCAAGAAGTCTGCAACATTCTTTTTATTCTTAAGAAGATTTGAAAACATTTGGCATCAAGGGGACACCTATGTGTGCTGCATGTTGCGAGGAGAAGATTTCCTCTGCGACTGTCCCGCATTCGCTCCAACAGATAGCAGAAGCCTCCAACAAAAAAAAAATTGGATAAAAACTATATGCAAAATGTGGTGTAAGGTGATTGCGGATATGTGATCTTCTGGAAATGGTTACACCTGCGTCGCCTATAATACCCCTGCGGCGACGATACTTTCATTTATCTGGCCGAAAAAAATATGAGCTGAAGTTCAAGACGTTTAAGTTCGCTAGAGAGAGAAGTTGTTTTATGGTGACCGAAAGCAGTATCAACTTCACGAAAGGCTTCCAAGTTATTTTCGTCTTTTCACGTTTTTATTTCGAATTTTCACTATTTCAATACTTTGCTTGAGCATGTGTCGATCCATTTTAATGAGCTCCTAACTATTACTTATCAAGCACAACATCACAATGATAGTTGAATGTTAGCAGTTCAACAATATCACCGAATTGAAAATGAAACCTCTTGTTGGATTACTCTTTATTTGGGTGCGTTTCCCGACTGCGCGACTTATAGTGATCGGCGAATACAGTAGCGCCCATTAATTTCTTTGAATACAATATGTTGCATACTATTAGGATCCAATGATCTGCTCAAAGCTTTAGTCCTCAAAAGTTTCTTGGTTAATTTAAAAAAGAACGTTAAAACGAGTTTACATCAAGTTTATTTATCTAACAAGTCTCCCCCTCAACCGTGATGGATCACAACTTTAATAGATTATAACCCACTGCTTGGTGTGTAGTCAATGGCTTCGTCTACGCACGTTTTTTCATCACGCGAGTGTGCGTACGAGCATCTATTCACTCGACTTCATTTATGATTCAGTCCAGCTTCCTCCAACGTTTCGTAATCAGCGCCACTGTAACTCATAGTGCAGCTGTGCATTGTATCTGAACAAGTCAAAGGCCAGTCTAATTCAATTCATGTCAAGTCTTTGTTGCCGTCACCCTTACGCGGTTCTTAATGGAAGATAACAAGCGTCATATACATGTAGACACCTCACTGTGGTTGGGAATGTGTATCTACGTATCTACTACATTTCTATTGTTTTCATATTGTAATCGTTTTTGTTTACGACTTTGTCGTGTCCCTCCAATTGCATTGCAGAAAAAGCTCCAAGCACCGCGAAAACTTTTGCTAAAACACGCTGAAGTGGATTCACACTAAGTAAAGTATCTACACGTAAGTATCTGGTGAGACGGATGTATGTGTGGAATGACTATGTTAAGTCTGGGCACGCAGCCCGTACGATCAGTTTGAGTTGTTGTATCGTGGAGATAGGTGCTGTTTCTTGGGGTTCTCCCTGTCAAATACAAATTAATAGATCCAAAGATAGATTTTTATTTCTAAACAAAACTTTGTCAATTGTGTAAACTATTTCGATACAGTGCAGTGTCTAGATACAAAGAAGGAAAACAAAAAAAAAAAAAACATTTAAAAAAGCATGTATTCCTTTTCGAATTGTTTGTGCGGCATGATCATGTTGCTAGCCGCAGTTCAGTGTACGATCGGTTCACGCATTTTGGCGATTTTCCCCGTTCCGCTGCGCGATCATCAAATCGTTTTTCGGCCGTTTGTCGAATCGCTTGTAAAACGCGGGTACAATATGACGATCGTCACCACTGATCCGCATAATTTCGCGCATTTGACCAACGGCGGTTATGGATCGGGGGCGTTAGATCAAGTTGAATTGATCGATCTTAGTTTCGCACATCGTCTGAATGTGCTGAATATGTTGCGGAATCATGAGTATATGATGAGCGGGTCGGATATGTTACGGACTGTGTTTCATGTGATGCGCACGGTCGCGGAGGCAGAATTGAAATCGACCCAAATGCAGAGTCTGTTAAATCGTTCGCACCGGAATGGAATTGAGGCAGAATATGATGCAGTGTTGGTGGATTGGTCCGGACCAGCTTTAATGAATGCATTCGCATATAAGTTTCGCGCCCCTTTGATCGGTGTGACGCCGGGTGGTGCTTACATCACGTCGCATGAGGCAATCGGAAATCCTAATCATCCTGTCGCGTTTCCGAGTATCTTTATGCCGTTCAGTGAGGACCTGTCGCTGTTTCAGAGAGTTGCCAGCACGGTGTTTACATTGAAATACAGGTGAGTGAACGATTTCTCTGGTTGTGGCAAGCCGCTTTCGCGGATTTTCGACGGAAATTTCTGTTTTTTTTTGTTTGTTTGTTTTCTTCTTGTTTAAAATTTCATTCGTGGCACAGAATGCTGCACGAATGAATGGGGTTTTGTTAACGTATGTATCTGGCGGATTTTTTCATCATGCGTAACGAAATTTTTCAATGGACGTATGGAAAAGTACTTGCGTCTAGTCGAGGAGGGTTTTTTTTTTTTTGCTTGGTAGATAAGGCACGCGGTGAGAAGTGCAAGTCATGAGTTTGCGAGGCATGAAGTATTTATTGAATTTACTAATTGGAACCATATGTACATACATAGGTGTTTCTAATTCGATAATTCAATGGCATTTTGAATGGCTTGTGCATTTAAAAAAAGAGTTTTGGCTTTTGAGTAGTTTATTGATTGATATTGGAACTGATTAAAACACAGGAAGCTTTTCCATACTTGGCGGTCAGTTTGATTTTTTTGCAATTATAATTATTTGCGGGTTTCAAGGAAGCGCCTGTCTTCTTTTTCACATTTAAATTTTTTTATGGTTTTGCGGGATTGTGTATTTTGCGATCACATGCCTTTCCGTGAAACTTGCTCACATTGACAATGTTAAACAGTATTTTCCGCTAAAGCTGCATCAGTACTTTGGAGACTTTTAAAATAGTGAATTAGTTCCATGACTGGTTTGGATATTATTTTGTACAGGGTCTTTCAAAGTCGCGCCAAAATGATCTTTTCAGCTAAAAGATATTTTTATTTCTGTTGTTTTTTTTTTTTTTTTTTAAGTAAAACCCTAATAAATGCAATAAATATAATAATTAATAGTTTTAAATCGCACGATCAGTTACCGTCACCATGAGGTGACATTAAACTGCCTGGAAACTTCTCGATGTATTGTAGTTATCAATGGTTGAAATTGAATATGTATTTTCGACACAAACATAAAATATGGCATTAAAACAAAAAGTTGGCGCTAGGCACGACTTTTGAAAACCCTATATTAAATATCCACCATTAAAGCCTTTCTAAAACCATTACCAATCGAGTATGAAGTTAATAAATCTTCAGTCTGTCTCGACGAATTGAAATTGAATGCCTAGTAGATGTCGGATAGAATTCATAAACCCTCTCCAGAATCGTCGGGTAGTTTTTTTGAGGCCTTCATTCTATCTTTGACCTCTCTTTCATTGCCAGCGTTTCGGTTGGCCCATCTTCTTTTTATAAATTGATCTCAATGCCCCTAATCTTCATCAAATTGCGAAGATTTTTTTCTTGTTTGAGGCTTTTGCTATCGAAATGGGGCACTCAGATTGATCCATTGTAGTTACTACAAGACAAATAGTTGCCTTACCTCACAGAGAAGATTCAGTGTACCTAAAGTGCTCGGCCGTCATAGAGATATCCTGCTGTTTTGTCCTCTTGACAATGATATCTATAGATCTTCTGTTGTCAGTTCTCTGATAAGATAATGCAAAACTTCTCGTAGACAAAAGGGTCCAAGATAATTTTGCAATTTCGGATAATGTGGTAAAATGACAAACCTTCTTTGAGCTCATTCTAGTGAACTGGGAAGAAAACAAGTCCCATTGAGTCAAGTCTTCCAACCTCGTTAAAAGAAAATATCGGTTAACGCATTATTTTGAAAGTGTCTATGATAGGTGTCAAAGGATAATTTTTGAGCAAATTCATTAGATTCTATCCTGTTAAGACGGGTTATAGTATTAAAAATCAATAACTTTTTCGTTTGAGTTGTATTGTTTTGGAGAGCAGTGGGTAGTGTCTCCTCTCTGCGAAAGACGATACTTCTTCGAATTCCTCTTTATCGTGGCATGTAGATATACATAAAGCAGAGATATTCGCGATTGAACTCTGCTTCAGAGAAAATATAGACAGAGCTATAACCAATAAAAATATTTATATTCCTGACAGAAAGGGTGCACATTTAGCCCTCAAAAGCTACGAAGTCACCTCTAAATTGGTATGGGACTGCTTACAACTATTACGCCAGCTGGCAAACACAAACATAGTTCACCTCATGTGGATACCAGGACACAGTGACCATATTGGAAACGAAAAAGCAGACCTATTAGCAAGAAAAGGTCACAGTGATTAGGTGACATTGTCCCTCCCCCCTCCTTAATCTAAATCTAAATCTAACCCCTTGACTGAGCCTAAAAAGGTTTCACAACAGAAGAAAGTTCCAAAACGTGGCATTTCACCAGCCTATAATCAGATTACAGTACTGAAAGTTGCGGTACATTTTTCTCGACTAGTAAAAAGGTTCACTTTCTTGGCTTAACTTAAAAGCCGTTCATTCCTTGCAGTTTAGCTAAGGGTGCTTTCAATATACTAGAAATTTCTAAATGCAGAAACTTCGATTCAATTATCTGCCCTGCGTAGTCGTTCCGGTTTGGAGTCAAAAATTGTTAGAGCCTAGCATTGTTGACTAAGACTCTTTATATCATTGGGTGTGCAAAAACATAACTCAGCCGTTGATATACAGTTCCTGATTAATAGCACTTCTACATTAAACGACATAATGAAAGGAATTGAGGTTCATTGGTGGTAAGGTTTTTTTCTTGCATTGCCTTCAGGTCGCCTTTCATAGTCACGTTTAAGGTCACGATTAAATTATAACAAACTTTAAAGGAGTCTCAAACACTCGCCGTCATTATTCTATTGGGTTTAATAGGCATAAAATATGGGGTGGTAAAATCTGGACATTTTCTACAAGATATGCCGCAGTATGGGCATTAGGAAAGACCATGGTTGATCAGGGTTATATTTTTATTTGATTGGACTTGCCTTGGTCAACATGTGTTCAAAAATAATAGGACTGATGAGAAGCTCTCGTTATTCGGCTCATTTTAGTCGATTGCCCTTCGATAGAAAAGGTCTCCAGTCGTTTTCACTATGTTCACGTTATGCATATTCGTAGTCTTGCTGCTGAAAGTTGTAGTTATCGAAGTCGATATTTGAACTGCAAAAAAGTCGCAGAAGGTAGTTATAAAGAACTGTTTTGCACATATTGAATACAGACTTCATAAGCTGGTTCTTGTGAGACTCACTGTGCTGCATCTGTTTTCGAACGTGCTTTTTACAATCTCAAAATTTCAGTAATACTCCCGATTTTGTTTTATCTTCTAACAGTACAAATTTTAACTTTTATTTTTATTTATGGAAATATTTTGACATTATGTTGGAGAAAATAACAGTGAAACAATAAAATGTGTTTTATGTTAACCAAAAACTCAAAGTACACCATAAATGTCAAAATTGTTGTGCCTTATAATTTTCTGTGGAGTTTTTGGAGCCTCACTTAATTTTTAACCTTATTTTGAACGACATTTCTTGCAGCGCCTGATTTTTTTTTTTCTTTTAGTTTAATAATCTTTCGCAATTCAGAGCGCCGTGGCGTAATGGGTAGTGTGTACTGCTGACGCGCCATGAACGAGTGCGTATTATGGTAACACCAACGCCATCGAATGATTCATTTCGCGGCTTCTCTCCTCAGCGAGCAAAACCTGGCAAAACCCTTCCACAGTGCACTTGCCTTGAAAAGGTCTCTCGGCGCTCGCCGTTCGGAATCGGCATTAAACCCGTTCACTTGTGTTGAAAACAAATCGCACACAACACAAGTGAATGAGAGACGCTTGGCTCTGGCTCTTAATGAGCTGTAACGCTATCTAAGAAGAAGAAGAAGAAGAATCTTTCGAAATATTTGGTCTCGAGATTATGTTGCAGTCCCATTGATTAAGCCATAAATCATTTTTAACTCTCGTTGGCAAAAACATCGACTGTCGATATTCCGACTTTCTTATCATGTCCGAATGTCCCAATTTAGATATTTCGGCATTCGACAATGTTAAGTGCAAAAAATCGAAGAAATTGCCATTTTAAACAGACAAAAATTATTTTTTTTTTCTTTTTTGGTCGATTATTCATACAGAACACCAAGAATGAATTAGGCTTATACTTCCAAGTGTTACCTTTTAGGTTAATGCACTTCATATTTGGGCCATCTAAATTCTTCGACGGTCCAATAAATATCCACTTTGTATGCATACTCGGCAGTTTTGCTAAATCTTAGTCTAATCGCGACTTCAATTGGATTGTCAGTCTCACGCGCATAATTCTCTCACGAAATATTTGCAGTCAGATATCCGTTTCTTTGTTTAAGATTGTCGCGATAAACCTTGTACATATGACACATATGGTGAAAAACTGTCTTGGCTTTTTGTCATTGTCAACTTAAATATTATGTTTTTCCTTCTACATACATATTTCAATATTTTGTTATGAAATACTTGCCCATGTTTTAAGTAAAACGGGGACGAGAAAAAACTTGAAAAAGCACATAATTTTTAGGCCCGTTTTTCTTCGATGACATAATAACTAATAAAAACCTTGTAAGGTTCATAGATTAGATTGACTTTTTGCCTAACCTAATAAGAAATAATATAATCTGAACGCAGTCAGTTGCTATCCTCTGTATTACGTTTATAATCTTTGAAAAATTGAATAAGAAGAAATTACATCAGTACTTGATATCTATTATTTAATAGTACACGCACGTTAGGCGTACGATCATGAGATACTTCTAAAAAGTGCTAACGAGATGCCATTTCAGTCGCTAATTGTTGGTTTATTTAAATCATTCGAGGAATTTCGGTCACAAGTCTATCGAATCATATCTAATACAAAAGTTTTCCCACCGTTTCATGCAATTCAGAAATCATGAGTTTGATCGTGAACGAAAGCCAGTCACTGCTCCCTATCTGGGAAAGTCCCCAGCGAGACAGACTATGATTAGAGACTAATTATTTCATTAACACCGCTGCTTCTATGAGCTTACCGCTAGTAGAAGCTAGTGATACTAGTAGCCAGATAACGTATCGTTTGCTGTTGATTTCTTCAAGTTTGTTTCTTTTTTTCAAGAGCAAAGGTGATTTGGATTGCATAAAACAAAGAAATCGGTCAGAGATAAGTTAGCTTGAGAATTCATTTTCATTTTTTGGTGAAAGATTCGGTTTATATGACATTATCTTGTTCTTCTTTATTTCACTTCTTTCTGTTAGTCTTGGCGCGGCTTTCAGTTGGACTTTGGAATGGAATTGTAAATCTTTTTTCGTATTATGAAGATTAAGAGAGGCAAGTCATATGTAGTGTGAGTCATACGCTTTTACGACAGTAAACTGGTGGAAATGGAGCGAATTGAGTGACAGCTTGAATCGGGTTATGAATAGAGTGATTTTTTTTTTACGTCGAATATGATGGCACCTAAAAACTACACCATTTAAGAATTACATATTCATTGCTCTGTTAAAGGCTTAGGCCTCATTCGAGTTAGAAACAGAGTCTGTTTTCTTTCCTTCATCGCTTTTTTCAACAGCGAATGGGTTACGAGATGTAATAAAGAAATTTCTTTGTTGATTCTTGTTTTACGTGAAAGTCTTGTTGTTTATAAAAATGCAGTCATGATCTAATCTCTATAGGCAAGGAATAAGACTGAAGATTTTTTTATAAAAAGCCTACAGGTACGCTAAATATACCTGCTTTTCAGGTTATATGTTTTTCTGACATATCAACCTGATTTACATTTCAGCATAAAACAAAAGCTGCTGAGTCTCGAGCTTTTTGGTGTTTTTTATTCTTTTTCATTTTTTGCTTTTCAGGTGATCTTCCGATCCACGGAAGAGTGAAGATCTACACATATTCGAGGCATTGCCTTACGATTATCCATAAAATCCGGAAAGAACCCAAAAAGAGATCTTATTGTTTTAAAAGATCTTTGGACTTCTGAGTCTAAATTTCTCCACGCACAATAATATGTCTGCTTATCAGAGACCATGCAGCTAAAGCTTACGTTATTTTAAAAATGAAAACGTATTTTTTTAAGCTTAAGCTTTTTAAGCTAAGAATGAAAAACATTATGAGTTCCTTCGATCGGGATTTATAGCGTACTGTTCTGAGGCCTCGAATTTTTTTCAACTTGGTTCTGTGGCAAGTTCTCGTGAGCAACTTAGGCTACGTCCGCGGCGTTCAAACTCATCTATTCAGTCTGTGAAGGCCAGTGTTCAAGAAGACCCAAGTTTGTCATATCGGCGCCGTTCACCACTTGCGGAGAATTTTAAAGGATGATCTTCACTTATTTCCATACAAAGTGCAGATAACTCAAAGAATTTTGCCACAAGATGAGTCACGGCGCTTGGCATACGCACAAAATATCGTTGCAATGATTAATGCTGGGCTGGAGTTTTGGCGGGAAATTGTGATGGCCGATGAGGCACATTTTACGCTCTCTGGTTCAGTTAATAAACAAAATTGTCGCTTCGGCCCCAAAAATGCTCACATTATTCACGAAGAGCCGCTATATGATCAAAAAGTTACTGTTTGGGCTGGTGTATGCGTTAAAACCGTCATTGGACCGTATTTCTTCAAAGTTGGCGATACAGTGGATGGCGATCGATATCGGGGGATGTTGGCCCATTATGTGGTCCCAGAAAAGGCTTATTTCACTTTTGGTTTCAACAAGACGGTGCGACATGCCATACTGCGGACAAAATAATGATCCTTTTGCGTAAGAAGTTCCCTGGAAGATTGGTGTCAAAAAAGGGCAATATTGACTGGCCTCCGAGATCGCCGCATTTGACTCATACAGACTTTTTTCTTTGGGGATACTTGAAAAGCAAGGTGTATGCTAACGGCCCGAAGACAATAAAATCGCAGAAATTTCGACCGAAATACTCGAAAATGTCATGGAGAATGCGCGAAAAAGAGCCCATTTTTGCATCGGCAATAGAGGCGATCATTTAATTAATATTGTTTCCAAAAATTAATTAAAATAAATTGTAAAGATCTAAGTTGAGAGAAAGTTTTTGAATTTCCAAAATCGGTGGAGAATTGTTGAAGTTATTCGAAATTTACATCGACCCATATGAGATGGCGCACGCTGTACTAATTTTAAGATTTTTCCAATGAAATGGAATGCAACTTGGAGATGTTTTGAAACAATTTGCCACATTTCTAGTCCTGTGTGGACAACTTTAGTTTGTCAGTCATTTTTAAAATTATGTTTTTCGACCTTATTTACTATGTAAATTTATGAACTAAGTAAAATTCTTCATTTGTTGTGCGTCAATTATAATCGAAAAAAGAATGTACAAACGACAGGACCGAAACACATATTCATCACAGTGCCATTTATTTCCATTTTTTGTTTTAAGAGGCAATACTTAAAGAGCCGTGAAACATGTATTCCCATTTTTTATCATGACAAAAGATTAATTTTATTCAGATTTGAGGTAGATGATGGAACATTAAGAAATATGTCATAAAATTTTCATCAATATTTTCAAAAATTCAGCCATTAAAAAGCAAGCCTCGAAGACCCCTGAGGACAAAAGTATATTCGCAGTGGTCAGGGTAACTCGTCATCGTGAGCTAGACAAATATGGTAATCGAATGGGCCAGCGCACATCGGAGTAATTTTACCAGGAGGAAAACTGGTGTAATGATCTACTCTAAGCGCACACGGGATGAATTAGTCCGGAAGAAAAAATTTTATGTGTGAACCTCCTTTCATTGTGTTAGTGACGAATTATGATTGAAGTGCAACACTAAACAAAAAACGTGCAGACTCGAAAAATAAAGAGCCGTGTATGTGTTAGTTTTCTGCCTTCTCCTACCACTCGATACGCGGAGAAGATTTTACTCCGTTTCATACACTGCACACTTCAGATCCCTCTCCCATAAAATCCGTTTTCTGCCCGTAGAAATACTCCCGTACGCGCTGGCCCAATGAATAATTAAAAAAAAAAATGATTTTTTTCAGAATTGCAAGATTGTGACCTAATACGCCTCAAAAAATAAATTTTGATAAAAGAAAAAAGCTAACTAAAAAACAACTACATGACAATTTATTTATTTATTTATAGTGCACAAGTTAAATTTAAGAATTAAATTCGATCCGTTTCAAATGACTGCCGCAAACACTTTTGTAGGGGTCGATTCCTTATAGCAAATTCTCCATCCCTCTTCCACACTTATCGATCAGATCGTTTTCGCGTTCGATATTGTTGTTGTGCTCCTCTAACGTAGTTAACTTCTTGGCATAAGCTAACGACTTGACGTTACCCATAACAAAAATCCAATGACGTTTAATCGCATGCGGGAGGTAGCCTGTGGATCACTCTGTTGGAGCCACACATCATTGATGTTAAATCGATCCAATTCTGGCCAGAAATAGTCTTCCAACATAACTAACTTCGGTAATATATTTCATAATTTTCAAACCTTGTTCGGTCGTGAACTTTACCATTATTGAAAAAAAAAATTAAGGACACATTCGTATTAATATACAAAACTCTTACACCCCTGTTGAAAAACTTTGTAGAAGAAGAATTTTAAAGAGGCCAGTGCATTTGTTTATGCGAAATCGCCTTTTTTTTTGTCGTGAATATTTAAACCATCAATATCCCATTTGGGATCTTAAAGACTGACCAAGGTGGGATCAGCTCGGCGGGAGCCAAGCTATAATTCTAGGTCTTCTACCTTGAATTTTGCAAACTTTTACCTGGCGGAACACAGTTCTAAAACCGCTATGATCTCAAAATCATGTACTTTATAACACAGACAAGTTTCAGACTCATAGCTATTCGGCAAGTTTGGCTTAATACATATGTGTGTACGGACGGACAGATGGACAGACGGGAAATCCCTTGCATAAGTCTTCCCTACCCCAGCTTTGCAAGGTAGAAGACTAAAACCAGTATATTTAAAACGCTCCAACAGCTATGATTTTTTATTTTCATTATAAACAAAATCTTCAATTCAAAATTGATGGAAACTAAATCAGGCGCCCTTGAACGTATACAAAAATGTATATGAAAATGATTAATTCTGAAAGCCTCAGAATGTGGAGATATGTTAATTTATTTTAAGTTAGGAATGGGAAATGGGAGTAATTTCTCACTCAGTGAGCCTAACGGGGAAGTACCCGATATGTCACCATAAAAGTGATCATTTTTGGAGATTATTTTGAAACAGCCATATTCTCGACCTATACAGGTTATTTCTGACAGCCTTTCACAGAAACATTTTAATTGCCAAAAGGTTTGAATTAATTGCGGTTTTGCTTACAAGTTATTATACAATTGATCATTGCACCTAATGACCTAATGGTTGTAATGTTAACGACTCATAAAAATGTCCCAGAAGCAGTAATTTTTTTTTCTAGATTTTGTAACTCGTTCCCAACAGTTAACTGATATCGAAAAATATGATTAATGCCCACAACTCCAGCAAACGATCACAGATCATTAAGGATCAACTTTATATGTATTCCCCCTATGTCTGACTATCCTTGAGCAGTCTTATTGATGGACGCGTAGAGGTTGCTTGTTTTATGACTTATTAGAAAGTCTTCACTTTTAAAATCAGTTGAAAATTGAATTTAAAGCTGCATAACTCAATCAGAAAAATAAATGTTGTACCATGTGCCAACAATGAAACATCGCATAACCGAAATGTTACGGAAGTAGTCTTAGACAGTCATCATTTTAGCAAAGAACGCTAGACCATTCAACAACATGGTAAAATCGTTAAAACTTATTATAAAATTTCGTCTTCTCCTCGGCAAACTTATCGCGAGGTATGACATATTTAGGGCCAAATTGATCGACCAAGCGATCTGATCAACCAACTCCTGTACGATTCAGAAATGCGCAGTCTAGTAATGATGTTGCCATAGTTGCTAAAAGTGTGACTGGAGACCCAAATCTCCGGATTCTTCGTCTTGAATCAGGAGCTGATCTTTCTGCGACCCCAACCTGGGATATTTTGCCAAAAGACTTCTATTGACACAAGAAGTGAAGTCGTACGTTCGCTGCTCGGGCGTGGAAGCAGTTGGAAACAGATCCAAAATTTGATGAAAAAATCATCTTCAGCGATGAAGTGCTATTTTGGTTGAATGGCTTCATACCGCATTTGGGGGATAGTAACTCACAGTAGTATGAAGGGTTTCAGTAGTATCAGAGCATCAGGAGCACACCTTACTGTTTGGTATTGGCTTTGTGTAGGCGGCCCCATTGAATTATACATCTTCCGAAACGAGAAAGGTGATTGTCAATGGTGAACGGTATCGAGCCATGATAATTGACCCTTTTTGGCCTCAACTTCCAGTATTTTCTCTTTTTTTATTTCTTTGGAGGCTTTGTAGACCTGGGGAACTCGGACACAACCACTGAAAGACACTCCCCTGACGGGGATCATCATAATCGCAGGTTTAAAGATCAGGATAATTACCAGTGACCTATTTGGCTGGGCTTGACATGAAACTTCTTTATCGGAAATGCGTTCTTGATGAACTTTCTTTCAAATCGTCCGAAACAAGTTATTGTACACGGATTTGAGTTTGATATTCACTACATAAGCTGGTGTACCTCAGGGTTCCGTATTTTCTCCGACATTGTTTCTCACTCTTATAAATGATCTCGTATTCGTTACTTCAATGAAGTTCATTTAAAACATAGTGTTGTCACTAGTTGTAGAAGCATATCTGCGACTTGCAGCCGTTATGGATGAATGGCACTTGCATCTCAGAAACCGAAAGCTTTCCATCGTGGATAGGTGTGATAGGTTTGTAGGACAACCTTAAACGGAAAAGCCACTTAATTAGTGTTGCGAATTATACTGAGAAATGCTAAGGATTGTCAAGTGGAAAAAGGAAATAATTTTCTTCCACCGATTGCAATAATTTATAAGACGTATCAACACCGTTGGTTAGAATTTAACGCCCATGTCTGCCAGAATGCACTTAAGACTTCGTTAGAATCTAAACTGGAGCGATACATTTCGTATGAGCCGCTTGCATAACAAACTGATTCTCTGGAAGATAGCAGAAGTGTTTCTTTCCTCTCGTGTTCTTACTGGTAATTTCATAAAAAATGCTCTGGCGTACGAGGTCACGCCAAAATTTCTTACGTTTTCATATATATATCTAAGGACTTTCTGGTTTATGTACTGTCTTGGCTTTAATTGTTCGAGCCAGTCCGATAAAGTCATCCTGACCGTTTTGCATCCCTAGCCGATTTGAAATTTGAGATTATTCATACGTATTACCCATAAATACTTGCAATGATTTCGAAGAACCTTACAAAAACAAAAGCCAGAATCGTATTTTCCCGCAGCGACTGCAATCTGATATCTTGTCCCACTATAGCTTTAAACAAAAGTGATTAAATCCGGAAAGTTGAATGAAAATTTCAAATGAAGATCGCATTAATCCCCCGCTAATTCTACAGAAACTCCGTCATCACCACTACAACAACTGTCCGTAACTAGATTACCCGCTTGTGCATCGCCTTTTGTTTACGCGATTACTCACGTTAATAGCCGCCTCTTCGGTTATTCCGGATCTGCTCGCGTGCCGGTTATACCCAGATTCGCACTTTCCACCGTTTACCCCTTGAGCAGTCTGCACGTAAGTAAAATCGCGCCGTTTTACAAAAGCACAGGTGAACAGATATTCTTCACGGTGAACTGACGTTAAAAAAGGACTCGACGGAAGGCATTCGTCCTGGGGTAATCGGAGCGGATGCGAATCTTTTCGCATGTCCATATGTTCGTGTGCCTTCGAGCTTTTAATTTAATTCCATGCGATTTTGTGTAATTTCACATCCGAACTGAATGTCAGTTAAAATGCAATTAAGCACCGACAGCGAAGGCAAATATTTGTACATCATTACGAGTGCAGAGATACAAATTAGCGAATTCGCGTTTCCTCTTAGTTATCCTGTGAACCGTCAATGTGCTCGTTCTGCCCTCAGCTACGAGGATTTATGGGTGATTAATTCGTCAGATTAAATTACGAAAAGCGTTCGCTGATTGCAAGCTAATTTAAGACTCATCCATTGACGACGAGCTTAAAGAACTATCTACAGGAATGTGTAGATGTGAGACGAGAAAATGGGCAAGAGACGACGTAATTGAGCAATTGAATAGCAAGGAGGTCGTGATTTAGCGACGCGCGTAGTAGCATATCGATACGAGTACATACATACCTAAGTGTGCCATAATTTGGGTAATTTATAGACAATTTTTAGACTTAAATGACAGTTTTCCTTGCCTGAAAAGATAAACTGGTTGTGAGCTTTGGAAATTTTCGCAACTCAGGTTGAGTGTGCATGAGGAGGTTATGTAACTAACTGGTCCATATTGTGGATGGGATTCGGTACCACCAAAAGAAAACAACCAGCAAATACAACATCTCGACGCAACTAGACTGGAAACAGCTATAGCCAAGAGCGGCTAGTTGCAAACAGCTTTTTACGCAGGGGTGGGTGAGGGACGTTAGCAGGCAATGCCGTGTGATGTATCTATCTGTTGATGTTGTTGTGGCGCAGCTCGCTCACGATGTGACGACAGCGACTTGTTTTCGAATGTAATATTATGCAAACATTTATTTGTGTGTATAGCCTACGTACGTGGGCTTTCTGTAGCTTTTAGGGGCTCGACTGTTGTTGATATTTGTCTCGTGCTTTATTTTATTTTATTTTTCTGTTACTTTTCGCTTGTTTTTGAATTAGGAGCTGTAGAGTGGTGATGCGGATATTCATTTTTGGCATCGGAACAGGTCAATGTTAGTCACACAGTTGTACGTGATAGCCTTCGCACCATTTGGGCTTTTTTTTTTAGTTAGAGTATTGCGCTTGTCTTGTTAACGGACAAATAATTTTTTATTCAAATGAAGAGCTTAGATCAAAGGTAAAATGGGGACGGCCTTGTGGGCAGTTGTGCAACAGTAGGGTTGTATCAAGTAGGTACTATTGTAAATATTACCTTATTTCGTTATGCCACTTAATGTGGCAGAAAATAGTGCAGTTTCCAATGGAAAATGTTACATATGCATACGAGTCTTGTTAAAAAAATAAGGTGACATTCTGAATTAAGCGAGCTAAGTACATTCGATTGTCGATTTTTTTTTGTTATGTTGGTACACATGCCCCCTAACATGTTGATATTGTTAGCCATTTTGGATGCCTAGTTGGTTTTTTTTACAAATATAGAGGTTTGGCGCTTTTTATGTCCTTGGCAATCTTCGCTACCGGAAAAAAATGGACCAAAGGATTTTTATTCAATTTTGTGTAAAAAATAAAACTGAGTGCTCCACTGTTGGAGTTCATTGAAACACCAATGATTGGGGCGTTTGGCGAGTCTATTCTGAGCAAAAAATTAATGTTCTAAAGGGGTAGCAGCTTTTCACAGAAGGCCAAGATGTTTATGACGATGCTCACCCTGGATGGACCAGCACGTCAACAACGGATGAAAACTGCCAACAACTGCCAGAAAACTGCTGTGGAGGTTCGTCGAATCATTATCACTGAGGTTGTTGAGGATATTGGTATATCGATTGGCTCATGCCGTGCATTTTTTTTTTCGACGTTTTGGGTATGAACCGTGTCTCAGGGAAATTTATTCTGAAATTGCTGAATGTTGACCAAAACAACCGTCGCATGAGCATCGCTCAGGAGCTGTTGAATGACGGTCAGATTTGCCAAAAAGTGATGACCCACTCGTGATGAAACATGGGTATATGGTCATGACGTTGAAACCAACACCCAAACATCCCAATGGAAAAACAATACCGTAAATACATACATAGATGGTGTCATGCACCGTATCATTGGACTTGGCCTCCTGCTAATATTTTCTCTTCCCAAAACTGAAAGTACCCATGACAGACCGGAGAAATGAAGCTAAAAACATTTTCTTGTGATTACTATTTTAATTTATTTTGGTCGAAATAATTATTTTTAAAATAGTATCGAAATCTTACTGGAAACAAACACAGACATAAAAACGTGGTTCCTTCTTTCGTACTGCTAAATTCCGCAGGGCGTTTGGACAACTTTTTTTTTTACATTTCAACAGGAATTTGTTGCTATCTACTTTGGAGGCTTCTCAGACAGATGATAGATGACAACGCCTGTCCAAAGGAATCTTCTCATATAAAGTGGATCAAAGATGCTCAATGGGGTGAAGGTCCGGTGACATTATGGCAATACATCAGTATTACTTTGGATAAAGAACTCCGTAGCCACCTTGCTCATATGTTTTAGGTCGCTGTCTTGTTGAAAGACAACTCCCCAAAGACAATTTATATGCCGATGTAATTAAGTCGCTTATAATATTGACATAAGTTCAGTTTTTGTGGTGTACATTTTGAAAGTAATCACACGCTAGAAGAGAACCAACCCCATTTGAATTGAATTTAAGAACTCGGGGTGTGTCACATGAAAACTAGTATTGCGACCATAAAGATATATTGTACCTTATTCTTTGATCTAAGGTTTGAGTGCTGCCTTTAAAAATTGGACAACTTCTCGAAATGGGATTTCCTGGAAGTCTTATCCTGTTATGGTTGTATTGCTTGTCATTTTGAGTCTTTCTGGGGCAAGATTTGGGCAGGTGGTCAGCATGTATTCCATGGTTTCCTTGCCCTGCCAACATCGCCTGCAGATTGGTGTGCTACTAATTGAATTGTCAAAACCATAAAGGGGGGGCCCCGAAAAATGTATATGAGCACCTTTCTTGGCTTGTATATCTGCCTTTCATTGTTTTCATGACCTGGCACCCAGATCAGCTTTAGTCTACAACTAGTCTGTTTTGTGACATTCCCAGACATACTTACTTAGAATTAAAAGTGTATCTTTTTAGCGCTTTAAGAACCGCTTGGCTGTCTGAGAATATAGTTATCGTAGTGTTAATGGGTCTCTTGTTGCTTTATTGATTGCAAATAGCTCAGCCTGAAATATAGTTGACTCATTGCAAAAAGGAATGTGTAGGCTGCATTTTGGTCCTATTACACCAGCCCCCACCTGGTTTCCAGATTGCGACCCATCTGTGTACCATTTCTGTGCTCCATCTTTCATTTAAGGGGTTTGTTGTTCCATTCCTCTCTGCTTGGTATGAGTACTTCGTAGTATTTTCTAAAGTTTAACTCAGGGGACATCAGATCACTCTCTGGGGCGGTTCTACCACGAAAAGTCAAATCTCAAAATGTCAAATCTCGAAAAGTCAAATTTCAAAATATCAAATCTTTTTTCGCCTAAATAATATAAATCAATCTCAAAAAGTCAAATAAAAGTTACAGTCCTGATAGACCCAAATTCTGTACCTAAAAGAGAGTGTTAATACTAACCACTATAATACCGAGGATTACCTTTGGGATAGATTCCAAGGTTCTACCACGAAAAGTCAAATCCAATGGGTTCGATCTGATTTCATTCTTCATTTCGTTCACAATTTCTTCACTTCTGATCTTCATTTCATCGTTGGGATGTTGATGTTCCTGACCATTGGATGAATAATATTCACCATCCAATGTTATCAGAGTTACTTTGCAGTCTTTCTTAAAACAACTCCAATAGATTTTCCCATTATTCATCTTTCGTCTCACACGAAATAGAAATTTATCCACAGTGGGCACTTTATTTCCTTTGTTGGAATCTACCCATACTATAGGTGACTCCATACTAACCACTATAATACCGAGGAAATAAATGATTGTTCACTTGGAATAATTGCCATTTAAATACCAAAATACTTGCCACTGACCACATGATATATGTACAACATTCCTGAGGATTTAGATTTTTTGAGATTATTTTTGAGATTTTGAGATTAGATTTTCTGAGTATTAGACTTTTAGATTTACTGGAATTAGAGCTTTTGGAATTTGACTTTTCGTGATAACACCTCTGGGGCTAGTTCCCAGATCTTATAAACTTTTTTAAGAATTTCTGGATGTCCAACAAGGTCTTCTTCTTTGTATTTATAGGTTCTCTGTAAAGTTAAGGTTTGGTTGGCAGCTTCAGCCTCTATGGCAGTATTTTTGGTTCACATCCAACCCCAAACCATAATCCGTCCACCCCCATGTTTTGTTGTTTTTTGACGTACCTTTGGTTGAGTACTTCGAAATGGTAGAATCGCTTTCGTTTTTTTTTGAATTTTTTAACTCAAATTTGGACTCATCCGAGCAAATAATTGTCCAGAAAGTTTGAGCTTTTGATAAAAACTTCTTTGCAAAGACAAACTTTTTTAAAATGTTAGAGTCGTCTTTGAGTAATAAGCGCTGTTATAATCAATTCCAGTACTTCTTTGATAATTTTGGCCTTTGATAATGGGTTCTTTCTGACGTCAATTTTAATTTTTCAGTCACCGACTCCTATGGTCTTTCGTTTTCTGCTACAACAATTCTTAAAACTCGGAACTATTTGTTCTTTATACATTTTTCACATACCTTGCTTCAGAGATTGAGTTTTCATATTTTTTAGGATTGGCGGCTTAATTTTCAAACTTAACTGCATGAAGAGAAACTTTGCACTTAAAACAAAATGTCAAGTGATGACATCCAACGTTTGTCCAAATTTCACTTATTTCTCATTATTCATCCGTTCTTTCTAAAAACAGTATTTTTTTCCGATTATTCGTTGAATATTTTGTGTTTTCAGACAATGCTTTCTTAAATGTCTGGATTTTATTTTGTATTTTGTGTTCACCTGCTATTAAAAATCCCCAAAAAAGTGTTGAAAGATATCAAAAATATCACTATCACCAGATAGTGTTTGCTGTCATAAGTATAATATATGTATATATGCGTTTGAAAGGTGACGTTTCAATCTACAATTCATACAGGCAGTTTTGTTTTCAATCATGTCAAAAGTATGGAAATGGATGTATGGACAAATTTTTGAAAAAAGCAACCCTATACTATTTTCTTATTTTACTGAAGCAAAAGACTGAGGCTTATTTTACAGCAAAACCGCCGCTCAGGCCCGGGGAAAGAATTATCATGCTTACGTCCGGGATACTTTATTAAATACAACAGAATGGTATTTTCAAATGTCGCTGGCGAAATACTTTAAAAAATGTATGAAGATTATCATATAGACACTTGAAGCTAAACTAGTGAAGAACTCAACATTGACCACAATAATTTTTCGAATCATTTGCTGGATACGCAAAGATAATAAGAAAAAACAGTCCAAAATCAATAGGGCATAGCTTCTATCACAACAATGCTAGACCACACTCATCTTCATTGACGCAGAAATATTGAGAGAGCTGATGGACTTGGTAAGATATAAAACGCTTACATAAATAATCTTCTTAATGGGGAATTAAATTTCTTACGTTTATTTATAAAACCTGCTTAAAACTCCAATACTTCTGGAGAAAAGCCGAAATATTATACCAATTATAAAAGCTGGTTAGACAATATCTCAAATGAAAATATCTTAAATTAAGACCAATAACTTCGGTCAACAGTTTGACCAAAAAATATGAAAACATTTTCTAAGTCAAGATATTGAAGTTCATACCAGACAAAAAAATATTTACCAACGAACAATTAGGCTTTAGGCATGGTCGCAGTGCTATTCACCAAGTTGCTCGAATGGTAAGTCAAATCGTGTTCTTGAAATATCCGTAGGTATGGTCCCCCTGGCAGTAAAAAAAAATGCTCAACATTGTCTGGCATAATGGTATTTATATTTCTTTCCCGTGTAACTACGTTAAATCGTTTAAGGTTTGTTGTCGTCAAGGTGCTCTTAAAGTTTCAATTTTTACAAGTTGACATGATAGGCACGATCTACTTCAAGTCCGCATGCTACTCGTCAATGCTGAATGATATAATTCCGAGATTCTTTGACATATTTTGACTATGTCTTACTAGGAGTCTTCTAGACGATACTGCCCAAATGGTCACTACAACCCCGGTCTAAAAATTATCGATTCTAAGAGAAGAACCCAGAGCAAATGACAATTGCCGGATGGCACACATAAGTGGAAAGATTACAACATTGAAAGCAGCTCAAGGCTTGTGGCTCAAAAAGAATGCCTTAAACTCTTAAAATATTCATTAGCACCGCTATGGCACAATAGCCCTTTACTTAACTATTGGGCTATACAGCCAGGCACAATTTAGCACACGTTGTCATTCGGTTTAATTAAATGCAGCGTTGTTGATTCAAAAAAAAAGTCTAGGGAGACCTGAACTGGTAAGACCTTTATGTACCTTTCTAGCCATATGATGATCCCTATTGTATAACTACTTTCATATTCTGTTTTCGATATATGCAACGCCCACATTTATCTAGAGCTGCAAGCATCGTGTTCTGCAGCATAGCCAATCACAGATGAATTATGGGGAAATATCAGACATGATATTTGTCAGAATTTGTTATTCTTTCTTCAACGATCCAATGGAAAGCATTTTAAAATACTTTGTATTACTCGGGTGACGTTACTGACCGACTTCCTCCTGAGTGCGTCTGTTTCAAAACTCAATGTGATCAGTCGGGAAAAAATCTAGTCGCGAGAAGAACGAAACTAACGGACACTACTAAGCTCCAATCTCTAACATATATACCTGGGAGTCAGGTAGCAAAAAGCTACTTTGATCCGAACATTTCTGACCAATATGTATGTGTCACTGGTTTTCCCAACAATTCATCTGTTATCTGGCGGAATTAACTGTCGAGCAAGTAAGTTACAGTCTCACAAATCCAACGCCAAGAAACAGCATCCTCTTAGTTTTTTTTATTTGATGTGATAACGAACCCAGAATGTTTTCATATATTCCCGGACGTCTCAAATTTTAACAGAGGGCAGTTGCAAGGATCTTCATGTACTACCACAAATTGTAACTACATTTTTCACCAATTTCACATTTTCAAATATATTCTTTGAAGCCGAGATACACAGTTCTTAGTGGCCATGTATTATGCTGTGAAATGTAAGCAAAGGAGCTTCTGCATAAACTAATAACCACTACCAAAATCATGCCTAAACTTAAGACCAATGCGAACGAAATTTGAAGACTGAATTCACTGAGTCTCCTTTGCGTTCTCGATCACTTTGAAATTACAAGAGATCAGTAAGGGACATCCGATAAACTTATCAAAACCTGAACCCATTTTGCGGCTGCCTATATTTTTGGGCAAACTCTCCGTCAATGATTAAATAGTTCAGTAACGCTATTTTAGGTATCGAGGATGTTCGAATAGCGTTTTGATCAAAAAACAGGCTCGCAGTGCTCGGTTTTGCGAGAATATCACCGCTATGGATGAAAATGTAGCGGATGAGCATTCATCGCCGACTTAACGACATTTAAACGTGCACTTCTAAAACATATTTTGGGCCAAGGACTTGTTTTCTTTTGAACGCTACTACCTGAAATTGTCAATCGCGTCTAGACAAGGATCACGCTCTCGAATGACAAAGTGGAGGATTTTCTGTCAAAATTTATCCGGGGAACTGAGAACCCACGTAACATTCATTTTGAGCCATTGCATCACCTCCAAGCCACTGGTGAGCCACTTACCGAGGCGAAATACGAGTATGACCCTGTAGATCCATCCAGTATAATTTAAGTGAAGTATGAGTTCACCCTAGTCCTTGCCAGGGCCAGGCAATCCCATATAAAGTGGTTAAAGGTCTCCCTAGGTTTTCGATCTGCCAATGGCCCGTAGACAGAGCGACCATCGGGCCAAATTTTTATTGATATGGCGAAAAACGCCAGCCTTAAAAACAAAAAGTGTGAATGTTATCCATGTTAGCCACTCCTATGATAACTCGTTCCGTGAAATGTTGATCTCCTTCGGGCCAACCATCTGTCTCTGTCGAGTTCGGGGAACCAGAAAACGGTAACGTTAATCTCGAAACAAAATATCCCCAAAGCTAACGTATTGTGCAATATACACCCGCCTAGCGCTTATTGGAAATTAACTGTCATCACATTTATCAACATATACTAAAGCCTACAGAAAATCTACATTAATATAACAATTTCTAATTTATTCAAACACGTGCCTTGTGTAAACTATTAGCATTATCAGCACTACTACGTGCACAGCAGATAGGACAGTTTGTAGATTTATATGTAATAATACATACAAACATCGGTTCAAAGGTGCTTGATGCGGAAACAACAGTAATCGTGACACTTGAGTTTACTCAAGAACAGCGGGAAGGGGGTCTTGCTCGTCTCATCTAAGTCGAAAGCTTTCATTATACCGATGGAACGGCACACTGATTGCGCCGTAGGCAACACATCACCCCAGATTATGGCTTCTTTGTTCAGTCGAAACAATGAGTGCTTAACGCAAATTAACTCTTCAGTGGCATTGAAAATTAGGTCCAAGTCCATGGAAAAACACAATGAAATGTCAATAAACTCAAGTTTGTCAAATTTTCGGCCAGTCGTTGTGAATGTAACTAAATTCACTTTCCCAGGGGTTCGATTATATCCGAATCAATAGCATTTCCTCTATCAATATAACATCATTCAACCCTTAGCCCGAATCTTTTAAACCAATTTAACCCTCTTTAAGCTTATACCCCTTAGCACACAATCAATAAACAATCACCTAGCATATCGATATCACCTTAAACCTCTCGGACTTGTGATAAAATCAATTCGAAATCGGAAATTCCGTGCTTACCCTTCTTATCGCCGCTCGAATGGACGCAAGCAATGGAACTTTCCATTCACTCTTCCATCCAATTGAATTTCAATTGAGAAACCTGGAAGCTCCGTCAATCCGATATTGCCTTCGCACTATCATCATCGCCCATACTATCAACATTTATCTCGGGAATCGATTTATCTTATAGCAAAACGTATCTCAACAATATTTACATTTTTTTTTTCTTTTTCTTTTAGATATCTGTACTTCAACGAAGAGCTACCTAAGCAGGATGAGATTGTGCGGAATTTCTTTGGCGCCAATACACCATCCATTTGGGAGATTGAGTCGAATGCAGATTTGCTTTTAGTGAATTGCTATCAGGCATTGGGCAATGCTCGTCCAGTCGGACCCACGACCATCTACATGGGTGGCATTCATGCAATCGAAGACAAAACTCTCTCGTGGCATTTGCAGGAATTCCTGCATGGCGATGGGGAGACAACTGGCGCCGGGACTGGTACTGGCAGCGGTAGTAATGGTGTGGTGTATATCAATCTTGGTGCAATGCTAACACGTGCGTTTGTTGAAAGTAAACGGATGGAGAAGTTGGTGAAGGTATTGGAGAAGTCGAGCTTCGATATTGTACTCAATACGAATGGGATTGATGGCGAGTATTCGTTCAACACTACAGCGAGGATGTATCAGGGCTCGGATTTTGAACAGGAGAGCGTGCTGGGTGAGTACTTTGGTAAAGTTTCGTTTGAAATTCTGGATGTTTGTTTGGATTAAAAGCAAAGAATGTGATGTGGCGCTATCAAGGGCACTTTGTTGTGTTAGATTAGAGATTTTACCTTCATGATTTACTGTGATGAAGAAGTGGTTATCACTTAGGTTGATCTGGATTGACAGTTAAGCTAAGATTGTCATTAAAAGCATATTCAGAATAATATGTCGAAGCTTATAGCCTCCTGAACAAGACAGATCATTTCATGGGTTATGAACCATGGTCCAATGGGTCACATTATTGTGGAAATTCAGAGGAGCCTTTTCTGCTTAAAATGTTTATTCGTGTATTAGATTAGAATTCCATTAACGGCGGAAAATCACACGCAGTGAGGATGGCTGCCCGAAAATCTGCAATTTAGCGTATTGGGATTAATTTTAGCAGTCTTATCTGGTTTCCTATGAAACTCGTGAGCACTGTTCAAAAAGTAACAGCAAGTTTCAGGTTTTGAGCCGCTCATTAGTCTCTAGTTGCCTTTCGTTACCCGAATCATTTTCAAAGCCTGATCTGATGGACTTTAAATCGCACACATGCTTCCAAAAGTCGAAGGACAAATTTCGTCCCGTTAGTTATAAAATGCAGCATACTTTGCTGGCAATAGGTACACGGACCTATTTAAACATATTTGTCAAGACAATAACGAAAAAAATAAAAAAAACACCTGCGAGATAGAAAATTCCCATTACTTTTTGAACATATTCTATACCTATACATATATCGCCCTTTCCAACCCTTGTAGATAAATTATCGATTCCATTATAAGGATAAGAAAAGGCACTTTTATTAATAGGGCTACAATCTGATCCGGAAATCAAATAAATTTTGAAAATTTACATCACTGTCGATAAGGAATTGTATGTTCATTATTGATTGCGTACATTATGTGATTTTTTATGCGTTTGGTTTTTAATTGTAACAAAAACAAATAAATAAAGTACAAAAGTGTATAAATTTTTTTCTCGACTTCATAAAACAATGCTTACCATATTTTTTTTTTTAAATTATTTTGTGTAGATATTGACCACTACTTCATTTTTAATCGTCCATACCGAGGGTCCAATTTTGAATCACTTTTTCGAACATATTTGCTAATATCTCGGTAATAATGATTTGACGTGTGTCCAGAAATGTAGGCTAACGATAGATATATTGCTCAGCAAACTCATTCCTCACTTGATCCACTGATATACTTTAAAGATTGCAAGAACCATAAAATCAGTGTGAAAAATGCCAAACGTCGTGTGATATCGAAAAAACGTTCTGCTCAAACACACGATAATCATTGCGAACGTAGTGATTCTTCGACATGTTTATGCTTATAAGGCAACATCTGGATCGTAAAGGGGCGGCGATATTAACAAATAGGACGAGTTCAAACAAGATCAAATGAAAAGGAGGACGTAGAACAGGGAAGTGTAAATAAAAATTATCAGCGTGCAGTCAGACTCAAGCACACTACTCAATGTGGTGGAAAATATCGACGCAGATAATATGGAAAATCAAAATGTGGCCTCGGAATATGTCGACTCGTGCTTTTTCACGCATAAAACACAAATGTCCACTGAGCCGGACCACTTGAACGATCAGAAACAAGTTTTGCCAAATATGTGAACGGCCCTAATCGACTTTATCAACGAAGTTCATCATCAGTTTCACCTCGTGCATATTGGCGGACTGTCAAGACCACCTGTTCTTGCAAATGGTCGAAAAGACTGTACTATTCATTGCCTCCAAATATGAAGAAATTTTTTCACCACCGATTCGTGATTTCGTTTATACTCGTACAAGGTGGCGTGAAGTTAATCATCCAATTTTGTTCTTGAATTAATATAGACTAAATAGAAAAAAAAATTATTTTGGGTAATGGAAATCTTTACATGGATCTTTACAATTTTTTCCGTTAAGTGAAAAAGATTATATTCGCCAAGCGGCTGCCGCCAGTGTTGATACACATTGTCCGAGATTATGCGACCGGGAAACGCTTCCTTCATAATATCCACAGTGGCTCGTTCTGTATTCGTTCACCAAGCCCCGCTCATCCAATTCCAGCAGTAAGAAGTCGTTTATCATGGCCCTGTAGCGTTCCCCAGCGACCGTAATGCCAATGCAGGCCCAATCACACCTCTCGCGTGAACGCCGCACCACACAGTGGCTTTGAGTGAATGTAATGGCTCTTCACGCGTATTTTCAGTGACGTAACCGCTTAAGTGGAAATGCGCCTCGTCTCATGATGATTTTCGATACAAAATCATCCTCTTCGTTTGAGATTAAGGATGGCTTGACAGTAATTCTTACGCGACTGACGGTCAACAGGCATTAACTGACACATTTTTTCTTTTGTTTATTATTGTAATTTCATGGTTGTACAAGTTTCCTTATTTCGAAAGGTAGTTTGTTAAAGAGCTTGGGTGCTGCCGTAGTATAAGATTTAGAGAAATGTGTTTTCCTAGATATCGGAATGTTTACGATTGCCAGATTATTAACTCTTAACCCGTAAGTATTTGAACTTCTGAGAGTAGCGCTATAACCGCTTCGTAGGAAAAATGTCTTCAGAACTTTAAAAACGTAAAGATGATTTAGCGGTAGTACCCCAAGGCTACGAAAGAGAGGCCAACTATTAGTTAATCTATTGACGCTGCAAATAATCCTTATTAGGTGTATTTGTATTACCTGGGTGGCGCAAGCATTTTTTTCGAATAGCATTCTTTCGTTTTATTTTGAAAACAAGTTTTCTGCAGATCCATGGCCTAATACGTTTTAAATTATGGTAGCTTGAGTTTACTTTTTCAGTACAACAGGCAATGTAATTTCTCAACATATTAATGAAGATATTATAGGCTATTAAAGGATTAGTTTCAATATAAACAGAATCCCCACTGTTTCAACTTTGTAAGGGACCATGTGTAGGTCTTTCATTCGCTGTAGGGTCCGTCTGGTGCGACGTCGAAATTCAGACTGCGCTAACCCCAACGACTGATTATTGGTCAAAAAAATTATTCCACGCTCTTGCGTAGTATAGCGCTCCATTGCTTGTCTGTTTGTATTTTGAAGATGTCTTATGCCCAAATGTCAAATATGATTGACGTACGACGCCATTTGCAAAAATTATAACACATTCCGATAGGGTGATTCATTTTGCGCCACCTTGTAAAACCGACGATATCTATTCAGAAAGTCAAGTACTGGAAATAGAATTGAAGGCTTTGGACTTTGATCTCGGAGTGAAACCGACCTACTAAACCTGAGACGATCGGACTCGTGGGGGGCGACATCATGCTCGTAGAGGAAATGCCGTTCCATGGACTTGTGGGATGCGAAGAATTATTATTAGAATTAGATTAGCCCACATTTATCCCAATAGGGTAGCGCCTTTGGTGGGAAAAGCCCTTAAGGCGCACCCTCTCGTAGCACAAGTAATCGCTCTCACATTGAACCAAAAGGCCAGTTTAGCAGATTACCTCCACTCTGAAATCAAGTTGGTTGCTCTGAAACAGCCATCTTGTCAGAGCGAAAGCGCCCCGGGCCAAAGCAGCATCTATAATACATGCTTGTCTAGATAAACTGATCTAGCAAGATCTCAAGGTATCTGACTATACTTTGTCTCGCCAGTGGACACCCATCCAGTCCGAAAATTCGGTCAACATATCAAAATCACCCGACTAAGCTTATAATAAAGACCTTCTAGCCATAGGGCCTCGGAAGCTTTTTTCCAAATCAATCAGATAGGCACACGTGCACTGGTTCTTACCATTATTCCACTTTATATCCAATGCGAGTTTCGATGCGGCAAGAATAGTGTCATGCCCCGCTCTGAAATCGAATTGGTTATCCGGAATAATCTTATTGTCCTCAACCCATTTAGACAGGACTCTATGGATCATCTTCTCGAAGACCTTGCTGACACTTGGAAGTACATCACCGCTGCCTTCCAATGCACGGGATAATATGCATTGTTCAGTGCATTCAGCGCGCAGGATAGTGTACATTTCTACAGGCACTGGTCGGAGGTGCCTGAGCACAATATTGGATATACCCTCGGTTCCTGCGGATATTTTTTCTAGTCACTGACTAGAAGATTATCTGGAGATCCTCAGTCGAAATAGAGTCAAGTCCGATGTATCCACCCATACATAATCGACTAGCTTTAACCCAGTTAACTAGAAAAGTTCGTGATTGGTCCATTCCGCGCTAATAATGTTGGTTGGAACTCAATAGTGACTTTTTTCTTTTTGAATGCCCTGTACGTACGAAGCATTTATCAAAATATTGTTGCTTACTAGCCCTAGAAGCTTGTAACGATTAAATGTGCCTCACCCACCCTATTCCCCCCTCTAAAATGCATGATAGACTGATAGTTATTCATTCAGCTTTGACATCTTTGCCTCTCAGTTTTTTGATAAGAAACGTGAGGCTTAGCCTAAAACTTTTTCATTACTTTTTTATAAGTATCCACAAGCCTTAATTAGATAGATCGATTTTTGTCGGAACAGTGAAAGTTATATGCATCAAGATGTATAGTCCCGTCCAACATCCTGAAACTGTGCCGCATCCTAAAGTAAACCGTGGATAACATAAACTTTCCACCACGCATTGCAATCATGTTTGACTTCCGCTAATTATTTCCAACGGCGCTGCTACATTTTTACATCTATCAATGAATTTGAATCTATTTTTGTTCTCTCCCAGCAACAAGCCTGTTTACATCACAAATAACCGCAACGAAACTCACCATATGACGTGTCAGTGACGACTGAATATAGGTCGAAATCATAGCCTCTGACGTAGGCATCACATTTGAAAATCACTCTCCCGGTCGAAAATACTTTTTCAACTAAGTTCGCGGATTCTTTCCCCTATCTCTCGACAACAATTTTTCCACATGCCAAGATAGCAGTTCAAGGTGACAGTGGCGGTCGTGACAGATAACGGTTCGGTTTTGGAATGTCTGCAATTTGGCCGCTGGTATGCCGTATTCAAAGCTCGGGAGTTTTTTTCCGATAGAATGTGTAAGTTAAGTCCATAAATCAGTATTTTCGCCTGTTGTTGGTTAATTTCTTTATTAACGACAGGAGGAAAATATTTTGGATTTATATTGCGTTTTGCGTACTGTATGTGGAATTTTCATTTTATGTTCATACACATGCTCGTTGGGTTGATGTTGAGAAGGTTGGAAAGAGGTCTAATGGCGATTAGATAATAAAAGTTAGATTTAATGATTTTCTAATGGGATTTAGTGGCGAGTTAGTCTGATAGCTTAATGGATTACGCTAATGGCTAAGGGGATATCGGCCAAATTGACAGTTGCATCGTATTGCGTGCAAACTCAGCGGTGAATAGCAAAAAGAGATAAACAAGTCCAAAGAGTAGAGCGCAATCTTATCAATAAAACCACTCAACCAGTTTTAAAATACTAACGAGTGACGTCGGAAGGGAGCACTTATTGACAGATAAGAAAAATATTATATGATAGTTATTAAATGTCGCATGGTATTACGCGGAAAGTTTGAAAAGTTTTTATTAATCTTGGTGACCAGTAAGATGGGTGAATGCTTGAGGAAGTCAATCTAATAGAACGCAAGGCAGTTGGAAAAAATAACAAAAGCTTAATGTTTATGTTAAATTCATAAACACCTCCTCAAGACTGGCTACAATCTGGGGATTAGCCCTAATTGTGGAGATTCGTGG
Organism: Merodon equestris; assembly: GCA_958301585.1. Lineage (NCBI taxonomy): Eukaryota > Metazoa > Arthropoda > Insecta > Diptera > Syrphidae > Merodon > Merodon equestris. The sequence goes on from OY284413.1 coordinate 50,831,042, forward strand.
TTTCGCTTAACACTGGTTTGATTTCCTCCTCCTCCTTTGCGCCTCATTGATCCCTTTAGACTGGTATTATTCTAAATATCCATAAATAAGGTCAAGTAAGGTTCTATTAAAGCTATAAAAGCGGGCTATAGCGCTAAGTATTAATTTATTATCGATCATTTAGAATTCGGAAATTCAGAGCTTAGTTGACAACCCTTCGTCAAGTGGTATTCATGGCAGTCTTTTCCTTCGGGTTTTCCAGCCATTATTCTTTTGACTGTTTGTTCACTGTTCTACCTGTTCTGCCCACATAAGTCTTCAGTATTTTATTACTTGGACAGTACTTGGAGCTGAATAAAGTTTCTCGAATTTGTGAAGTTCTCTCCTCGTCAATACGGTTCCCCTATATATATTTGAACTCACCCTTATTTTCAAAACATTTATCGAATGCTATAAAGGGCGAGGTTTGGTTCGAACCAAGATGGTCAAATATTTGAATATTTCTTCATTTACTTTTAAACCCACTTTTCTTGCACTGTTAGATTTTACGTTTCTCTTAATCGTTTCTTCACTATCTCCCGGACGTGACAAGTCGTTTCTTTGCTTTAATCCTTCTCGGTCCTTCAATGTTTCGGGTTTTCGTACTTCAACTCCTTTATTCCCCTTTAGACATATTTGTATTCGTTACACCAACTTTTTCGGGAATCCCAATCTTGCAAGGATGTGATACATTTACGTTTAGCTTATAGAGTTATACGCCTTTCCAAATTCGAGTTTCGAATAGTTGGTGAACCGTTTCGTGGAATTCCCATTTCTTTTCAAAAAGCGGTCGCATAATGAAAATCTGGACACTCGTTGAGCGGTTCTCCTGAAGCCATCGTAGTAGTGTAAATGCTGACCACGACAAAGTTTTAAGTGGTCTACACGGAGAGTGCAAATTTGGCTCACTTTTTCGAACATAATGGCTGGTATATCGCTAATACATAAGTCGTATAATGGTGTCATCCAAGGATGCAATTGCCGCTGGCTTATCGGCATAGACGAATGGCCTCAAATGACATGGTCTAGCTGAACAATCATGGATCCGGAACGTGAAGTAAATTTCTCACCGAACTCATTCCTAACTTGATCCTTTGATTCGGATGCTATGTGGTATGTAGCGCCATCTGGCGCTTGACCTATATTTCAACCAGATTCACCTCGTACATTTCGGTCAAAAAATTGTCCGAAATGAATGGACCATAGCAGGCGTTATTGGTGATTACGTAGTTGTCACGATCATTTTCGAAAGAATACTTGCCAATGATTCCGCCGGACCATAAATTGTACTAAATCGTGCATTTTTTCGGATGCATCATCGCGGAAGACAATTTTTTGATTAAAAAGCGAATCTTCTTCCGGTTTTTCCAAGGTCTGCTCACTGAAAATTAGATGCTGTGAGAGCTATTTCGGCTTCAATTATGTTTTGTGAGGTTTTAGACCAAGATCCTTGCGTAAAATCTTACACGTAGTCAAATAATATTCCGATTGCAGTAAAACAATGATGAATAGATAAATCACGGCCTTCACTAAGATTGACTAATACAGCCAGTCATTAGTGTGCTATTGGTGAGAAATTTGGTCACTATATCTTGAATTGTTGTTGGTAATTGGTAATATTTGACGAAGTACGCGAAAAAACATTGTGAACGTTGTTCAAATGTAAATCCTTTGAAGATAAAATGGCAAAACTAACCGAGCATGTGTGACTTTGACGCATGTCACTAATCCTCCGGAAGCTGCCAAAAAAGGAACATTGAAAAACCAAGCAGCAAGAAAATCACACTTTATATGTTCACTTGTTACAAATCATACTTGTTATAAATAGAACAAATTGTATGTAAGACATTTCCTAAGTTTGTTTTTATTTGAAATGATATTTAAGGGCATCAAGTATAGTTGTATTGTACCTCCAACGTTGTTGTCCGCCATGGGTTCCCTTGTTAGTAGTATAAATCTGCCTGAATTAAATGGATTTCGTTTGTCATGTTGAATTTGAGGGCATCAGTTGTTTGCGGCTTTTCTGTACCCAAAATTATCCAAAAATGCGCTTCGTCGCTAAAGATGATTTTTGGTTTTTCGACAAATTTTGGGTCCACTTCCAACTCCTTCAGAGCTCTGTCAGCGAACCTACATCCTTATCTTTAATGGTTTACCTTAAATTCTTAGGTTAGTTTGATTTAATATGGGTGCAGATGCTAAGTTATTGTGAACCACGACAAATTTATAACTAATGTTGACTGTAGCATTTGGTGAGTTTACCCTGAGAAAAAAAAATGTTTATAAGTGGTACAAACTCTTCACAGAGGGCTGAGAAGATGTAGCAGTGGACAGTTTTATTCACTGTTTTCTTCGATTATTTGCCAAGACGTCGTACGGTAAATAAGGAATATAACGAAGAAGCGGTACGAAGAAAATCTCCGGACTTAGGGGCAAAAGTTTATGACGATAATGCACCTACTCACACATTATGGCTATTTTCCTTGACCTTCGCTTTTTCCAAAACTCAAAACACCCATGAAAAGATGAAAATTTGCCACGATTGAGGAGATAGAGAGCACAGAGTTTGGAGCGCAAGGCTTTACCAAAAAGCATGTCAGAAGTGCTTGGAAGATTGGAAAAAGCTCGGGTGCAAGTTTAAAATATATTAGGGGATCTCTTTGAAGGCTACCAAATAGATATTGATGATGATTAAATAAAAAAAAATCGAGAAATGTTAAAAGTCACCTCATTTTTTGAAAAAGATCCGTATTTCGCAAAAATGTCAACATGTTTATTCTTGAGAGTATTGTCCATAGTTAGCTAGAACTTTTGCTGATATTTTCTAAAGAATACTAATTTAGTGAAGGAAAATTACTATTTGGCTACTTCAAAAGATCAACCAGGCCATAAGTTGACAATCGGATCACATTTGACCGATCGGATTAGCTGTTAGTTGGAAAGGGAGACATCTAGAGAATACGGCAGATTGCGTTGGCTGTCCCATTTTAGTATTTTTAGATGATTTTTACGACCCGAACAATAGGTGGCCGAGCGCTTTCGTGCTGCTAAATCACCTTGCTCGTTTTATGACTGTTTCTGTTTTCCTCAATGCTTGACTCATCATTTGTTGTGTTTGACATCCAGCTCTTTTGATGGTTTCATCAGGTTAATACAATTCAAAATATAATATGCCAAGCGGATTTTACACAGCATGAGGTCGAATATACATGCCTGGCTTTTCCGTTGATGTTGGTGCATGGCCGTTTCTACTTCGCTTTCGATTATCGAAATGGATTCAGTTCTTTTTTTGCCGCTGCATCAGTAAATCGCTCGTGAACAGAAAAGCGTTTGACATCACTCGACTACTACCAGTATTACATTATTTCTTGCTTTTGGACCATTCAAAAGGTTTCCAAATGATGAGAAATGACTTGATGAATTATAGCCAATAAATCTGTTGTAAGTTCCTCTTGTATTCCATCTGGCAACGTCTTTGATCCAGTGATGTCTCGAATTCTACGTCTTCAAATTTTTTCCCCAGCCCGGGACTCTCCTTCTTTCCACGTTTAGACCATTCGTGACAGGTTGGTTCACTAATTGGAGACTCACGGCAAATGTCTACTATAATTCGACACTTTTAAAAAAGTGCGCGAAAGATTTTATTTTACTCCTTACCGCTTTATTTCGAAGCTCTATCTCTCAAGGACTCTTTCCTAAGCATTGGAAATATGCTTATATCATTCTAGCTCACAAAAAAGGACCGAAAAATGATGTGTCCAGCTATTGTCTCATTGCCAAGCTCTCTTGCATACCCACATTTTTCGAGAGCATCATTTATGATGCACTATTCTTTCACTGCAAATCCATATTTTCTCCTAACCAACATGGGTTTCTAAAAGGTCGATCGACAACCACTAATCTAGTCCAGTTTGTTTCACAACCTTTGTGTGCACTCGAAGTCGGCAAAAAAGTAGACGTTGTCGCCACTGACTTGAGCAAAGCCTTTGACAAAAGTCTCACCAAATTATTTTCGTCAAGTTAATTGCCCACCGTTTCTCTCCCAGTTTTATCTCATGGATCAAATCTTATCTAGAAGATTCTCAATATAACGTTCTTTTCAGATCTTCTATTTCTGATTTAATTAATGCTACCTCTGGTGTCCCACAAGGTAGTCATCTCGACCCATTGATATTTATTGGAACCATTAATGATGTTGACAGCGTTATTCTGAACTCTCAGCTATGTCATATATGTTTGCCAATGATATGAAAATATTTAAACACATATCTTCCCTTGTTGACTCGTGCTCTCTTCAATCAGACCTTAACAGGTTCGCTACTTGGTGTCAAAAAAACCATCTTGAGCTCAATATCAGTAAATGTCAAGCCGTCAGTTACTCCCGTAAGCACTCTTCCCCGTCACCCAGAACCTACATTATTCGCAATGAAACCGTTCCCCCTGTCAACTTCTTGGTTGATCTAGGGATTATTTGTGACCGTGAACTTAACTTTCGCCTCCATATCGACAACATTATCGTTTCGTGAAACGTCAGTCCAAAAAATTTTCCAATCCTTACGTTACGAAATCATTATACATTACTTTCGTTAGGCCCCCTCTCGAATATGCTAGTCAAGTCTGGTCCCCCTCTTACGAATCCCACACTAAACGTATGGAGGCCATTCAACGTAGGTTTATCCGTTTTGCCCTTTGTGGCCTTCCCCGGACCAATCCCTTAATTTACTACCTTATACGGATCGCTTAAAAATCAACTTCCAACCCATTAACGCGATGTTTCAGATATTCTTTTTATTTACGATCTTTTCAGCGGTAACATTGATAGCTCTACATTATTGCACATGATTCCCGTTAACGCCAACCCACATAACCTTCGGCCCATATCCCTTTTCCGTATAAATAGTCATCGCACAAATTATGGCTACCACGAACCAATGTCCAGGATGCTGCGCAAAGCTAACATCAATCTTTTCCACATTCACAACAGAAAGTCCAGTACTCAGAATTGCCCTACCACAACCCTCCACCCTCTCATGGTCACCTAGTTAATTAAGGTATTTGTTTTAAGGCTTGCATTAAGCTATTGAAGTGCCTCTGTAGGGGCTTCAAAAACAAAATCAAAAAACACGCTGCAGATTAGTTGCACCGATGAACATTTTAACAGATTTTTGTTGTGTTGTTCTTGATCTGACATTTCTGGGCAGCTTGTACTGCTAGCTCCATCTACTTGTATTAGAAGACCGCAGATCACACCTGCTACTCAAGCGACACGGTCGCTATAAATAAAAAAAAATGCAGCTTCCGCGTTGAAAGACCCTTTATGAACCTGCTATTAACATGAACCAAGGTGACTGCCAAAAAAAATAAAATTTAAACTACTTCCAATAATTGCTTGCAATTCATTTTAATACGACCAAGGCAACTATCTAGAAACTATCTAGTATCTCGTAAAGCGAAAAACCACTTCGGCATCTCCTTCACAAAACACCACGTTTTATCATAAAAGCAATGATGATGGATACAATTTACACTATCTGCTGCATGAAAATATTTCTTTTGCACATATGGATATGTGTATCGCAATAATTGTCTTCACTTATTTGCAATTTCCACAAGTTTTTGTTTTTGTTTTAGATTGTTGTTGTTCCGGGCGACATGTGGCATAAGTGCAAACACGCCGTCGTCTTCCTGTTTTTGTTTTTAGTTAGTTAGTTTAGTTTGTTTTTGTTTTCAATTCCACGACTGCGTACTTACCTATGCGATAGTTTTGCAATTACGAGTATGTATCTGTTTTGTAGCTTTGTTTTTGTTTTTCCGCTTTTATCTAACGGTTAGTAATGAATTTTTTCACTAATCATGATCGAGGCCTTCAATCAAGCCGGCTGTTTGTAAATATTTACGAGATAAAATGCGATTTTAATGTAACGCGGAGGAGGTGTCGCGTTTCTCTGTTTACCTATCGTGCCGACGCGGTATTTATTTTTATTGCGTTGGCAATTTGTTTGGCGTAATGTAAGTTCGTTTTGGCTTACATTTAAATAAATGTGTTTTTCCTTACTTTTGTTTGTAATTTGTTGAATGGGGTAATAACAGAGATTTAAAGGAGGTAATAAATTGGCTTGGGATGTATGCAGCTACGGGTAATTAGGATATGGCGGTGAAAAAGAAAAGTATGCATATACACATAGACACTGAGAGATAAAGGACATGGATTAATGGTTTTTAACACGATTTTGGAGTTGGCTTTTGCAATAAGTAAATGTCGAACTGACAGCGCAGATACGATTATCCAACACAACCCATTTCACCGAAATAACATTTTTGACTAGGGTACATGAATTCTTATCTCCGTACCATATTTGCCTTGGTTAAAGAAATGGAAAGTGAATTGATCATATCGATGTCTACCAGATTGTCATCGTAACTTTTTTGAGTGAACACCGTGTTTGTGGGTTGTATTTTGTTTTTCGTCTACATCTAGACATTTGTAGTCTTTTACTATTTGAATGCGTTAACCTTGAATGCTGCAATTTTCGTTGCCCGACTATTACTACTACTACTTCAACCTTTGATTGTCACCATTTTTGGCTCTCCGCCGTTCAAGCGTAGGTTTCATAGCTCGCAGCAATCAGCTAGATTCGATATCCCAGGCACATGATTCATTGTCTTTCATGAAGTTTTTTTTTATATTGGAAACCCACTGAATAAATCTATCAAACAAAATAATTCCAAATAGTTTGACCGATGTATTTGAAAAAGGGATGCCCTCTGTGTTCCTCATGCGGGGTAAGAATATACCCGGGGGTGGTCGTGGTGCAATGGTAATCATCACCATTGCAGTTCAAGTCTGTCCATAGCCAAGAACAATTCCTATAAGGAGAAACTGTGCAACAAGATCGGTTGTGAATGAGAGATGATCAAAAAACTGCTGACGAAGGCATAGCTCTTGCAGTATAAGATCACTTCAAAATTCATACTCTGTGTGTGCCACCTTAATGGCATGGAAACAAAAAGTTACTGCGAATTACAACCAACGCGACAAATTCAGTCGAATCTCTTGAATCCTATCAATGACAACCACCCCCGGAGACTAGATAACGAACATCTTCGACACAAACCATCAGGTGCAAACACCATAAGATCATACCTTATAAAAAAAGACAAAAAAAAAACACTCGAAAGCCACTACATTCCTAATTGACGTCTGCCCCGTAAAACAAAATGGAAGAGGTAGGGACAGAGTTGATGACTCTGCTCTTCGCGCACCCATGTCACTACAACAATTCACCATTGCAACCCCACAACAACAAATACTGTTGACATCCCTTGATGTTAAATATGGCTCAACGAGAGAATAGGAAAAGAAATCTTCATGCCTCATCAAACGACAAAAGGTCTTAGGACAAAAACTTTTGACAGCTTTAAATATACGAGGGTGGTCGGATAAGTACTTAGCCTCACCGCCAGATGGCGCCAGTATATTCTACTACTGTCGAAATTTCCGACTCATAGTTTTGTTTTGACCGCGTGTGGAAGCGGGAGTGTCCGCGGATTTTAGAAAAATGGAAAAATAGCAATATCGGTTGGAGATTCGATTCTTGTTTTTGGAAGGGAAATCGCACAGCGAAATCAAAGAGCGTTTAGATGCTGTGTACGGTGACTCTTCTCCTTCGATGGCGACCATCAAAAATTGGTTTAACGAGTTTTAACGTGGTCGCACGTCGGTTTTTGATGAGCCACGTCCAGGTGCCCCGAAAACGGCTACCACGGAGGATAACGTGACAAGAATCCACTATCTCGTATAGGCAGACCGCCGATTGAAGGTGCGCGAGATAGCTGAGACAGTAGGCATTTCAAAAGATCGCGTAGGTCATATCCTGCAGGAAATTTTGGGCATGAGAAAGCTGTCGGCGCGATGGGTGCCGCGTTTGGTCATTCGGGACAACAAGACCACTTCAGGGCAGTGTTTGACGCTGTTTAAGCGCAGTCCGAAGGAGTTTCTGCGTCGTTTTGTAACAGTCGACGAAACATGGATCCACTGGTACACACCAGAGACCAAGGAACAGTCAAAATAGTGGTCTTCACCCGGCGAACGTGCTTCGAAGAAGACGAAGACTGTCCCATCGGCCGGAACGGTGATGGCCACCGTTTTCTGGGATTCACAAGGTGAGATCCACGTCGACCTGGAGAAGAGCAAAACGATCACAGGGCTGTACTATGCCAAATTATTCGACGCCGAATTGAAGAAAAAACGGCCCCACTTGGCGAAGAAAAAAGTGCTCTTCCACCATGATAACGCATCGGCTCACACCTCCGCCCTCGCCACGGCAAAATTGGTCGAATTGGGCTACGAACTGCTGCCCCATCCACCGTATTCTCCAGATTTGGCCCCGTGTGACTTATTTTTGTTTCCAAACTTGAAAAAGTCACTCGTCGGGCAGAAATTTCAGTCGAATGATCGCCGCCACGGAGGCCTAGGCCTACTTTGCAGACCTCGAGAAAACGTATTTTTCAGACGGCTTAAAGAATTTGGAGCATTGCTGGGTCAAGTGTATCGAGCTAAAAGGAGACTATATTGAAAAATAAATCGCCATTTGTCCAAAAGTTTCGTTTTTCTTTTGTAGGCTAAGAACTTATCGGACCACCTTCGTATCATCGCGAAAACCACAACATTCAAACACCAGAGAAAAGGCTACCTGGATATCACCGGATGGACTACCGCGCAGCCAATATTATCTTGATAGATAGAGGACATGATACCAATGTACTAGATGTTAGAGCATACAGAAGAGCGGATTGCGATAGTTGACGACATCCTAATCTTCTTAAAACCACGCGTACAAGATAAAAGATCCTAGTAAGAAAGTTTGCCGTCTCCTTCGGTTTAGAAAAAACATTGGCAAAGAAACATGTTTACTAAACTTTAGGAAGAATGTGCGGCTATAAACCTGACAGCAATGTATGCAGGGCTGAAGGTTGTACGCAAAGGAGGGCAACGGGGGTAAGAATGAAGGGTTCTCGGCTTGACAATGAAAGACTGCGATTTTTTCTAAATACTCGTATTATAATATATTTCGACTCACTTGGAAAGCATTTCTCCAACATCAGTATTCCTTATTGGAAGTGAGCCCTCAACTTCATTGTATGTGAAGCGCTTCCCAGAAACAAATTTCTTCAATTTTGAGAATAGATATGAGTTCGAGATTGCCAAATCAGGAGCACAGGGGAAATGGCCGAGAAAATCATACCCTAAATTCTGCAGGTTTCACATCGCCAACACACCCTTGCGCCAGACAATTTTTCCTTCAAGCCAGGCCCCTTCTTGCAATTTTTGGCAATCAGCTGGACAAAAATGTTAGAGTGATATTCGCATGTAATTAATCTGTCGTTTGCAGGGTAATCAACTTCCGCCTTCCGCATTCCAAAACACTTTCGGTCTGAACTTTCCATGCGATCGTGTTAGCTTCCTTTGCTGCTCAACCCGCGGCTTCCATTAAGTGCTTTGATTGCTGTTTCGTTTCTGACATGACGGCCGAATACCTATTGAATCGGTCCACAGATTGCTGCGAAAATCTTTTGCGCAAGTTGTTCTGGTCTCTTTCTTCCGATATTCCCACAGTCCCAGCTATATCATTCACCTTCACTTGCCTATCGTCCAATACGACATCATTCCCTTTTTCGATAGTTTCCGATGTGGCCGCCGTCCGTCAAATATGGGGTACATGTGAAGATACTCAGGCAGAAAACATCTCTGTCTTAGGCCGGGAATTTTTCACCTTACATACGTGTATGGAGAGCAAGCAGCATTAGAAAACGATATTTTTCACATAGCAGAAATCCAGATGGAATAACCAACTATTGATGATGTAAACGAAGCAATTTATTGACTTAATGATAACACGGTCACAGGAGTCAATTTGTTACCATCGAAATGTATTAAAAATTCTAGAGGGGAATTAACGGAGAAGTTACACGGGCTCATCACAGCAATACGGAACAATGAAACTTTTCCCGAGGAATAGAAAGATTCGGTCATCATTATTTAAAACGACTGACCGATCACTATTCTACAATTATCTTATGAAAACCGACATCATACGACTTGTGTGGCTTGATGAGGAACCGCCCGATGAGTGACCAGATTTTCACTATACGACAGCTTCTAGGAAAAAATTGGGAATTCCACGAAACGGCCCATCTACTATTTGTACATTTTAAAAAGGTGTGTGACTCTATGAACCGATCGAAAAAGTACATATCATGTCCTTGTAAGACTGAGAACCCTGAAAAAGGTAGTGAAACTGATATAAATGTGCCTTAAGTCCCATCTGCCTTACGTTGACGATCTGGACCTTCTGGGGACATTTTTGTCTGCCAAAAACAACATAAAAACCGAAATAAATAAGAAACCGTATATGGGCAACGCGTGCTTCTACGTGATGAAAGCATTATTCCAAACACTATACAAAATGCTTCATTTCTTTAAACATCGAGAGTCTATAGGCTGACCCGTGCAAAGCCCAGATTTTGTCATTAAGCCTTGTTCTAAATGTAAGGGAAAACAAGAATGTAATAAAAGGATTACCTTGAATACAGTACAACGTTATAGTGAATTATACAACTATATAAAAAATTAGCCTTGAAGACCTTTAACCTTACAAGCTACCTCACATTTTACAGAAAGCTAACAATGCTTCATGTGTCCGACAGCTTCAAGTGGTTGTTCGTCGAAAACAAATCAAGAAATTGTCGTGTAGCTCCATAAACCCCTTGACATCTCATTGATTGCCTTTCACACGCTTAATCGACCTTCCACATCTGTCATTGCACAGTAGTCTCCGGCCTTATGGTCTACTCCAAAGGCAATTATTCCCCTCCGCCAAGCGTGAGACTTACTGGTTATCCCGAGACTCAAAAATTAATCTGCCCTCGTAATTGTGTCACATCGTTGCAGCTAGGTATGCATCGTACTTCAGCATCGGCATCCCGTGCCAATCCGATGTATGGTGCTTACTGTGCCACTGACTATACGAATACCTACCGATAGCAGGTGATATACTCGTGTGCACATGAACTTGCCCGGGAATGAGTTCGACATTCGTAGGTAAACAAAAGCTCAACGATGTGAAGTAATCAGTGCAAATTCAGTGCCGGCTTGCCATTCGAAACTAACTTGAATAAAACAATTTGATCTATTTATAGCTGGCTTCGAAGTTCGTTTACACGTCTGTACAATTTCATACCCCCTTTCCGGAGGGTGTCGGGCCTCTGTGTTTGAATAACAATGAATAAACGAAACGAAATCTGCATTGACGTAGTGTGACTATTGTGTTATGAATTTATTTCAATTAAAGATAAGAAGGAAGATGCTTTGCCTGCGAATGAATTCTTTTAATATTTTCTTTCTCTTATTCGTGATATCTGCTTAGATAGCTTTTGTACCGTAAAGTGCGAAAAGTGTTCTGTATTTGTTGGACAAAGTGGCGCATTTATTCATGAAATTAGGTTGCCCGAAGTTTATAACAAGTGGGTGCATAAGTTATGAAGAGTCTCCTTGCATGACGTTTGGAAGGTGATGGTGCGATATGCCTCTTTCAATTGAGGTCGATAGGACAACAATAGGTTTTCAGAGTGGAAAAATCATTTGTGTGTTATGTGGCTTTAAAGCTTAAATTAACACCCACGGAGATGGAAAGGTAATCGAATTATGACAATGCACCTTCGAACGTTAATTGATGTTCATTTCCCGTCTACGATAAACGGAAATGAGCCACTTTCCAATATTGTCGAGTTTTTGTTCTTCTTTTATTCATCCACCTTAAGTGCCTCACTTTTGCAAAGCTATTTTTACGATATTTTCGCGGATGCCAAAAACACTTGGCTACGAGCGTCGGAGAATTTATTTTTATTTATTGTGAACAAAAATTCTTTCCATTAATTAAAAAAGAACAATTCAAGAGCTATTCGCCTTATAGTCGATAGTAAACAAGTTGTATAAGAGCGGTAAAGAAATTCAACGTAATTGGCCAAGACCACCTATGTTCAAAAGCCAGGGGGAAAGGAAAGAATTTTAATCATTCTTCTCCGTCAGTATCATCTGAAACAAAACACTCCCCATAAGGTATCACACACTCATGCCAGCGGTTTTCCTTATCCCCGGGGCACAGCTGGGACTCAGACTTTGGAACAGCAATTATATTTTTCAGCAACATGCTTTCGATCTCACCTATGCATGCTTGTGAAACAAAGCAAATTTCTCTTTGTTTTTCGGAACAAAGAAATTTTGTTTCTTTTTTTGGCCCAATATTTACATAAGAGCTATGGAACTTGAGCAGGTGCATGCCCGCTTACATTCTCGCCTCCACTCAGCGCGGTTTCGTTTTGGGTTCCTTCAGGCAAATTTATTTTCAATTATTTTAACCAATTAACTTTGTGAAAAAGACTAGTAGCACACTATAAAAACTCAGTAACTACACACTGGAATGTATTTGCGAGTTCTTTTCAGTATCGGCGGTCCAAAATGCGTCCACTGGGACGACTGAACCACATTTTCCATACGACATCGGTAAACTCATGCTCATCGTCTTTTATAACACGTTGTAGTGTTTGTTCAGCAACTCCTAAACAGATTCCATTCCATTTAACTGCTTTGAACCAAATTTTGATTATTATTTGGCGATGGCTTATAATCGTTCATCATTGTCGATTTGCTTTAGTGTCCGGAAAGACTTTATTTTTCAACGCCGTCAGGGCTTTCTTAGAAATGCTCATTCTTCTTCTTCTTCTTTTTCGACGCTACAATTCATGGCGAACTTTGTCCTCCTTTAAAAAGCCTATCCAACTGGCACAATCTTTTGCTAGCAGCCCCCAGTACCGCACACCTAGTTGGTTGAGTCGCCACTCTGCGTTGCATTCAAATACCTTTCGGGCTGAAGTGTCCCTGCGCTCTATATGACTTAGCCATCTTAGGCGTTGGTTGGATCCATAGCCGTGCTACATTCATATCGCTGTACAGCCCGTACTTTGTTAAGTCTTCTTCTCCATTCCCTATCTATGCCGATCGGCTCCAAAAACGTACGCCGAATTTTTCTCTCATAACGACCAAGGGCCTCCTCGTCCGCTTTCGAAAAGGACCGCCACGATAAGGGTCTTGTATATGGTCACCTTGGTTTTCCGAGACAGGGCTTGGCTTCTCAATTGTTTAGCCCTCACTTACTGCCAGTCCCATTTTAGCCGCTTTTACCTCAATGCTTGTAAAGGTCACATTGGTATCTCACTGACTTCGCTCAACGTCAGTCAATGTCAGTTGTACGGACTGGACCAGTGAATTTTGGACGGTATTTTTAACGACGATGTTGAAAAAGCCACACGATAGCGAGTCGCCTTGTCTAAAACCTTTTTTGATGTTCGCTTCCGACTCTGATCGAGCAGCGGGAGTTCTTCAATATCTTCCTGCACAATCTGACGAATTTGGCAGGGATTTCAAAACTAGACATGGCGCGTCTCTATGCACGCTATTGTATGATACCTTGAATTCGACTAATAAATGATGACTGTCGATCTGAAACTCGTTGGTTTTTTCCAGGATCGATTGATTAATAGTGGAATTCTTGGGTCTGAAAACACAATGGTATGGATTAATTAGTTTATTAATGAACGGTTTCAAGCGTTCACACAGTACAGCAGAGAAGATTTAGTAGGCGATAATCAGGAGCGTTATACCCCTGTAATTTGCGAAGGTCATCTTCAGCTGCCTTAAAAAGCTCGGCAGGTAGTCTGTCTTAGATTTTAAAGAAAGCTTTTCTAACTTCGTCCAGGTCAGGGAGTGGAATTCTCTGCTGTCATCGTCCGTAGTGAATGGGTCATTCTGCCCAACAGCGGAATCTATATCGTCAGCGGTTACACAGTCTGCAGAAGTAGTCTTTCCAGATTCTTCGTACCAACTGTGAATCTACTACTAAAAATGCTTATACAACTCCTTTAACTTTTTGAACACACCTTTAAATGTGTACGTGCACAGGTACCTCCTCTCCCTTTCTCCCTTTATACCTTCAGTCCGTGCTGTGTCTTGATTCCGGTAATCATAACCTCTTTTCCTCGCGCAAATTATAAAAAAAAATACGAAGGCAGGCAAGAGCCTGTTCATCCACTTGTGATGGGGTCCATGCGTACCATATAGCAGGGCTAAGTTAGGTTAAAATTGTTGACTTACAAAAAGAGAATAATAAGAATGATTTTGAGTTTGACCAAAATGTTGATGTCATTTCAGTTGGATATGAGAGATGAAGCCAAGATATTTTCATTTTACCACGATCGAGGTATCGTGGGTTTTGTTTTTTTTTTTCATCTAATCATCAAATATTTAAAATCGGGTCTTTCGTGCTAGCATTAAATTTTGCGATATTTTCAAGGCTGTTAAAGACAGGACATTACTATATCAAAAATCTCGTAGGCTGCCAACAAGCAATTTCAAGCGCTCACATAATAGGTAAAACCTTATTATTATTATCATTACTGCCCATTTGGAACTCGGAAATTCACAGGCTCAGGTGTTCCTTTCGTGTTTCACTGTTTTGTTCCATCTCTTCTAGGTCCATTCTTATATTGTCCACCTATCTACCGCGTGGACTTCCTCGCTGTCTTTTTCCCTCGCGGTTTTCTACTCATTATTCTCGACTTTTCGTCTCTTGTCCATTCGTTCTACGGTACCATACCTTTCTATTACTCAGACAGTGCTTGGGACTGAATTGATTATGTAGTTTTCTCCATGCTGTTTCTTCATCCTGTTTGTCTCTATTGATCTTGTTTTTAAAGGCACAATATCCTTTTTCATCCTTCTTAGTATGGCCAATTTTTACATCCGTGAGGTGTCGCTGGCATTATTATGGCTATTCCGGGAGTAAAGCCTAATAGTCTACGATTATTTTCTAACCGTATGATGTTAGTCTCTTGAACGTAATTGTCGCATTGTGGTCGGTCACTTTTTTGAAATGCGTGAATGATGATTGAGTTTTTCCATTTTTCGGAAATAGTTTCAATGTCCCATATAGTCGTGGTGAGCCCAAGTAACTTCGGCAACTCCTCTCCTCCATTATTACTAATTGATTTAGATCGATTCAATAGGGATCCGACCGACTTTTTTGAGGCGATTTGTCACCATAGATGAGAGGGAGGTCTACCATTACACCACATTACAACCACACTCGAAGCAGTGGGTGAAAACCGATGGTTCAGCGAAAAAGGCAGAACAATTGCAGGCGAATATAATTCTAAACTTTCTGATCAACTGAATGCTTGAATTGGAGAGGAGGGGCCTACCTTGTAGAAGAAAGAAATCATCTTTTACCAGGACGGGCGATGGGAAAACTGCGTGATTAATACGATTTGCTTGGCCTTTCCGCCATTCTCCTGATTTCGCACTCTCAGACTTCTGTGCTTAATCTTGAAGAAATTTGTTTCTGGGAAGCGCTCCGCATCCAATGAAGAAGTTGAGTGGGCCGTAGATGAACAATATCACAACCTTCCAAATTTCCACTTCCGGGAAAAAATACGGATGTTGGAGAAACGATGGACCTAGTGCGTTAAATAAAGGGAGATTACAATATATAGGTAGATGTAGAAATATAAAATAATTTTTAACTGAAAATCTCAGTCTTTCATTGTCAGATTTCACCGTTCAAACCGAACAAACCGTTCACATTTTCTAAGCGTTCACAAATCCTAATCTGGCCTAATCCTTTTGATGTAGCGTTCAGCGTGTATGGTAAAGCATACATTGTTTTCGTGCTTTCAGTTGCATATTCTTCCGGAATGTTAGTAAACTTTGTCCTTTACTCCCTTCCGCAGGGACTGATATCTTGTACACGTGGTCTCCTCAGACCTTTCCAGAGCTTAAAGTTGTACAACATTACGGGCTTTCACTTTTTCCTCGTATACCTCATCGAGCCAAGGCCTGCCTTTGGGGGCTTTGCCTTAAACTACATACGAGTAGTTTGTTTACCGCTGCTTCCTTTACAACATATTTTATTGTTGATTATACGGCTTCCCGCTGTCTTGCCTCGTTTTTAGTTTCCATGCCATTTAGTAGGACAAACCGATTATTAATTTCGTGGGATACGAGGGTCCTTTGACTTCTCAACATTTAGGTTTTGTATACATTCCTGTATTCCGCTTCTGTGACTTTGGAATCGGCTCTTGATTTTGGCGACGATTATTAACAAACCCACATTTCTAGAATCGTCAGTTCCTACGTTTCGCTCTTCGAGGTCTGCCTTGGAACAATCCTTTGTTCGTACCGCCGTATCAAGACGGTCTTAAACTAATCAATTTGAGTACGTTGGAGGAAAGAAGATGGGTATATGACACCTCTTCATTCATAGACTCCTTTCAGGTACCACTGACTGCGTCATCCTTTATAATACTCGCAATCCATCGCAATCCTTGTCTCTTCTTTCTATCCACCCCTCGCATCTCATACGGCTCCGTTTTTTTAATAGCCTTTGGCATAAGGTTCTGCAGAACTTTGTTGCTGATTAAACATCCTGTTGCCGTCCACAACAGCCATCATTGATGGTTGTTTCATTTTGAAAGCCGAACTTCTTGTACCGCTATAATATCCAATTTATATTTTCCAAATAGTCTTGGAAAGCACCCGGTCTGTGCAAGCGTCGTACATTCCACGAGCCCATCTATAATTTTTGAGTCAGCTTTGCGCCTACCTCTGCCCTTTTATATCGTGGGGCAGAGGTCCATAAAAATGTTAATGCCTCTTAGAGAGAGATTAGGATTGCCAGCTAGCTGCGGCTATATTCTGACCTAGAACGAGGAGTGACGTCACTGTTTGGGAACAAAAATAACGACGTAGTTAAATAGCCATCTGCTATTGCTGTAATCCCACCCGTATTACATGAATCCCACGCGTGATTCATCCAAAATGGTAACGAAATGAGTGACAAATCATTTTTAATTTTATGGCTGACCTTATACTTACTCTTCTCAATAAAATATTTCCCTTAATTTGAATCATTAAGTCTCCCACCTGCTCAATATACCTCTCCGTCTTTCGTCTCTTCTATTCATTTAAACCTTGACTCAAGTTCCTTAATTAAATACGCCTAACCACTCACCACATCCCATTTAATGCAACTTAAAAGCTTTTGACAGACAGCAGGTCTACTGACATCTCAACATGACATCAATTCAATTCGTCAAAGCAAATACTTACAACGGTAGTCACGAAATTACTAATGATGTTTTAGGGTCGATTAGTGCATCGCGCGGTTGATTTACATAGAAATACTCACAGCCCCACCTTAAGCGGAGCTGTCACTATCCGCAAGCAAATGTCACTCGCTTTTCCTTTTTTTTGCCACAACCTGTCTAACTATTTATTTTCTCTTTTCTCGCTTAATTTCAGCCCATGCGAACGTCAAGTTGTTCATAACACCCGGCGGACAAAGGGACATCGAAGATGCCGTCCACCATCGTGTACCGGTTCTGGGATTTACATTTTCGAGCAATTTGGAACACTACCTTTTGCAGATTGTCAAACATGACGCTGGTTTAGTGTCAAACATTGACATGGACTCATCCGCTGAACTGTTAGCCAAAATCGAAGCGTACGCGATCACAGAGAGGTGAGTCTTCATACGAATAGTACAAGCGTAGCGCGTAGTATGTGCGTTGGTTAGGTAATTGAATTGTGAATCAACCTATCAGTCATATCGAGTGGGTGCCGTGACTAGGTGGGAGATGTCATGCATTTGGTTCTATTTCGGACACTGTTTTCTATCGCCAAATGCTTGCCAGTCGTGGTAGGAAAACACCATTCGAGCACTATCGACATGGGTGTCAGAGTACGATGTACAAGGTGCCTGTTTTTGCGATGGTTTGTTCCGAAGTTGTTTCAGAGCGCTTAATGCAAATCAGCGGCAACAGCTAGTCGTTGACAGTCTAGTTGACGGTCGGATGACGTCTGTTTTCGAGTGTTTTTCAGTTTCGCGGTTTTTTTCTTGTTTTGAATCAGCTTGTACACACGTAGTGTACGAGTATAGACTGTTGGCGTGAGCGCGTTCAGGTTTGTGGGCGATGGACTGGCCGGCACGTGATCTTGGCATTGATGTCGTTCATATTGTATGGGTGATTAGTTCTTTGTCATGGAGTTCTTTGATTTGCGGTTTATACGTGAAATTAAAAAAGTGCGTTCTTTTTCGGAAAAACACGTTCGTGCTTTTCTTGGTGCGTTTTGCGGCTTGGAATTAAACCACATAATATGCGGAATGCGTGAGCGGTTTCCCCATGTGTTCGTTTTTATTTTAGATCATTACAGTGCGTTAAAAAAAATATTATGCTTCTGATGCTTATGATGATGCGAATATTGCTGCAGATATGTGACAAAAGTTGTGTACTTTAGCACGGGTTTTTGCTATATTACTCTAGTGTTACAGTCCCACTTAATTGAGGTCCCGTCAAACGATGCAGTCGTCCCATGTGGTCTTCAGGGTTGAAGCCAAAGACTCTTTGAGTCGTGTTATCTATTCAGGGCAGAAGTCTCCTAAACAAGAATAAATGAACATTAAAATTCATACCCTGTGTGTGCACTTCCAATATAACATCTTAATGACATGGTTACTGAGAACTACAACCAACACACAACGACAAATTCAGTCGAATCTCTCAAGAATACCTTATTTAGGCAAATCACCCCGGAGAGCAGTGAACGAACATCTTCGACCCATCTGCACCCCGCCCAAGTTGTGTGACAAACACCATAAGAGCGTACAATCTTGAACCTGCACGAACCCTATAAAAAACAAAAAAAAAGGATAGATAGAAATCTTTGACATCAGCCAAGGGTTCAGGAAGGGTGACGCTTTATCAGTATCATCATCGGCTTTTTAAAATATAATTTTGACGAAGATTATGCTCAACTCTGGCATTAATACTATTCAATGCAAAAAGTACAAAATAATATTTGTAATTAACTTTAATTACCTATACAAGGTTTGTTCAAAAATTAAGGTGACTTTTTGAATACATTCGAATTTCAGTTTTTTGTTGTTATCTTTGTACATGTTGGTACATTTGTTCTCTGGCATGTTCTGACATTTACAGTCCTTTTTGATATTTAATTTGTTTTCCACAGATAAAAGTCTGGGGTGTTCGTCGGTTTTTTGCTATAGACCAATGTAACTCAAAGATTCAAAGAAGAAAGTAGAACTAAATGCTCTATCGTACTTTAAATGTTGGCATTCGGTGAGTATGAGCAAATAAAGAGCTCATCACACAAGGCTGAGAAGATGTTAATGACAATTCCCGCCCTGGACGCCCTAGTACCTACATCCACAAGAAATGAAAACGTTGAAGCAGTGAACAAAATTTTTATGCAGAATCTTCGACTTACTACCAGAAAGGTTGCTGAGAATTTTGGCATATCGGCCATGAAATTTTTTCATATATTTAGGCTATAAATCAGCGAAGCTTGCTCCGAAATTTCTCAATTATGAGCAGAAGAATCATCGCCATTGGTGACGAAGCACGGTTATATGGTTATGGCATCATCATCCCAATGGAATCGACCAGAAGAGCCAAGACCGAAAAAAATTTGCTAGGTTTGGTCAATGTAGATGTTTTGCTTAGTGTTTTCTTCAATTACAATGACGTGTTCTTGAGTTCTTACCAGAAGGTCATACGGTCAATAAGGATATTATCTTGAAGTTATGTGCAATTTGCATGAAGCGATACACGTTGTATGACGGCAATGTAACTTTTTCACTTCCCAAATTTGCAAAAGATCCATGAAATCGCTGGAGAAACTCAAGACTATACCAAAAGCCGCACACCAGAAGTGCCTTGAGGATTGGAAAAAGCCCTGGCGCTAATGTATTATGTAGGCAGATTACTTTGAAGGGGACAAGACTCGTAGATATTTATAAATATTTTTCGAGAAAAATAAAAAAGTCACCCTATTTTTTGAACAAAATTCGTTTGTTGAAGGCGGGAAGCTACCAAAGAAGCGTTTACTTCCAAGCAGAAAAACCTATCG
This sequence comes from Merodon equestris, assembly GCA_958301585.1. Lineage (NCBI taxonomy): Eukaryota > Metazoa > Arthropoda > Insecta > Diptera > Syrphidae > Merodon > Merodon equestris. The sequence goes on from OY284413.1 coordinate 50,851,101, forward strand.
AGTCTACAAGGTTTGCAGATAAAATGAGAGGTGAAAAAGGGCCAACTCTGACTCTAAGTTCTTGATTTTATTTTGTGATCCACTTACCTATATCAGGTCTGAGGCTTAGAGGCATGCAATTGCAGTACTTAAAGCTTCATACATCTTTACGTACGTAATTTGGAAAATCTTTTTCGAAATAAAAGTTTTGTTGGACGATCCTGTATGTCCCTTATGCGAACTATCAACACTAGACCTTGCCTTAAAGTATTCCTATACGTTTCTGACGTACAAAGTGGCGCAAAATTAATCATCCATTTTTACTAAATAAAAAAAATAATTTTGAGTGATGAAAATCATTATTTGGAGCTTTACATTTTTTTTCTGTTAAGTGGAAAATATGATATCTGTCAAGTGGCTGTCGCCAGTCTTGGTACACAACACCAGTTTTATCGCATTTGCCATGACTTTCCGCAAGATTTCCGGTGATAACTGTTGCCATTTTTGTCGAATATTCTCCTCAAGGGCTTCTTGGCATAAGCCCGCGACTTTAAATAGCTCCAAAGAAAGAAGTCTGGGGCGGTTCAATTGGGCGATCTTACTGCCCAAGCCAAATCGATAAAACGGGAGATTACGCGATTATGAAATGCTCCCTTCACAATATCCATTGTGGTTCGTGCTGTGTTGTTGAAATCACTTGTTGACCAAGCCCCGCTCATCCAATTCCGGCAATAAGAACTCGTTTATCATATCCCTGTAGCGTTCGCCAGTAACTGTGACCGTATAGCCGATGGCGTCCACGGCCCAGTCACTCCTCCCACGTGAACGCCACACCTTGAGTGGATATAAAGTGGGTTTTCAGTACCCCAAAGAAGAATTTGCTTATTGACGTTACCGTTCCTATGCGGAGGATGATGTTGCTGTTCTCTCTGTCGGCTCATGTTTAGCGAATGTCTGTCTCAAAGCGCAGGCGGCGCTAGATGTGATCAAAGACTGGTGCATGAGAAATGGGCTGTCGGTTAATTCTCTTAAGACTGATGTCGTTCTCTTCACGAGAAGGAGGAAAATTACTGGCATTACTTAGCTGGTGCTAAAAGGCATTCCCATCCCGATATCCAAG